>LR812519.1:17466435-18143935 GCA_903798195.1 Danio kyathit
ATTTCTAAGCAAGATAGTTTTAATAACTCATTTCTAATAACTGATTTATTTTATCTTTGCCATGATGACAGTAAATAATATTTTACTAGATATTTTTCAAGACCCTTCTATACAGCTTAAAGTGACATTTACTAGGCATTGTAACTAGGCAGGTTAGGGTAATTAGGCAAGTTATTGTATAACGATGGTTTGTTTTGTAGACTATGGAAAAAATATAACTTAAAGGGGCTAATAATTTTGTCCTTAAAATGTTTTTTAAAAAATTAAAAACTGCTTTTATTCTAGCCGAAATAAAACAAATAAGACTTTCTCCAGAAGAAAAAATATTATCAGACATAATGTAAAAATTTCCTTGCTCTGTTAAACATAATTTGGGAAATATTTAAAAAAGAAAAAACAATTCAAAGGGGGGCTAATAATTCTGACTTCAACTGTATGTATATATATATGTGTGTGTGTGTGTGTGTGTGTGTGTGTGTGTGTGTGTGTGTGCGTGCGTGCGTGCGTGCGTGTGTGTGTATCATAAATTATATTATATTGTATTTATATAAAACAAAAAAAAAATGAAAGATTGAAAATTTATATTATAAATGGATCATCAAAAAATATTATTTGGAAAACATATATTACATATATTACATAATAATTAATGTTATTTTATTTAAATTATTTTAAATTTAATTTATTATTTTAAGACATTTTTATTTAGTTGGGCTAATATTTATTCATTTATTATTCAGATTTGTTTAATTTGTTTATTTAAATCTAAATTAACAATATTTTTAATTAATTATTGTAATGATATTAAAAGGTAATTTTTGTGCCACTTTATGTGCGTCTGTTTCTTTGATATTATTCATTCATTCATTTTCTTTTCAGCTTAGTCCCTTTATTAATCTGGGGTTGCCACAGGGGAATGAACCGTCAACTTATCCAGCATATGTTTTACACAGCGGATGCCCTTCCAGCCACATCCCAACACTGGGAAACACCCATACACTCCTGCATTTACACACATACACTATGGACAATTTAGCTCTTCTTTGATATTATTATGCATTTATTTATCTTTATTATGTAAATACTTATTTGAAACTTTTTATTTTATTTCATAATTATATTTATAACAAAAAAAAGTTTTAGTTTATTTTTAGATTTATTTTTTTATTGGCCATTCAAAAAAAAGTACTGATCCCAAAATGTTTAACCAGCAGCTGACTTTGCTCTGCACATTAAACCCGAATATGAGACAGAACTGTAACATTACAAACACACACTTCACCTTTAAGTCAGATCTGCCAGACTCTTTCTATTTTAGGACTTCTTGTGCCCTCTCTTAACATACTTTTATGTATGAGTCCTTGGGCTGTAGCAAAAAACATTTAGGCCATAATAAAAATGAAATATACTTCTGAGAACATCTGCAAATGCACACTTTCCCCTAGACACAAATTTAATATGAAAAGACAGGTTCCTATTTGTCAAAGAAACAAGTCACCTTCATGTCTGTATTGCAGTTACTGTCGCACACAAACTCCAATGCGAAATAACACAGAGAAAGAGACTTTCGCTCAAGAGCTTTGAGAGAAACTCATGTCAAGGCTTTTGCATATTATGAATATAATCTCTGCATCTGTAGTCAGAATGACATCACTAATACTGTAACTAACCGCATTCAGCCAGTAGAAAACAGTAAAGGCATCTGACCTGAGATCAGATTGATGAATGAGCTCTCTCCAAATGTATGGAAGCCTGCATGCAGTTCACACTATATGAATAGGATTAAACTTTCCATTCGGTTTTAAACTGAATGTATAATCACAGACATGCTGAAGCTGTGTTTAAAGCAGCAGCAAAAGAGCACACAAACCACTAAATAATTCATTCCATGAGAATTTTAGGTTAACAACTTCATACACTTTAACTACAGTGTGTTGCAAAGCCAACAATGTGATAGTTGTAAATAACTGAAGACATATATTGTCGATCTGTTTTGGCTCTGAATTTATAAAGTTATTTTACAGGATGTAATATAAGTCTTAGGTGTTCTTAGAATATGTCTGTTCAAATTCAGCTCAAAATGGAGGCAGTAAATACTTCTTTTTTAATTAAAAGAATGTGTGCGTGAATCGCATGTGTATGTGAAATTGTAAATATGCCTTTCACTTTCACAAGCAGAAGCAAAAGCACGTTTTTTTGTAGACGGGTCTGGCTGCAGACCGAGTACAGTTGGAAGCTGAGCTGCATGCAATGCTTTTCATGCACACCTAGCAATCGAATCTGTGATTCTTTGTATGGGAGTCGGTTGCTCTAATAAGGAGGCTAAAGACCATGGCAACTAGCATCTGTCACTAGAGCACCTTTAAAAGTCAGAGGAGTGAGGTTTACCTGCATAGCACTTCACTAGCTGGCCTCTGTTACACTCACCCCCCTAAACCTCACTCCCATCCCGGAAGAGCCCCCACATGTGTAACCCACCGATCCTACTGCACCCAACCCGGTCTGAGCTAAGATCGAATCATCGATTCTTTGCATGGGAGTCGGTTGCTCTAATAAGGAGGCTAAAGACCATGGCCTCTAGCGTCTGTCGCTAGAGCACCTTTAGAGGTCAGAGGAGTGAGGTTTACCTGCACAGCACTTCACTAGCTGGTCTCTGTTACATGTCAAAAGATAGAAAGTCTAGGTATGCAAACAGTTGGGGAAGAAATAACATTAGATTTTTTGACTCTTGTAAAACAATATTATTACATAAAACTTTGGATATAAAATATCTATGTATCTACTGTAGCTTTATCCCCATACAGATGATATTTAATCATGTTTACGTACTGTAAAGCGAAACTTAAATTCTTGATAGCTAATTTGAACATTGTAAAAACTAAACAATACTGTAAATACAATACTGTCACAAAATGTAACTGCTGTTGGCCAGCTCTGTGAATAAATGATATACAGTAAAAGTACAGCATACATACAGTTGAAGTCAGAATTATTAGCCCCCCCTGAATTATTAGCCCCCCTGTTTAATTTTTTCCCCAGTTTCTGTTTAACAGAGAGAAGCTTTTTTCAACACATTTCTAATCATAATAGTTTTAATAACTCATCTCTAATAACTGATTTATTTTATCTTTGCCATGATGACAGTAAATAATATTTTACTAGATATTTTTCAAGACACTTCTATACAGCTTAAAGTGACATTTAAAGGCTTAACTAGGTTAATTAGGTTAACTAGGCAGGTTAGGGTAACTAGGCAAATTATTGTATAACAGTGTTTTATTCTGTAGACTATCAAAAAAAAAAAATTTAAAGAGGCTAATAATTTTGACCTTAAAATGGTTTTAAAAAATTTAAATCTGCTTTTATTCTAGCCGAAATAAAACAAATAAAACTTTCTCCAGAAGAAAAAATATTATCAGACAAACTGTGAAAATTTCCTTCCCTGTTATACAACATTTGGGAAATATTAAAAAAGAAAAAAAAATCAAAGTGGGGCTAATAATTCTGACTTCAACTGTATATATTTAGAGATCAAGGTCAGATAATGTAATTCAAATGCATAAAAAAAATGGAAAACATCTATAAATCACAAAATACAAGAAACCATTAAATAATGAATATTATTGACAATATAAACTTATTGTAAAGTATATTATTATCCAACTTTAATCTGCTAAATGAGCCATCATATAATACATATTTTTTTTCTTGTAAGGCTGCTATGAAACAATGTGTATTGCAAACTTAAATAATATGACTTGTCTAAAATGATCTAAAATATTAAAAGTCCATAAATGTTCATTTTTAAATATATGATAACTATAAAAAATGCATAAAATTGCAAAAAAATTATAAAGATAAATGTTTTAAAGATTTAAATGTCAATATTATACTATTATACCTTTAAAAAAATTGGTAGCTGATGGCAACAGTAATTTAAATATTAATATAGCATTAAAAAGGTATTTACGTTTAATCAGAAACTATAAGAAAAACTGCAAAAAACAACAACAACTATATTTAAAGTGAAGTTTATATTTTTAGGGTTGACATCTCAACTGCATCCATTAGTAGATGTTTTTAAGAGTTTGCTGCAGTGTATTCTGAGATTGCATTGTTTGTTTATTAGAGTAAACGTACACATGATTCTCCCTTAAGATTCCACTAAACACGCTATGTAGTATGCTGTAGGATGTTGCTGTGTATGTTCTCCTCTTTTGGATTGAGCCCATTCAAGGATTCCAGTTCCACATTCAAATGAAACATTTATACTGTCTGTGCTGTGAAAAAATTACTCCGGTCTGTTATTGTGAAGCTAAAGGCCAACGCCTCTGTGCCTCCCATCACACTTGTTAGTAAATTACTTGCCATTTAGCAGATGCTTTCATCCTAAAATAAAGAGAAAAAAAGACTAATTACAGAAACAGCCCTCCTGGAGCCACTAAGTGCTTTGCTTAAATGCACGAAGGTGACAGAAAAGAAATCTAAAGTATTAACTCTTAATAAGATTAGTTCATTTTCTGAGGAAAATATGACTGATGTACACTATTCATTCATGTTATGCTGGAAAACTGGACACTTTAAATGGGATACTTTAATTACTAAAATAATTCAGATGAAGTTATTTTGAATATTTTGGGAGACAATATAAATTATGAACGGAACAGAATTTTAAACTAAAATAATGATAACGTAAATTGTCAAAAGGAACACCTTAAGTAGTCTGGCATAATCGTTTATATTTAAATGTTAATATTATTTTTATGAATATTTTAAATTAGTTTAAACAGCATAAAATTGCTGAAGTCAATACATAATTGATAAAACACTGAATATAATAATAATAATAAAAACAAATTAAAATGTGTTTTTTCATTTAACAGTGAAGTGCTTTTGCAAACCTCTATAAGTGTGGGTTGTTTTACCCACTTTTTTTTTGTCAAATGTAGATTTAAAAAATATTTAATTAGTTTTTTTACCCAACTGAATATTATTAGTATTAATATTTATATTTATAAAAGTAAGTCAATATATATCGTGTCTCAAAAAATAACACTGCTTATCATACTACAGGAATAAGAATGACTAAATTTCGTATAGAAATAATAGCACAATCTGTGCATTAGAATAATCCTTTTATTCACTTTCCTTGGCGATGACGTAATGATGACGTATTTATTTTTATCTGCGTAAGGCTTAAATAAAAATGGTGTTTTCAAATGAAGTTTGATCAAAGGTTTATGAGAATTGAAAGGCTACAGTCCTTCACGTTTTCTTTGTAAATTTCAGACTAAAAACTGGAGAAAAGGTGGATTGAATTACTTGTTGGCTAAAATTTATCACACTGGATCAGTATGTTGTGTGGCGGGGGAGTGGTCGTCCACGCACTGCTTATACTTTTGAAAATACCACCACTGTCGAATACACGGTACTGAGCCAAAAAGACGCACCACACACCCATCGCACTGTCCGACAGATTGCATGGGAGTCTGGCAATTAATGACTCCAATATGTGAACGTTGCTTTATTACTGTGCGTGCTAATTTAGCTTGCAAGTATTAAAATCGAAGCATTTTGACAATATTACAAGGTAAAGCAGTGATATAAATAAGGTGAGGTGGAAAACGTATACATATCATATAATTTCATCTATTTGCCATCTAATTACAAAATATAATTTAAGTTAGAGGTATTTTGACGGAATTCTGATTTTTTGAGACACGGTGTATTTATACAACAGTTCTGTCTGGTTCTTGAATCTGATTGTCTGATAGCTGTGCGATATTCTGCAAATAACAGCACTCGTCCAGCCTCTTAACCCTTCACCCTTGTGTATCACTCCACCCACATACAGCAACAAGCAGAGGGACACTCTACAGTTTGACAAATATTGCTGCTTTTGGACAACATATTGTACTTTTCAGGCTTTTTTAGTCGAGAATGTAGTTGTTTAGATTGCAACTACGCAGTTTATTTATAAGGATAGTGTCCTATTTTTTTAAATATTTATAATTTCTGAGAGACAGTGCGTCAGCGGCCAGAGAAATACTATGAAATCTCTGTAGATTGATGGCATTTCATGCGGTTCAGCCTTATAATCTTCAAATGTGAGCAAAATCACCTGTTTTGTCATCACTTTACACGATATGAGAATCATTCAAATACTAGCCCTAAAGTGACCTTTGTGAAGTAGCAACTGTTTCCGCTGTTCTGGCGGTCAGCTGCAGATGTGAAGAAATGGCGGAAGAAAGTAGTTCCTCATACAAAAGGGTTTTGAGACTCTCCGTGTTTGATTTATGATTTATGACACTGTTTCAATGTACTATAATCTCGAATGTGAAGCTGCTTTTGCACAATCTACATTGTATAAGCGCTATACAAATAAAGGTGAATTGAATAGAAATTAATTTTCTTTTTTATATACAGGATTATGCCATCGAACTGTTGTTTAAACACAATATCACACTCATAGCAGTGCGATGTGGCTGTATATACAGCACTGCTACTCATGTGATGTTGCTCATATGTATATATATATATATATATATATATATATATATATATATATATATATATATATATATATATATATATACGGAGAAAAAACAAGATATTTAAACAAAATATTTAAAGTTTACAAGATGTAAAGATTAGAGAAAAAACTTTTACCCAATCATATATTTTTAATATTAATATTTATAATAGTAAATCAATTATTTATTCAGAGAGAGAGAGAGAAAAAGAACATGATATTATAGAAATGACCTCACTGACCCTGATGTTTAGGTAAATAGTAGTCTAGTAAAATCTCAATAAACCATTTAGTAAAATGTCATATCTAAATCCTGTATTATTAATTCAGGTTGCATTCAACACCATTTCTACATTTTTAAGTCCTTCTTGGCACAGCTAGATTTTTCTCATCGACCCTCTTTTTTGTAATTGACCCATGAGCTAAAATATCATTAGCCGCTATTAAGCACGACTAAACGTTAACTAATAACTCCCCACTTACCACATCACCATTGCTTAGTACTAAAACGTAGTGCCAACACCTTTAATCCTCAAGCAATAGCCGATTACAGTAAAGAAGCTTGACACTGCGTTTAATGAGGCAAAACTTCCATTTCTTCTAGTGCCAAACACACCACGCCAGTATGAACGCGCCATGTGATCTGACCTTTTTTTGTGGCTTCAGTATAATGAGACGGTGTGACAGTTTTGGAGAGTTAAGTGGCCCCCACCCACAATGCACCAGTGTTTTCCTTTGGCCTCAGGAAACAGTTTCCCACAGAGAAGATCTGAGCGTGCGGACAGGTAGAAGCAAGCATGAGTAATCAGGTGGAAGAAATGGGGTGATCAGTGACATTTACACATCAAACACACACACACACACACAAACATTTCAGTGAACTCACACACACATACCCTCATCACACAGACTCACGCAGTGGAAGAGACAGGCTGATCAGTGACATTTCCATAAAAGCGAAGGCAGAAGATTCTCAAGGGGACGCGAAACAACATATGCACACAGATACAGAGGCCTTTAAAAGTGCCGCGTGACCAGAACTCTCTCCGTGAAGGACTGCAGTCGCTCGCAAGAACTTAAAGCAGGAAGAGGACGATCTCTGAGACGGAAAGGACAAACATTATTGATAGAATCATCAGCCGCTGTTGCCTGGACTGTGCAAACAGCCCAGCTTATATAAGACTTCAGAAAGTTTATTCGGTGAATAAAAACACAGTGTTTGACATTGAAAAACACCAGGACCGTAACCGCCTGGAGAGCGAGTCTGTGTTTGATATTTGATACTGATGATGATCTGTTTGCTCGTAGGATGACAAAAAACAGCCCCTTCAGGATTTTGTGAGGCTGTGATTTCTTGCATTATTCTTGCAGTCAAACGTAAAGGGATACTTCACCCAAAAATGTAAATTCTATTATTGTTTACTTACCCTTTAAACCTTTCTTCAAAATTTCTTATTTTGTGTTTAACAGAAGAAAAACACAAAAGAAAATATTTTAAATAAAGGTTTGAAGTAATAAACAAAAGAATTTCATTTTTGAGTGAAGTATCCGGCAGCTAGCTCTCTGCAACTCTCACATGGTCGCCCACTGAAGCTAAGCAGGGCTGCACCTGGTCAGTACCTGGATGGGAGACCACATGGGAAAGCTAGGTTGCTGCCAGAAGTGGTGTTAGTGAGGCCAGCAGGAAGGCGCTCAACCTGTGGTCTGTGTGGGTCCTAACACCCCAGTATATTGATGGGGACTTTATTCTGTCTTTCGGATGAGACGTTAAACAGAGGTTCTGACTCTCTGTGGTTGTTAAAAATCCCAGGATGTCCTTCGACTTATATATGTATAACCCCGGCATCCTGGCCAAATTTGTCCACTGGCCTCTGTCCATCATGTCCATGATGAGATGTTAAACCACAGGTGTTACAGAATTCACAGTTTCAATCAAATATTTCCCACACTTACCTGTAGGTTTAAAACAAGCCTCAATTAGTTTGATCAGGTGTGTTTAATTAGGGTTAAAGCTAAACTGTGCCGAACTGTTCAGGAACTGGATTTGACACCTGTGCGTTAAACCGAGGTTCTGACCCTCTGTGGTCCTTAAAAATTCCAGGATGTCTTTTGAAAAAGAGTAGGGGTTTAACCCTGGCATCCTGGCCTTTGGCCTCTGTCCATCATGACCTCCTAACCATCCCCATATCATAATTGGCTTCATCACTCTGTCTCCTCTCTACCAATCAGCTGGTGTGTGGTGTGAGGTCTGGCACAATATGGCAAGGTGGATGCTGCACACTGGTGGTGGATGAGGAGATTACCCCCAAAAATGTGTAAAGCAGAGGTCAGAGGAGAATGGCTAGTCTGGTTCGAGCTGATAGAAAGGCAACAGTAACTCAAATAACCAATCATTACAACCGAGGTATGGAGAAGAGCATCTCTGAAGTCGAACCTTGAGGCGGATGGGCTACAGCAGCAGAAGACCACACCGGGTGCCACTCCTGTCAGCTAAGAACAGGAAACTGAGGCTACAATTCACACAGGCTCACCAAAATTGGACAATAGAAGTTTGGAAAAACGTTGCCTGGTCTGATGACTCTTAATTTTTGCTGCAACATTCGGATGGTAGGGTCAGAATTTGGTGTCAACAACATGAAAGCATGGATTCATCCTGCATTGCATCAACGGTTCAGGCTGGTGGTGGTGGTGGTGTAATGGTCTAGGGGACATTTTCTTAGCACACTCTGAGCCCATTAGTACCAATTGAGCATCGTGTCAATGCCACAGCCTACCTAAGTATTGTTGCTGACCATGTCCATCCCTTTATGACCACAGTGTACCATTTTCTGATGGCTACTTCCAGCAGGATAGGGCGCCATAAAGCGTGAATCATCTCAGTCTGGTTTTTGAACATGACAATGAGTTTACTGTACTCAAATGGCCTCCATAGTCACCATAACTCAATCCAATAGAGCACATTTGAGATGTGGTGGAACAGGAGATTCGCATCATGGATGTGCAGCTGACACATCTGCAGAAACTGCTTGATGCTATCATGTCAATATGTCAATATGTCTGTTATGTACATTTGAAAAACAGTGAAGAGTAAAATTGATCCATTGGGGTTCTACTGTTAAAGACGTACTGTATGAACAACTATATTAAAGATGTCATTTGCTACAGAAAAGTGTCTCCTATAATTTAGCATGAGGCTGAAAATGCTTTAATATATTAGATTTGATCAATTTCACATTCACGCATCATTGCTTTTACATATTAAAATGGATAACAAAGTGAAAAGACGGTTGAGTGAGACTTCTACAGTAATACTAGCTGTTATAATACATGTATGAATGGCAACAAATGACAAAAACAACACAAGCTCATTAGGAAAATGTGCCTAGGGCTATATTTTTGAGAATTGATAAATATGTGCCCCAGGGGTACATACTAGCTGCATTTTGTATGTAAAACGAATGCTAGGGTACATATTTCTCGGTTCTCAAACATGTATCCCTGTATCCCTGGGCACATTTTCCCAATAAGTCTGACTTGTTTTATTTGGTGAGTTTTAGATCCATTGTTATCATTATTCTGTATAACTCACAATCCGCCAAAGTCCACTTGAAATAAATAGGCTATGATTGAATCAACTGCTAAACTTGTAGTCAATTCAACCATGAATCTGTCACTGCCAAAAACATTGTATTAACAACTATTTTTAACGATGTTCTTTGCTTCAGAACATGTCTCCTATAATTTAGCATGAGGCTGAGAATGCTTTAATATATTAGATTTGATCAGTTTCACGTTCACGCATCATTGCTATTATATATTAAAATGGATAACAAAGTGAAAAAAGACAGTAGAGTGAGATTTCTAATATTAGCTGTTATAATAAATGTATGAAAGACAACAAAAGAGAAAAACACAGCGATGAGAAAAAAACAGACTGAACGTCTTCGCACATTCATCTTTTTTTTTACAGTCTCGGTTATACTGTTGATCACAGTGTCGTTTTGTTATAAATATCAGTTCATTAGTACATATTTTCTCTAGATTTGTTGGATGACTGGACTGAAGGTTTATTAAAAAGTGGAATAAATAGAAATATTATTTATTCATTCGAGTGTTATAAACTGCCCAGGTAAACGTCTAAGCGATGATGCGTGAAAATGTATGGCTTAAAAATCAATTTTACATTCAAATTAAATCACAGCGATTGCATCTCTAATGCATTTTTCGCACACATTTCTGTCAATCTTGAATTTAGGCATTTTTTTACACACACACATAGCTTCAGGCACACACTGAGACTCTGCAGCTTTTCATTTGTGTTTACAAAGTGGTCAATTGTCACCTGCCACCAACAGTTTACTTCAATCTCAAACAGCATGGGGCAGAAACCCAAAGACTGTCCTTTATTTTTATCTGTTGAACTTTACAACCCTTCCTTTAGGCAGAATGGAAACGCTAAAACAAATATGTTGCATTTTAACTAATTTTACGCTTAGCAATTCTCTGGCAACCACACACTACTAATTTTACATGAGAAGTAAAGACATAATAATGCAGAAAATATATGTTATATATATATATATATATATTATCCCAGTGCTCTTTTTGTTTTAGATACTGTAGACATCACAGACAAGTTAGAGCTGAAAGAGTTAGTTATTATTCAGAGGGCAAAAGTGTTTTACTTTGACACTGCTTCAGAAACAAAGCACAATTTTAATTAGACTGTTAGCAGTTATTTTTAGTCTTTACATAAGATAATTATTGCCATATGTGCTGTTTTATCTTAGAACTTCATTTGTTTATTGCAGTTTAGCAGAAAACTAATTTAGTGTTTTCTGTTTGATTTAAAATACAGTACAACAAATTTTTAAGCAAAATAATTTTAAGCAAAAACACATTACTTAATTGCCTTGTTGATTAACAGACTATTATTTATTAAATTATATTTTTGTACATTGGACAGTTAAAATGTTTTAGTTATAATATAAAATAATTATGGACATGCAAAATTGAGAAAAAAAAGTCTTGGATCACAGTATTTCCATTTTTAATTCACTTATACAGTATTTATCTGACGGCGTGCGCTGAGGCACAGAAAAAGGTGCGCAGCTCTTGTCATAAATCACGATTTAGCCATGCTTTCAAACAAATAAATTAATAATATTAATATTAAATTAATAAATTAATTTATTTTAAGTTTCAGACATTCAAATACACATAACTACAAGCAAAAGATACCGTTTAAGGTTTGTAAAACACACGCGGATGTCTACTAATTATTTTTCAATATAACTGGACAATGTGCTTTGTTCACGTAAGATACAAACTGTTTATGTTACTAGAATATTTTCTCTATTCCTCTCCCAGTTGCTTACCTTCATGTATTTAGAAAGAAACTTATGAATAAACATGACGTTAATCCAGAAGCTCAGATCTGTCCTGCAGTTGTTACTAGAAGGGATACAGCTGCGATCGGAAGTTAATGAGATACTGTATATATATAGTTGAAGTCAGAATTATTAGACCCACTTTTATTTATTTATTTTTTTTTTTTTAAATATTTCCCAAATGATGTTTAACAGTTTCAGGAAATTTTCACAGTATGTCTGAGAATATTTTTTCTTCTGGAGAAAGTCTTATTTGTTTTATTTTGGCTAGAATAAAAGCAGTTTTTAATTTTTTGTTAACCATTTTAAGGTTAAAATTATTAGCCTCTTTAGGCTATATTTTTTTCTGATAGTCTACAGAACAAACCATCGTTATACAATAACTTGTCTAATTACCCTAACCTGCCTAGTTAACCTAATTAACCTAGTTAAGCCTTTAAATGTCACTTTAAGCTGTATAGAAGTGTCTTGAAAAATATCTACTAAAATATTATTTACTGTCATCATGGCAAAGATAAAATAAATCAGTTATTAGAAATTAGTTATTAAAACTATTATGTTTAGAAATGTGTTCTAAATCCTCTCTCCGTTAAACAGAAATTGGAAATTATATACAGTAATATATATATATATATATATATATTTATACACACACACACACACGGTTATGTAAAAATATTATTTGTTGTACAGTGTCACGAAAATAATGGAGAATTTAAAACTCACGTGTGAAAGAGTTTATGTACTTTAAAAAGCAGTAGAATATTAATATTGCACAGTTAGCGTTATTAGTTAATATTAGTTAATATTAGTTAATATAAAACAATATGCAGATATTATTTAAAGCAAATTTTTTTTGTATCTACAATTCCTTTTTAGTGTTTCGAGAAAAACAAGTTTTCTTTTTTTAGATTACAAAAACCTGCAAAACTGTAATACTATATGATACGATTATTAGTTAATTGTTATAATATAATATATTTAGAAGCATTCCCAGCGTCTTAAACCATTTCCTAGTTTTGCATAAGAAGAAACGGTACAGAAACGTATTCAATTGTTTTAAAAATCCCAGCCCTACTTTGCGTTCAGGTTGACTTGTTTAGTTACAGCTGAAGGAGTTAGTTATTCTTCAGAGGGCAGATAGAACAAATGCACAATAATTGCTATTTGCCGCAAGATAAGGGGGTTAGCGAAGCATCCACCACGTTTTTGTTTGCCTATAATCAAATTAAAGTTCAAAAGCATGCAAAATCTGACAGCTCTGAGAATGGAGTACTGAACTAACAAATGAAGAGAGAGAGCAAACAAAAATAAACAGAAAGCTGAATAGAACGTACACAACACAGTCAATGCCTCAACATTTCTCAAATGTCTAGACCATGAGGTGTATAATGGGAAGATCATCGTTCTATTGTAACACTGTCACTGACTTCAATAATGCTTTCTTACACACTGTACATTCCCAGAGAAAGAATCCATTGCTCACATGTTGCTCTTTTATAGCTTACAGAAAATGCTTGAGGTTATATTGTGATTTTTGTTTGAATTTAGCCTGACAAATTGTGTTTTTTTTTCCAAATAGTAGACATGAGGTTATTCTGGTCTTGAAGAATATATCATTTATATTATATCATATTATATTATATTCATTCATTCATTTTCTTTTCGGCTTAGTCCCTTTATTAATCTGGGGTCGCCACAGTGGAATGAACTGCCAACTTATCCAGCACATGTTTTATGCAGCAGATGCCCTTCTAGCCGCAACCCATCACTGGAAAACACAGACACACTCTCATTCACACACATATACTACGGACAGTTTAGCTTACCCAATTCAGCATACTGGAGCACCCGGAGGAATCCCACACGAACGCGGGGAGAACATCCAAACTCCATACAGGTATGCCAACTAAGCCAGCCGAGGCTCGAACCACCGACCTTCTTGCTGTGAGGCGACAGCACTACCTACTGTGCCACCACGTCGCCTATTATATTATATTATATTATATTATATTATATTATATTATATTATATTATATTATATTATTCAGTCATTCATTTTCTTTTCGGCCTTTATTTATCAGTGGTCGCCACAACGGAATGAACCGCCAACTTATCACACACATACACTATGAACAATTTAGCTTACCCAATTCACCTGTACCACATGTTTTTGGACTTGTGGGGGAAACCGGAGCACCTGGAGGAAACCCAAGTAAACATGAGGAGAACATGCAAATTTCACACAGAAATGCCAAATGACCCAGCTAGACTCGAACCAGCAACCTTCTTGCTGTGAGGCGAATGTGCTACCCACTACGCCACCAGGCAGCCTATATTATATTATATTATATTATATTATATTATATTATATTATATTATATTATATTATATTATATTATATTATAAGATATATATAGATATAATATAAGATATTTTGAAGAAAGCTAAAAATCTCTAACCATTAACTTCCATAGTATTTGTTTTTCCTAGTACAAAAGTCAGGTTTTCAGCTTTCTTTAAAATATCTTGTTTTGTGTTCAACAGAAGAAATAAACTCATAAAGGCTTGAAGTTTGAAAGCTTTGAGTAAATAGTAAGTTGTCATTTCCTATCACTGTGTTCATCTGACAGAAAAAAAACTCATATACACAGAGGATGGCTTGGGGGTGAGTAAATTAAACTGTGCAGAGCTGCGGCCCTCCAGGAACTGAATGTGACACCTGTGCTTTAAAGGGATAGTTCACCCAAAATGAAAATGACACCAAAGCCAATAAGACCATTACACCATCCAGACAATAAGAGTTTCAACAGACCATAGAATAAAACAAAATATCCATCAACATACCAATAATTTTAAGCAAAACATTACAGATTTCAATTTCCTCACTGATGTCAAGTACAAAATAATGTCAAGTTTGTAGTGTGTTCATTTAACATTTTTGCTTTAGAGATAATATAAAAATTTTATTGAAGTTATTGGTTATTCAAATCGTAGGCAGTTTTCCTAATTTTCTTCAATGCTGACCATTTTTCTCAGAAAACATAAGGTGCCGTTGACATGAAAATTACACTGGATGTTGGTAACAACCAAAGAAATCCACATATGCAAAGAAAACTAAATAAATTAGTTTACAAATTAAGTTATGCATAATAAAATGAAATGACACAATAATTAAAGTATTGAACACATGAACAAAAATAGGTGTAATGATGAAACCAGGGTGGACATTTCAGCAAGACAATGATACAAAACACAGCCAAGAAAACTCTCAAATGCTTTCAGTGAAAGAAAATCAAGCTGTAGAATGGCCTAGCCAATCACCTGATCTGAATTTAATAGAAAACACAACTCAGATCTGATAGACGAAACCCAAAGAACCATCAACATTTTTACACTCTGTTGAAGTCTGTGAAAAAAAATCACACCTGAGCAATTTGTGTGACTTCATTCTCCATATGAGAGGTGTCTTTAAGCTGCCGTCACCTAAAAAGTCTTTTATATAAAGTATTCAATGCATTTCAGTATTTCCTCCTTGTGTCATTCCATTGTTATTACACAGAACTATTTTTTCAGATTGTTTTATTGTTTTGTTATATTTTTATGCTTGTATTGTTTTTTTTTTACCAAAATCTGGTTAAATTTCATGTCAACAGCTCCTTTAGAAATATTATTCTCAGAAAAAAAGCATGACGTATTCAATACTTTTTCCCAGCTGTATATTAGTTCTTTTTTCTGCCTACACTTTTCCTCCAGCAAAAATCCAGGCTTAAACATGGCTCGACGTAAGATTAAGTTATCAGAGAGCTTCGCAAACACAGACACATACCCTGAAAAGCAGAAAAGTTCTCCTGACAGTCCTGCTGCTTCACAAGGACAACATACCCCAGAAACGTCTCAACTCGCTCTAGAAACACTCTTTCAAGTAAAACGAGTGATGAGCTCCATCCGAAGGAGTTAGCGTTCTCCAAAAGACGAGTCTCTTGACACGCTCTATTAAGAGTATAGCCGTCATATATTCCCCCAACACCACACAGATCTTCAGCAAAGCTTTCAACGGTAAAGAACAGGCCATTTTACTGAAAGTTCAGTCTTTTAACCTTTTCTCAAGAGCGTGTCAGAGAATTTTTTCACGCCGATTCTTTGAAGGCCTTCAACACCTTGACGTGAGGGCCAGATGGATATCTTTTCATTCATTATTCAGATCGGTTTAGATCAGAAAGCATTTATACCAAACTTACCAGGCGATCAAACCCTCGCGGAAGGAAGTCTACAGACAGCGAGCATGAGGAAGGCGATTCTTTTATATGAAACTGCAACTGCAGAAAGAGTCTTACACATTTATAAGCTTTTCTCCTTTAAAATGTTCAAGTTTCATTCAAAGCTAGCTCATTCTTTTAGTAGTTTTGGGGAGAAACACCATTTGTTTTCAGTCCACTTCTATTACTGATGAAGCTAAAGTTCATATTTAAAACATTACATATTTTGTCACGCTTTAAAGAGCCACTATTTTGCATTATAAAAGGTTATATTTTGGTTTTGGGGTTCTCCAACAACAGGCTGATATGCATGTAAGGTCAAAAAACACTTTCATTGTCTTATAATATGCATTTAGTTTTACCAAATTATCCCAGCGACTCCCATATGATTCGTTCAGCGATTCCTTTGTTCCCAAACCCCTCCTTAGCGCGAAGCTGATCTGCGCTGATTGGACAGATGACACAGTCTGTTGTGATTGGTCGACTGCGTTCAGCGCGAGATGGAGAGAAATGCTCACCACGGCTATGAAGTAGCACACAGAGTATGTAAGGGCCCAATGCAGTTAAACACCAGCATCCCACATGGCAAACAGACTTGGCCCAAATGTGGCCTCATTATGGCACTGCTGGCGTGTTGCCGGCACTGGCATGCATAATGTCAGCTGAATGTGGGCCATGCATGGCAATGATGGCACTGCATGCATCACGGCAAACTACATTTGGGCCAGTTGTGGATGGGAGGTGTGTGGCCCAGATCAGTGTAGAGATTGTTCACATTGTTTAGGCAACATTAGGCTGGGTTATGGCTCAGTTTTTGGGGTTTCTGGTTAAAGTATAAACTTATAGCGAATCTATATAAACTTATATGAGAATCGGTACCAATAATCAACCTGTTTGGCCCAGTTCAGGGCCAGTTAAGGGTGATAAATTGTCTGAGATTCAGGCCCGTTATGGCCCATGTAATGTAATGTGTATTTATATAGCGCATTTATAGTGTATGGCCATACACCCAAAGCGCTTCACAATCATGAGGGGAGTCTCTTCACACCACCACCAGTGTGTAGCATCCACTTGGATGATGCGACGGCAGCCACAGGACAAGGGCGCCAGTGCGCTCACCACACACCAGCTATTGGTGGAGTGAAGAGACAGTGATAGAGCCAATTCGGTGGATGGGGATTATTAGGAGGCCATGATGGGTAAGTGCCAATTGAGGGACTTTAGCCAGGACATCGGGGTTACACCCCTACTCTTTACGAGAAGCGCCATGGGATTTTTATTGACCACAGAGAGTCAGGACCTCGGTTTAACGTCTCATCCGAAAGACGGCGCCCACTGACAGTGTAGTGTCCCCTACACTTTTACTAGGGCATTAGGACTCACACAGACCACAGGTTGAGCACCCACTGCTGGCCTCTCTAACACCACTTACAACTTCCACCACTTCCCATGTGTGTCCCTTGTCTTTAATCCAGTTATGGGCCACTTCAGGACCGTCATTCTTTGCGGTACTTGGGCCGAGGGAAAACTTATTGTGTGGCCCGGAGCTGGGCCAGAAAACATTTGCTATGTGGGATATTACTCTACTCTTAAATCTAACCCCAGGTAATAACAACGACACACATTCAGGATTAATCCACACAGTAGCAAAAGTTAAACTATTTTGAAAATTTACCGCGCCACTCGTGTATGAACAGCTGATGGTGGACATAGCAAAGCAAACACAGAGGATCACGAGTTCAGAAACACATTTAAATCAGTAAAGGAAAAAGCATGCGTCATGTTTTCAACGTGGTTTTAGACGACCCCATAAAGATTTAACCTGAGAGATACAGTACAAGCACTGATCTATATTAGATAAGTGATTACAAGCCACAGGGCCGATCACAACTTATAACACACAATTAAACATATTTTGTAAACTACACAAAATGAGGCAACAATTTTAATCACACTTATGTCGAGTTCAGACTGGATCATTTTCAAAGTAGTCGTGTCACGGATGTTTTCACACTGCATGACTATCTGGATTAGCGTTCTGTCGGTGCTGTGTTTACACTGTAGGATGGATCGGCGACAGGAGAGTTTACGCTGCATGATTTCAAAATAGGAAGAATCGTCGACAACTTTGTCCAAACTACGTCTCACAACCAAACAAACGTGAGAAGTGACAAGGAAAAAACGCGAGGTCAGGTAATATATCTTTCGTTATTAACTACATAATGGAAAAAAAAAGACTTTAGCTTTAGAAACTTGTGTTTCTCACCTGGCTTTTGAAGAGAATTAACAATCTCTCCTCAGCTTTTTTTTACTTTTGGACTCGGTTGTGATATTGATCAGATGACACGTCAAATTTCCATCAATTTCCACTAGTTTTTCCTCCATTTCTTGGGTCCAAATAAACTGCAAAAAATGAGTATTTTTAACTTCTTCCCCAGCCTCCCGCTGGCCTGCAGGTACCCTATAGTGAATGCTGCCCTCTCATTGGCTGTAGGTGATCGCGGATGTTATTTTCAATCAGAACTCATTTCACACGGCATAATTTGAATCGCAGACAGCTCCAGATATTTAGCATGCCAAATATCTCACGGGTGTCGGCGACTCATCGGCGATTCTCTCATATCGCATCCTTGATAGTTCATACTGTGTGATTGTCACTCACGTGAACGAGCACCAAGTTACCTGTGATTTAAGGCATTTGTCGGCGATTTCTCAAAACCTGTCGGCGAGTCAGGGCTAAAATCATGCAATCTGAACTCGGCATTACATGTTATGATCAGGAGGAAGAAGAAACTGGTTCATGTGAACTGCAACAGTTACTGACAAAGTCTGATACAAAACAGTCTCTGCTGCTCCTTCCTCTAATAGCAAACGATTGACAAATCCCGCATTGCAGCGTATTGTATTAAAAATCAGAAAAATTACAGGAGCAAACACAGCACTAGGTTAATAGGCTAATTACAAGAATAAGACGTGCATATTATTTAAATAAGGAAAATGAGTTGATTAACCATTTGTGATGGTTTTAGCCAATTTAGATGTAATTTCCAAGTATCTGGTAAAGTTTTTCTGAGTTGCTTAAATTAAAGAATTAATTATTTAATGTTTCTCTCGTGACTACGTAATGGCAGCTTTAGAAAGTGAAAGCAAAAGCCAAATCCCAGACATTTTCAGAGATTTAAAAACCCCAGGTGGCCCCATTTTTAAGTCCCAAAAAGGCACGTCTCTGTGGCCTGTTCTCGCGCACACAGTACAAACGGGTAAACGAGAAAACATTTTCCACTACTTAATCAATTGCGTATGTTTGGTTATATTGGGCAGGTGCAAAAAAAGTGTAAAAGAATGATAATAGTAGCAAAAAAAAGTGTGTCACTAAATATACTTTATACAAAAAATGTTAATATACCTCGTCGGCCCGCCCAAGTGAAGTCTATGTGTGGGAAGCACTGCATAGTGTAAATTCACCTAAATTATACTCAAGATAAGCTTATTGGGTGACCATAAAGCTATCATATAACACACACTTACTTTTTCATTTTGCAAACATAACACTCCTAAATTACAATGTTGAACTTTTTGACTTTGAAAATAATACCTGAAGCGAAACAAAAGCCCCATCAGGTCAAGAATAAAAGTAAAATCCCTTGCCAAGACAAAAAAAAAAAAATCAATGACAGCCGTAAACCAGAAGTAGAACATAGCAAACAAGTGTAAAAGTATGAAAAAAAAAGTCTCTACCAGAACAACCTTGACATAACTTCTTATGTTAGATGCACAAAAGACAAGTGTTGGTCTCTGCGCTTTTACCATTTTTCTGGCGAGTTTCTTCACTTTGGCAGCCGCCTTCAAAAACCTCCGTTTGGGTGAAGTAGAACAAAGTCAACTGAGAAATATGGTATTGGTGTGCACTGCAAAAAATGCTGGGTTTCAATTAAAGAGCCCCTATTATGCATTATAAAAGGTTATATTTTGGTTTTGGGGGGTTTCCAACAACAGGCTGATGTGCATGCAAGGTCAAAAAACACTTTCATTGTCTTATAATATGCATTTATTTTTACCTAATTATCCCAACGATTCCCATATGATTTGTTCAGTGATTCATTTGTTCCCAAACCCCTCCTTAGTGCGATACTAAACTGCGCTAATTGGTCCGATGACCCGGTCTATTGCGATTGGTCGACTGCGCTCAGCGTGAGACAGTAGAGTGCAGAGTGCACAACAAATGGGCGGGGCTTAGTTTAGTTTAGTTTAAAACTTCATTAATCCCCTCGGGGCAATTCATTCCGACTTGGTGGTGCTTCACATATAACAAGAATGACACACTTAGCACAATAAACATCAACACTTAACATCAAGTACACAAAAAAAAAAGAAATTCAATAACAATAATAAATAATAATAACTAATAATAATCCATCGATTAACTAGATTTATTACGTAACCGAATTGCTTCAGGCACAAAAGTTAATTTATAACGATTTGTGGAACATCTTATTGTACTTAAATGTCGACCAAGGGGCATCCACTCAAAATGTTTGTTTAAGGGCATTTAAACAAACTGTTGCTTGAGTTCTGTATCGACGTCACACAGACACGGCTAAAGACTCGTTACAGCAGCGATTCATTCAAACCACTATGAGTCGACTCTTTTATAAATGAATCAATAGTTTTAAACACGGTGCACTTTTAGATTTAAGCCTTAGCTGGATATTTCACTTTACTTAGAGCTGTAACACACTGCATGGAAGGTCATTATCATAAACCCTTAATAGGGGCTCTTTAAGTTAACTTAATTGTGTTTACAAATTTGATTGAACATAAAACAATTAAGTTGTCCCCCCCAAAAAAACTCAAGAATGATTCAGCTCATTTTAAATACGTAGTTTGAACAAACAGCAATAATCATTTTCTGATTGTGTACATTGTAAAAAGTGATCAGTTACTTAAAGTGAGTAAACCAATTGCCTTAAAAGCAACAAGTTGACTTTACTTAAAAATAACTGAAGTAAACCCATTGTAACTTGGAACTGTTAAGTTGACTTAATTTTTACAATTACACCTTTTTAAAATAGTTAACTAATCACTTTTTACCAACCCAGGCTCATTCTGAAAACGTACCTCTATATACATTTCTGGAGACTGCCAAATCCGTCCCAGGAGCTACTTTTTTTGCAATTTTTGTTTTCGCAAATCCACCAGGGGTCGCTGTGTACTTTTTCAGATCCCAAATTCTCTTTCGAGTGCCATTTTCACTTGCTGTTCTTGCGTAAATCCACCAGAGGCCGCTGTTGACTGACTGAATTACTAATCGATCGAGCTACTTATTTTTTGCAGTTTTTGTTTTCGGAATCCACCAGAGGTCGCTGTGTAGGCTTTTTCAGATCTCAAATTTTCTTGCGGGTGCCATTTGCGCCTGCTGTTCTTGCATAAATCCACCAGAGGCCGCTGTTGAACTGACTGAATGACTGACCGATCGACTGACCCACCCTCCTCCTTCCCTAAACCCAACCAATAGTGTTTTCAAAAGCACCGATTCACTCGCCCACCCACTTCCCTATACCCAACTGACAGTTTTAAATAGCAATCCAGAAAAAGAAAAGCCCTCGACTGATTTTCACCACGTTTTTAGATTTTACCACATTCTTACCCTGTTATTTACTTGTTTATTTTATTTTTTGGTTTCTGTTTTTGTCTTAGCCTCTTTCTGGAACCGTTCTTAAGTCTGTCAATGTGCATGGTAAGCTAATGAACAAACTGGTAACAGCAGGAAAGCTGTCCATTATGTAAGCAGTCAGCTGCTAAACGTGAAAAGGAACGGCGTCATAACGCCCCGTAGCATTCGTTTTAAAGACGAAATGCAGCCATACATACCTCTTGCTACATAATTCGTGATCTCCAGAAATGTATATAGGGCTACGTTTTCAGAATAAGCTTATGTTGCTTTTTACAGTGTATGGTGCATCCCAAACACGACTCTTCAGAGACTTCTAGCTTATTTTTATGTGTGCGGCCCTTTTCTTGTTTAACATTCATCATGTTCAATTGTTTATTTGTCTGTTTGCAATGCAAGTTTGCTCAGTTTCTGACTTCTGAGTGAAATGCTATGGTTGAAAAGACAGAATCTGCTCCTTAATTCCCCATAAAAATCACTGTAGTAGCAATTACAGAAGAAACAGCCAAACACAGAGCCCAGTCACTGACTTTAAACATCATACCTGCAGATTCCCAGCCACTATACCTATAATTATTCATCCAGAATGAAAAAAGTTAAGTAAAAATACAGCCATTTAAAATCAGATATATTTAAAATGCCAGTGAGTCAAAAACAGCCTTTTTCCCCAATGTAATAACAATTCCACAAGCCTCGGAATTATTCGAGTTGAGATGAAAGGGAAGTACACAAGGGAAGTGCTAATTATTACATGGACAAAAGTCAGTGTTTTATTTCTTTCTTTAATTTTCTGACAGCTTGCCAGTTCTCAAGCCAAAATTCAATTATTGCTTCTGACTGGTACACGCTGGTAAATGAAATTCACAGTTATTCTTGTCCTAAAGTTGTTTCAGTCTCGTTCTGTCTGTTATATAAATATTTTGTTAGGAAACGACATGAAAGAAGCATCAAATTATTCCCCATTGTTGAGCATGTTAACAGGAAATTACTAATTTCCTCACTTGGCCTTTTCATGACCTACAATGGGCTTAAGGTAAGTATTACAAGCCAGCGCAGGTAGATTGCCCTATAGCAACTGTACTGAAATCTGATCTTCAGTCTTAAAACTAAAATCTCTTCATGGGCATGGATGGTTCCATAAAGAGCCTTTTAACCCTTTAACTGCCTGGCTGATCTTTTGTTCATGGGTTATCTTTAAAGGTCCCGTAAAGTGCTTTGAAATGTGCATTTTTATTTAATGTTTGACTTAATCTCAACCGAAACACAATGAGAGGGTGGGACATAGAGTAGCTCCTCCCCATTTTTCATGTGGTATAGGTGAATGGGGTAAGCTAAATTGTCCGTAGTGTATGTGTGTGAATGAGTGTGTATGGATGTTTCCCAGTGATGGGTTGCAGCTGGAAGGGCATCCACTGCGTAAAACATATGCTGGATAAGTTGGTGGTTTATTTCGCTGTGGCGACCCCAGATTAATAAAAGGACTAAGTCCAAAAGAAAATGAATGAATGAGTTAGAGCTGGTTGAAGCTAAACTATGCAGAGCTGCGGCACTCCAGGAGTTTGGGACCATGTGCTTGAGCTCAACCCCTCTCTAGCAGAGCTGTGATAAAAAGGAATTGCTATTGGCTGTTTTTAAAAGGGGAGGTGCTACACTATGTCCAACACATTTTTCAGTTGAGATTACATCAAACATCGAACAAAATAAATGCACATTTAAAGCACTTCAAGATCAATTATGTTCTTAAAAGCTTTAAATATGAGCTGTTCACTTAAAGCTTCTTTGTAAAACCAAACATGGCTTTCCTATGGCATCGCTGTAAAAACACCCATGTGTAATCTTTATTTTTAAGAGCCAAAACAGTATTCATAAGGGATTCGTTTCCTTAACAACATCGGAGTTCAAATTATTAACATCAGACATCTGTCACTGCTTATACTGATTTAGGTGGAAAGACTAAATCCCTAATAATGGTGCATCAGGAATTTGAACGCAAATGGGGAAATTTAATTGCATACTCTGCAAAGGATGAAATAAATAAGGAGAAGCAATGAGAAAATACAATATCCGCAATCACAGGCATCCTCATCCAAACCGGATTTCATTTCTCAGAGGACCGGCAAAGTTAGCTGGAAAACAGTAGGTAATTTTCTCTGTAATGTTTTTTACACAGATGTGTTTTATAGAACCGCTTCTGAAATCCTCAAGTACGCTGACACAACACAACATTTCTAAACCAGCTCAGGAAAACCAATTCACATCTTTAAATCACTAAATGTATGTAATGTGTTGAACAAATGCAACTTTTTAAAAGGGTTAGTTCACCCCAGAATTAAAATGAACCTTATGATATCTTATACTATTGAGTAAAATTACAGTGACCAAGGAATCATTATAATTGGCTTTTATTACCAAATCCCCACTGACACTAGTGTTATCTTACTATACGTTTTGCTTTCGTTTGAAAAACTGCTTCACATAACGTGCTTGTTGCCATGTCCACATTTTAAAATCACTCATTATAAGTGTCTTTGGTTTAAATGATACAGTTAATAAAGCAGAGAGGTTGTGATTTAACGGCAGGTGGCAATTTTATTTTAATTGCAGGTGGTTTTTGTCAATATCTGGCAACACGTCATGGTGTACATAATTTCTTGCACTGTGCATACAAAAAAGTCTTTAAAAACACATAAAAACAACATTATACATTTCTGCAAATAAAACTGTCACTATTGCTAGCTGAACGTGGTTGTCTGTCACTCCAGTAAATTACTGAATTGCACATAGCAAATAGGATTAAGCATTAAAAGTAAACTGACAACTCAATTTAGCCGTCTCCTCAGAAGATCTTGAATTAAACCTATTAAATAATCTTTTCCTGTCTCCCTTTACTGAATGTTTTTTTTTTTTTTTTTTTTTTTCGGGATTAAATCAATTTCTAAGATATAATTACAAAAGTCTTCAGTAGATGAATCTATTTCTTATAGGTTTGTCATGAGTAAATGGTTACAAAATGTGTGCTTTGAGGTGAATTACAGACAAATTAATTTGATCTATTGACGATTAGGGGGTCACTGTACTACTAAATATCATCCTGCAAACTTCATAACTTTTAAATAATTTAAAAGTAATTTAAAATAAATCAGCCTAAACAATTTCCTACAAATCTGACAGGATGTGGAAACGAACCACTTTACTACATAATAAACCCCGCCTCCACAGAAAAAGATCAACACCTATTTCTACACCACAGCCTGTTTAACTCCATCCAAGATTTACAGTGCAGTTGGTAAATAATGAAAATGCTTTGTCTGCAGTGCCCAGTCTTTGCACTTGCATTTTTGGACCACATTGATTTTGCAGTGTTTCTGATCCCAATTTTAGGAAAAAGTGGATTAACTTTATATTGAATTCAGTTTCAGACTGTCAAGAAGAAATTGGTTCTTTATTTATATAATTTTAACGAAGATCCATTTACAAACTCCATGGAGTATTTTCTTAGTTGGAGTGGAAATTTGCTTTGTCTGTTATTACAGATTTGATATAATTTGATGTGCAACAAGCATTAATCATCTGCACCTTTACTTAATATCATTTCAATGAAGATTCATTTACAAATGCTATGGAGTATTTTCATAAAGATTGAAACTAAAGGATGATGCTTTGCCAACTAAGTATATTAGATTTTAAGATGATGGGCGGAACGGTGGCTCAGTGGTTAACACTGTCACCTCACAGCAACAAGGTCACTGGTTTCGAGTCCCGGCTGGATTTGCATGTTCTCCCCGTGCTGGCATGGGTTCCTTTGGGTGCTCCGGTTTACCCCACAGTCCAAAAAACATGTGCTATAGGTGAATTGAATGAACTAATTGACCGTAGTGTGTGTGTGTGTGTGTGTGTGTGTGTGTGTGTGTGTGTGTGTGTGTGTGGTGCGTGCGTGCGTGCGTGCGTGCGTGCGTGCGTGCGTGTGTGCGTGTGTGTGTGAATCAGTGTGTATGGGTGTTTCCCAGTACTAGTTTACGGCTGGAAGAATAGCTGCTGCATAAAACATTTGCTGGAATAGTTGGTGATTCATTCTGCTGTGGCGACTAAGCCGAAGGAAAATGAATGAATGTTTTTAAAATGTGTTAAATTTGCTTTGTCTGGTATTATAGACTTGATATCATTTGATATGAACTGAGCATTTAATGTTTATCCAAATCTCTGCAGCATCATCTATGAGTACATTGGTGGTTGTGCCTTTAAAGGGATAGTTCACCCAAAAATGAAAATGACCTCACCATTTACTCTCTCACATGTGATTTTGAACCTTTATAAGTTTTTTTTCTTTTGTTGAATGCAAACAAATAGCAGATTTTAGCAGATTCAGATATTTTGAAAAATGCTGGTTGATAGTACACATTAGGGCGTCACACACCGGATGCGCCGCTCAGTGCCGCAACACGGCACGCACATGACAGTTAAAAGTATCGCACACTAGATGCGCACATTCGCATGCTATTTAAAATTAAACTATTTAGATGGCGCTCTGTGGTACGGCAGAAATTTGAACACTGTCCTGAGTTGTGGCTGGGCGCCACGGACAGCCGCCGACTTGCGTCGCCGGTGTGTATACCCTGATAGAAACCTATGTTTAGAATTCTAAAATGCGTGGCGCTACGCGGCACGTCGCCGAGCGGCGCTTCTGGTGTACGACCTGCTATTGACTTCCATAGTAGGACAAAAAATACTACGGAAGTCATTCAACATTCTTCAAAACTTCTTATGTGTTCAACAGAAGAAAGAACTCAAATAGGCTTTGAACAAGTAAAGGGTGAGTAAATGATAGCAGAGATCTGCTTTTTTGGGCGAACTGTGCCTTTAAATATGCAAATTATTGGCGAAACACACCTAGTGGGCATCTGATTCTACAATCCGCCAGGTCTGTTCAAACAGTTTGTTCAGATGGCAGGGTCATAACTGGACAGAAAAAAGCCTATTACTGTGAAATGATGATGCTTTTTGATGTAAAAAAATTATAAGTGGACCTCAGAGAAAAAAAAAACAGTCAGTTCTTGACCACTTCAACTCATTAAATGTAAACGCTCCCCAGCACGATTTCAACAGCACAGCATTTTCAGGAAAAGAAATAGATATGTGATATCTTTTTTTTTAAACCAGAAGATGGGAAAGTAGATTCAATAGCATGAAGTAATGAAGAAGAATTCCTCAGAGATAAACTTCATGGGTGGGACATGGCAACTTGGATGAAGTCAAAGAACGCAGGATTTGATTTGCAATTTTATAAAGACTAGAACTCACTGTGTGTGTATATGGGTGCCAATGCAGAGGCTCTCCCATGGGACGCAGCGCAGTACGTGACCTCATTAAAGGGAGACAATTTAATATTTGACAACATCCCCTGGAGGACTCTGGGCAAAGCATGTCTTCCTGTCTCCCCAGATCGGCTCTGCTGTGGATGAGACTGCATGTGTATGTGTGTGTGTACCTGCGTATGCGACAAGTACAATTATATCAGCACTGCAGGACGCAGAGCACTTTCCCACCAGAACAGACGAAAACATTCCTGCCTGCCACAGTGAGGCTTTGATCAAACAAAAAGTTCATTCTCGTACTGCACACTGCTTAGCTTTTTTAAAACTCTGAATACAACCATGAAATATTAATAATGTTATTAAGATAGAATTAAGTTTGTTTTTCTGACCCCAACGGAATTTTTAATAGGATAGTTCAACCAAAAGCGAACAATTTGCTGTTCATTTACTCACTTACTGATGTAGGTGGCTTTTATTTCTGTAGTAAGACATTAAGGAAGATTAATAATTCCTCTGGGTGCTCCGGTTTCCCCCACAGCCCAAAGACATGCGCTATAGGTGAATTTGATTAAAGGTGCAGTATATAAGTTTGACACCCAGTGGTTGAACTAGGTATTGCACTCCTGGAGCAAAATAGACGCAAACGCGGGATGCCAGATTGAGTACAGGAGCGAGTGATTTACACTGTGTTCCAAATAAAAGCAACGACACGCAATAGAGGGAATATTCTCCATATTAGAAGGACTTTTGGTTCTTACCAACACCTGGAATTGATAAATTAGAAACGGCTTGTATTTCTCACAGCTCAACATGTGAAACCTATGACAGTGATCACTTCAGGTAAACCTCGTGTGCTTTATTCAGTGCTAAATGCTAACAATGTGAGTTGAATAGATTCTAAACCTTACCGTTTCATGAGTGAGTGCATATTCTGGGCTTCTGACTGGCTGTTTTTACATTTCTGTCGTGTTTCGTCTGGTGCAAACAGCCAAACTGCTCATTACTGCGCATCTCGTCATAAAGCGTGTTGTTAGGACACAATGTGACCTCCTCACATAATGTTTACGCTCAGAATATTTATATCGTTTGCTAATTAATAAACTCATGTGGAACTGAATCTGTCTCATTTCCACATCTGATACTGTCTGTTTCGGTCTCAGACGCACGCTTTCAGAGCCTTTCTGAATGAATGAATGAAATACGCTGTTCTCCAACAAGGCAACCCGGAGTGCTGAAATATGATTGGCTAAACTGGCATTGTGCAGGTTAACTTTACCTAAACACAGACAGCGTTCCGGCACGGAAAAACCATTTTCAAAGCAGAATATCTGACTTCAGCATTGTTATTCAGTTAAACAAGTATGTTCACTTGGGATGTTTCCTAAATATCTGCAAACATATTATGGTATTTTTGTGCTTTAAAAGAGTCAAAAACTTACATACAGCACCTTTAACTAAATTGACCGTAGTCTATGAGTTAGTGTGAATGTGAGTGTGTATGGGTGTTTCCCAGCACTTGGTTGCAGCTGGAAGGGCATCTGCTGCATCAAACATATTTTCCAATTTTCCAATTTTTTCATTGTACAGTGAAATAGCTGTTGTTTTACAGATATGTTCTGTAATAAAAAATTCTAACATTAAATTTACAGTTATTGCTTGTATTTTGATATTACGTTATTTCTCAGATTTTTAAAAAGAAATGTTCTGTATTTTCAGAGAGTAACACGTAATTTTACATTATTATTTACAGATTATTCCTGCAAAAAAAGGGAAACAAAAATTCAGTCAAATTGTTTTAGTGAAGATAATAATTATATGAAGATTAACGTGAGGTTAATAATGTCAAATCATAGCCTATTGTTTGTAGGCTGCATATAATGCATGCACTGTAAACTATAAAACGTTGTTTTCCTACTCTAACAATCGTGCTATGCTAATTGTTAAGATCACTCTAGCGGCTGTGGATCGCTGGAAAACTACACACACGCTACTTCAACAAACTACAACTCCCAGCATGCTCCTTGCACACCCGAGTTCCTAATTCTCACTGACTACACACAGTCAGAAGATTGTTATGGACTGATTTCAAGGACTATAAACTCAGCACACACAGACACATCGATTTACATTGTTATTTTGTTTGCCGGCTTTACACTTGGGATTATTTGCATGCACCTGTTAGTTCCTGTTTCAACCTTTAATTGCAAGACGATTTTCCTAATTAGCTTCTATTAGATCCTCAACTTTCCTCTGCAGGCATCCTCACATGACACCAACTTTGTTTTTGTTGTTAAACAATGAGTAAATGTGTTAAAAAAGAAATAAAAAATCAGATATATAACAATTTAGTATTTTTTCAAGCAAATTGTTTTGGAGTTTACCCTACATATCCTAAAAAATATTTGTTAAACTATATTATAGTTTATAGTTATATTTACAGTGTTTTATGACAACAGCAATTGTTTGTAAGCTTTTTATAATCATTCTTTAAAATATTTTTTTCTGTTTTAAATGTATGTTAAAAGTGGAAAAAATTATAAAGTATTTAGAGATTTCATGCATAATTGCATAAATTAATCTGTATAATCACATTAATGTGTATAATTACAGTAATCCTGCATAATTACTGTAATAATCATTATAATCACATTAATTTGTATAATTGCATTAATAACCTATATAATTACAGAAATAATCTATAAAATCAGATAATTAGTCTGTACAATTACAATAAAAATAAATATAAAGTAATAATTTGTAAAAATGACAGCAATAATCCGTAAAATTGCAGTAATAATTAGTAAAATGGCAGTAATTACCATTTTTTTTCCATTTTTTTTACAGTTTAAATGCAAATTATCAACAGTAATAAACTGTAATAATGAACTTTGACCGTAAAGTATGTTCTGTATTTTTGCAGTTTTTGCATGTAATTTTGTTAAATGGTTATTTTCTGTAATTTAACGAAATATCTCTGGAAGCCCTGCAGCCAGTCTTTTGACCTTTTTTTACAGTTTTTTTTTTTTTTACAGTGTAGTTGACCCCTGATAAATAAGGGACTAAGCCGAAAGAAAATGAATGAATGAATGAATGAATGAATGAATGAATGAATGAATGAATGAATGAATAATAATGAAGAAGAACCGGAACAGGTGTGAGTGTGTGTTGCATGACAGGATTATATATATATATATATATATATATATATATATATATATATATATATATATATATATATATATATATATATATATATATATATATATATATATATATATATATATATATATATATATATATATATATATATATATATATATATATATACAGTGCATCCAGAAAGTATTTATGCCAGCTTTATTCCAAAATAGATTAAATTGATTTATTTCCTCAAACTTCTACACACAATACCCCATAATGACAATGTGAAAAAGATTTTTTGAAATTGTTGCAAATTTGTTAAAAAATAAAAAACCTGAAAAATCACATTTACGCAAGTATTCACAGCCGTTGCTCAATACTTTGTTGATGCACCTTTAGTAGCAATTACAGCCTCAAGTCTTTTTGAATATGATGCCACAAGCTTGGCACACCTGTCTTTGGGAATTTTTGCCCATTCCTCTTTGCAGTACCTCTCAAGCTTACAGCCATTTTCAGATCTCTCCAGAGATGTTCAATAGGATTTAGGTCTGGGCTCTGGCTGGGCCACTCAAGGACATTCACAGAGTTGTTGTGAAGTTCTCCATTGATATTTTGGCGGTGTGCTTTGGGTCATTGTTTTGCTGGAAGATGAACCGTCGCCCCAGTCTGAGGTCAAAAGCACTCTGAAGCAGGTTTTCATTCAGGATGTCTCTGTACATTGATGCATTCATCTTTCCCTCTATCCTGACTAGGGATGCAACGATTATAGATTTTGGTTGTACGATTATAGTGTAAGAAATAATCACGGTTTCACGGTTATCACGATTATTATGCATTTATTAATTTTAAAACACTGCTACTTTAGAAAATCACATGAAAACTCCTTATATTTTAAAGTTTTATTTATTGCTGCTCAGTAACCAGTACAGCACATAATAATATTAAAAACAAACAATAGTCCATGTCTCACTTTGTGCTTAAAAATAAGTAAAATTTTTGACATTTAAACATACATAATTTTTACACTGTAAATAAATGACAGAAAAATTAATAAATCAATAAAAAAATAGCCTTTGTCTAATGTAGGGCTTGAAATTAACATTTTTACTTGGCACCACTGGTGCTCCCAACTTCAAAAATTTTAGGAGCATCATAAAAAAAATTGGGAGCACCCACCAAAAATGAATGAGCACCACTGCAAATGGTATATTAACAGATTTATTGCAATTGAAAACAGCATCAATCAGGACTAACAAAAACCAGAAACAACTATCTAATTCTGTTATGACTTATTGATATTTGTGCAATAATTCCAAAATAAATGTCTAATAATTATAAAATATTAATGATGTCGATGATGACAATAATACTAACAATGAATTACATTATCATGCTGTCCTGAATGTGCTTGAATGTGAGTTATCTGCTATAAAAAGTCCTAATGTTACTTTATGAGAAAAAAAAATCTATGGTTTGCATCAAACAAAAATGAAGCATTGCAGTAAGAAATATGCATTTCGCACTATTGTTTTTATACACGTCAATATATTAACCAGAAAGATCGGACAAAAGAAAGAAAGAAGTCTCACTTCTACCACTCTTTAAAGGTTTTGGTTTTATGCGCTGATTTTCAGTTTTCTGTGTTTGTGGAAAAGCAGGCGAGTCAGCCGACCCAATATATGACCGGCACAGAGCAGGATTCTCGCGATGAACACCTGCACAGTATTCTTTGTCATGAGCCAAAGTTTCAGTTTAAACTTAGTAAAGTCAAGCTTCTTTGGCAAAGAGATCTATACACTGTTAGATTGTACATTTAGCGTCCATTTGTGCTGAACACGCAGAGAATCCAACGCATCGAGATTCGGGCCATTAAACAGCTGATCCACCGAGTCTTTCAGCACTCTCTCTGAAATCACTGGATTGATCTCGGCTGGTGGATCAACATTCACCGCATTATCCTCTCATCGGCGCCAATAATTCTAACTTTAAGTGGTTTTGCCAACTTGTGTACTTTTCATTGCTTCTTCCTCAAACTTCCGCCGTTTGCAGTTCCCGCGGTCACAAACGCCACCATCTCAACTAGTGCGGCTGAAAAGCGTGAGCGCATTGCATCGCGTGCGCGTCCCTCCTTTGGAAATAATTAACTTGCACAAGCAAGCCTTAGTTAATAGCCTCAGTCATAGTTAATCCAGTGTGCGTGGTTATTAGTCTCGGTGTACAAACTAGCGCACAGCTGGCATAACTTTGTTTAGTTGCTGCAGTTTTGTTCTGTGCAGAAACGCGGTGTTGAGAAGCCTTTACGATTAATTAACCGTGACGAATTAAAGCGCGGTTAATAGTGAAACCGGTTAATCGTTGCATCCCTAATCCTGACTAGTCTTCCAGTTCCTGCTGCTGAAAAACATCCCCACAGCATGATGCTGCCACCACCATGCTTCACTGTAGGGATGGTATTAGCCTGGTGATGAGCGGTGCCTGGTTTTCTCCAAATGTAACGTCTGGCATTCACTCCAAAGAGTTCCATTTTAGTCTCATCAGACCAGAAAATTTTGTTTGTTATGGTCTGAGAGTCCTTCAGATGCCTTTTGGCAAATTCCAGGCAGGGAGTGGCTTCCGTCTGGCCACTCTACCATACAGGCCTGATTGGTGGATTGCTGCACAGATGGTTGTCATTTTGTAAAGTTCTCCTCTCTCCACAGAAGAACACTGGAGCTCGGACAGAGTGACCATCGGGTTATTGATCACCTCCCTGACTAAGGCCCTTCTCCCCCAATCACTGAGCTTAGATGACCGGCCAGCTCTAGGAAGAGTCCTGGTGGTTCCAAACATCTTCCACTTACGGATGATGGAGGCCACTGTGCTGCACTGTGCACAATCCTGTCTCGGAGGTCTACAGAAAATTCCTTTGTCTCCATGCTTGGTCAACTAAATTTACCACAGGTGAACTCCAATTAAGCTGCTGAAACATCTCAAGAATGATCAGTGGAAACAGAATGTACCTGAGCTCAATTTAAAGCTTCACGGCAAAGACTGAATACTTATGTACATGTGATTTTTCAGGTTTTTTATTTTTAATAAATTTGCAACAATTTCCAAAAATATTTTTTCACATTGTCATTATGGGGTATTGGGAGTAGAATTTAGAGGAAATAAATGAATTTAATCAATTTTGGAATAATGCTGTAACAAAAAAAATGTGGAAAAAGTGAAGCGCTATGAATACTTTCCAGATGCACTGTATATATACTGTATATGTATATATATATATATATATATATAGATTTTGTTTTCCCACAGTTTTTCCTTTCCAACCTAATAAATCTTGTTTTTAAAGATGCTTCAATTTGTATTGGAAGACAAGACAAAACTGATTAGGAAAAATCATTTTTACAACGTAGTTATTCATTACTGAGCACAAACTCCAGTGTATTAAATAAATATAATGAATTGTGCTGCAAATGATGATAAACTGTCTTCATTAGGCAAAAGATTTGAAATCCTCAAGCTGAGTTTACTTTAAGCTTGGAAAAGCAGACTTTATTAAGGTGTCATCCTACATCTGTATTCATGAACAGAATACAACTCTACATGTAAATGTGCCTCTTACAGGTCATAAGATCCCAGAGGACGTCCCACTTCTTACTGATGCCAAAAACTCCAACCACTGCTTAGGAAAATACTGCCAGTTTGCTACACTCATTAGTGTGCTTCTCTGATTGATTCAAGCATGCTTGACTTGATAAACATTAAACATCTCAAGCTGCTTTCCTATCAGAGCAAAAATAACTAAAACATTACATCATCTGTCTCCACATTAAGCTGGTGGAGAGTTTACACTTGATCGAACCCAGAGCACTTTCAGCTCAGCCAAAAATCTCTTTGTTTTCACATTTTTACATATTTTCTTGATATTTTTTTTCTCAATATTGAAAAAATGCAATATTGAGAAATAGGCCTGCATAATATATCATTTCAGCATCAATATCACAATATGCACATCCGCAATAGTCACATCGCAGGAAGTGCAATGTTGAGTTTATAGGTTAGAATTATAGTTTACCAGGAGCCACAGTTCAGAACCAGAAGACTTTTGGATTCACTGAAGAGTTTACCCATAATGGAGTGAAAGTTTATCATTTGCATGTGTTTTTAAGGCCAATGACTGTGTAATTAATGTATTCAGGCACAATAAATTGTACTGTTTGTAATTCTAATAAAGACTAAATTATTTCTACAATGAAAACTATAGTTTTATTTTACCTTTGATTTTTCAATCTCTGTCCCTGAATACTGTGATGTAAAATATTTCACTTCTATCTTCCTAATAATAATCCAAGATAATCCACATAATCTTCCAGAATAATCCCAAATCAGTCAAAATTAATGAACTCTTTCCAAATAGAGCTATCTGGTGAAGTTGTATTCATATCGCGATATAAATCGCAGCAAAACAAAATATCACAATGTCAAATTTTTCCAATATCGTGCAGCCCTATTGAGAAATATAGACATGTTATAATTGCATAATGAAGTTAAAAATGCAGATCTGTGGGCGACGCGGTGGCGCAGTGGGTAGCACGTTCACCTCACAGCAAGAAGGTCCCTGGTTCGAGCATTGGCTGGGTCAGTTGGCGTTTCTGTGTGGAGTTTGCATGTTCTCCCCGCGTTCGCGTGGGTTTTCTCCGGGTGCTCCGGTTTCCCCCACAAGTCCAAATACATGTGGTATACGGGTGAATTGGGTATGCTAAATTTGACCGTAGTGTGTGTGTTTCCCTGTGATGGGTTGCGGCTGGAAGAGCATCTGCTGCGTAAAACATGTGCTGGATAAGTTGGCGATTCATTCCGCTGTGGCGACCCCAGATTAATAAAGGGACTAAACCGAAAAGAAAATGAATGAATGAATGAATGTTGTTAAATCTTAATCTTAAAGGGATAGTTCATCCAACGATCAAAATTACCTCATCAATTACTCTCCCTCATGTGGTTTTAAACTTTTATGTGTTTCTGTCTTGAACACAAAGGAAATGATGATGATGAATAATGCAGATTGCTGGCACCCACCGACTTCCATAGTATGAAAAAAAAAAATACTATCGAAGTCAATGGGTGTCAGCAACCAGCATTTTTCAAAATATCTTCTTTTGTGTTCGACAAAAGAAAGAAGTTCAAATTGGTTTTGGACAAGTGAAGTATGAGTAAATTATGGCAGTAACTAGACCTTTAAAATATTTGTTTTCTAAACTAGACACTACACTGAAAAAAGATTCATTGAATTTACTACATTTTTTAAAGGTAAGTGGTTGCAAACAATTTATATAGACTGAATATAAACAAATTAAGTTGAGCATAACTACATTTTATTTTTTTGGTTTAAATTCAGCCCATATAAATTGTTTGCAACCACTTTCCTTGAAAAAACGTAGTAAATCCAATGAATCATTTTTTTTTTCCAACAAGCTATGTTTCTATCTAAAAATGAGAATTAGACAGAAAACCATCCCTTTCACTCAAAAAATATATATGTATTTTTGCTGCAAAAGATTTTTTAAAAACTTATTCAAATTGAGCTGAATCAACACTATTCTTGAGTTGTTTTTGGGGGGACAATTTAATAGTTTTATGTTCAATCCACTTAAATTAGTGCAAATAATTAAGTTAACTTAATTGATTTGTTTTGGGACAATGTAAAAGAATTGCGTGGAACCCAGCGTTTTTTAACAGTATTAACAAACTGGTGATAAATAAGAAAAAGTAAAATGGAATTTGCTACGGTGGATAATAGGCAACGTGGGCCTATTTTCTAATTTAATAAATTACGTGCACCTCAGAAGACACAAATGTGTGTAGGCTTTCAGAGACATCAGAACAGATGCTCAAAACAATTACAGTGGTAATAATACTGAACCACTTTGATGACAGTCTTTGGCTGAGGGATATTACAATGACCAAAACAGCATTTCAGATTTTCAAATTCGTGCCATCGTGCTATAACATTTTTGTTATCTCATGATCTGTTAAATCAAAATCACATGATTTTTTTGATGTGCATGCTGGATTTTATTTAGTAAATATGTTTCCATCACAGTTCATGCTTATTTTTTCTTATCAGATAAAAAGATTATCCTACTCAGTTGTGTGCAGACATATTTTATGCACTTTTTCAAAATATATGTGCACATACCTGCCGGGAGTCTCCCGTATTTCATATCGATCTCCCACCATCCTCCCGTTTTGTTATTTCTCCCATAAAACTAAAACTAATCCTTATCATGTGCTGCAAATCCTCACAACGCAAACACAAAAAACATGCTGCATTTTCACACAACGCAAACAAATTAATAAAGTACGCTGCATTTTCTCACAAAGCTGCATTTTCTCAAAACAAAATTTTTTTCAGTGCATAACCAAAGACTATAGGCTACACAAGACATGTCATTTGTATAGTTTTGAACGGAGAAAATGTAACGGTCAATATAGTGAATGAAGCCCCGCCTACTAGAACAGGAGCCAATCATCGATTGCTATAGACAGACATTTATCCAAGGGAGAAGCTCAGACCAGAAGTTTGTCTTTAGGAGGAATCTCAGCGAATACTTGCTTCACAGACATAAGAAATATATCCACATAAAGCTTGAAATCTGTACTTTTAAATGAACCAAGTGCACTTGATAACAGAAGTTTTTTGGTTTTGTAATCTGTATGAAACGAACACAAGGTACAGTCCGTCCTGTCAAACGCACATCACATGACAGAAACTACCCGAATGCCCACAAACTTGTAAACAAAGAGTCACTGTCATTTCTGGAGGAGATTCACCATCAAGACCAAGTTGTGGATTACTTCAGAAGAGCAGCGCGATCTGATGATCATTATTCTGAAGATGATAATGTGTAGGCCGGCCATAAATGAGGTTGGTGTTGTGATCTCGTTCCTTTCGAGTGCGCATCAGCTTGGGCAACCTGAAATATGCAGAATTTGTTTGATTTGAATGTTTAGAGACTAAACTTATGTAATGTATCCGTAAGCTTGGCAAACAGTTGTTGAGCATTTGATGATTCCCCATTCAGACAAAATGCCCGAGCATACTGCCTGAGAGGCGTTTCAAAGATGGCCGCCAAGTGAAATGATTCTAATGGGACTTTGGTATAACTAACCTACCACATAACTATATAGTTGATTTAACCACAGACATACAATTAAAATGCAAAAATCTAAATAAATAAACAAAAACACAGAATAAAAAAAACAAGAATACATTTTTTTTTTTGCGTTTTCAGATTCCTCAAATCCCGCAAAGCAAACTTCAAAGTCAACAGAAGAACATCCCGGCAAGGTCAAAGAGGATACGGCTCTGAAGCTCCCTCCGGCATACAAACCTCAGTGTTAACCCTCGCACACCAGCGTCTCTTCACCTTAGCCAAAGCTTTCTCTCATTTGCAGTTCATTTTTTTTCCTGCAGTTCTGTTCATTTGTATTCCGAGTCACAGGCGGCATTCTTATAAGACCTCAAACACACACACACACACACACATTGGGACGCACACACACAGGTAAACCAATATCATTTCATCAACACTCCTTTTTTTCTCGCACTATTTTTCTTTCTCTCGCCTCCCTTTCTGCCTCCCTGTCAGTTTGGCTGCTTATGATGAGGTGCTCCATCATGCGCCGCCTTTTCCATTTTTATTCTGTATTTCTAAACTTATTATGATCCCCCACACACGTGCAAACCCATCCGCCCATAGCTGACTCATTATCACTTATATCACGCTTATATGTCAACATGGCCAGCAGCGGCTGCTGCTAAGATCCCCGAATCTATGTGTGTGTGTGTGTGTGTGTGTGTGTGTGTGTGTGTGTGTGTGTGTGTGTTTATACGCTCACTTTGGCGTCTCATGAATAACTGATGGGCAAAAACAGAGGGAGTTCTGATTTGGTGAGAATGAATTTTGTCTTCCAAAAACTGGCCAACCATGAAACGAGAGCATGATGAAATGTTTTGCTTTGAAATAGCAAATCGGTATCAGCCATATGAAACAGGACCGAAGTGAAGCGGCAAAAAAAGAGTAGCCTTTAGAAACACAAAGATGTTGAAAGAAGAAAGTGAAAAAATATTTCCCAATATTGACCCGTGTTGTGCAAGACGCATGAAATAAGTTTTATTTTGTTTCCTCGGGGTGTTTTAATCTAATCTGGCAGGGGTGGGACTGTATTGATATGTTAAGGCAGAAGGTATTACTGGAGCTTAGAAGCATCATATTAAAAAGAGGCACCAATAGCACAAAGCCAAATATTATGAAGTTTAAAAGTTTTCATGACCGGGTTTTGACTTAGGAAGTACAGAGTAAGTTATGGGGGACAAAGGCATTTGCTTCTTTCAAATGAAGATTACAGTTTCAAATAAAGATTTTCATGAGTGTAACAAAATTCAAGCAGCATTATATGCAGTGATTTTTGAAAAAGGAAAAAAAAGAAGAACTGGTTTATCACTAAGTTTTAAATGTCAAGTCAATACAGTCTGAAACCCTGTTTTACTTTTGTAAGGATTTATACACTTAGAAATAAAGGTACAAAAGCTGTCACTGAAGCGGTACCTTTTCAAAAGGTACCCTTTTATACCTTTCAGGTCCACTTTTGTACCATAAAGGTACATATTTATAGCTAAAAAGTACAATTGTGTACTTTATAGTACCTTAAGTATACCCTACAAAAAAGTACAAAAATGTGTACAAAAAGTGTACTTTTTGAAAAGGTACCGTCCTACTGACAACTTTTGTACCCTTATTTCTTAGCGTGTAGTGTAAAAATGGAACTTAAATGTATTTACTGGAAATTGATTGGAGGGTGAAAAGAAAATAGAGAATTTATTTTTTAATAAGAAGAATTTTCCTAATGTTAATAAAATAATAATAAATTAAATTAAATGATAAATGAAACTAAACTAAAATAATAGAAAATGAATTATTTTTTAATAATTATTATTTTATATAAATATTTTTTAATAATTAAATAATACTTTTATTAATTAGTAGTGTATTTTTTCCATGTAAACAATATTCTAATATAATTATTAATAAATAATCTGATTATTACATGTATTACTATAAAATTATTATTAAATTAATACTGTTATTATTATTATTATTATTATTATTATTATTAGTATTATTATTATTATCATTATTATTATGCATATAATAATAATAATAATAATAATAATAATAATAATAATAATAATAAATTAATAATAAGCCTCAGAATAACTCTTTACTTTAATATTAATTAATACAATTAATGTTATTATTATTATTATTATTATTATTATTATTATTATCATTATTATTATTATCATATTATTATTATTATTCAACAATAATAAAAAAGAAAATTAATAATAAGCCTCAGAATAAATCTTTAGTTTTAATACAAGTAGTTTTTTTTTATTTTAATAGTTAAACTAAACTAAACTAATAGAAAATGAATGATTTATTTAATAATTATTATTTTTTATAATTACTTTTAATAATTAAATAAAACCTTTATTAATTAGTAGAGTGATTTTTTCCATGTAAATAATATTCTAATATAAGTATTAATAATTAATATAATTATTACATGTAATATTATTAAATTATTATTAAATTAATATTGTATTATTATTATTATTATTATTATTAATTACAATTAATTGTATTTATTTTAATAATTAAACTAAACCAAACTAAAATAATTAAAAACTAATAATTTTTTATAATTATTATTTTATATAAATATTTTTAATTGTATTAATTAGTACAGTGTTTTCCCCATGTAAACAATATTCTAATATAATTATTAATAAATAATATAATTATTAAATCTATTATTATTAAATTATTAAATATGATAATAAATAATTATTAAATGAGTTAGGGTGTCTTAATTTTACTACTTCCATTTTCAATTTCAAATGAAATCTGATTTTAATGATTCATTTGTAATAAAAAAGATAAAAAAAAACTTATAAAACAAGCAGTCTGACATAAAATGTGCTAATAAACCACCATTCCTTGGACAAAATATATGCTATGATGGTTACTACTGTCCGCTCGGAATATTACGAGAGGTGATAAAAATATGTCTGATTTTTTGGTCAAGGTCATCCCGCCTCATTTACAGTCTGTCCAATCACACGCCTGGGCACCTGCAGAGCCGTGACAAGACAGATCAAGTACACACACACACACACACACCACATGCCCTCGCACAGAAGTAAAACTCAGAGTTATCATTCCCCTCATCAAGTCTTTGGCAAAACAAATAGTGACAGATCCGCACCGGAACGCATGGAGTTTGGCTTTGACTGGCAGGCGTTCAGGGATGACGGCTCTGTCGGGTCCTGTCAGAGGAGATGGTGACTGGCAGACTCCGGACAGCCAAACATCTGGGGCCTTTCTGAATCAGAGACCATCACTCACAGTCAAACACACTCCCACACACACCCGCGCCTACAGTATGGATAACATACATGTACGCTAACCGTCTGTTACTTAACAATGCTGGCAAGTCTGTACCTTGATTTCTTGCACACAATGAAGATTTTATTATCTTTATTTATTATTATTATGATTATATTTATTTTTTATTATATGTTATTATTATGGCTGTCAAATGATAAAAAAGTTAACTAATTAATCACACTTTTTTTTGTAATTAATCATGATTAATCATGATCACAAAAAGCTGTATTTATTACAGAAATAAAAACACAGGCATGTAAGTGTCATTTGAATTTCAAAACAATCAATGCCAATAACAAACAAAAATGATTTCCATGTTGGATTCTACGTGGACTACCAAAAAAATTCTAAATACAGGCATTGCAAAATATGAAAAATTATAATAATAATAATAAAGTATTGAATACAAACAATTGTACTCATTGTAAAGTATAACGTAGAAACAATTTTGCTTAGTCCTCCTTAACATTTAGCCAGTTGCTAAGACAGTCCAGTCTATTGACATTATCGGGGGACAATGTGGCCAAGGGGTACATCAAAGGCACGTACCAAAGACTATAGACTTCTTACAGAGACTTTGGTCACACCATCTCTAAACATTTAATTCTAAACAGCTTTGAGGGATACGGACACCGCAAAGACTATAGAACACATATAGAATCAAATTTGCTTAAAGGAAGCATTCTAAAGTATGGTTGTATTTTACAAGCAAGGATTCTGACACAGCAACGTGAAGCAGATGCTTTACAAAAGTTGCGCATAGGGGAAACACATCAAACTTGATGAAACATTTGAGGGCGCATGGAATTAACTTATAGGCAGAGGAATGGGCTGTCTTTGACAGCTTGCGACCTCATCTGGCACATTCACTGTGTACATATACATGGACACCAATACTCTGATTTTATGATTAAGATAATACTCTGATGAAGAGTCTACCATGTAAGCAGCGATTTTTGATTACCTTAAAGGACCACCCGAGTCCCGAAGTGCGGAGGTTTTTCTATCCGTTCGCCATGCGGTATCAGATTCCATTAAAACAGCACTCTTCCAGCAGTCCTTACTTCATATTTTCATCCAATAATTGTCACGAGGCATGAACAATATGTTGCTGAATGAAAGTGAACTGCTGAACTGCAGTTAAAAGTCTAAAGATTAAAAATGAAACACCCGAAATAGCATGAAACTCTGGAGGAAACGCTGGATAGCCTGTTGACGCGACAGTAATTGTTTTATACTGAAACTTTCCTTCTAAAAGTGCTTTCTTTGTCTTATCCATATTTCTTTGCACGTTAAACACACGTCGGCCACAACAGGAAATAAAAAAAAACTGCAACTGCGTTAATTGCGTACATTTTTCTTAACGCGTTAAATATTTTAAAATAACTGCGTGTGTTAACGTGCTAATTTTGACAGCCCTAGTTATTATATATTAATTTATGTATAATATGAGTATTTAAAACATTCAAATTCATTTATTGATAGGTCCGTATTGATTGGGCGCTATTGTAGTTCTTTCTTGTTCCTTTTGACTGGAATAATCTCCCTTCTTCTTTTAGATCAATTAAGACATTTAGTCTTTTTAGGACTAATTTATTTTCTTTCTTTTTTTTGGAAACAGCATGTAAATGTTATTCATTTCGGTTCCAATTTAAATGAATTATCCAATTTTCCAATTTTTCCAATTTTCCAATTTAAATAAATTTTATTAATCATTTGAATATAAATTGTACTTTGTAATTTTTGAGTATATTTTTCTGTTTGCTTCAGCTATAGATGCAAATTTCTAATCAGCCAATCACAATGCAGCAACTCAATGCATTTAGGCATGTAGACATGGTCAAGACAATCTGCTGCAGTTCAAACTGAGCTTCAGAATAGGGAAGAAAGGTGATTTTTTGAACGTGGCATGGTTGTTGGTGCCAGACTTCCAGCAGGATAACACATCATGTCATTAAGTGCAAATCACCTTAGACTTGAACATGACAATGAGTTCACTGTACTTAAATTTCATCCACAGTCACCAGAACTCAATCCAATAGAGCACCTTTGGGATGTGGTGGAAGGGAAATTCGTATCATGGATGTGCAGCCGACAAATCTGCAGCAACTGCGTGATGCTATCATGTCAGTATATATATATATAGACGGAGAAGATGGGTATTCTGACATTATGGTACTCATGGATACTAATTGTATTCAGCCTATACTGTATGTTGCAAGAACATGTAAATTGTAAAAAAAAAATAATAATAAAAAAAATCCAGATGCGCCTGTGCTTAGTGGCTTTGAAAACTAGTTTTCATTCGTTTTTTATTTTAGTTATTTTAGTTAGAAAAGACAATGCTTGTGCATCATCATTTCAGATCTATGCATTACCACTTAGGGTGACCGGAGCTTAACTAGGAATACACAATTACTGTCATTTTTGATGTGTTGGTAAATTTTATATAGTGAGTGAAAGAAAAAGATGCGGAGAGAAAGAGGGGAGGAGAGAGAGAGAGAGAGAGAGAGAGAGAGAGTTGTGGAAAGAGTTTTATTTAAAGGTTTTCCTCCTGACAGGCCTAATGAATAGCTGCCGGATTAGAAATAGGAAATAAACACGCCAAGCCAAACTAATCAATCAAAGCTCACAGCTGAAACACTGCCTATTTTCATTATATTAAACACACACACACACACACATACACAAGCACACAGACATACCACAAGTACACTACAAACACTCACCATTAACAAAAAGTACACACCTGTACCACCCCCAACAAACAGAAATAAGTAATCACTGCAATCAAGTAAAGAGTAAAAGAGCTTCAGAGCAAAAGAACGTGTGCTTTGAACCTGATTGTCCATCTACTCTCCACCAATCTCTTCCAAACCTAAAAGTGGACCAATATATTATCATCTTCATCCTGGAAAGTGATTTATAAAGTCACTTGAAATTTATTTTTTATTGTTTTGAAGGCACTGGAATTTAGAGAGCTCAACAGCATAATTATTTATACTCAAGAGGAGCTCAACTATGGCTAGACAGAAACCAGAAAATAAAAACAGTCAAAGACAAGTCTGGCTTATATGGTATTTACCTTTTCAAGTTCAAGAAGTGAACAAAATCTGGATGTTATTTTTGATGAGAAATTTTTACATTTGTTTTAGAGCATTACAGTTGCTGACAGAAGTCAATTTCTCTTTGCGATTTCTTAAAGACAATAATAACAATGTTATTGAGCATGTTCACTACTTTTTAATTTAAAAAAAAAAACCTAGAAAACATTTTATAATTATTGCTAAAAAATGATTGCAACAGATAACTGCTAAGCATGTTAACTACTTCATTAACATTCATTCCTGGAATAATAATGCAGTTTAAAAAATATATTTTCCATCCCACAAATCAATCAATTCACAAATGATAAAACTCAAGCTCTGTCCTACATGTTTAAAACTGGAAACTGTCCAAATGTTGTTTCTAATAAAGTGAGAAGGTTTTAATTTGGGGGGGATCTATCTATTTTAAGCTAAAGTCCCATTTGAAGTCCCACTTTAAATATCTTTGTGTTCATCAGTGGTATGAAAAGCTACATAATCAGGTTTATCTAAATCCATTTTTTTTCCTCTATTATCCTAACATTCCAGGGTTTATTGTTAAAATTGATCAATTCAGGGTTTTAATCATAATAATTATAATTATTATAACAATTCCTTACATTTATTTTCTGGACACTCAAAGCGCTTTACACATTGAGGGGATCTCCTTAACCACCACTAGTGCACAGCACTGACGCGACAGCGGCCATATTGCACCAGACCGCACACCACACACCAGCTGATTGGTGGAGAGGAGCCAGAGTGATGAAGCCAGTTATGATATGGGAATGGTTAGGAGGCCAGCGGGCAAATTTGGCCAGGATGCCGGGGTTAAACACAATATTTCAGTAGATTTAAGACTTTTTAAGGCCTAAAATTTAGTTTTTGAGAATTTAAGATTTTTTAAGACCCTGCAGGCACCATGAAATCCAAAATGCAATTCATAAATACACAAATCCAATTCATTTGGTTAAATATTTACGCTTTTTACTCGCGTATTCACGGATTGTGTTTTGAATTTACAAGTTGGATTTTCCAAACGTGAATTGTGCCATGTACAGTATGTATGTTTCACGATCACCAGCGATCCAGCCTGTGCAGATCGCTGGTAAACACACAGTATTGCATAGCACTACAAATCTGCCATCAAATGGCCTACAAGATCCAGTCATGCACCACTCACACATCTGGCCAAGATCCCCATGATTGCAGACAGACACCGCTGAAGCTACTCATGAACTGATTAAAAGGAGCATAAAAACAGCACAAATACACACATTGTTGCTGCGTCTTGTTTACTATATATGTGACATTACAACACGTTTTCCTTGCCTTGCCTACCAGGTTTTTGATTCTTGCTTTGTTTTGTTTGTTTTACCCTGTCTGCTGCCTGCCTTCTGACCACTCGCCTGTTATTCGACTATGACTCTGGATTTGCCTATATACAGTTGAATTCAGAATTATTAGCCCCCCTTTGAATTTTTTTTCTTTTTTAAAGATTTCCCAAATTATTTTTAAGGAAATTTTCACAGTATGTCCGATAATATTTTTTCTTCTAGAGAAAGTTTTATTTGTTTTATTTTGGCTAGAATAAAAGCTGTTTTTAATTTTAAAAACCATTTTAGGGACAAAATTATTAGCCCCTTTAAGCTAACTTTTTTTTCGATAGTCTACAGAACAAACTATTGTTGTACAATAATTTGCCTAATTACCCTAACCTGCCTAGTTAACCTAATTAAGCCTTTAAATGTCACTTTAAGCTGTATAGAAGTGTCTTGAAAAATATCTAGTCAAATATTATTTACTGTCATCATGACAAAGATAAAATAAATCAGTTATTAGAAATGAGTTATTAAAACTATTATGTTTAGAAATGTGTTGAAAAAAATCTCTCTGTTAAACAGAAATTGGGGAAGAAAATAAAAAGGGGGGCTAATAATTCTGACTTCAACTGTACATCTGTTTGCTCATGATTGTGACTGTTGCTTGCCTGACCATCACTGTATAATAAACCCTGCATTTGGATCCTCACTTCTATGTCAGTGTCCCACTTCACATTACAGTATGACTTTTATTTTGTAAATGTATTATTTTTGAGACTGATCTGTCTCCATACAACTTGCTCAACAGTGTTTTTTAACCAAAGTACTGCACTTGACTAGATTTAAGTTGAGTCGACTAAAAAAAAAAGCTCTGCAGCAAGTTCCTTTTGCAACTTTAAGTAGAGTCAACTTTTTTATACAGTGTTGCATCACCTCACAACTTCACAAACACAACACTACTTCAAGACGACATGAATTTAACAAAAACTGTGATTCCTGGCTGAACTTTTGCATTATGCGACACGAATATTCCCGAGAATTGTTACAAACAGCTTTCACAGCAACAGACGGATAAATCTTTGATTATTTCCTCTTAGATGTGCGGAGCCAAGTATGCGCTGGACGCTCAAAGGCTTCAATCCAGTTGAACTCGACAACAGCCTTTGTCCGAGCTTCATTCTTTATTATCAAAGAGCTGTTTCATCACGTTTGAAGCATTTAATCCCAACAGTCCATAACCTCGTCACACGCCGTCCATCGGCACTTCACACAGTAGAAAGAGCTCAGATCAGAGATGTGACTGAGGCCTGACGCTCTGAAGCTTTGTGTCATGAGGGTTTGACAAAGTCACAAATCTGCTCCCAATGCTGGATGTCTGTTAGCTGCTTTCACGCGTTACGGGGTTTTACACACATATACTGCCAATCAAAGTGTAGATATATTAGTATCTCTATTATGGTCAGCAAGGGTGCATTTATTTGATTAAACAAATGTGATTAGTGTCACATGATCTTTTAGAAATCATTTGGTTTTGATCAATCTTTCTTATAGGTGGCGCGGTGGCACAGTGGGTAGCGCTGACGCCGTACAGCAAGAAGGTTTCTGGTCAGTTGGCATTTCTGTGTGGAGTTCGCATGTTCTCCCCATGTTCGAGTAGGTTGAATGAGAGTGTATGGGTGTTTCCCAGTGATAGGTTGCAGCTGGAAGGGCATTCGCTGTGTAAAACATATGTTGGGTAAGTTGGCGGTTCATTCCGCTGTGGCGACCCCTGATTAATAAAGGGACTAAACCGAAAAGATAATGAATGAATAAATGAAATCTTTCATATTATTTTAAACGCAGAGCTGTGTTGCTAAATTACTGTAGAAACGTTTTTTGAGATACATTTTTTTGGAATTCTTTGAATAGAAAGTACAAAAGAACTGAATTAACTTAAAACGGACTTATTTTAATAATATTACATGTCGCTTTAAATGTTAATGCATCCTTACTGAATAAAACTTTTTTAATCTTGTAACTTGTTTTCCTCTGAAAGATTGATATTTAATTATTAATTGTTTATTTATTTAATAAACATTTAACTATTTAATTACATTTTCTTTAACAGACAACATCGTAAATTAATAATGTGCAATAACCTTAAATTTATCAATAGAAAATATTTTATTTTATTATTAATATCATTATTTTTTTTGTTTGTTTGTTTATCTTTTAATGGTTGTGTCTAAAAAACTTCTACAAATATTTTCTACAAACATTTTCAGATGAAATTTTCCATTTTTCATTTGTTTAAAGATGAACCACAAGATGTGCTCAAAAGTGTGGCTACATGTGGTGAAGAATGACAGGAAAGATAAGTGTAATTATTGTAATAAACTAATATGTTATAAAGCAGGGTGTTGCGACCAACATGACCAAGCCTCTGTGGTTGGTTCACATATACTTCACAAACATTGAATTAAATGAATGCACTGTGTTGGGTTCATTGTGCATCCTGGGTGCAACCAACAACTTTGAGTGTGCTGAGCAGCTCAGTGCTAGTTTTTTTTTTAAATCTTGGGGTAAACAGCGCATTCCCTCCGCCTCCTCTATAAACAGTGGGGCACGCTGCTGAAGTGCAGGAGAGACGGCTTTACACTCAGTCATTTATAATATTAGCTTTTATATTGGAGCCGGAAAAAAAGTATAAAGTAGAATGTTCTTTCAACAGTCCCCATATGTTTAATGTTTTACTTTTGCTAAATTCTTCTGAATTTTTCTTCTGCCAATTAAATTTCTTAAAACTGCTTAATCTTGTTAATGCACCCTTGCTAAATAATTTTTTTTAATAGTGTAACTTGATTTCCTCTGAAACATTGATATCGATTTAATTCAAGAGTTCACACTTAGCTGATGATTAATAATAAGCTTGTTTGGCATGCTGTCCCGGGAGAGAGCCCTGAGCTCATGAGATCCTCGAGCCCGGGGCTCCCTCCCGTTGCAAGGCGAGAGGGGAGATCGAGCTCAGGTAGATCTCGAGAACTCCCCCTTCGTAGTGTTGAAGAGCAGATAGTAGTTCTCTTTAACGAGATAGGTACTACATAGGGAGCAAGTCTATAAAGTTGATCGATCAAATTTAGGTTGCGTGTTTTTAATCGGTGGGAGGAAACCGGAGGACCCGGAGAAAACCCACGTGAACACGGGGAGAACATGCAAACTCCGCACAGAAAATGCCCGCTGGTTAGGTAGAGCCTATTGACACTCTTGCTGTGAGGCAACTGCGCTAAGCGCTGGGCCACCGTGTCACCCATCTAGAAAAGGGAAGGAGTAGGGGTGGAAGGGGGGATTCTTCAAAGCGAAGATAGCGGTGATATGGAACCCGGGATATTTATAGTAGTTAAGGGATCATCTGATTGGTGCATGTTGATTTGGATAATGTGGGTCCAGCTGCTAGCAATCATAAGCACGTGATCCTCTCGAAATTAGTTTATAAATAAACTCCACTTATATTTTCTTTAACAGAAAATAAAGACACCATCGTAAACTAACAATACCTTTCAATTTTTCAGTTGAATGTCTTTTTTTATTATTATTATTTTTATTGTTATAATAACAATAATTATTATTATTATTTTATTTTATTTTTTAATGGTTGTGTCTAAAAAAAACATTTTCTGATGAAATTTTCAAACAGCAACATCAATATTTGTTAATTATTTATTTGTTTTATTTAATTGATTTCTTTGTTTCCAGTTTTCTTTTGAAAAATGTTTACTGGATTTGATTCTTGGATCTACATTTGTGAAAATGTTGATCTTGTTTATTGGATTTTTCCTGTAGGACACACACTTTTTCCTGCATATACTGTATGCTCCAGACACTTTAATATAAAAACTCTATGTTAAAAGGACTCAATATAACGCACGATAACACAAATGTCTACTTTTAAACACACCACAAATTATTTATTACTTATTCAAAGACTATAAAATACACAAGACGTGTCACTCGTTCAGTTTTGAACGGGGAAACTCCGCCTTCTAATACAGGAGCCAATCATCGATCTCTATAGACTGAAGATTCTCCAGGGGAGGGCCTCGAACCATACGTGAGTTTCTGCAGATTTTGTGTGATTCGAATGTTTTGAGATGAAACCAAAGAGACAGTTGTTGTTTAATTTTATTGCTGATTCCTAATATAAAGTGAGAATTTGATGTTTCCCCATTCAAACAGAATACCCGAAAATACTGCCCGAGAGGTGTTCCAAGTGAAACGATTTGCCTTAAAGGGACTTTGTCTTGAAAATAGAACAAATACACCTGACTTATATGATTTTGATGGTAATGGAGTAACATGCAGCTTTTGTAAAGCTACTTTGGAGCTATTATTAAAGGTCCCATGAAATGAAAATAAAGTTTTTTAGATGTAGTATTGATAGTTTTTAGGATATCTATTAGCTAGTGTGCTCCAAAGCAGTGCCAAAATTTGCATTTAGGAGATATAAAACTGATATAAACATGTAAAGCTTGTAGTTTGTCACTTCCACCTAAAATGGATCAACGGTTTAATTCACGTCACCTCATACTTCAGTTTCTCATCAAATCTTTTGACCAACCAAATGCTCTCTAGTATTTGACATGCCCCGCCCCCTTCAAGACGCTTCTCATTTGCTTTTCATTTGATGCGCTTGAGCTCAATCGCTCTCACTGGCAGAGTGGTGATAAAACAAAATGCTATAAGCTAAAAAAGGGGAGGAGCCACACTATGTCCCACCCTCTCTTCGTGATTCGGTTGAGATTAAGTCAAACATCGAATAAAAAAATGCACATTTCGAAGCACTTCACGAGACCTTTAAAGTGAAAAGTGCTTCAGTACGCAAATAAACTTGAATTTAATTTTCAAAAGCAAACTGACAACATTGTAAATAATTAATCTTTAAATTAATTTCCACTTTGCATTACATAAATAAATTATATCATAAAATATATAATAATAGTCCACAACACAGCTATTTAGAGACACGATTTATGCCGCAGTATGCCCGTGGACACATACTATAACTGTTAGTCATATAATAGTACATCCTTCACCAGCACTTCTACTTCTTAAAAGGCAAATTGGGATTCAGCCTGCTGTTTCCCCTGCCTCATCCAGTTCAAGACAGTAGTAATCAAGCCCCGCAGGAAGAGTGTTTCCTACATGTGTGAGAGACATGCTGACAGACATTAGCAAACGAGCTGCGAGCTCCCAGGATGCACTGATCCAGCAGAGCCTCCTTAATGAGCTCCAGAGCCTCTTACTGACTACTGACACAGCAGGAAACCAGCGCTCGCAGTGTGTGCGTGTGTGTGTGTGTGTGTGTGTGTGCGTGCGTGCGTGCGTGTGTGTGTGTGTGTGTGTGTGGCTGTGTGTGTGATGCATGAAAAATCAGAATGAGACTCAGAGATGCAGGAGAAAGTGATTAGATTATTTGCTATGATCACAACGTGAGATATATCAATTAAAAGTCCTCCTGAAACAAAGATGAATGTTTTGTCTTTTTTTGATTGTTAGTAACAATATGTTAGTATTAAGGTTATATATTAGCTATGCTAGTATGCTTCAAAAAGTTATAAGCTTTCAAGACTTTCGCCAATGAGTTCTGGGGACTTTTATTTTTTGATAAGTCTGTCTGGGTGCTTCCGGTGAATCTTCATGACATTATAAAACTGCTGCAATCTTCCCTGTTAAAACTCAATAATCTACAGTATTACAGGGAGCCAGATTAGTCTCAAAAACAATACATTTACAAAATGTAATTCATACATCCACTACACAATTCACATTTACAAAATCCAATTTGTGAATACAAAACACAATTTAAAAATACACAAATGCAATTCAAAGGTTCAGAACACAATTCGGAAATACAAAAATCCAATTCTTTATTACAAAATACGATTCATAAATACACAAATCCAATTTTATGAGTTCAAAACATCATTCAAAAATACACAGATGCAATTAGCAAGTTCAAAGCGCGATCCAATTCGCAAGCTCAAAACATGATTTATAAATATGCAAATCCAATTTGCAAGATCAAAACGTGATTCATAAATACGAAAAACCCGATTCGCAAGTTCAAAGCACAATTCATATATACACAAATCTAATTCGCAAGTTCAAAAACATGATTCATAAATACAAAAATCCAATTTGCAAGTTCAAAGCACAATTCATAAATACACAAATCTAATTCGCAAGTTCAAAATGCGATTCATAAATACAAAAACCCAATTCGCAAGTTCAAAACGTGATTCATAAATACACAGATCCAATTCGCAAGTTTAAAACGCGATTCGTAAATATACAAATCCAATTTGCAAGTTTAAAACACTAATCGTAAATACACAAATCCAATTTGCAAGTTCAAAACGTGATTCGTAAATGCACAAATCCAATTTGCAAGTTCAAAACACAATTCAAAAATATACAAATCTAATTCGCAAGTTCAAAACACGATTTGTAAATACACAAATTCAATTCGCAAGTTCAAACCGCGATTCGAAAATACACATATCTTTGGCAGACATTTTGTGTAATTATATTATATGATATTACATTACATGTTTGCATGTTCTCCCCGTGTTTGCGTGGGTTTCCCCCACAGTCCAAAGACGTGGTACAGGAGAACTGGGTAGGCTTAATTGTCCGTAGTGAATGTGTGTGAATGAGTGTGTATGGATGTTTCCCAGTGATGGGTTGCAGCTGGAAGGGCATCCGCTGCATAAAACATATGCTGGATAAGTTGGCTGTTCATTCCGCTGTGGCGACCCCAGATTAATAAAGAAACTAAGCCAAAAAGAAAATAAATGAATGAATGAGTTGGTGGTTCATTCCGCTCTGGCGACCCCAGATTAATAAAGGGACTAAGCCGAAAAGAAAATGAATAAATGACATTACATTACATTACATTACATTATATTATATTATATTATATTATATTATATTATATTATATTATATTATATTATATTATATTATATTATACATTCATTCATTTTCTTGTCGGCTTAGTCCCTTTATTAATTCGGGGTCGCCACAGCGGAATGAACCGCCAACTTATCCAGTACGATTTTACGCAGTGGATGCCCTTCCAGCCGCAACCTATCACTGGGAACATCCACACACTCATTCACACACATACACTACGGACAATTTAGCCTACCCAATTCACCTGTACCGCATGTCTTTTGACTGTGGGGGAAACCGGAGCACCCGGAGGAAACCCACGCGAATGCAGGGAGAACATGCAAACTTCACACAGAAACGCCAACTGACCCAGCCCAGCCGAGGTTCGAACCTGCGACCCAGCGACGTTCTTGCTGTGAGGTGACAGCACTACCTACTGCGCCACTGCATCGCCATATTATATTATATTACATTACATTACATTACATTACATTATATTACATTATATTACATTACATTACATTACATTACATTACATTATATTATATTATATTACATTACATTACATTACATTACATTACATTACATTATATTATATTATATTATATTATATTATATTAAAATATTTCTTTCTGAGCAACAGCAAATACTTTACAAAACCTTATTTATTTTCGCAAGTTCAGAGCTTCATGTTACTTTGGCGATAGAATTTAAATCAGTAGCATTTCCAATGGCAGACAGCAGGATACAGTATATAAATTTACAGTGACTATTAAACTGATACCAAACAAACAACTGGTCTATGGGGCATGAGACAGATCTGTTAACTGGCACAAAACTCTCTCCAACACTGGCCTCGGGCCATCAGGCCGTCCTTACAGTGTTTGTGTACCGTCCTGTCTTCTCTGATGACTTCATCTGCTCTGGCGGTTAGCGGAAAAAATAAAAATGGCATCTGACAGAGCAGCTGAAAGAAGAAAATTAATTTTTTACCATATAATTCCATTTATACTAAGAGTAAGTAGCACAGTCATTAAACATTTGCTTTATTAGACGTGACGCTGGCTTGGAATCCTGTCAGAAACCTTTACGCTAAAATGTTATCTGTTAAGTCATTGACTGATTGAGTAGTGTGTTAGAAAGGCATCTGTTTCAGACGCAGCCAGCATTTGTATGTGTGTGTGCGTGCGTTTGTAGCAGGCAGTCAGGTACGGATAAGCATGCCTTATCTACAAGCCCAACAGCATTTACTTGTAATGCATCAGGCGCACAAAAGGATACATGTATAAACACACACTTTTATCACAACCAGGATTACAGCATTGATGACAGGGCTCAAACTAGCAGCCCAGATGCCAAATGCAACCTGTCAATCAATGTAATACAGCCGTCCGATTGACCGTTTGATACACAAGAGTGAAAAACTCATCGACAATGCTCAGCGAAAGTCAATTCATGAGCTGCGGGTCAAATTCAGACATTTCATTCTTTCCGGCCATGGTTCAACAGGATTTAGGCGCAATTGTTTGACTGAAGAAGTATTAGTTTTCATGCAGATAGTCAGGTTGTAAAACAAAAAGTAGTTCATTTATTATATATTCTGTAGTAATATATATTAGTCAGAGACGGAAAGATGTTTTCTAGTTTCCCTTTTTTACCACTAAATTTGACCTATTTGTAGTTGTTGATAATTTAAAGGGATAGTTCACCCAAAAATTACAATTTGCTTACTATTTACTTACCCTCAAGTGGTTCCAAACCTTCATCAGTTTCTTCTGTTGAACACAAAAGAAGATATTTTGAAGAATACTGAACATTTCTTGACTTCCACAATGAGAAAAGCTAAAACTATGGAAGTTAATATTTAAAGATTTCTTCAAAATATCTTTTTTGTGTTCATTTTTGGGTGAATTATCACTATAATAATATGCATCAGCTGGTACTTTGAATGTCACAGAATTGGTTAGTTATTCATATAGTAATATATAGAAACACTAATATGCTTTCTATGCAGCATTTTCTGTTTACTGTACTCAAGAAACACTATAAAAGCTAAAGTGTTATGCATTTAAGAAGCATATAAAAGTCATTTCATCTACTGTTGGCAATTAGCTACGTAAAATGGCTTACTTAAATTACTTTTCATATTTTGTAACATGCGATTTTGCCCAAATGTTTTCAAGGACAAAACTGATTGGCCACAAAGCTGCAATAAAAGTATAACCTGAAAAAGTTTAACGATGAAAAATCTTTCTGAATATACAGCTCAAGTCAAAAATATTAACCCTCCTGTGAGTTTTTTCTTTTTTTTATATATATATTTCCCAAAGGATGTTTAACAGGGCAAGGAATTTTTCACAGTATTTCCTGGCTAGAATAAAAGCAGCTTTTAAGTTTTTATGAAAAAAACAATTTAAGGTTAATATTATTAGCCCCATTAAGCAATTTGTTTTTCAATTGACCCTTCGCTAAGCCCCGCCCTCCTAAGTTACTGTTGTTACGCCTGTCAAGCTTTCGTGCCTGGTACGACTATTACAATATGTATGCGCCGGTGTCAGACATTGCCAAGGATATAATTAGTCATTTTTGGCGAATAGGTGAGATATCTGAGAAAGCCAGACAAAAACGGACTGCAGTACTGTATGTATTACAGGTGTATATTCACGGCCAAATAATTTAATCGAAATTGGAGCAAGGTTAGTCTAGCCGCCTCATACGCTGACCATTCAACAGCTTAGTTCATGCACAGCAGGATAGGTGAAATTTAAAAATAATCTAATAACAACAAATTAAACCATGATTTCCCCTTTTTTAGTCAAAAAGCATGATAGACTAATTGTTGTGTAATGAAATATAGCGTTGTTAACCGACAAGGAAACACGCATGGACAGTGCTTCTATAAATGAATTATGTAGAAAGAACAGCCAGAAAGGGGAAATTGATGAATTTCTGCCGAATATTAGCATCATTGACCCATAACAATGTACAGTACCTATAACTGTCAGTATGTTTGTGTGCTTTTTATACAGTTTCTATTCTAATTTGCAGTTAAGTAAAAAAAATAAATACATTGAAATGCAAATCAAAGTATAAATAGCAGAAGTGAACAAATACATTTTCCCTACCAGCAAATATTAATCCGAGACCAAATATTAAAGCAGACACTAACCCGCTATAACGTCATCACCAATGACTAAATCTCTAAAAGACAGACGAAAACATCGGTGAATTGTAGCTCTGACATGGACATGAGGGTTATAAATGACTGAAAAACAGCTGCGGGTGAAGTATATTGATCACAAGTGCTCAGAGTGTGATCACATCTCAGTTTTATTCGTTTTATTCAAATATTCGTAGCTTGAAACAGAAGGAAATATGATTGCTATTAGTATGACTACTGCGAGGGCTTAAACGGAACAGTGCTCATAATATGAGTGAAAAAAAAGAAAAAGACCGCTGGGAAACATAACCTGCTTTGTATTTTTGTAGGAAACACAGTTTAAATCTTTTTACGGTAAGAGGTGTGTGAGTTATTGCCGTCTATCACTGAATGTGTCAGGAACATCAAAAACAAAACCAACTTAACTCCGCTCTTTTAGTGCCCCTCACACAGCTTGATCCATGCTGGCAAAAAGGGTCCAAATGCAATTTATTAACAGCTTAGTCAGGCAGGCAATGGTCAAACAGGAACAAACAGAATCATGAGGATAATCCAATAGCTAGAGATGGCAGATGTGAAACTGACGTTTCGACACAGTGTCGAGATCCCGAAGCGCGAGTGTTTCGAATCACTGCACCGAAGCATGAGCCGAAACACCCAGGTCACGTGACTAAAGTGTTTCGAAACACCTTGTCACGTGACTAAAGCGATTCAAAGCATCGATCAGTTCAGAAGCGTTTCAAGACCTGGCGAATCTGCATTTAACTGACAAGGTCAGATGACGTCACGGCTCATATGGCCGAGTGGACCGTACGTATGCACGTTGTCACTGTGCTTCAATTGACTTTTGGGTTCGAATCCCGACTTGAACAAATACTCCGAAATCATGATTTTATGTATTTTAATCATGTTACTATTTTATGGTGTAGTCTAGATAGGATACAGCTGCTGAATTTAGCGTCATTTTTTAACACTGTAAAACAATAATTGATACTTTTAGAGTAATGGTTGGGTTTCAGTTTTGAGTAGACATTAATAACATACAATGGGAAATTTAATGAAAAATATAAATAATTCTTGTTAACTTCTGGCCACAACCGTGTCTGATCTAGCAACAACCCTGTTTTATGACCAAAACAAGACATATTTAATCACAAAGTGTTTATTCGGATGTCAGACCAATGTTGAAACAAAACGACACAAGAACAGAGCAATTCAAACTGATATAAGCATTTCAAAACAGCTGCAATAACCTGTATTCGAACCCACTATCCCTGCATGGAAGTCAGGAACCTTAACCGCTCCACTGTGTTACTTTAATGATCGATCCTGCAAAGTGGGGTTTAATACCTTAATTTGCTCAACTGTTCTTTGCTGAAGCGGGTTCAGTGCAATACATAAAAAATGACCACTAGGTGTCACCGTAGAGTGGGGTTTCGAAACGTTTCGAAGCTTCGACACATTTGCTTTGACTGTTTCAGTGTTTCACGAAGCCTCGCTTTGCCCACCACTACCAATAGCGAAGTCGTGGTCACAGGCAGAGGTCGGTGCATGCAGCAAACAGGATAAACAAAGAAACAAGACAATGATCTAAAGGCACGGTAAGACTAGACAAAGAAAATGCTTGGCAATGTTACAGGTAAACACACTACATGACTTAGCAAAGAGTGTGTGTGTGTGTGAGAGGTGAATATATAGTCCATGTAATCAATCTATGATTCGTTTCCACTTGTGTGTGTGCAATCAGTGAGAGAACTGGAACTGGTGTGTGTGTGTGAGGTGCATGATGGGATTTGAAGTCCAGTTCCCTGACAGATTTGTAGTTCTTCAGCGATCTGCAACTGCTAGATCACTGGTGATTCTGACAAAAGCAATAAATTGACTTTAAATTGTGAGTAAATTTATTTGAACTTGAAACAGTTAAGCAGACTTAACTTATTTTTTTATTAAATTGTGCACATAATTCATTTTCTAAATAATTTTAGGGCAATGGGTTTACTCACTTTATTTAAGTAAAGTCAACTAATCACTTTGAAAGCAATGGGTTTACTCACCTTTTTTAAAGTAAAGCAAACTAATAGCTTTTTACAGTGTATATTGTTAAAAAGCTTATATACAAATGCAGGGAAAACACAGAAAACGCATTAGGATAAATAATAAATACAGCCTTCAAAGTAAATTGATAAGGACGTCACAGATTAAAGGGGATATATAGGCAAATAAACTATTCGAGCGCTAAAATAAACATGACAGGAAGATGGATTTCATCTGTCAAATGAGCTGACTAATCGTTGCAGCCGTAATCACAACACGTAATTATCAGAACAAATGCCGTAGCCTTAGACTCCTATATTGATCCTTGCATTGATCAGCCACATGACGATAAAGAGACATTATTTCAACCAAAAACATCCCCAGAAAGCTGGAGGCTGTGTATGTGTGTGTGTCTGTGTGTGTTTGACTTCTATTCTGCCATCCTTTATTAAACATGACCTTAGGTGAGCCCTACAGAAACATCAGGAATGAAAAGAGAGAAATGACTATAAGGCAATACTTTTGAAGTTGATCAAATGTAATATTTTACAAATGTAATTATAAAGATTAAAAAAAACACATAGACAGCTTACAATTCGTGTCCAGTGTTCATGCCTGCTAATAATTCTTATGATTTTCTATTGATTCAGGCATTTGATTAAGGCCAGAAGTAGATTATATTTAATATTCTTCTGGAAAATTGAAAATGCTTTGACAGGGTGAATAATGAAGTCTCCGTGGACAAAAAACGCTTTCCAGCTAGTTAAACTGGAAAAAATAAACTGGAAATAAAATGTTTCATACTTTTTTGATCTTTATTTGGTCATTTCTACTCTTGGACGGATTAGACTAACAATGAAAAAAGCTCATAATTAGGGGAAAGTGAAGCTAAAAAATAAAACTATTGTTTCAGAATTTATAATATTAATAAAATAAAGTAATGAAAATTATGCGTTGCCACTAACACAATAAATAGCACTTTACAATAGATTTTAAAGGGGTGGTCCACTACGATATCATATTTTAAACTTTAGTTGATGTGTAATGTAGATGTGTGAACATAAACAACATCTCTAAATGTAATGTGCTCAAAATTCTAAGGAAGAAATTGGCTTTTACAAAGTTAGCTTAGCATAGAATACAACGAACGAACACAAAGAGAGAAGTGCTTACAATTTTATTTTAATTATGTTCCAGAGAATAATAACAAAGATATAGATAGTACTTGACAAAGGACAGCTTCCACAATCTCTCCCAGTTAAGTGCTGGATTCGGTTAAAGCTCCTCAAAGAAGGAGCAACTCCAACCATAATAAACAAAGTCATGGATTGTGAGCCACAACCTGTAAGTATTTTTATTTGTTAAAATTGATCTATTACATGTGTAGTTTCTAGCGTTAACAGTATGTTGTAGCGAGGACGTAAACAAGGAAGTAAACAATTGGAAATGCTGTTTGGCACCGTTAACAATTTAGTTACAAATTCATATTTATCCATCAAACCCCTGTAAACACTCACAATCTTCAGCAGCGCTGCAGTGTCTCTCTATGCGGCCGCTTTCTCTGCGTTCTACATCGCAAATAACCAACTTGCAAAAGATATGTGAACGTTTCATGTTACACGTGCTTATAACTAAATATATATATGACAGACACTTGTCAGACTACACAGTAAAATCAATATTGTAAAAAATGCAGTGTTAAATGTTAATAACTCCAAAAATGTTGAATTAACAATATACAGTGTTAACGACGGCACGTTGACAGTGTAGTTGCACGGTGCAATATGATGTGATTTTCCATTAACACTACAAAGTGCAAAAGATCGCGAAATAGACATACACCACACTGTCAGAAAAAAGGTGAAGTTGTACCCTCAATGGTTCAAAGTAGCACCTTAAGATACTTGTATGTACCATTTAAAGGTAAAAAATATGTTCCCAACTGTCAAAGGGTCCATGTTTGAGCCATTTATAAATAAATAAATAAATAAATAAATAAAACAATTATAAACGTAACAAAATAATACTGCCAAAATACAACTGAGAACAAATAATAGATTTAAAAGACCAAAAACTGTCCGTTAGATATACACACGATGTATTAAATATCATGTTTTGACTACAATGGGGAGATTGAATCCAGCGGCATATCCAAGATGGACTAGCGGAGGTAAAGCGGCTTTCGGCGGGGAAGAGAATGAGGAAGCTCCCGCTGACAGAGTCCGCTTTCACTGAAGCACATCATCAAAGACGCGCTATCTTTAAAAATAAACTGCCGATTCGAGTTTAAAACAACTACATTCTCGCCTGAAATACTCTTAGATGAGATTTTTGCAGGTCTGGAGCGGTATATTATCTAGAGATGGGTCGTTCTTGAACGATTCGTTTATTTTGGACGAATCTTCAATATGACTCGGGAACTACGAGTCCTCTCAGGGAGTGATTCGTTCATCCGCGCGTGCGCACATTTGTGCAGGTAATCCATAACTTTCGTTTAGCACTAACAGCCTGCAAATTTGAATTCGTGTTGTCCAATAGGATTTTTGCCCGCGCTGTGCATTCATAATGCGAGCAGATTACGTGCGACGGTTATTCTTCTTTAATCTAGCTGTTTTACTGTACTGACGTTCCCGACGGAGGATCTTCTTGAAGGACTCGAAGAAGCTGGAATACGCTCGTGAAGACGAAGCACATACATTTGCAGGTAGGTTTAATGTTAAATAACTTATTGTGAATATGCGTTGAGTCATATTCAATTCATGTTTAACGTTACTTTGCCTTGTGTATGTAGTTAAGCCTATCTTCGAGTTACCTTGCGAGTGAGGCGACCATTTTGTAAGGTTAACCAGAAATGAAGATATGATTTTTCACACATGGCCGTGAGACAGCGGGTGAAACGTCCAGAAAAACAGTTCAAACACATTTCGTTTTGTTTGGATAATGTCGTTAAGCTCACTCGGCCACCATTTTAGTAGCATATTTATAAATTCGGAATTTCCTTAGAGTTGGTAAGCTAACGTTTATGCTAACGTCCATGTTCACTCCGGACAGGAGCGAGCGCCTGTCCCCTTTATGTTTGAAACAATATAACGTTAGTTTATGCATATTACCCAACCAATGTTGAGTTATACCAGTTTTATTTTGCAACGTTACATATTTAAATTATACGTAACGGTATAAACGCATGTCCAAGAGAGTCCTAATCATCTGTCCTGTCAGATAAAGGTGCAGGTCATTTTTCAAACCTTTGAGTTGCTTATTTAAAAGTTTTTAGTGTTAACCTTAAGCTCACACCAATCATGATTTTTTTTCTTTCAGAAAATGAAGTGGACGAGGAAGCAATAGAGTGTAATAACGTAAGTAAAATCATTCATTACATTTAGTATTTTGACTTTCACCACTGTTTATGTTAATAATTAAATTAATAAAAAAAACAAATATATATATATATATATATATATATATAAACCTTTTTTCTTAGGAATTCATTGTGCAGTCTTAAATTTAATCTCTCTTTTTCCATAAAACTGTAAGGTGAAGTGTTTTAAAGTTGAATTTTTATGATTGTCATTATTATAGACTTATATTTGATCCAATAGGTGGTTGCTGAAATTGGTGAGGATGCATCATCTTTTGAGGGTAATGTGAATGTCCTGCATATCCAGTACAATAAGGTGTGTGACCCCTTATTAAAAACACCCTTGTCAGTGAGATCACACATTTTAAATCAGTTGTCAGTTTAAATTAAAAGTTTAATGTCAATATAAGCCAAACTATAGGATCAAATTATAATTTACAGTTATGACTATTGTTAAAAACATTTTCAAAGCTTTGTGGTAAACACATATGCATTCAAGCTTACAACTATTTGTACAATGATAACTAAAGGGAAATGGCAACAAAGAATATTAAGCCGCTTTTCCACTATCGTGCTGAACCGTTCTTTATGCTGAACTGTTCCATTCTGTGCCAAACCGGGCCAGACAGCACGGATACAGTTTCATTTTCCACTGTCGCAACAGAGCTCTTTGAATCGTTACACAAAACGCATCAGTAGTTGCATTGGTAACATGTAAACGGCTACCTTTGTTCAATTAAATTTAAATAATATCCGTAACTAGTTTTATCATGTTCATGTGTAAAAGCGAAAGCAACTGCGTGACTAATCACTGTTATGCCGCTTTCTCATATAGGGTGCTAAATATAGCTACAAGTCACAGCACCCTTATTTATTTAGAGGTCATATGTTGCGCGGGTCTGGGCAAATTTTATTTGGAGGGAAAATTACCAAATTGTAACGTGATGATTAATAATGACTGGAGGGGAAATAAATAATATATTTCAAATCTGTACATGACAGAAAAATAAACAATGATAATGCAACAATAATAGTGCATTTTTATTATAGTGGCAGAAGTATATTTTTGGACAGGCCTTGTCAAAAGTGAGCGGGCACTTTCACTAATAAAAAATATAGCACTTAAATTATTTCATTTTTAACAATAAATTAAATTGCACAGTGGTTTTATATTAAAAGTTGATAATGATAATGATTTTTATTTGTTTCAGTATTCAAACATTAAATTGAATGCATCAAGTTAAATAAAAAACTAATATGAAACAACGCATAGCAGGATATAAAGCATATGAAGGACTGTTATATTTAGCAAAATGCTGCTATTTTTATTTTTGTATTTTTATCATTTTATTTCTGTTATTTAATTTTTTTCTCTTCATAATTAACTAACGAGCTATAGACAAATTCCTGCTTGAAGTTTTAGAAAATATTTTGCGCAGCTGCCCAGTAAATATTAAAGATAACCGAGAACAAAAAACACAGAAACATGTTACATGTCCCCAAATGTCCAACTTGTATTTAACTGAATCGTATAATGGCCTATAGCTAAATGTTAAAAATTGTCATTTTATTTTTATAAAACATTTGTCAAAACATATTTATATTTGTTTAGTAAAACAATACCGGCATTTAAGAATCCATATTTATTTTATTTATTCATTCATATGACTTGTTTATCTGTGCATTTATAGGCTATAATTTAAATCCAACACAATTATACAGTACCTTGGACAGTGCCATTCAGTAAAGCTTTCATGCTAAGTCCAAAAAAAACTGAAGAAAGATTAGACTTTCTCCGGTGATGGGCGACATCACAACACGCCGTAACCGTCTTTCAGGTGGTATAGCTGGCATTAAATTACAAAACAAGCATGCTGCAGTCTGGTCTTTGAATTAAAAAGTGCAATTATTTCCTCGTTGTTCAAGGAGTCTTCAAGTTTGTGTTCCATGGATATAGTGATGCTGTTGATCTTATTCGATGCGCAGCAGAAAAAAAGGTTTTTCAGCAGTGCATGTTCTCGATGGTAAAGTTCTCACACAGATCAGAGCGAGTTTTGTGCTACCAAATACAGCACTGCATGCAATAAACTCACGTTTAGTCAGGCGAAATAAACGTCTCTGCCTATGATGTCAATCAAATTAATGAAGCTCAAGCCACGTGTAAAACAACAGGCTATTTTATTATTTTAAGATTTTAGATGACGGGTTAGTAATTATATTATACACTTAACTATATTCAAGTTAATAAAATAATAACTTTGATAATTAAAATATGTTCATAAGAATGTGTTGGGCCAGTGACTCCCTTCTCTGCCAGAGACTGCTCTATGGTTTTAAAGGGTCACGAAACACCAAAACACATGTGTTGAGCTGTTGACAGTCATATCTGTGTCCCACGCTGCTATAAACACTATTAGGACACATATATTGCACTAAAAAGTGAAAATTGGTTGTTTTTGCGTTATTTTGAGCAAATTCGTTCTTCCGGTTTGAAACGAATTTTTGAAGCTGCGTCACGGCCATGAGAGTGTAAATCCAGCAGTATAGTGGCTGTCTGTCTTTTCTAGGACGTTCTTACGTATCTGAGGGTGCAGTATTAATTCATGAGAAAGACGTGCTTCAAACCAATCAGCGCGCTCTATTGTGTATGACGTGAAACTTCATTAATATGCATGATAGCTCCGGAGACTGTTTACCAGTTTACAGCGTTCAGAGGGCAGAGAGAAGCCACGTTGTGTTGCCAAAACAAGTGAAAGTACAAGAATTTCAAGACAAGAGTCGTAGGTGTTATTAGTGTGTTGCAACGAAGGTTTTGTTTTCATTTTCCCTCTATGAGAGAGCAGCTGGACTCACTTGTGGATTACAGTGCACGCGACAGAAACGCGTTTGTAAGGAACATTTTTACCCGAGAGCTTTTCACATCTGGAAATGGTGAAAACCGTATTTGCCGCTCGTCTACTTTAATAAAAAGACACAGCTCCAGTGTGATTGTCTGTCTACAGATTTGGTAAGTGTTTGCAGTGGACTGCCCTTTGTTTAAATGCTGCTCTTCCGAGTGTAAACATGTAAACACAAACTATTCCCGTCGTGCAGGATTTTCGCTGCAATTTGTGACAGGATAGTCTATACACACACGGCTTTCTGACGCTACCTACCGAGTACATAAGTTACAGAGAAATGCGGAGGATTTTTTTTCTCTTATTCGCCGTATCAAATCAGCCTCTGTGTGTTTGTTTTTCCTGTCAAACTTAGCGCGTGCCCAAATGTTAACTCCCTTCTATGCAAAATTTTATCCTCTTTCCCTCCCCCGACACTCCCACACTCCCAGAGCTGGACACGCCCACTTTCCTGACTTTTTTCAAAACAGAGGTGTGAAAACACCCTGCTGAGACAGGGGGTTTCGTGGCCCTTTAAAACTTTTTTTAAACTGTATTGTTTAGACCTGTATCATTTTTTTATTTTAAATGTAGTGTAGTTTACATGTGGATGTCTGATGAATAGCCGCGACGTCAATGCACCGAATCTGTCGGCACAGTTCAGCTTGGTTGTCTAACCGTGCCGAGAATTCCGGGCCGAGAGCGGTTTGTAATCGTGCCGCGCCGTTCCAGGCTCAGTGGAGAAACAACCGTAACCGTACCGAAGTGTTCTTAGAATGGTTTGGCACAATAGTGGAAAAGCAGCTTTAGATAATGTTTTTAGTTAAAGTGAATCACTAATTTCCCTTCTGTTTAATTTCAGTCGTGGTGAACCTGACCGAGTGTATTCATCAACCATCTCCAACCAAGTCAGAGCTTCAGAACAGCTTTACCAGTATTGTGCTAAAGGTACCTGAGCTTGATTAAGAAAAAAAGCATCTCCATTGGCCAAAGACTACAAAAAAGCAAGAGAAGAGAAGTTTGCAGATGCTCTAACAGGTATTGACACAAAACTTAAATAATAATAATTTTGCTAGATCAAACCCTTCTTTCTTGGATGGGATCATTAAGTGCCTTTTCAAGCTGCATTTAGCAAGTTCAAACTCATGGACCTTATATACAAACCCTTTATGTAGAGAACATTCTTCAATTTTTCTTCAAAAAATGTAATTCATAAAAGTACATCAATATCTGTTATTCAGCATTTGCTAATAGTTCCAATAATTTTTTTCTTTATTTTAAAAACAGGTCATTTATATTATTAAATTATTTAAAAGTACTTCATTATTTGTTTTTATTTTGCAATAGATTCTGACTTTCGTGCAGCTCTAATTCTGCTCCCCCATATCTTTAAAGAGAAAGTTGATTGCTTACAGTAATTACACTGGGAGAGGTTTGGGAACTGTTGGTTAAACACTTTGTAATACTCGGATAGATGTTATGCAGTTCTGACAGATTTTACATTGTTTATTGATGTCCTTTTTTTTTCTTTTCACAGTGGGATGATGATGATGCTCCATACCCAACTCTACAGATGGTAGAAAGTCCTCTGCAAAGTGTAGGAGAATAGGAGTTAAAAGGCATTATTGCATCCTTCGCTCTTTACTGTGTTTTCAACTTGGCTTATCCACGCTACATAAAGAATGCAAAGGATGAACTACAGCAACTCCCCAAGATGGAGCTACAATTTGAATTTCAACATCAGCAACAATTTGAAGTTGGAGATCCAAAATTACAATCCAAACAACTCAGAGAGAACTTGTACTGCTGGGTCTGCATCAAACAGCAATGTTTAGATCTTTGCATTTACTTTAGCGCATGCGTTTGGAGTCTGTGCATCAGTATTTTAAGACTAGCAGCTATAGACATTTCATTAACATTGCCCAAATCAACTGAGAAGCACAAGATGAAACAATGCTAAGAATTTTCTCTGCCCAACATCCTTGTTGATATTGACACATTCAGGGTTTCAAATTGGACTGTTGACATGTGCATGTGTGACGGCTAATAGAGAAGAAACTACTCTTTCCTAATGAAATACATTTTAAATGTCAATACTGCACTGTTTTCTGTGTGGCAAGTTTTTAATACTGGTGTTGTATGATTCATATTTCCATGCAAATACAGTAAGAGTTGACTTTGAATGGGGTGTTATAAACCAAGACAGACAGACTTTCAGGCCCTTGAAACATACTCTGCTGATAAACTGTTTCTTAAGAATGTTTAGAAATTTAAAATCAAATGTTTAATACTGTTTGGTCAAATGTGTTTTTGAGATCTAAAGTTATAAAGGGTGTAAGTGACTCTTAATGAAATGTTCCAATTTACTGCTGGGAAAAAAAGATTGCTTTGAGATTCTTGATGATTTTAGAAAATGTAGAATGCAGTGCACTAGCAAAACTGTACTTCATGAGGTCTAGTGCTGTTTTGAAAAAATTACTTTGTTACATTGGTAAAAATGCTCAGTAAAATGGGAAGTATGTACTGATGTTCAAAAAAAAATGTTAGTATTAAGCTTTTTTGCTGTTTCATAAAATGTTTTAAAACGTTTAAGCAACTATTTTTTTAAAGTTTATGCATCTGGTATGCCATTGTGAGCTTAACTTTCATCCTCTAAAAAGGTGACAATGTAATTGTTTTGAATCTATAAATGTGTGTTTGTGATAAAATGTTAAAGGTATAAAGTTACAATTATCGTGCAGTATGTACTCATGGAAAAAGATTGCTTTTTATTCTTTTAAAATTATGTTTAAACATTCATCCTGTGAAAAAAATGTTGATATTTAATGTTTAATAAATGTGACAAATGAAATTTAATGTGCTGTGTATGGAGTACAAATCTGAAATTAAAGGTACAAAAAAAAATTCTGAAAGTGCACAGAACAGTGTAAAAATTATTGTTACACTGATAGGAGTACTTTCTTGATGACACTTGTAGCGTAATAACAACACTAGTGGGTGTTAAATGCCCCTAAGTGTAAAACTTTGATAACTAAAGTAAGTGTAACATTCTACACTGTGAGTGTATTTATTCAGCACTTTAAAGTGCCAATATTACACTGCAAATTTAACACTAGCGTAATAACAACACTAGTGGGTGTTTAATGCCCCTAAGTGTAAAACTTTGATAACAATAGTAAGTGTAACATTCTACACTGTCAGTGTATTTATTCAGCACTATAGAGTGCCAATTTTACACTCCAAATTTAACACTACACGCGGTGTACTTTTAGCACTAACTAGATTGGGACCATATATGCTCCTCAGTAGTGTTAAAATCAACACTTTAAGTGTTAAATTGACACTCCTTTTTTTACTGTGTATATTTAGAGAGCAGGCATAAGGTTCAGCTGTGTCCTCTTAATTTTCTGTCTGACACTGACTGACAGAATTTACACAACGTCAAATCGATGCTAGTATAGACGCTAGTATAGACGCACATTATGTTAGCTGACCAATCAGAGCCACTTGAGGGTGGGCTTTTGGAGGAACTAGGAAATATGACAGTCGTTTTCATGTTAGCTGAGTAGCTGTACATAATCAAAGTAAGATATATGGGAAAAAATAACGTGATTTTCTACAAGCACACATTGTTTTGCATCTTATAAACACAACCAAGCCTTAATATACACTCTGGACCACCCCTTTAAAAGTTGTTTACATTGTAATAATATTTCATAATATTGCTCATTCACAATAGTACTCTTTTTTTGTACAATCAAAGCTAACTATGTCCCAAGACATCTGAAATAATAATTTATTATTGGTTACTTAACTTAGCACTTTGATTACTTTACTTAGCAGCTAAATGACAGCCAAAAATAATAATGAATAATAATGAATGATAAACTGAATCCACGTTACATGTAGTTTTTTTGAGGCAATTTAGATTTTTATTCAGCAAGGATGCATTCAATTAATCAAACGAGAGAGTAAAGTCTTACAGATTTGTAGCCTTTTTTGTTACATTGTCTATGATATTCATACATTTGTCTTGAGTATAAAAAATCAGCATTTTGTTTGATCTTTTAACTCTGAAGACTAGAGAAATATCTGCTGAAAATTCAACATTTAATCACAGGAAAAAATACTTTTTATAATACACTCAAAGGCCACTTTATTAGGTACACCTGTATAACTGCTCGTTAATGCAAATTTCTAAACAGCCAATCACATGGCAGCAACTCAATGCATTTAGGCATGTAGACATGCTCAAGACGATCTGCTGCAGAAAGGTGATTTAAGTGACTTTGAACGTGGCATGGTTGTTGGTGCCAGACGGGCTGGTCTGAGTATTTCAGAAACTGCTGATCTACTGGGATTTTCACGCACAAATCTCTAGGGTTTACAGAGACTGTTCCGAAAAAGAAAATGGCCAGACTGGTTCGAGCTGATAGAAAGGCAACAGTAACTCAAATAACCACTCGTTACAACTAAAGTATGCAGAAGAGCATCTCTGAATGCACAACACGTCGACCCTTGAGGCGGATGGGCTACAACAGCAGAAGACCACACCGGGTGTCACTCCTGTCAGCTAAGAACAGAAAACTGAGGATACAATTCGCACAGGCTCACCAAATTTGGACAATCGAAGATTGAAAAAACTTTGCCTGGTCTGATGAGTCTCGATTTCTGCTGCAACATTCGGATGGTAGGGTCAGAATTTGGCATGAACATGAAAGCATGGATCCGTCCTGCCTTGTATCAGGAGTTCAGGTTGGTGGTGGTGGTGTAATGGTGTGGGGGATCATTTCTTGGCACACTTTGGGCCCATTCGTACCAATTGAGCATCGTGTCCGCAGCCTACCTGAGTATTGTTGCTGACCATGTCCATCCCTTTATGACCACAGTGTACCCATCTTCTGATGGCTACTTCCAGGAGGATAACGCACCATGTCATAAAGCACGAATCATCTCAGATTGGTTTCTTGAACATGACAATGAGTTCACTATACTCAAATGGCCTCCACAGTCACCATAACTCAATCCAATAAAGCACCTTTGGGATGTGGTGGAATGGGAGATTTGAATCATGGATGTGCAGCCGACAAATCTGCAGCAACTGTGTGATGCTATCATGTCAATATGGAGCAAAATCTCTGAGGAATATTTCCAGTACTTTGTTGAATCTATGCCATGAAGGATTAAGGCAGTTCTGAAGGCAAAAGTGGTTCAACCCAGTACTAGTAAGGTGTACCTAATAAAGTGGCCGGTGAGTGTACATACACATTTTTTTCATTATTATTATTCATATGCATGTCATTTAAAGGCCTTTGACTTTTGTTTGAATAAGTAGAAGAAAGTTGCTTCTAGATATTTATACACTGAAAACTGAGTTTGAAATGAGTTGAAACAAAACAATTCTTAAGGTTTTTTTGAGTACATCTTTATTGTTTTATGTTCAATCCACTTACTTTTGTAAAAACATTGGGACAACATGATAAATTGTGTGGAACCCAGCATGTTTTACAGTGTAGCTGCAATACAGTATGAACATTATATGCATGCCCCAACGACTTAACAAATAAATCTCCCCCTAGACCTAACAAGAGTTGACATCTCTTTTATAAACAAATGAGATTTGATCGCTGCAATGAAGGACAAGGTGTTTAACTCCTAGAGGAAGGCCTCGTCTACCTTTGCCTGCACACACACACACACACACCCAACCATGTCACCAGCCATCTGTCATGTCTGACGGTCAATCATTGGTGCCATTAATATTTCATGTCTCTTCCAGACCATCAGAATTGCAGTCATAATTCCCCTGCCCTGAGACACCACAGTTACACACTTTGCAAGAGGCAGCACAACACGCGCCCACACACTTCAATGTGTCACACTGCCAAATCACTCACTCACACACACACACACACATACTCCTGCCATGCAGTGTGACACTTTACAAATTCGTTCGCACATTAACGCTTCATTATCCAAAGACAATAGGAAGGCATGCACTCAAAACTTCATTATGGTAAGAAAATAGAGCTCTACACTGCACTGCACATCTGAGTGAAAGACATTTTGTGAATACAACTGACCTATGTGCAATTGTCTTCCCCTGTATCTTAACGTTGCCATCCATAGCTCATAAAAAGAACATCTTGACAATACTTAAAAAAAAATAATGTTAATTTTCCCTAATACGAGACTAAATGACAACTGATAAAGGAATAGTTCGCCCCAAAAATTAAACTTCTGTCATCATCTACTTGTCCAAATGTCATTGTGACTTTCTCAGAAAACAAAAGGAGTTTTTAACCGTCTTTTCAGTTGCAGTGAATGGAATCGCAGGCTTTCAATCGTCAAAAAGACAAAGGCACAATGAAAGTATCATAAAAGTAGTCAGTTTAACACCATAGTACTTTATTGTAAGATGTGTGCAATGATAATACATTATCTTCTGACAAATAAACCACCGTTCAAATGTCTGTAGTCTGAAAGTGTTTAATAGGATTTTTTATGGCTTATTCTATGTAATTATGTGGTAAAAACATAGGAAATAGAGAGAGGGAGAGAGTAATATAATAATATATTATATTACCTGTCCAACTGCTTGTTAATGCAAATGTCTAATCAGCCAATCACATGGCGGCAACTCAATGCATTTAGCCATGTAGACATGGTCAAGACGATCTGCTGCAGTTTAAACCCAGCATCAGAATGGGGAAGAAAGGTGATGTAAGTGACTTTGAACGTGGTATGGTTGAAGACGCCGGCTTCACAGACCATTGAATGGCGGTGGCTTCACTTAATGATCCACGATCTGTAAATGTAGCCAATGTTGCCAACTTAGCAACTTTGTCGCTATATTTCGATACTTTTCAGACCCCCCAGTGACAAATTTTCAAAAAAGCAACTAGTGACAAATCTAGCGACTTTTTTTGGTGTTACTTGAGATTTTTTGAATAGATTCCCATCTGTCCGTACTATATCGTTCCTACTCTTCTCAACGAGCTGCGGGTTATGCCGTCGGCCCCTCCCCCGCCTCAGAGCACTCACAGGTGGCCCAGTACCACAGAGCCATCTCTCACACCTGCAGCCTGAGAGCAGATCACTCCTCTGCGTCCCAACGGCACCGTTCTGCCTTTCTTTTCTTTTAAATTTAACAATTTAATTTGACCGTTTATTCTTTTCTTGTTCATAATCACAGAGATTTTATTGACAGTTTCTGAACGAGTGTGAGTTTATTATGTATGAGAGATTAATGCAAATTCACTACACATCTATATTGATATACTGTATTTAAACAACAATATATTCAATTAAATTGACATGCATATGTAAAGCGTAGTGCAAATATAAATACCTCTTTGTTGACCATAGGCTGTTAAACAAACAGAAACTGCTGGACGTGATGACGTCAGACGTATGATGTAATCTAGCGACATTTATGGCCCATTTCCACGGAGTAGCATGGTACGGTATGGTTTTATGGCTGTTTCCACTGTCAAAAGGTACCTAAAAGCGAACCATACCGTACCACTTTTGGGGTACCCTTTGCAAAGCGTATCACTTTCTACAGGGAGCTAAAATAACAAAAATAACAAACTTCTTGAGCTGATGATAATAACGTGCGTGTGATTATTAAAGTGCTTCTGACATCTGATCCTTTCATAAACAGACAAATGCAAGAGTGAAGCACGAAAAAAAACAGAGCGAATGATTCTTTCAGCAACCTAAAACATAAACAATATGCCATGTTTGACTATTATCATCACTTTTTCGACTTCATATATGTTGCATTTATTTATTTATTTTACATAATTGCAGACGTTACAGTAGGCTATTTCGCATTAACTACGTTTACATAGACATCAGTAATCGAATTATTTGTCAATCTAATTAAGACAATAATATGATTAAGGCATTTATACGAGTTGCTTTTTGAATGTTCCTTTCATGATCCCGTTGTACATGTTATAGCACATTATTCAATTACCGTCATTGCGTCACAAAGCTATCCACATTTCCTCCAGAGTTTCATGTAACTTCGGGTTTTTTATTCTTAATTTGTCGACTTTAACTGCAGTTTGGCACTTTCACATTCATTCAGGAACATTTCATGCATGCCCCCATGACAAACAAGATATTGGATGCAATTATGAACTGCTGGAAGAGTGTTGTTTTAATGGAAGTTCATACCGCACGTTGAATGGAAGAAAAAAAACGAAATGAAATTCGTGAAATTTCATGATGCAGGTGTCTGTGGTCTTCACTGACTCGGTAGGTGCAAAGAATAGTTTTAAACAGCCGTGTGTGTGTGTGTGAGAGTGTGTGTGTGTGTGTGCGTGCGTGCGTGCGTGCATGTGTGTGTGTGTGTGTGTGTGTGTGTGTTTTGGACTATCCTGTCGCAAAACGTGACGAAAAGTCCTACATGACGGTAATAGTTAAAGGTGTTTACATGTCTGTACTGCACTTCAATAATGTAACTAAAATCGGCATACTCCACGTCTTAATTTGATTTCTCTTTAGTTCGATTATGATCTTATCTGATTAAATGAATCAATTGCAGTGCAGCGGTGCTGACCGGTCAGTTCACGCGCGCACAGAATGAAACGGGTAAACAAGAGAGGATTTTTCACTACATCGATCGCGGATGTTTGGTTATATTAGGCAGATACAAAATAGTGTAGAAGAATGATAATAATAGTAAAAAAATGTGTCACTTAATATAATTGGGCGGCCATTAATATACTGGGCGTACCGCCCAAGTAAAGTCCAAATGAATCGTTCTAATGACTCTAATGACTCGTTTTGAGTGGTTCTTTTTAATGAATTGATTGATCCAGTTCAGCTAATCCAACTGATTCTTTTAAAATGGTTTGCATTTCCATTAAACACTAATCCACATATTACTTAAAGTTACCTACTTTTTAACTTGCCTGGCACTCCCTCTGACATGGAAAAAAAACAATATCCCAAGTTATCCACTTAAAAAATCATCTACTCGAGTTAGGAATCGGTTGCATTGCTTTATTCAGAACAGTACAGAGAACCCGAATCTTTTGGACCGATCTGAGAACCAAGGAGCATAATACTGAGCATGCGTGACGTAGAACTTTCGGTTTTGTTTTGTTGTTAAATGCACAATATATAACAAACGGTTATGTATTTAACAAAAACTAATTATTTCGAGTCATTTAACTCAAGTCCAAGTCACGTCTCAAGTCATGACAGTCAAGTCCAAGTTAGGCCTGTCTCGATATCTATTTTTGGTTGTACGATATATTGCACCAAAATATATTGCGATAAACGATATTATTGTCATTTTAAGACCATTTTATGCCACTCATTATATAATGCCAGAATGACAATATAATATCACAATGCAAGTACACTCTCAAAAAACACACAATATTTTATTCTTAAGAATATTTAATTTAATTATAGTAATTTTACCAATTCAATATTTAGGCATTGGAATCAGAATGTGAAAACGCATATCCTAAATGAATAATAATTAGTTTCAACAAAAAAGCGCAAGGTGAAAAGTAATATATCTGCTACCAGATCTATTTTCAGTTGTCAGACATCCACATGAAAATATACTATCGTAATTTATAGTAAACACTATAGTGTTTTTAACCATACTGACACCTCCAGTAGAGGTAGAGATGTTGCACAATCAGTTAAAATGTTGCTAGAATTGTTTTTATGTATGGGCGATATATATTGCGTCACTAAAAATAATTGAATTGATGTCCATGTGTTGTGCGATAAGTCGATATATTGATTATTGTGACAGGCCTAGTCCAAGTCGAGTGTTTTTTGGATATTTGTCAAGCAAGTCTCAAGTACTCAATTATGTGACTTAAGTCTGACTCGAGTCAAGTCATGTGACTCGAGTCCCCCATCTCTGGCGCATGTCTTTGGACTTTGGGGGAAAACTGAGCTTCGAGAGGAAACCCATGTGAACACGGGGAGAATATGCAAACTCCAGCTCAAACCAGCTAACCACTGAGCCACCACGCCACCCCAGATATCAAACAATAACAATGAAATGCATCTAGTAATGTAATGTAATGTAATGTGTATTTATATAGCGCATTTATTGTGTATGGCCATACACCCAAAGCGCTTCACAATCATGAGGGGAGTCTCTCCACACCACCACCACCAGTGTGTAGCATCCACTTGGATGATGCGACGGCAGCCACAGAACAACGGCGCCAGTGCGCTCACCACACACCACCTATAGGTGGAGTGAAGAGACAGTGATAGAGCCAATTGCGGGACTTTGGCCAGGACACCGGGGTTACACCCCTACTCTTTACGAGAAGTGCCATGGGATTTTTTAATGACCACAGAGAGTCAGGACCTCAGTTTAACGTCTCATCCGAAAGACGGCGCCTACTGACAGTGTATTGTCCCCTTCACTTTCACTTGGGCATTAGGACTCACGCAGACCACAGGTTGAGCGCCCCCTACTGGCCTCTCTAACACCACTTCCAACAGCAACCTAGTTTTCCCATGTGGTCTCCCATCCAGGTACTAACCAGGCTCAGCCCTGCTTAGCTTCAGTGAGTAACCGGTCTTGGGCTGCAGGGTGATATGGCTGTGGCCATAGTATGTAAGCATGTACATGCAGTCCAATTGCCACTGTCATTTGACCCACAACATCAGCCATGACACTCTTCCCTATTACTTACAAGTATAACAACTTTTCTCCCATGGCCTCACGACTGTACTATTTCACATACTACATAGGGAATATCTAGCCTATCCTGTCCTATTTTGTCACTGTATGGTAGAAAAAAAACATCATAATGATTTTGTTCAACAAAGAAACCCTCAAAAAAAGTATGCAATGAGTCTGTTCTGTGAATGCAGAAGTGCAAAGAGTTCTTCACGCACATACACAGACAGACAGCTGAATTACAACTGGGAGAAACACATAAAGTCTGTGTCCTCATTTGTTTCTCTCTCTAGTATGTATCTATCTATCTATCGATCTGGCTGCTCTGCCACCCTCCTACACCAAAACAAACACACAAATTAGCTAAACACGCTGAAATGACCCCAGGGACAAGTTGTTAAATTTAACCCCCGCCTCTCTCCTTAAAAAGTTTCCTGATGCCTTTTAACTTATCAAAACTGTTAGGACTGAGTTTCTGTAAGCTCTGCGGTTCACAATGGATTAGCAATTAGCAACATACACAAGACAGGTGAGATGCTGGAGTCGAGAGAAGCAGCCAGAGAAGAAAAGCAGACTCAAAAGTCCAAGGTTGTTAAAAGAGACAGCAAATGGAATTAATTAGCTTTAAACTTCACTAATGAGAAAATACTTATTTAGAAGTGTATGTACATAGCTGATCTGCTAATGATAATAAAAAATGTATTGATACCATGACTTGGGCCCAATCCCAATTCTACCCCTTAGCCCTTCCCTTTACCTAATGTCCCAATTCTCTTTAGCTTGAAGGCGTAGGGCTAAGGGGAAGGGGTAGATAGCCCTTCGAACAAAGATTTTTCAGGAACACACTCGAACCAAGGGGTAAGAAAATTTCCCAGAATACACCAGCCACATTGGCAGGAACGCATCACCCGGAAGTAAGGAGATCCACAAATTAGTATTTTTTGTCATTATTATGAATTTTTACAACAAACAAACACACGTTTTAATATATTCATAACCGCGTTCATGTTTTACCGTCATGCTTTTTAAAAAAAGCCGGAAAAAAAAAACCCGCTAAATTTCGCGATCTATAATCCCCAATCATAACTCCTGTATAGCAGTCCCACAACATTCTGACACTCGATGACATTCAAATACGCTGTCAGAAAAGTCTAGTGGCTGGGAATTAGCTTTTTGCAGTGTCTGCTATAATGTTAATGTTGTTTTTGGCGTGTTTAATAGATGAATATGGCCACTGTGTAAATGCACAGTATAGTTACGATCTTATTGCCACATTAGATCGATATGATAACATAATATATGCCTTCAGTGATTTCCTGAAGATAAATACCAAAAAATAACACAACTGGAATAACTACAGCAGACGCGATCGTCTGATCTCATATGAAGCAAGAGATCGTGATGACATCTGATGACGTGTGCAGGTGCTGTAGTGCTGTCCCAATTCTTAGGGGTAAATTTTGAAGCCCTTCCCCTTCACACTCGGTTTTAAGGGCCAAGGGGAAGGGGAAGGGGTACAAAAATAGAATTGGGATTGGGTCTACCATGCTGTTTGATTAAATATGTGCAGTGTTGGGCAGTAGCGTCACTACAAGTAGTGATCCTACTAGCTTAACTACATTTCTCAGTAGCGTCGCTACTTTATAAATCAAATAGCTTTTCAGTCAAGTAGCGCAGTAGCGTCCACACAAGCTACATTTACCGATCGCTAGGCCCACACGGAATCTGCGCGCGCAGAATTACGCAGATTTTCCGCAGATTTTCCACAGATTTTTAGCCCATCATTAATTCTGTTTATTTACTTGAGTAAATGTGTGTAAATCTATATTTATTCAGTTTTTAAATTAATTACAGTAATATTATTGACTAATATAAAAATGTTCATCTGATTTATGTACAATACAGTTTGTAAAGTAATATTTTCTGTCTTTTAGTAGATATATTATATGAGAGACTTGCTTTGTTTACCAACTAAAGTGAATCTAATTGGATTTGCATTTTAAACATTAAATAAAAGTTAAAAAGACATAATTTTTTATTTGACATATTAAGGTTTTAGTTATGATACTCCCAAAATAATTCCGCAGAAATCCGCAGATTTTTACCAAAATTCTCAGCAGAAATAGCAAAAAACGTCCACAGATTCCGTCTGGCCCTACCGATCGCAGATCAATAAGTGATGGCACTGACATTCACGAAGCTGTGAGGTCGGTGTCTAGCCGATGAAAGTAAATCCATATGATGGCGAGAATGACGATTTCTTCTTCTTCCTGTTTTACGGTGGTCGATAACAAACGTTTTGGTGTGTTACCGCCACCTCTCGCTCCCATCGGTGACTTTGCTAATACGAGAATTTTGCTTGATGGAAAGATGACTAAAGCCTCATTCACATTACAAGCAACTCGCAGCAGCAAATCGAAAAGTGACCGTTCATTTCAAAGGAGAGCGGGCGATTTCCGGTGACCTCCGTCTGTTGGCGATCAGGTGGGCGTGTCGAGCGATGCGACAAAGTTAAGAATCCCTTAACTTTATGCAAATGAAGAGCGAATTTCTTGAGCGACAGCCAATAGGAGCACAAGTAGAGCTCACGTGATCCTCTCTCAGCTCGCTCAGAGGCTGGTTGTATTCGTGCTGTATAGACCTACACAGACCTGCGTTTGCAGCAGGTCGCCAGCCAGAGCGACATGCAGCTACAAAGTCGTTGCTAGTCTGAACGAGGCATTAGGGAGTTATATCTGAAGAAAGATTTCTCATGACCATACCTTGAGAGGTACATGTTAAGATGTAATAAAGTTAATTCTGATGCTGTGCTCAAAAATACTTTAGTAATTTATACTATAATGTTTTTTTACTATACAATAGTGAAGTACTCAAATTGAGTACTATTAGTTCATGACAGTTATACTACATTATGTACTGTAATTGATTATTGAAGAGTTGTAAATATATACACAATATAATGCTCATTCCTAAATATTTCCCTTTACTATAAATTACTATAGTATTTTAAATGTGTAACACCTGGTTTTATTGGATTGTTTTTTGCTGTTGTATACTATCATTTGTTTCTGATAAGTACAGCATATTTGCAGTAAATAATTGAACTGAACAATTCTGCCTCATATGTTTCATTGACAGTATTATTGATCACTAACATATGATTGACTTGGATTTAAGTCGCTTCGATTTAAAATTGAAAATAGCAAAAATAGCTTAGGTGTAGCTAAGCTACTTTTTTCAAGTAGCTTTTAGCTTAGCTTGCTACATTTCCAAGAGGGTAGCTTTTAGTGTAGTTAAGCTACATTTTAAGTAGAGTAGCGAATAGCTTAGCTCACTACATTTTTTAAGAAACTTGCCAAACACTGAATGTGTGTATCTCTGCATTAAAACATATTCATTGGATTTAATACATTTTTTTGAAGGTAAGTGGTTGTCACAAATTTTTACGGGCTGAATTTAAACAAACAAATTAAGATGAACATTACTACATTTAATTTGTTTGTTAAAATTCAGTGATATAAATAGTTTGCAATCACTTGCAGTACCTTAAAAAAGTTAGTAAATCCAACAAATCCTTTTTCAGTGTGTCTGTGAGTGTGTGTACATATGTGTGTACACCTTGTGTTTCTTACGCTTCAAACACCAAATTTCCCCACAAGTATAGCAATACCAGTAAATTTTGACCTTGTGGGGATTTTTTTTTCTCCATGAGGAAAACAGCTCATAAATCACACAGAATTAAGCATTTTGAGAATGTAAAAGTGCAGATTGTTTTGAAAACTGTATCTTAAAATAAGATAATTCAAGAAAATAAGTTAATAATTTTAGGAAATAAGTGTCTTAAATATGTGCAAAAGTTTTAATTTCTGTTTGGTAACATTCATTAATTAATTCATTGATTTTCTTTTCAGCTTAGTCCCTTTATTAATAAGGGGTCGCCACAGAGGAATGAACCACCTACTTATCCAGCATATGTTTTAAGCAGCGGATGCCCTTCCAGCTGCAACCCAACACTGGGAAACACCCATAGACTCTTGAATTCACACACACATACACTGCAGCCAATTTAACTAATTCTATTCACCTATACCGCATGTCTTTGGACTTGTGGGAGAAACCAGAGCACACAGAGGAATCCCACGCGAACACGGGGAGAACATGCAAACTCCACACAGAAATGCCAACTGACCCAGCCCAGGCTCGAACCATTGACCTTCTTGCTTTGAGGTGAAAGCGCTACCCACTGTGCCACCACGCCGCCCTGTCTTAAAATATCCTAAAATAATAAAAGTGTCTTAAATATGTGCAAAAGTTTTGGTAACCTTTAATTTATTTAAATGTCGTAATTCTGCATAAATTGTTTTAAAAAATTAAATTAAAATGTGTCCATGCATTGTGCATCAGATCTTCAACAGTACCATACTTTGCCTTTAAATTGCCGAAATTATCTCACATAACCATGTAAGATATAGGAAATAATTTCACTTTCCCTGATGGATAAGATGTGAAGCATTGAAAATTACATGTGTGCGCTCTCTCTCTCTCTCTCTCTCTCTCTCTCTCTCTCTCTCTCTCTCTCTCTCTCTCTCTCTCCTCTCTCTCTCTCTCTCTCTCTCTCTCTCTCTCTCTCTCTCTCTCTCTCTCCTCTCTCTCCTCTCTCTCTCTCTCCTCTCTCTCTCTCTCTCTCTCTCTCTCTCTCTCTCTCTCTATATATATATATATATATATATATATATATATATATATATATATATATATATATATATATATATATACAGGGCTTTAAATTAACACCCGCCAACCTGCCAAATGCGGATAGATTTTAGCTGTGGCGGGTTAGACAGACACCTCCACTACCCACTTTGGCTGGTTGAAAATCATTATTAATTTGTAGTTTTCTTAAAAGCAGGGTTTGAAAATAAGGATGGTCCAATATTCGTGCAAATGCGATCTTAGAATCGAGAAGCAGCATGACTGATAAATATAATTGTGTTTGTGATGAGCAAATCGTTCTAATTTGTACGAATTAGATCGTACGAATTCATACGAATTAGCCACTAAATCAAAAAGTTACGAATTGCCGTGAGATTGCGTAGGTTTGTGCGGGCAAAAGAAAGCCGGTTGATTACCGAATGAGAGGGTAATCACTCGCGCCAACAGCTGATGTGATGCGCGCAACTATTTAAAACACGTGCGCGCAACTATTTAAAACACGTGCACGCTCCTGTTTCCTGGCTTGAAACAACCGTGCCTGGAAACGCAACTGGTGTGATCGGTTCTCTTTCAAATAGACTACACAAAAAGTTATGCTCATGCACCCACAGTCCTGCTGCTTTCAAGAGCTCCAGATTGATCTTTTTGTAAGCAGCACCATTATTTAAACAGGATATAGCTAGGATATTAACTTCCCATTTATGTGTAGTTAACTGGTGTTAACTGTTTTTTTTTTTTTATTAAGAATTGTTTTGTTAAATAAAATGTATAGTATACAGCTATATTTTGCTTGTTTTGACACATTATTTAAAATTTGTGGCTAAAAAATAATTATTTAGTGTGGTTAGAGATAAATTTGGTAAATCCTTTGAGCTCTGAAAAGTCATGTGAAATAAAAACTAATTGTAGTACAACATTATGAAACCATGACCCATGTGCTCATGCTCACTGAGCAAGCTCATACACAACATACACAAAAAGTAAAATGAATTAGGGGGCATGTGGACATCCCACAAAATCTAAATCAAGTAATTGTAGCATGTCAAAATCATATTTATGCATATAAAATATATTTTCCCAACAACAAAATTGTGGCTAGTGAAAATGCGAGTGGCTAGTAATGTTGGAAAGCTACTAGCCACAGTGGCTGGTGATCAAAAAAGTTAATGTCAAGCCCTGTATATACACAGACTCTGACAGTCTTGTCGTCAATCCCAGTTGTAAAAGCAACAAATAATAACTTGACTTCTAGTTGATCATTTGGAAAAGTGGCAGAAGGTAGATTTTTTTCCAATGAATCATCTGTTGAACTGCATCCCAATCATCACAAATACTGCAGAAGACCTATTTGAAACAGCATGGACCCACGATTCTCACAGAAATCAGTCAAGTTTGGTAAAGGAAAAATCATGATTTGGGGTTACATTCAGTATGGGGGCATGCCAGAGATCTGCAGAGTGGATAATAATATCAACAGCCTGAGGTATCAAGACATTTGTGCTGCCCATTATACTACAAACCACAGGAGAGGGCAAACTCAACAGCAGGATAGCGCTCCTTCTCATACTTCAGCCTCCACATCAAAGTGCCTCAAAGGAAAGAAGGTCAAGGTGCTTTAGGACTGGCCAGCCCAGTTACCAGACATAAACATTATTGAGTATGTCTGGGGTAAGATGGAGGAGGAGGCATTGAAGATGAATTTAAAGAATCTTGATGAACTCTGGGAGTCCTGCAAGGATGCTTTCTTTGCCATTCTGGATGACCTTATTATTGTTATTTTGAGTCATTGCAGAGATGTATGGATGAAGTCATCCAGGCTAATGGGAGTCGAACACAATATAATTTTTTTTCCCACTCCACCATGACTTTAAATTCTATGCTGTACATTATTTCTAAGCAAAGTCAGACGTTACTGTCCTAATTAAATAATTAAAAATCAAGGTAGGGATGCTCATTTCGGTTAATTTTACTTACCGACAACCGCTGCTCATTAACCGGATATTAACCGGTTAATATATATTATTATTTGAAAAAAAAATTGACGTGTCTATTTTGTGTGACACATTAAATATTGCATTTTAAAATACTGATTTATTTTAACATGCAAACAGCAGCACACATAACAGAGCATCTTTACGCACCTGTATGTTTCCAACAGCATAGAAAAAAAAGATTAAACTAAATAAAAAGAATAAAATAAATAGTCTTGCCCTAGATATTTTTCACTTAAATGACACATTTAAATTACAAAACGAAAACACTGAACCCTTTTTAAGAACCGGCAAAGGTTGTTTGTTCAATCATGTTTTTTTTTCTTTTGTCAAAAAAAATTTCAGGCTACCTCAAATCGATCGCTCCACAGAAAATATACATTTAATTAATGCTCCGCTGTTGTTATTATTATATTACAAAAACCTTTTTAACATTTTAGTAGAAGTCATTAGCCTAAAGATTATGTCATAAAGACTTATTTCCTCCGTCTCACTCTTCTCACTCACCGTTCATGTGCGCGCGTCGCGCGATGCATTTGATGAAAGACAATAGCTGCTTTTCCACTATCGTGCCAAACCGTTCTAAGAACACTTCGGTACGTTTAGGGTTGTTTCTCCACTGAGCCTGAAACGGCACGGCACGATTACAAACCGTTCTCGGCAGGGTTAGACAACCGTGCTGAACTGTGCCGACAGATTCTGTGTGTTGACGTCGCGCCTAAAAATGCACCAATAAACAAGTCAAATGAATGAATAAATAAAATAAATATGGATTGTTAAATGCCGGTAATGTTTTTACTCAAAAAAAAATAAAAAAATCAATGTCTTGACAAATATTTTATAAAAAATAAAATGAGCAATTTTCAACATTTCAGCTATAGGCCATTATACGATTCAGTTAAATAAGTTGTACATTTAGGGACATGTAACATGTTTCTGTGTTTTTTTTTTTTCTCGATTATATTTAATATATACTGGGCAGCTGCGCAAAATATTTTCTAAAATGTCAAGCGGGAATGTGTCTATAGCTCGTTAGTTAATTATGAAGAGAAAAACATAATTAAAAAAACAGAAATAAAATTATGAAAATACAAAAATAAAAAGAGCAGCAATTTGCTAAATATAATAGTCCTTTATATGCTTTATATCCTGCTATGTGTTTCGTATTCGTTTTTTATTTAACTTGATGGATTTAATGTTTAATGTTTGAATACTGAAACAAATAAAAGCCATCGCTTAAAAGCTTATTTTTTACCATCAACGTGTAGTATGTTTTATATCATTTTCAACTTTTAATATAAAACCACTGTGTAATTTAATTTATTGTTAAAAATGAAATAATTTAAGTGCTATATTTTTATAAGTGAAAGTGCCCGCTGACTTTTGACAAGGCCTGTCCAAAATTATACTTCAGAATCAGAATCAGAAAGAGCTTTATTGTCAGGTATGTTCACACATACGAGGAATTTGTTTTCGTGATAGAGCTTCTACAGTGCAACAGAATTACAGACAGGACTAAAAAACAGATAATAAATATATTTTTGTGAATGCAAATATACAAAATGACAAGTTCTGCCACTATAATAAAAATGCACTATTTTTGGTGCATTATCATTGTTTATTTTTCTTTTATGTACAGAGATTTGAAATATATTATTTATTTTCCCGCCAGTCATTTTCAATCATCACGTTACATTTTGGTCATTTTCCCTCCAAATCAAAATTTGCCCGGAGCCGCGCAACATGACCTATACTAAATAAATAGGCCTACTAGTGCTGTGACTTGTAGCTATAGGCCTATTTAGCACATATAAGAGAGCAGCATAACATAATTGAAGAATGAAACAGACGACTGACGTAACACGCTTTTTCGGCTCAGTTGACTTTTATTTCAACTGGGAGCACACAGCGCGCAATGGCATAACGTGAGGCGCGCAGGACGCATACACAGCGCTTAAACTATTCAAAATATGCGGCTCGCAAAAAGCGCATTCGGTGATCGGTCCCTTATGCAGCCACATTTTAAAAATATATAAAATAATATTTTTTAATCGTTTAACTGATACCATTAATCGGTTACAAACGCACCCTTTCGGTTAACGGTTAAGCGGTTATTTTGAGCATCCCTAAATCAAGGCATGATCATATTTTATTTTGGTAAAATAAGCGTAATCTAGAGGCCTTTGCCTTTCATATAAGCCACTTCTGATACCAAATGATCAACTAGAAGTCAACTTGTTATTTGTTGTTCCTAAAACTTGGATAGGCAACAAGACTTTTGTCAGGTAGTGTATATAAAAACATCAAAAAACGTTACCACATTAGGAGAGAAAACATAATTCATTACCAATTGCATATCTTTAACTTTTTTTGAAATGCAAAATGCATCTGCAATTTGCCCATACATGCATTGTGAATACAGTATGCACACACATACTTGTATATGTGGTTTATGAGGACCCTCCATATGTGTAATGTAATTTATACTATAAAAAAAAAAACCTTATTATGTGGCCCTGCACCTAAACCCATTTCTCACCAGACACCTGTGTCAAATTAAACGTCAAAAGTCCCTATTAAGTATGATTCTTTTTGCATTTTGAACTACGAGGACACAAGACATATCCTCATATACCACCTTAACATTGTCATACCCATGTCACCACACTAAAATTGACTTCAGCAGACAATTTTGCAGGTACGAATAATATGCAAATTGTGATGCAGCCCGTGTTCACAGGAAGTCTCAGCCTCATGATGGACAGATGGTAAAGGGTTGAGCCCTGAGTCTGATCAGGTCCCCCACTATGAGGTCATCACACCTGCCACTGCGATAATGTCATCAGCAGGGGACAAACCCCACCGGAGCCATTATACCAACCTCTCTCCATCTGCTTTGCTAGAATGAGCTGCGCCACACAAACCACACACGCAAAGACAAAGAAATATCACAAAGCCACACCGAACGGCATGCACCCGCTTGTTTTTCTTCCGTGAGATGCAACGTGATTCCCTCTTGGGATGCAAGCTGTCGACTTTGTTAGTTTAGCTGCTGTTTTACGACGTTTGGGCTGCAGAGATGCACACATACAGTACACACAAACACACACACACACACACACACACACACACACACACACACACACACACACACACACACACACACACACACACACACACACCTGTGGAGCTTGTGATTGTGCTGTCATTCGCTGTGTGCATGCAAAGGTTAGCAAATGCTGTGTGTAAATATATAAACAGCCATGAAATTTGCTTAGGTTCAGATGAACATCTGACAGACGGAAGCAATTATAGTCATGACTGACAGAACTTCTAAACTTCAGCCTTCGACAATTATCACATAAAATACACTGTCAAAAAATATGTTGCTCACTTTCATTTTTAAGTTGAGCCTAGGACTGAGCAATATTGCAAAAAAATTATCACAATATCATGTTTCATTATATTCGCTATTGATAATTATTGAATATTTTTTAACTATCCATTTAGGAATATTAGGATTTTTTTTTTATTTAGTTAATAACTTTATTTTAATTTACCAACATTACTAAGGCAAATAGTTTTAATAATCAAAAACAAAAATATTGAAACAAAATATCTCTTATCTTTATATTAAAATAAACATAAGTTTATGATTAATAAAATGTTACAAAGTGTGTGCATTTGGTAAAGGTAGATCAACATCTGTAAGGTGTCACTAATAAAGACACAGTAAACCTCATGATCTGTAAACAAAACAAATTATGATAATCAGATCTGAGCTTTCAAGTAAAGGAACCAACCATCATTATTCAAATACATATTGCAACATTACAAATTGTGAAGTGGGATGACTACATTACCCCTATGCTAAATATTCTTTCGGATGGAGAGCTAGTGGCTGGGATGAACAAGAAAAGAAACCAAAAAGCCACTCTGGCGACATCCTTTTTAATTTACAATCTCTTCACTGCTGCTTTCCACGGCACTCATTTTCGGGTATGTTGTTATTCTGACCTGAAGTGACAAGCGTGAGCGTGTGGTTTCCTTCACCATTGTCAGTGCACTTTGCGCTCGCACTCCCCTGGCGTCTATCGTAACTAGGCGACCATCAACTGTTTCCTCAGAGGATGACAAATGGACAAACCATTGCTGCAGCTCCGATGCAAGTTATTGGAGAAAAGTAAAAAGCACTGCAGTGTTTGAATGCTCTTTGTTTGTCTGAGGTAATTGTTCTACCATTATTACTAAATTGTGTATATTCCATACAAAGTGTGAAGCAGATTGAATCGCGGTGCGCTTACGGCATTCAAAAAAGTTGAAATGTTTTTAACTAGGTGCACCTGGAAAATGTGAGTATGTCACGTGTGCCGACTGCACAACAACAACAACTTGCAAGTCACACTCCTCCATTGGAAATGACAAACTTACAACCTAAGCTTATTGACATTGCTTTCAAGGCACGCGTTCAGCAGCCACATTTGAATAAAACTATAGTGCTTCATACCAAACCTTCATACCAAACTTTTTTTAATCGATATTCACAATAGTGTTCAGTCAATTAATACTGATAACAATTTTTCCGCCCAGCCCTAGTTGAGCCAATTTAACTTTACAAGTCATTTTAACTTGCATAAATTAAAACATTCAATTATCATTATTACATATTACATCAATTTAACTTGATACAATTAAAACATCAAGTTAAAATTTGTTTAACTAAAAAAATAAGTTGGAACCTGATTAATGTTCTAAATTAAGTTAAAGTAACATAAAAACATAAGTTGTTCTAAAATAGAAATATACAATTTGTACATTTTGTAATTCAATGAATAGATTGCTGTAAAAAAGCATTTTATTTATTCTGCCGTCATTTACACACTCTCATGTATCATACAAATCATGTGTTATTCCCAATTTTGTAATGCTACTTATTTTATTTTTAGGTGATTTTATCTGTATAAAAAACATTTGTGTTAAGTTGAATATTGCAATATTGCAAACTCACATTGTAAGTTATCTTGTTTTTTGTTTTTTTTTATTAAAAAGTGCATTTGCAATTGTAAGATAAATTTGTAAAACATTATGTAAATGTATTGAATTGTCACTGCATGTGTGTATTTTTGAATCTGACTTAAAAACAATCAGATTCAAGATTTATTTTTCGTGTTGACTGGATTACTTCACCCTTTCAATCTGACTGAAATCGAACTAGATCCGTTTAAAATGAACTTTACAGTACATAAAGGCTTTTCTACTTAAATTATAAACAGTTAATTTTGTTGCACGTCAATGCAGCTTTTGTAAATGAACAGAACTTTCTATCTCTTTCATCACATATCGATGAAATCCCAGGGGATCTGTATTCTGTGAGTCCACCAGAGGCCGCTGTGTACACTTTTTCAGATCTCAAATTTCTTTTGCGAATGCCATTAGCACCTGCTGTTCTCACGTAAATACACCAGAGGCTGCTAACGACTGACTGACTGACTGACTGACTGACTGACTGACTGACTGACTGACTGACTGACTGACTGACCAACTGACCGATGATTTTTACCACTTTTTCAGATCTTACCACGTTCTCACCCTGTAATTTTTTGCCTTTTGTTTTTGTTTCACCTGCTTTCTAGAACCGTTCTTTGGTGGACTCGAACCCCGTTGTCGCGGTCAACTCCTCTCTGCATCTCAAGTCCACCGACGTACGCGGTGAGCCATGGGGCAAACTGGTAACAGTGGAAAAGTTCGTCCACGCGGAGATAATCTCAGCTAGTAGCGCAAAAAGAAACAAAAGCCATCGGTGGCATCATACCACCCTGTAACGATTGTTTTAAAGTTGAAATGCATTCATACGTAGCTTTGGCTACATAAATCACGCTCTCCAGAAATGTATACAAGGGTACGTTTTCACAATGAGTCCTGAATAATGCAGAATTTATCAGTGGTTCACAGGCTATCCTGCAAAAATGAGTAGCATATGGTACTACATACGTACACGTAGTATGTTTTCGACAGACAATTTTGATGGTAAAATGGTTCTTATTTCTGAAGGACAACAGAAGGAGGTGAGCTGCGCTGAAACCTTTTCACGAAATTGCTCCCTTTCTGAGCTCCAGTTGGACGGTAAAAAATGTTTCAATTCATTGTATTCATTCATTGAAAAAAACAGTCTTTCAGTAGTACATTAAAGCTTAAAGCACACAATAAGACAAAACTTGTTTCTGGTTTTCTGTTATCTTGTTGACACTCTGACTTGGTGAATGTTGACTGCATTAGGCTTTAAGAGTTTGCTAAAAGGATGTCAATTTCAAATCAATCAACAGGCTAACCTAAAAGTGTGTAATATTTACGAGGGATATGAATTGTGCTTTGCCTGTATGTTTTAATGCCTTTTAAAGCGAAGTTTACTTGCATTTTATGAATCATCAAAGACTGCAATTTTAACTAAAAATCATCTTCAGTGTTCTCCGGGGGGAAAAGAAATTCTGCAACATACTAAAGGACCTGCAAATGAATGAATTAAAACATGAACATTTCCATTAATGGTATACATTAGCAAAAACAGTCAGACAGATTGTAAAAAGTGTCAACCAGTGACCTCAAAGCTAACTAGTACAGGAAACCTTTGCTAAAAACAGCAAAAATGGTATAAATGATTAAATACAGTGATTTTAAGGGTTAAAATAATAGTTCACCCATCAAAAAGTGATACAAATGTTTGTTATATCCTACCAGCTTAAATGTTGCAACATTCTATCACATGGCTTTTAAATACAGTGCCTGAGTCACAAGGATCACATTCATACTTCCATGATACCTTAATGTCATTTTTTAAAAGGGGACCTATTATAGATAAGATATAAAATACATCTCTAGAGTGTGTATGTGAAGTTTCAGCTCAAAATACCCCACAAATAATGTTTTATTAACACTTTAATACGGCCCCTTTCAGGCTTTGATTAAAATTTTGCCGTTTTGGTGACTGTCGCTTTAAATTCAAATGAGATTGTACTCTTTTCAAAAAGGGGGTGGGGCTATGAACACCTATGAGTCACAATAGTGGCAGATTCAAAACATAGATATTTACATTAGATGTCGCCTACCCTGTTGTTGTCTATTGGAAGGAATGCGTCAATAGAGCCGCCATTTTAATACACGGTAGCGCTCCTTTGAAATGAATGCGGGACCAAGGTGCAGTGGAGGACTCTGGCCATCCAGAGCCAGAGATATACACATATATACATATATCTATGATTGGGAGTTTTCCCGGTGGTCATTATGCAAATATTTTTTTAAGTTACGAACAATTATAATTTTACATTACTTTTCTGCATTGATAGATAAGTGACCGCACGAGCATTCCTGACAAAGAGCGTGTGTTTGTGTGTATGGAAATGTACTATCCACCCTCCCTGTTAAATTGAATCTAATCCATGTCTTGAAACACACCCCCTCTCCTGCTTTCACTTCTTATTCTGATGGAGGGAGCGATTCGTTTGAGAATGAATCTCTGTTATGAACGACTCGTTCACTTAGCCGCAATAATACAAGTTTCTGGCACCGCAGCATCTTGTTGTCATATTTCTTTTGCATTGTTTGCTTATTTTATTCAACAAAACTAGCATAAGCCTAGTATTTAGTGCAAGTTGGTGCTACTTTACCTTATGGTCAGTGCAGTAAGAGACTGTATTATCATCAGTAATGTTACTTGTTTAGCACAAAAGGTCATAACATACAAAAACGTAAAAACGAAATCTTACCTATGAAATGTTCTGCCTTCATGCTTTGTTTTCTTTGTTTGCTCGTTACTACACCCGTACACAGCGCTAAAGTCCAGCATCTTCAGATTGGCACACTGTCTTGACTAGTGCGGTTGAATGACCAGTGCTGGGAGCACTGTACAAATGTGGCAGCGCTATTGACGCATGTTCAGGGTCCGTATGCGATATCTAGTGTATATATCTATAGATTCAAAACTCTAATAGCAGATGGCTGCTTCTCACTTAGGGCTGTTTATGCTAATGAGCAGGGCCAGACGGAATCTGCGGACGTTTTTTGCTATTTCTGCGGAGATTTTTGGTAAAAATCTGCGGATTTCTGCGGAATTATTTTGGGAGTATCATAACTAAAACCTTAATATGTGAAATAAAAAATAATATCTTTTTAACTTGTATTTAATGTTTAAAATGCAAATTCAAGTAGATTAACTGTAAATAGTTAACTGTAAAAAAAATAAACAGAATTAATTATGGGCTAAAAATCTGCGGAAATCTGCGGAAAATCTGTGGAAAATCTGCGGAATTCTGCGCGCGCAGATTCCGTGTGGGCCTACTAATGAGGAAGAGATTGTCACTAATGGGCGGGGCTTCCCTCCTCCGATGTACAAAGAGAGAATGTCAATCAAAGTGTTTCTACAAAAATAGAATTAATTAATTTTAACCATTAGAGGCTGGCTACATTCACTCACTGTTGCAACACAACTGTGTTTAAACACAATAGGTGCCCTTTAATGGTTAAAGGAACACAAATAAAGACCTGTAGATTGTCTGAATAGATTAAAAATGGTAACTGTTTAACTCTAGGTGACTTGTAAAATGAGCCTATTTCCAAAAAATGGAGTGTTCCTTTAAAATAACTGCAAAAGAAAGTAAGCCAAACAAGTCTGAAATTACATGAGGATGTATTTGGGAGCAGACTATCCCTTTAAGGAGCTGGCTGCAGCAGATGGAATGAGTTGTTGAATAGTAAACTGAGAAGAGGTTCTAATCCAGGATTTGTCTTTCCCCGCACTCATCTTTCACCATATTTTTCCTTTCCTTTAGCTGCCCCTCACTCCCTTTGTAAGATAAATGAATCAGATGAATGATTAACACACTCACACACACACACATACACACGCTCATCGCTGATTGTGGTAAATCATGATTACAGTGAGAGAGGCAGTTCCCCCTGATTTTGGCGAGCACTTCTAATGTGGAAAAAAAAACGTGAGCGAGGGCAGAGAGAGAGAGAAAGAGAGAGAGAGAGAGAGACGTAAACACAGTGACTACCACTATAGGACCTGACAGGCTTACACCTCGCTCCAATTATCCGTTTTTTTTTCCCTAGTATCTCTAGCAGTCACACCGTGTTGCCCTTTCTCCTTTCCAGGTAGCTGTGTTTTTCCCTCTGTCTTTTACATTCCGCTTCATCTTGCAGGAAAATAAAACTGCTAATCCCACCGACGTTAAACTACTGACACAACACAGCTGGTCTTTTCTGCTGTATATTTACCCTCAACTTTTCCTTCAGATCCCTTTCAGTCTGCTTTCCTTTTCTTGAGGGAAAATCTACACCGAGCACGTGGCACGCATCCAGTTCCATAACCTCATTTTCCTGGATTTCTGGATTGTGATCCATGAAAAGAGAAATGGCTTTTTTTTTCCTACTTCCCAATTTTGGAAAAGCGGGCGTCGGAGTCTGCTCAACAGTTCGTGAATGCAGTAATAGTTTCATTAAATGTGGAAAGTGGAGGCAGGGTCAGACGGGGCCTTTACGCACGTCTGTGTGGGACTCGTTCATTTGCTCTTTTAATGCCAGAGCATGCAGCAAAATTTAACCAATTCATAGACAGGGATGTCAGTGGGTACATTAAAAAATGGGTGTTTAGATGAAAATGATGATTCTGTCTCTCTCGTGTTATTTAAACCACAGTGGAACACAAAATGAAATATTTTAAAGAATAGTTTCCATTCATAATGACTTCATTGCATGGTTAAAACATAATGGAAGTTAATAGAAACCTGTTTGGTAACCATCTTTATCTGTTACTTAAGTTTGTAATAGTTGAAGCTTTTTACTGTCATACTGTAATACAGATGTTTTTGTTTTTATACATACAACAAACAGTGATCTTACTTTATATTAGGTGGCCTTAACTAATTTGTACTTGATCAAAAAATAAATACAATGTACTTACTGTGCTCATAATGTATTGTAGAACACTTCTGGTGCTCTTGAGGTGGGATATAGGGGCAGGTTTGGTTGTATGGTAGGTTTAAGGGTGGGTTAAGGTATAATGGACGCTCAGTAGGGCTGCACGATATTGGAAAAATCTAGCATTGCGATATTTTGCTATTCTGCGATACATACAGTTGAAGTCAAAATTATTAGCCCCCCTTTGAATTTATTTTTCTTTTTTAATATTTCCCAAATGATGTTTAACAGAGCAAGGACATTTTCACAGTATGTCTGATAATATTTTTCCTTCTGGAGAAAGATTTATTTATTTTATTTCGGCTAGAATAAAAGCTGTTTTTTAATTTTTTTAAACACCATTTTAAGGACAAAATTATTTTTAGCCCCTTTAAGCTATATTTTTTTTCGATAGTCTACAGAACAAACCATCGTTATACAACAACTTGCATAATTACCCTAACCTGCCTAATTAACCTAATTAACCTAGTTAAAACTTTAAATGTCACTTTAAGCTGTATAGAAGTGTCTTGAAAAATATCTAGTCAAATATTATTTACTGTCATCATGGCAAAGATAAAATAAATCAGTTATTAGAAATGAGTTATTAAAACTATTATGTTTAGAAATGTGTTGAAAAAAATCTTCTCTCTGTTAAACAGAAACTGGGGGAAAAAAATAAACAGTGGGGCTAATAATTCAGGGGGGCTAATAATTCTGACTTCAACTGTATAATGCGTTAACAATAAAATTTCACCACATGACATGAATATCTCTAATTGGAAAGAATCAATACATTTAGATTGATTGGGATGATTCTGTAGGAGTGTGCATCTATATAACAAATATAATAAACAATCTACAAGCATAGATAAATACAATAAAGAAAAAGTGGTTTTATGGTTTTCTGAGTCCAACAGTATTTAGGTAGCGTAATTGAACAACAGCGCTTCGTCTTTGCCTCACAGCAAGAAGGTCGCTGGTTCGAGTCCCGGCTGGGTCAGTTGGCAGTTCTGTATGCAGTTTGCATGTTCTCCTCGTGTTCGGGTGCTCCGGTTTTACCCACAGTCCAAAGACATGCGGTATCGGTGAATTGAATAAGCTAAATTGACCGAAGTGTATGTGAGTGTGTGCAAGAGTGTGTGGGTGTTTCCCAGTGTTGGGTTGCAGCTGGAAGGGCATCCGCTGCGTAAAACATGTGTTAGATTATTTGGCGGTTCATTCCGCTGTGGTGACCCCTGATAAATAAAGGGACTAAGCTCATAATGGAATCATCATTCTTGAAATCTGTTTTGAATGAACTAATACATGCATGAATAAAGGGTTAATCACTAATGAGTAGAGTATACAGACAGACTGTTAATATAAACCATACAGCATACCTGTCAACATTGGGATGTGAAAATAAGGGATATGCCCACCATAATAAGGGATTCCCCTGACGCCTCCCACCCAACCCCTTAAAAAAATCCCCAAATTACTAAATATGTTGATTTGGAGCTGTTTCATTGTAAATAAACAGTTAAAAGGGTCATGCCATACCTGCCATCATTCTACTATAACTGACGTTGCTACCGCCGCCATTCAAATCGCCCATCTACCAACAGCACAGCTGGGTTGTAATGTATGTTGCCAAATTGAGGTAAAAAATGCTTCAAGATTTGAATATTTCATCAATTGTGTGAGATGATGAGCTTCACTGTAAATCTGGCAACCTGGCATTTATTCAATCATTCACTTTCCTACAGCTTAGTCCCTTATTTATCAGGCGTCGCCACAGCGAAATGGACTGCCAACTTTTCAAGCATATGTTTGCCTTTCCAGCCGCAACCCAGTACTGGGAAACACCCATACACACTAGAATGCACACACACACTCATAAACTATTTATCCAATTCACCTACTGTACAGTGCATGTCTTTGGACTGTGGGGGAAACCGGAGCACTCAGAGGAAACCCACGCCAACACAGAAATGCCAACTGACCCAGCCGGGACTCAAACCAGTGACCTTCTCGCTGTGAGGTGACAGTGCTAACCACCGAGCCACCTTGTTTCCCTGGACGATGGTGGAAAATGGGTGTGAAATACAAGAATGTTGGTAGGTACGGTTTTGCGCATGTTTTGCTTGTCAACATTACATATATAGTAACTTTGTAATAGAAGTAGATCATATCAGATGCTAAAAAACTGCATTTAATATTCCAAAAAAATAATTTGGTGAAAACAGATACCTGATCCTAGTTCGATATGCCCATCTTGGCAGGGTATTAGTGTTTTTCTAAGTGGTTATAAACAACCGAGACAGGAAATGAGATCCCTGTCAAAATACCAGATCTGTCAATTAGGCTTTGCAGTAGGAGTGCAGCCTAATAGACCTGTCGCTGTCATGTTGTTAATATTATTAATCTGATCACAAAATCTGACGAGGACAACAGAAAGGGGAAATGAGGACACCTTCAGTATCTTTAACCTACACCACAATATGTGACTACATTCTGTTTTCTTAGAGTCTGTTCATGAAATATTCCAAACTAATAGAGCTCTGAATTATTGAGCAAACAACAAACACAATAAATGTCTTGAAGTGAGTACTTCAAAAGACTTTAATGTAGTACAGCCATGAATAAAATGTCTTTTAAAACTATGACTCAGGCATCTCATCAACACACCAGTTGCGGTAAATGTAAACTGGCTACTGTGAAGGTCAATGAGCTGCATTAACAGGAAAATGCAATTGAAAGAGAAAACAAAATCCTGCCAATGAGTGAGATTGTGGACAATCTTTTATACCTGTTAGAATTACATTAGATTTGCTAAAGGCCTAGGTATGGAAATGTTTGACTGACCATAAAGATTCACTGTTAAAGGGTCTGCAAAAGGTTTGGTAAATCAATCTAAATTCAAGTGTACTAGAATTTGGAAAAGATTCTCTCAGGTGGTTCAGCAGTCAGTAAGACATGGATGTTTTTACTTGTTGGAATCTCATAATTGTAGCAATGCTAATATGCAGTTAAAGCATCTTACATTTTCAAAAAAATCAGGTTAAAATTTTTAATTACAGTAATCACCACATTATGAAACTAGCAACTAGCCAAATCATTTTATGTGGCCAGCAAGAGATATTGGTATGATGAGCCGATTCGAATGTTATCACTCGATTGAAGAGATTGAATTATCAGTGGATATCAGCTGATAGATAAGGACCAGTAGGGGTCTTCTGCGCCAACTGGTAGGTTCAGAAGGTTGTTATCATCCATACTCATAGTTAATCAGCTATAGATCACATACGGTTACGGCCGGAAGTTAACGAGAATTATTTATATTATTTATAAAATTTCCCATTATTTGTATTTTAATAACGTCTACCCCTAACCCAACCCTAAACCCAACCATCACAGTAATGTAAAAACAGATCTGGATCTGGAGTCTTCTCTATTAGTATAGCTGATTAACCACGAGAATTATTTATATTATTTATTAAATTTCCCATTAATTGTACTTTATTAACATCTACCCCTACCCCAATCCTAAACGAAATCGTCACAGTAATGCAAAAACAGATCTGGATCTGGAGTCTTCTCTATTAGTATAGCTGATTAACCATGTGGATGGATTACAACAGCCTGCTGAGCCTACCAGTAGGCACAGAAGGCCCCTATTGGCCCATATGTATCTGCTGATAACCACTGATAACGCTCATTAAATCGAGTGGTAAGATTTGAAGCGGGTGATATGATTCACACCAAATGCAAATTTAAGTATTTGTGCGAGCACACTCCAAAAAAAATAGTTGCAGCTTGTTCAAACTATTTGCTTAAAATGAGATAAAACAACACAAATCTGGTCATTTCTTTGGCCCATGTATTTAACTGTTTTGTGTTGGACAACACATGTATGTATTCCCAGCATTGCGTGAGATTGCATTAAGAGGGGGAAAGTAATCTTAGGTATTTTAAGTCAATAAAAAGTCTTGTTAGAGTTTATGCTTCAATTAGTTTAAAAGATTTAGGAGTTTCATGTTTTGACCAATTTTTTTTTACAATTTTTTAGTAGATTATATACAAAGTCACCTTTTACCACATTGAAGAAAAGTAGCACTCATGCTTTAGATGCTTGCAGCTTCATTACAAACAATATTCGCTGTAAAATATGCTGGGTTCCATATAATTCACAAATCGAATAAGTTAACTTAATTGTTTTCACAAATTTAAGTGGATTAAGGCGGTTCATTCCGCTGTGGTGACCACTGATTAATAAAGGGACTAATGCAAAAAAAGAAAATGAAGGAATGAATAAGTGGATTGAACTTAAAACAATTAAGTTGTCCCCAAAAAAAACGTAGGAATTGTGTTGATTGAACTCATTTTAAATAAATAGTTTGAACAAGCTGCAAAAACATTTTTCTGAGTGTTGTTTGTTATCTCTGAGATCAGTCTCAGTCAACTGTAGGCATTATTAAAACAGTTGCAGGTTAAACTGCAATGAATAACAGAAAATTATGGTAACTCAAATGAAAATGATTTGACATAATTGGTTCGAAAGGAATTTTGTTTGGTGGTTCAATTTACTCTCTAAATAGGAGTGGGTGTTCAATGTAATTTCTAAAATATGTTGAAATACCAAAATTCAAGTTGATATAACTCAATTAAATTTCAAGAAAATGTTTTCCTTAACTTAATTAGGTTTATTCAACACCATTTTTTGTAGATTATATACAAAGTCAATGCGAATACATGAATATGAAGTGGAATTTGCAATATGTTCTGCCGCAAATGTACAAAATTCCCTCCGATTGCTCTGAAGTTTTGAAGAATTTAAGTGGATTGAACATAAAACAATTAAGTTGTCCCCCACAGAAAAAAAAAATCCTCATGAATTGAGTTAAACTCATTTTAAATAAGTAGTTTGAACAAACAGCTAATGTCATTTTTTGAGTGTACTTTGAAGTAATGTGGGATTCTTAACCTAATAAATGGATTACAAAAAGATTGTTAAAATAGGTATTTTGCTTCCTATTTATGCAAATACATGTATGTATTTGTTACTTTAATACATTGTGATGAAATAAAGACACAATTATATAACAACATGTTAAGGAGCAGTAATATTAATAGTTTACCGTTATAGCTGGCCACTTTGCTGAAGTGGTCCTCAGTGAAAATGAGTTTGTCACCCTGATTTAAGAGTGCTTCAATATCTGAACGAAGTTTTTGACATGGACACAATGTAGAGAACTGAACATTTTTACAACACTATTTGACCACTTCAGACTCAACATCACTTAGTTCAAACAACAGTGCAATCTCATTTAGCATAAGATCCAAGTTCAGCTTTTAATAAACTAAATCTCACACAGAAAATCCTAAAAAGTCAAATGTTTTCACCGTGTTCATTAATTCAAAAGCTTTTGAAAGCTTTGAATACTCGCTGAGAGGTCTTGTGTCCCAAAACATTTCGGTGGTATTTCCTGTATAAACTGAAATATAGAATACTCTTTCCAGTTCCCTGCTCTAATGGAAAACTCAGAGAAGAAGGGGGCAGTGTTTAAAGTCTAGATCCAGTGCCAATGTATTATCCCTTTCAACAAATAAATAAAGCATTATGGATTTGACAGACAGTGTAAGAATATAAATATCCAGGCTCATATTGACTATGATCTAAATACAAACCAACAGTGCAAAGAGCCTTCCAAAGATAACGGCTCTTTGTGGTCATTTATGCATACAGTGAGACTTTGTGACCTGCAAGTGTGTATCTTGAGTGCTGCGTGGGAGAAAATGTGTGAAAAGTCTAGGCGGACTCGCTTAACTAAAGGAATCATATTCTTTAGGAACTACAGCAAAAGTAACTCCATCCTGGAGCACAGAAAACTTTTCAAACTAATTTGGACAACAAACTTTGTAATATGATAAGACTCGATGACTTAACTCTTATCCTAAGTTAAAAGTCTAAGGATGTATTTACGCATGATCACTTGGTTCTTTTGGTGCAGATTAAAAAAGAAAGCACTACAATTAGCCCTGGTTCAATTTACATTCACGCCCTCATTTTAAAAGATGAAAATAATCTTTTTTAAGCTGTTTGAACAGAACTGTGTGTAGGTATAGTGTGTCCACAGTCATATTGGGGTAATATAAACACAATAAGTCTCTTTTTTTTATATTTCCTGATATTAAAATAGGACTCAAATCCCTCCCGTTTTGAGGCCGACCACAACATGACATAGGAGTGCAGTTTCCCTGGCCACCAAATTGATTGACAGCCACGTATTAACATGTCTCCGTAGTAACGCGTATAATCATATCAACAAGACAGGACGTGCACAAAGCCACCGGGATTAAAAGATCTGTTCAGCACTCTGTGATCATCAATCATCATTAAATGTGATCAAGAATGAGTTTCACAAGTTTAAAACGTTTTTAAAACTGCATGTTTGTAATGAATTACAGCGATTTAACGTCTTTATCACCACAGCCGCATGTCAGTACAATTATAAAATAAGACGCTTCAATCCCGGTTTGTGGACGTTAAATCAGGTTTACTTTGTACATTAACAAAACAGATATCCATACAACAGTGGATATTAACATGTATCCTGTCACATTTGCTGTACAAAAACAATGCAAAGCTAAACCTGCGCGCTGTGTGTATCCGCTGTGTGTGTGTGTGCGTGAAATTTGTACAACATTGTGTGTGACTCATCGAAAGGCTTGAATTAACTCTACAACAAATACATCAAATAATAATCATTGGAAAAGTCCTTACTCTAGTATTTCCCACAAACGTTACGTGAGATCTGCTTCCTTCATGTCTGTCACTGTGCTGTTTATCTGACGGAGACGAGGTGGAGATTGAGGCACACTCTGACAGGCACGTGGGAACAGTGGGCAGGGAGAAATAGCATTAAAGGCACAGTCAACAAAAACAGCTACATTGTAATCAGAGCAGAAAATTCTAAAACATGGTGAAATCACTGGGCTGCGAAGGCTTTTCTTTTTCTAGATTGCTTTTGAAAACACTTTCGGTTAGGTTTAGGGATGGGGGTGTTTGGGTCAGTCGGTCAGTCAGTTAGTCAGTCAGTCGACAAAAAGCTGGCCTGGTCGGCTGAAGTGTAGGATCCAGTGCCCTCTGTTGGATTTACGCGAGAAGAGGACGCATGAGAAAAATTTGAGACCATCAAAATGCATACACAGCGGCGTCTGGTGGATTTGCAAAAAAAAAAAACTGCGAGCAGACGTATCAGATGCATACTTCACTATCCCCAGAAATGTGAACCTGGGTACGTATCCGTATGTGTATATTTATGATGGTCTTAATTATTAATTAAAACAGACTCAGGAATTCTTCAATTGTTGCACATCCACAAAGACCTGCAACACAGAAATGTGTTTTTTAAGGCCTATTTTAAGTGTAAAAAAAGTTTATACAGGCATGATTGAGGATTCTGTTTTTTAGAGTCATATCTTTTGAATGTTTTTAGTTTGTTAAGGAATTTTGTGAGAATTTTTGGTAACACTTTAGTTTAGGTCACAATTCGCAGTATTAACAAACCATTAATTAACACTACTAGCTTAATAAACTACTAATTAGCTGTTTATTAATAGTTAGTAAGGTAAAAGTAGATCACAGTTTTAACTACTTAATGAACAGTTAATATCTTAAAGGGCCATGAAACCCCCCTGTCTCAGCAGGGTGTTTTCACACCTCTAGTTTGGAAAAAGTCAGGAAAGTGGGTGTGTCCAGCTCTGTTTAGGTGGGAGTGTCAGGAGAGGGAAAGAGGGACGGATTTGCAAATATGGGAGTTTCCATTTGGGCACGCACTGATTTTCACAGAGGTGAGGCAAAACAAACATACAGACGCAGAGGAGAAAGACAGTGACTGTGTTTACATGGACATCAGTAATCAAATTATTTGCCATATTATTACTTTGTCGACTTTAACTGCAGTTTGAAACTTTCACTTTTATTCAGGAGCATTTCCTGCATGTCCCCTGTGACAAACGAGATATTGAAAGCGAGGAACTGCTGGAGAGAGGAGTTTTAATGGAATGTTTGATACCGCATGGCGAATGGGAGAAAAAAAATCCTTCGCATTTCTCTGTGACTTAGATGCACTTGGTAGGTAGCGTTAGAAAGCCGTGTGTGCATAGACTATCCTGTCACAAAATGCGGCGAAAATCCTACACGACGGTCAATAGATGTGCTGTGTTTACATGTTTACATTTGGAAAGCAGCATTTACAGCGGATCTTTAAGTCTATAATATTGTACTGTAATATTGCAGTGATATTACCATACTGTAAACTTAGTAACTAGATCATTTTTACTATGGTATGTCTTTAAAAACTGAAAGAGCACTGCTGACGATACGAACTAACTTTGCCATCTGAATAAACAAACAAAGGGCACTGCTCTCCCACACACTTACCAAATCTGTAGAGACAGGACAATCTATACAAACTGGAGTCACGTCTTTTTTAAAAGGAGACGAGCATCAAATCCGGATATCATCATTTCCAGATGCGAAAAGCTCTCAGGTAAACAGGTAAAACAGTCTCCGAAGCTATCATGCATATTAATGAAGTTGCATTACATACACAATAAAGCACGCTGATTGGTTTGAACCAAGTCTTTCTCGTGAATTAATGCCGCACACTCAGAGACGTCACGATGCACTCGCAGGTACAGACATCCACTCTCCACGCTGGACTACACGCAAGTATCTCATGGCCGTGACCCAGCTTCAAAAGTTTGTTTCAAACCGGAAGAACGAATTTGCTCAAAATAATGCAAAAACAACCAATTTTCACTTTGTAGTGCAATATATGTGTCCTAATGGTGTTTATAGCAGCGTGGGACACATATATGATATATGTCAACAGCTCAAAACATGTGTTTTGGTGTTTCGTGACCCTTTAATAACAAGCAAGTAATAAGCCAGTAGTTAATAGCATGAAATATGACCTAAACTAAAGTGTTACCGAAAATGTTGTCCTATTAAAAAAAAAGCTAATTACTAATCTGATGATTATTCAACTTCTGTTTTCATCTAAATGCAATGTTCAATTACAATGGCATCTCACACTTAAATGCACCTGCTTTGAATTGCACAAAACAAATTGATGCCTTTATGAGGTCTAAAAACAGCTCAAGTATGGATAACAGAAATAATCCTCAGAACTTCACTTCCTTAAGACTGTAGACAGTTACATTTGACATACAGCAAATAGGACTCCGATTCAAGGAAAGACCACTCTCTTAAAAGCAGACCTTTAAAGAAAACCACTTGCTATCAAAGGCAATATAAACCTTTTACTATCAAAGTCGACACGGGTGATGGGGAGGTTAGTATCCCAGAATAACTCAGAATAAGCCCAGACTTGAATCCAATTGAAACCCTGTGACCTGATGTGAAAATTGCTACCCACTGATTTAGTAAAAAAAAGATAAAGTTTGAGTAAAAAATTGTTAAATATTCCACATTCTAAGGGGGTCACTGTTTAATGGATTCTGCCTGTTCATTTTAGCAGCATTTTAGGCACTTCCTTGAAGTTGGCACCCCATAAAAACAAATAAACCCTAAAACTATGCCATTCGTTTGTGCTACGTTTGTGCTGGTTTGGGGTCTGAGATATTAAGCATTATTTTTTTGACCGTGTGACGTCACTTTCCACCCCATGTTGCTCAAATGACTTCAAATCCGCACAGGTCGTTTGTGCTCAATTTGTGCTGGTTTATGCGTTAAAACAAACACTGTATCTGTTTTCCTCCGTTTTCGGATAAAAAAAAAGATCTCAGAATAACCTTTTGCCCTAGGCTATTTTAATATCTAAAAAAAAGCATCAAAAACGAAAATTTTATGAGCACAAACAAATTAAAAATAATTTAGAATATCATACATGTGGGGTGATGTCATTATCTTTAATTCAATATTCAATATTCTAATAATAGAAGCAGCACTAAGGAATCGTTCATAGGTACAATCCAGCACAAATGAAACGCACACCAACGAGACTATTTTAGTAAATATGAAGCAACTGGGTTCGAGAGACCTCAGAATGATCTAATATTATTTTTAGGCCTACAAATAGTTTTTTTTGCAGCACAAACGAGCACAAATTGCACGAATATAAATATCTTATGTTTATTTCCACTGCACAAACTAGCACAAATCTAACCAAATATTTTTATTATAATAGTGCAGTGCCGAATTATTAGGCAAATGAGTATTTTGACCACATCATCCTCTTTATGCATGTTGTCTTACTCCACGCTGTATAGGCTCGAAAGCCTACTACCAATTAAGCATATTAGGTGATGTGCATCTCTGTAAATGAGAAGGGGTGTGGTCTAATGACATCAACACCCTATATCAGGTGTTCATAATTATTAGGCAACTACCTTTCCGTTGGGAAAATGGGTCAAAAGAAGGACTTGACAGGCTCCGAAAAGTCAAAAATAGTGAGATATCTTGATTTTTCTAAGGTTTTATGGACTGATGAAATGAGAGTGAGTCTTGATGGGCCCGTGGCTGGATTGGTAAAGGGCAGAGAGCTCCAGTCCGACGCCATATACACGCATATACACGCATATATATATATATATATATATATATATATATATATATATATATATATATATATATATATATATATACGTACCCTGAGCTCCTAAAAAAAAACACCCAAAAATCCTTTTCAAGTTAATTCTGATACAGATTGAGATCATGGATCCATCTGTACACACACACACAAGGATTTAATTTCTTTTTAGTGCACAGGAAATCCTTTTGCATGATCTTCTTCTTAGGAAATGTTAGATCAATAAATATATTTCAATAGAAAGAATGTGCTCAGGGTTATCAGAAAAATAAACGATAACTATTATTCTTGAAAGCACTACATATTTTAACATGTCTGAATGGTTACTCCTTTCATGCAGTTATTTGTTTCACAAGCTCACTAGTCATTTATTTTGAGATTAGCTTTTCAGGCTTTTAATTATTTTGTTGGCCACTCTTAATATCGAGAGTTGCCTTTTGAAAATGAATCTTTGAATTGGCGAATATTTTTCAATGAACAGCTCTAATAAGATAGATTAGAATACATCAGTGGCCTAGCTTGATAGATAACAACACCAAACAAGCTGCTTTTATACAAAGAAATAGTTTGAATACAAAGATTTGTACACTGGATTTATGAGCGACAGGGTTTTTTATTATTATGGCACCATCCAGAACATCACACAATTTGAACTCTGCACAAATAAGAAAACATATAATTCCTTTCAAAACTTAATTAAAATGAATCAATGTTATGTATTTTTCTCATCTACCTAAAGCCCTATGATCTATTTATTAACATTGGATAGTAATAAATGCTATTTCACACCTTAAGCTAATAAGATACAAAGATTATCTGCATATATACTGTAAGATGAAACGCACAACTACAAATATTCCCAAGAAAAGCCACAAATATCTCTTTTGCACTCAAGAAAATTAAAAATATGCAGAAATGACGCATAAAACCTGGCACTGGTTAATTCATGTAAAATCTGCAGCTATTCAGTAACATAATCCTTTAATTGCTTTGATTTATGTGAAAGCTCCTCTTTGGAGTACCAACAAAAAGGGTCTTTGCTAATCTACCATTTAACACACACATGCGCGCGCACACACTCATACAGACCTTGCAGACACTATGAAGTGGGTTTTGATTTCATGAATGCAGGATAAATACACAAAGGCAACTTTAGAGTAGGCCACATCCACAGGAAACAGTTCTACATATGTTTGGACTAATGGGTAAAATACGCTACACTCATTTAAAGCCAAAAACCTGATTAAGAAAAACTGGATGTGGTCCAAAGTGATATTTGAAATCTGCTTTATTTAACTCGGGAGAAATAAATATCCATACATCGTACGACAGATCAGCCAAATTGATTTTAAAACGCAGAACTCATTAGCATACATTTCCATTAGCATGCATAAGTGTGGAAATGGAGACGGTGGGCAGTGGATAAAGCGAGCCGCTGGTAGAGCTTAACTTCAGTCTAAGGAATTCTGAGTGCATGTGTGTGTGTGTGTGTGTGTGTGTGTGTGTGTGTGTGTGTGTGTGTGTGTGTGTGTGTGTGTGTGTGTGCGCGTGTGTGTGTGAAAAGCAGCCCATGAGAAGTTTAGAAGTAAAGAGGATTAGTTCCGAGTTGGAATTTCAGAGGACGAATTGGGAATTGGTGGGAGAGGAACTGGGAATTTAATAAAGAAAGGAATCTAAGAAGTGCTGCTTCATGACAATAGAGATTACACATGCAGTCGCTGGCGTACACATTCACTGCTGGTGTGCGGCGGCGAAGTTTCATTGGTTGCTTTTAGATCAATGCAAATTCATGCTCCAGTTTCATGAGGTTTACATGATTTATGGTTTAAGTTATAAGAGACACCATTTACATTACTCTGTCAATAAGAAACCAATGCTATTCTTTGACTAAAAATAATCAATTGTTTACTATTAATATATTTTATCCCATTCAGCTCAATCTGTAGGCCGTTTGAAACAAGATGGGCATTTTGCAATCAATCAAAGTGCTATGGAGAATACAAATAAGTCCCATAAAATGTAGAAGTGCCTCTGATTGTGTTTTGACCTGGACCAAATGATCCTCTTTCGAGAAGGAAGCTTGTCCTGCTTCAGGCCATTGATAAGCCAGTCATTTATAGTGGCTAAACTGAAGCTCTACTTTCCTGATTTGTTTGGCCAGAGGAGATCTGGTCCCCCAGCTAATCCTGTTTTTTTCCCATTTTGTTAACTGAAGGAGTTTGGGTTGCTTGCCACTGTTACCATTTGGCTTGCTAAGTTGGGATCGGTAGAGCTGGCCTATATTCTACTGCAGGGCTATTCAATTGGTGGCCCGTGGGCCGCAGTCGAAAAATGGTCGCTATAGTTATGAAGTGACGTGCGTCTGTTCAATACAGCACGAGCTGCAGTTAAAGGCTGCGTAGAGTGAGTCACCTGACATTAAGTGAGTGGTGCGAGCAGCCGAAAACATTTGGATATGTTTGTAGAAAAGGCCTTTTGTACAATGCACTGATATCATTAATAGGGATGCAATGATTAGCCGATTTCAAGATTAATCGTGCTTTTATTCACTAAAGGCTACTCAATGCCTCATTTCGGTTGCATGAAAAAAAGCTGCTGCAACCATACAAAGTTATGCCAATACGCACGCACATTGGATTAACTATAGCAGCAAGCCGTTGACATATTGCGTCTTTTCCGCACCCAAGTACATTATTTCCAATGGAGACGTGCGCATATTGGGAGCAGTGCACGCACGGCTTGCAAACGGACCGACGCACTTGCCCCCTGCAGGTGCACACAGTAGAAATTATCTCACGCTGTAGTGGTGAGAGTTGTGTGTGGCTTTCAGTGCAATGTAAACAAAAGATATGTTAGATGAATTATTACAAATTATTAAAATGAGTTTGTATGTATGAATGCAGATAATAACAGCAGTTAAATTTAGCAGTAAAAACAGTAAAAACTATTTAAATTCTTAGCTAATATAAAGCTTAAATTAACATTTTTTTATTTATTCTTATTTTTATTTATTTATTAATTGTTCTGTCATTTATTTTCATTGTAAAATTATCACTCGTGTTTTAATCAAAAACTTTATTTATTTTTAAGTCTAAAGAGAGAAATAGACTATTGTTTGTTTTTTATTAATATTTTGTGCTGTATTTGGTTACTGAGCAGCAATAAACAACCCTTTAAAATATTTAATATATATTTTCTTGTGATTTTCTAAACTAGTGGTGTTTTAAAATTAATAAATGCCTAATAATGGTGATAACTGTGAAACCATGATTATTCTTCAGACTATAATCGTACAACCAAAACCTATAATCGTTGCATCTCGTTACGCAGTTTAAAACAGAACATATGAATGTGTCTGAATGTAGAAGAAGCCTACTTAAGCAATTTTGTTGCTTAACTGATTTTGTGCCTCGAAATACAACATTTGGATATGCTTGTAAAAAAAGCCACATTGTACAATGCAGTGAGGTATGTAGTTTCAAAATACAACACATTAACGTTTTAATGTAGAAAAAGTCAACGTCCTAAAAGTCTTTAGGAGCACAAATACAGACTTTCTAAACACATAGGAACTTGATACATTTTCTCACAAAAAAAAACACCTCATCTGGTGTGCTCATTTTAAATTGGGCAATTTAATAATAATTGTATCAATTTCCAATTAATTTATTTATTTATTAATTTCTGCTGTCACACCATAGAACATATTTAAGGTACAGTTACAGTTACAAAAACAGTATAAGAATTGATAAAGTTAGCGACAGTTATATTTTCTCAAACATCAAACTACATGAGTACATATATTTTTTTCTTCTAAAATCGTGTTTTACAAAAAATAAAATAATATGAATTTAAAAAAAAAAATTATATTGCTGCAGTTATAAACAAACTGAATTTTATGTGCTTGCAGTGGTCTAATTTTATCTTTTGCACACATTTTGAATTTAGTTGTAGTTATGATCATTTTTGTTGAAAAAATAATAAAACACTGTTTTGCATTTACGAATGATTACTTGATTTATAGCACTCTTCAAAATGTAAAATGTTATGGATTTTACATAACTTTCCACAACATTTATGCACAGTTAAAATATCAAAAAATGTTTTTACAGTGTACTGCCTATATGTCAACTACCCATGCGTATGAATAGAAGTCTAGGAAACAAAAAGTGCATAACCACCAAACATTTTTGGTAATTTTGGAAAACACTGCCAAAGTATAGTACAGTTGAAGTCAGAATTATTAGCCCCCCTAAATTATTAGTCCCCCTGTTTATTTTTTTCCCCAATTTCTGTTTAACGGAGAGAAGCTTTTTTCAACACATTTCTAAACATAATAGTTTTAATAATTAAAAATAATTTTATCTTTGCCATGATGACAGTACATAATATTTTACTAGATATTTTTCAAGACACTTCTATACAGCTTAAAGTGACATTTAAATCTTAACTTAATCAGGTTAATTAGACAGGTTAGGATAATTAGGCAAGTTATTGTATAACGATGGTTTGTTCTGAAGACAATTAAAAAAATATATAGCTTAAAGGGGCTAATAATTTTGACCTTAAAATGGTTTTCAAAAAATTTTAAACTGCTTTTATTCCTGCTGAAATAAAACAAATAAGACTTTCTCCAGAAGAAAAAATATTATCAGACATACTGTGAAAATTTCCTTACTCTGTTAAACATAATTTGGGAAATATTTAAAAAAGAAAAAAGAAATCAAAGGGGGGCTAATTATTCTGACTTCAACTGTATCTATATAATAATAATAATAATAATAATAATAATAATAACAAAAAGAAAAGCATCAATGCTAAATTCTTCAAGCAGGCACTGCCTCACTTGTGTCCTCTGGGAAAACGCCCTGACACATATACACACACGTAAAGAGCTGCCACCTGCTACATTTGCTACCACTTCTGTTAAAATCGAGTTTTAGAAAGTATCCGATTTCCCTCAGTGTGAAAACGGCGAGTTATCTGTAGGGTGTGTGTGAGCACATTCACTCTGCGTGTCAGCCTGTGAGAGTGTTTGTGCGGCTCGCTGACCACAGACAGATACATGATATCTATCCGGACGCTTCCAGTGAGAACTCAAGCAGACAACTGCTGACACTTGACACGTCCACATCCACGCCCACATACATTAGAGGCATATGATACCACAGGACTCAAGCCAACCTGATTAACAGAGATCCATTTCCCTCGCAGCTGTGGCCACCTGTAAACTAGCAACTGTCGACACTGTCGCTGGATAAACTGATGAGTCTCCATGTGTGAGTGAGAGGGACAAAGAGAAAGAGAGAGAGAGAGTGGTTATGCAACAGTTTTCCAGTTTCATTTTTCTTGGCAGGTCACCACAGCCTCTTTTAAACATTAGCAGAAGCCTATTATTAAATGTCCATTTTCACAAACTTAGGGATGGGCGATATGGCCTAAAATCCATATTGCGATATACATTGCAGCCTCTTGCGATAACGATATATATTGCGATATATAAATTATAATAGAACCATTTCAGAACAGGTTACATAGACTCTTAGGAAAGCCAAACTGCTATTTTTTTAAGAAATAAAGAAACGTTGCATGTCGTTTTGAGAACATTTATTGTGCAAAAGCAAAACTGTAATTAAACAACACAATGTTGCAGATAAATAAACTAAATGTAGTGCCTTTTAGAAAGAAAGACTTTTCTTTTCTTCTTTTTTAAGTCCTTGGTTCCTAAATGCCAAGTTGCAGAGAACAAATAAACTGGTGTCTTTTTAGTTAAGGAACTTACACTGTACTGAAAATACTTCCAGTTTTAATTAGTCAAATAAAATTGTGTATTGCAGATACTTTAAATAAAAACAAATTTCAAACCTGCAGCCTAAGGTAACACATTTGGTTTTTAAAAATTTTGATCTCCTATTGAAATGAAAACTGGTGTCTTGTTAATAAAGGAACGGACACTGTGAATTAGGGCTATACTTCCAGTATTAAGCATGGCTATTTTAAATAAAGAAAATTCCTTTATTCTTTCCTTCTGCCCCAAAGTAACACCATCTTTTCTATATAACTTTAATGACCTTCAGCAACAGAATAATTTCTTATTGATTTCTTATTCTTATTTAACAAACAAATTAAAAAGTTTGTTTCTTTTCAGTGAGCACCACTGACAGGTCAAATCTCCTTTCTTTCTCTCCCTCTCCTTCTCTCTCTGTCTGCTGTAGTGTTGATGCTGCTGAGAGATTAAGATGCACCAGATAAAGTTTGCTTATAAAGTAATGCAAAAATTAATACAATTAATATCGAAAGCAAAAGCAGAATCTCGGACATGTCCGGTTGGTAAAGTCTAGATTGGATACGCGGCCGGCCGGAAATGCGATATGCACATTAATATAGCGGCATTTTTATTTACTTTCACGTCAAGCGGTCTTTACATTGTTTTGTATACGTTGCTAAGCAATGCATGGCACCGAATGGGGTAAAGTCTAGATTGGATACGCGGCCGGCTTTGCTCTTAATTTCGCGGGTAGATTGCGTCATCAAACATGCATTATCGCGATAGTGCAATAGAATTAAAATCTCTATCGTAGGCCAATTTTGTATCGTTTATATCGCATATCGTTTATATCGCCCATTACTACACAAACTATATAATATCAGCAGTGATGCTAAATTTAAGCATGGTCGGTGGTTTATGTAGTACAATATACTGTAGCAGCAGAGTAAAGGTTATTTGTTTAAAAAAATGGCTAAAAGGGCAGAATTTTTGTCAAACTTTTAAAGAAATGTTTGGGTCATATTAAAGCGAAAAGCGAAATATTCTCATTTCAAATGATATTTTTGTATAAATTACAATAAAATCAATGTTTAGGACAATCAATGTTGTTGTTTTTTTATTTTGTGCCATTTTTTCATAAAAATGTATAAAACAAACACAAAAAAACGAGTTGAAAAAGAACAAAAATACAAAAATGATCACTTTTATATCAATTTATCATTCATTCATTCATTCATTCATTTTCTTTTCGGCTTAGTCCCTTTATTAATCCAGGGTCGCCACAGCGGAATGAACCACCAATTATCCAGCATATGTTTTACACAGCGGAAGCCCTTTCAGCTGCAACCCATCACTGGGAAACATCCATACACACTCATTCACACACATACACTACAGACAATTTTTTTACTCTACCCAATTCACCTGTACCACATGTGGGGGGGGGGGGGGGGGGGGGGGGGGGGGACCGGAGCACCCGGAGGAAACGCATGTGAACACGGGGGGAACATGCAAACTCCACACAGGAATGCCAACTGACCCAGCCGAGGCTCGAACCAGCGACCTTCTTGCTGTGAGGTGAAAGTGCTACCCACTGCACCCATCAATTTGTCAATCATTTGAATAAAAAAAAAATATATTATTTTGATAAAATAATATCTTAACAAGAGTTATGTTTGTTATATTATACACTTTTATTTTTAATTCGATTTTAATTAACCTATTAGGCTGCATAGTGGCGCAATTGGTAGCACGATTGCCTCACAGCAGGAAGGTCGCTGGTTCGAGAATTGGCTGGGTCAGTTGACGATTCTGTGTGGAGTTTGCATGTTCTCCCCGTGTTCGCGTGGGTTTTCTTCCGGGTGCTCCCGTTTCCCCCACAAGTCCAAAGACATGTGCTATAGATGAATTGGGTAAGCTAAAATTGTCCGTAGTGTAAGTGTGTGGATGAGTGTGTATGGATGTTTCCCAGTGATGCAGCTGGAAGGGCATCCACTGTGTAAAACATATGTTGGATAAGTTGGCGGTTCATTCCACTGTAGCGACCCCAGTTTAATAATTTGACTAATTAAAACTTTGAAAAAAGTATGATAGGAATATGAATCAGCAAGAATACCATAAATGAATTATATCTCATTCAAATTAGTACTGATCAGAGTTCCACAGATCAGGTGTAGTGCGTTTCACAGTAACGGGTTACTGTATTCTAATTACTTTCAACTCCTTTTAACTCAACCAGGAACTTGTTCAAGCACTTTAACAGAAAGCACTTTACGACAATACAAATCACCAAAGAGGACACCGGCGCCCAAAAACACAGCGACTAACCAACTCAGTTTAAACAGGCTAAATTTGATTTTTGTGCAGGATCAAGAGTGAAGGTAACTTCTGAAAACTTGAAGAGAAGCATAGCTGCTTATAGGGCCGTTCACATATCACATCTTTTGCGAAAACAAGTTTGTTATATCCAGTGCAGGCGCACGGCTTGCATGTGCATATTGGGATTGGCGTGCACATTCGCATTTTCCAGGCACTCCTAGTTGAAAACAATCTTTTCAGAATTCAGCAAGCGCGCCGCGAGTCATGTGACAAAAACCGACCGATCAGCTTCATACTTAGTATGGAAATGGAATATACACATTTTGGTAGACTATACTTCAGTTCAGACAAACACAGAAACACTTTTTTTATACTGTAGATGTCAATGGTTACAGGTATCCAGTTTGTCTTCTTTTGTGTTCAAAAGAATAAAACAAAACAAACAAACAAAAACACTGGTTTGGAACAAGTAAAGATTAAGTGAATGATGAGAAAATTTTAGAGTTTTAAATGAACTCTCTTTAAGTCTTTTAAATTTGTCAAGTTGCTTTGATGAACCCATTGTAATGTTTTTCAGTGAATATTAAATTACTGAAAGAGATGCAGTTTATTTTGTATTTTATGTAGATATATTAAAAGTAACTTTAAAGTAAAGTAATTAGTAATCTGATTACTTTTTACATTGTAATTAGTAATGTAATCAGATTACATTTTTTTCAGTAATTTGTAAACTATTACATTAAGTAACTTACCCAACATTGGAACTGATTGTAGTAAAACGAGACTTTTGTTGTAACTCTATTAATTACAAATAAAATAATGCTTAAATTAATAAATATTGCCAACAAAACAGGCCTCATTTTATTCTTCTAAATTTATATATAATTTTATTTTGAATTAGAGGTGATTTTATTTTCCCTATGCAGTATAATATACACCCTGACACACATTTCTAAATCTTTCATTAGATTACATTAGCTTAAACTGATTTACCTTTTCTGTTCCCGTATAAGTTCAGCACACTTCAGGTAGATTATACCGTGTGTAAAATATGACTATTAACCCAATGCATTTACTTCATACACACTGAAAAGAAATGGTATCCAGCTTCGTGTGCGGCTGCCAGAAAGAGCAAACTATAATCAGTTGTTCAACAACACTTTCTGTTCAAAAATCAGAATGGTCTGAGAGCTCTTATAGTGGAAACCAGAATTTTCTCTGCTTTCTAGGCCGTTTATGGAAACTGAGCTGCATAAACAATATCATAACAGAACTGACATCATGAATATTTGACTTCCCACTGTCCCATAGACACCTATTCAGTTTTTAACAGACTTGAAAAAAACCTCAGCCAATCACAACAAAGGTAATCCACATACATTCTGTTGACTTTAATTACAAATTTTGTGTCATAATAGCTGTTTTCTTGTTGTTTTAAATCTTTAATTGTACAATGGGACCAAAATAATGTTGTCCTATTTTTGTACAACCTAAAAGAACATTTCAGAGAACAGTTCTTAAAGGTGCTATAAGTTTTTGACTTCTAGAAGCATAAAAACACCACAATATGCTTGAAGGTATTTAAGAAACATGTTAATTGAACATTCTTGTTTATCTGAAAAACAATGCTAAAGTCAGATATTTTGCTGTGAAAATGTCCATAACATGCCAGAACATCTGTCTTTGTTTTGGTCCCTTTAACCCCCTCAATGCCAGTTTAGACAATTATATTTCAGCACATGGGTTGCCTTTGTGGAAAACAGCGTATTTAATTAATTCAGTCAGGAAGGCTTTCAATGTGACCACCGGTGGACAGTAACAGCCTCCGAAATGAGATGCAGATTCAGAATTCCACATGAGGTTATTAATTAGCAAATGATATAAATATTACAAACGTAAACATTAGGTGAGCAGGTTAAATTGTAACCTTGTGTCCTAACAACACGATACGAGAGGAGATACGCAATGATAAGCAATTTGGCTTTTTGCACTAGACGAAACATGACAGAAATAGTGCACTTACTGCACTCCAACAAAATGGTAAAGTTTATAATCTGATAAATACATATTAAACCTCTTTAACATTATTAAATGTACATGCTGAATCACTGATACTGTATGTGTTGGCTTGCACTGAGTCACAGCTCTAAAGTTCCATTTCAAACGGTTTATTTCATTTTCAAGATCTGAGGTGAACTATCTCCTTCTGCTTTCAGTAATATGGCAATAAATGTCATGTAAAATGGCATTTAAACTTGCATTATTAGCATTTAACTGAATAAAGCACATGATGTGTACCTGAGGTGATCGTTGTCAGTTTATACTGTTGTTCAGATGCTAAGGTCAAGTCAGAGTCATGGCGTATTTTAATAATTAAGATATGTAAACAGAAAGTGTGATTTTTTTTTTATGCTCATCATTTTATCATTGCAGGGATAAAAAAAAATTTTGTCAAATGGGATGCAAACTTAACTTAACTGAAATTAACTGAAAATTGATTTATGAAATAGCCAATCACAGCTTACTGAAGGTCAGAATCCTCTCATTATCCATAAAAACACTGAGAACAATTTTGAATACTAAATTAGATGTAATTAAATTAAATACTGTATGTGAATTTGGTTTAGTGAGGTGTGCATAACTACTGAAAAAATGCCAATGCCTCTGATTGTCAATGTATAATTGGCCATAACATTTCTATAGCAAGCTCAAGGTATTTGGCCAGTCATACTGCACTGGGGTGCGTTTCCCAAAACCATTGTTAGCCAACTGAGGTCGCAAGTTCCGTCGTTACAAACATAGTTTGTTGATTTGCCGTTTCCCAAATCTATTGTTCCAACGAACATTCGCAAACTGCGTCGCAAACTTGTGCACTTGCAACTACACCTCTGGAGCTGTAGTTAGAAGCAAAGTTCCTGGCTGTGTCTATTCCCAGTTATCCCTCCTATGCCCTATTCATTTAAAACATTCTATCATTTAAACTTGGAATGATTAAAAATAAAAAAGCATTAAGGTCGTCTCTCTTTGGTGTAATTTGCTTTCAAAGTATTTTTTACAGTTCAGTTTTAGCGATCTTCATGTTTACAATTGTGCTCCCTTCGCAGTGCACTTTCAGAGAATCAGTTTTATTGCCAAGTGTGCTTCACACACACAAGGAATTTGTTTTGGCAACAGAACATTGATTGAGAATGTTGAGAATGTTGAGAACATTGATTGAGAATGTTGAGAACATTGATGTCATTTTGAACACAGCCTCATGATGTAAGCTATAGGTGACCTTTTATTTAAAAGCGGAATTTATGTTACGTCTCCAAAGCTTATGAAAACAGAAAACAGCATACGTTAATGCTTTTTATTTACAGTGGGTTATTTATTACGTATCTGTACTGTATATGGCATGGGCCTGTTGGTTAAAACATTTCTGCAGTGGTTTGCATGTGTCAAATTATAAAACTTAAAATAAAAATAAAAATAAATAAACAATATCCTACTTAATAATAATAATATTAATATTAATAATAATTTCATCATCATCATCATCATTAATATTATTATTATTATTATTAAAGTATGATTTTTTTCACTTCCTAATAAATAATAAATATAAAATTTTATTTCTTAATAAATAGGCTCATTATTTATTTATTCATTTATATGATTTATATATGAGATTAGAATATGTATTAGCTTTTGTAAGTGATTTTATGGTTTAGAATAGGATATGTAATGTTCTCAATAATATTTGGAAAGGAAACATATCTATATCTGCCATTTACACATATTTAAATTAGTATGGAAAACGAGTGCATGTTTTTAGAAAAACTAATATTGGATTTTTTTTAAATGCGTATTTGTGTAAAACAATATAATTTGCACAAAGGAATTATGGGGTTCTTCTCTAAAGAAGTTGTTACTCCGCCCTGTTTAGAGCGGCATTATGGGCATTTTACGTTATAACTAACGTGGTTCAAGTGATGGATCTGCGACAGAGAAACTACGGGTTTTGGGAAACACTCGTCACTACATTGTTCATTTCCCAAACGATGTATGTCGTTGTTTGGGAAATGCACCCCTGGATAGCTGACCAATCAGAGCAATTTCAGAACCTTTTCCTTTTATGAAAAATGTCCACTCATTGTGTTCAGAGTGCCAAAAAATGCATTTCCAAACAAATAACTGTGGGATATAATACAATTAAATGTAGTTTTGTTTTTTGTTTTCTCAGTTCTCAGTTCACCCTCTGTTTACCCTCAACACTCATGCCCTTCTTGTCTCCTGCACTCTGTTGCAGATAACCCAGTGTCCGTCCATTCTCCTTCGCTTGTAAACCGCAGCCTAAGTACACTGATAGTGTCTAACAAACACTCGCACACGTACGCTCTATCTCTCTCTCTCCACCGAACTCATACAGGCGGCTCATTTATCTCAATGAAGACTGATAACAAGCCTCTCTCCTATCACACCAATCCCCTCTCTCTCTCTCTTTCGCTCGCTCTTTTTTTCGTTTGCTCATTCTTCCATATCTCATTCAGGTTAAGTGGTGGGAGTCTGGATGCTGAGAATACGCCTCTCTTCTGCACTTCTCTCACTTTCTCTTTATCTCTGTTCTTTGCTTCTCTGAATCAATGACTCTCTCCAGGTGGATTGTGAAGGTCTTAAAGCGATAGTTCATTCACAAATGACGATTCTGTTGTCAAGCTGTTCCGAATGCTTCCGTGAAGCATAATGGGATATGTTCGAACAATGGGTAACATTTTCAACATGATCTCAAAGGAAAGTGTGACTGTTTTAGGTTTTGGCGAATTAGCTGCTAATTTGTATGAATTTATACGATCTCATTTATGTGTTTTTTTTTTTTTAAGTATTAAGCATTAAGGTGTGCCCCAAAACATTAGATAAAATGCTAAATAGTAGGGATGCACGATATATCGGCGGCCATATCGTTATCAGCCGATAAATGCTCATTTTAATGTTATCGTTATCGATCCGATATCAAATTTAGGCCGATATCTTTAAGCCAATAGATTATGCAATTGTACAGAACTGCCTGCCTCGCGCATACATGGGTCAAACTTGTTCAGACTTGTCCAGTGCACTATAACGGAGCTTTCCTCGCGTTGTTTATTCTTTCACAGTCCGTCCTTTCTTTGTGTGGTATTGCTTTGCATTAATAACTCAGGAAGTAACCATATTCCTTATCATTGTAGATATCCCTGCAGGCACAGGACGTCAACATGACGTCATATTGACGTTGTACCCATTTTGTTTGGAAATTAAAAATGGGTTGACGTCAGAATCCAATGTCAGGCCAACATCAATGTCCAACCTAAAATCAACTTAAAATCAACCTAATATCAACGTCTACTCATGTTACACCTTGACGTTGTTTGGACGTTACCACTATGACATCTATCAGACGTTGGATTTTGGACAACCTGAAATCAACCAAATATCAATGTAATTTGATGTTGTTATTGGACGTCAAAATAACGTTGTCCTTAGACCTTGAATTTTGGTCACCCGACGTCATGACCTAAATCTAACCTAATATCAACATCTTAGGATGTTGTGTGCCTGCTGGGTTGTTTGATAGAGTGTCATTGTATATTTTGGTTTAAATCGCCTCAGGAAAAATATTACATGTGTAAACATATTAGCAGCGATGCACACGTGCTAAACAACTCATTGGGTTCTTTGTAATCTAATATGATTATTTGTTCTTATCAACGCGTTGCTATGTTTTGTTGATGTAAGATTGTATTCAGTTTGATCAGCATATTTATAATGATTATAACAAGCGCACATGATTGCTATTACTACGCACACACGTAGTGACTAGTGAGCCGTCAGAGCTCATTTTTAAATATTTGTTTATCAGCTATAATATCTGGGCTACCAGACTCTAAATCTTAAGAGTTATCGGTTATCGATATCGGCCAAAAAATCCATATCGGTGGAATAGTTGGCATTATATTATGTTAAACATTTAGGTCCTTAATGCATAAACAATAACACTGACAGAAATTGGGGACAAAAATATATCGGGGGGCTCATAATTCAGAAGGGCTAATAATATGTACAGTTGAATGCATCAGTGAATATATAAATAAATATATACTGTAAAACCTAAAACGTGCTACCAATTTTTATGGTAAAGTTCTGGCAACCACATGTAGTTTGTTAGCTCAAATGTTAAAAGTAACATTAACTAAGAAGAATAAAGTGCTACTGTTAATGTTAACAAATTGATTTACCTAATATTTAAAATTTCCAAATATATTATGTAGACATATATTTTTATTATGAGTTTTAATGATGTCTATTATGCTATTAAATGGAGGACTTTAGGCGTGTTGCATTTTACCATAAGTGGACTTTGAAGTGGACTTTATATAGTATTCAGGCATTTTAAGTGAGATTCCTACACTGTAAAAAATGCTGGGTCCCACTTAAGTGTTTTTACAACTGTAAGTGGATTGAACATAAAACAATCAAGTTGTCCCCTCCAAAAATTCTAGAATTGTGTTGATTCAGCTCATTTTAAATAAGTAGTTTGAACAAAGATTAAATATCTTTTTTTTGAGTGTATCCAAAGGGAGGAAACTAACATTTTCAGTTATAGGACACTGTGAATGGTGAAATACAGGTACATCAATGCATCACTTCACAAGTTAAGAAGAAAATTTACCCATCATAATTATTCTTCTGTGTGTCACGATCACCAGCGATCCAGCACATAGGACTACAAATCTGCTGGTAAATGCACTACAAAACCCAGTCATGCACCACACACAACCGGTTCCAGATTCTGACTGATTACACACTCACAGCTGATACTCATGATCATTGATTATTTGGACTATTTAAACCCCTCTGTTCCACACACATGTTGCTGAGTATTGTTTAGCTGTTGCTGTCTGTATGTAAGCGTTTCTCCTTGTTTCCTGTGTTTTTGACCTTCTGTTTCTCGAGTTTTGACCCTATGCTGCCTGCCCTGAACCTTTTGCCTGTTTTTGGATTACGCTTCTGGATTGTCTACTATACTTAGGCCTGTCACAATAATCAATATATCGACTTCTCGCACAACTTATGGACATGACCTCAATCATTTTTGGTGAAGCAATATATATCGCTCATACATATAAAACAATTCTAGCAACATTTTTAGTTGATCTCTGCAACATCTCTATGTCTATTGGACGTCTCAGTGTCATTATGGTTAAAAAAATACTATGGTATTTACTATATATTTTCATGTGGGTGTCTGACAACTGAAAATAGATCTGGTAGCATATATTGCAGCCTCTGTTACTTTTTTGTTAACATTTATTATTATTAATTTGTTGAGGATATATGTTTTGCCTAATTCCAATGCCTAATTATTAAGTTAAAATGACTATAATTAAATGAAATATTCTTAAGAATAAAATATTGCGTGTTCTTTGGAAGAGTGTACTTGCATTGTGATGATATTATAAAATTCTGGCATTATATAATGAGTGGCTCAAAAATGACAATAATATCGTTTATCGCGATGTATTTTGGTGCAATATATCGTACAACAAAAAATAGATATCGTGACAGGCCTAACTATACTGTTTATGCTGGTATTTGACCCCTGCCTGATTGACCATTCTTAGAATAAAGCTGCATTTGGAACTACCCCTGTGTGCATAGCATCCATACGTAACACTGTGTTTCATTGAATGAAGTTACACAAAGTAGAAAATGTGACAACCATGATGACATCATGTTTATTTTTGGATGATCCATCCAAACATCTAAACAGTTCTTACCTAACCATAACCAACACACACACACACACACCTAATTTGGCCAAGACAAAAATAAGAAAAACTAACATCACACGTGTAGACAGTCAAAAACCAAAGCAAAGGAGCATTCTTCTCCACAGTTTTCCATGCTGCAATTCTCTCCATGTCTAACGCAAGAGAACATCACCAACAGTCCAAATAAAATAAAAAAGCTAAAATAGCCTTAAGCTGACATACTTTCATGCAAGCAGAAATCTAAACAGCTCAACTCGAACAGACAAAAAACTGAAAAATCAATCAATTAAAGCACAAAAAGTTCATGCATGCCACTTTTTCCTTTCCTGTGGCCTGAGGCGACCAATTACTGCCGGACACATGGCCAACAAATGCCAAATATACAAATCTATACACTCAACATGTCCAGAAATATTTTTAAAATATCCATGGTGAACCAGTGAGGTTATATCAGTGTTAAACTGTGAATATAGTCATGTCTAAGGAATATGCAAAAGCGATTACTACATAATACTCACTGTAAAAAATTTCCAGATTTTCACAACAAGTTACTGTGATTTTTCACAGTAAATTACATGAATATCGCTTCACAGTATTTAATTGTAAAAATTCACAGTAATATGTTGTATTCATAATTTTATTGTGAAATTAAGACAAGTAGCATGATTACTGCAAATTACTGTGAAAAGGGCTATATCTTTTGCACGTTAGTTATAGGCATTCAAACATTTTTACTTCATTCAACATATAAATTAATACAAATTAAATTTTATGATAGTATTGGCACTTTTTGGATCTTTAGAAATAACAAAATGTTATTGCAGACCCAAAAACGGTTTGGTTACCAACATCTTTTTGGTTGTACTGCACCTTTTTTTATTTTTATAAGGTTAACATGGAAATATAAAATAATATTTAATGAACATACCTGTGCTTAGCCAAACCATAATAAACTGGAACAAAAAGTAATTAATTCATGAAACCAAAGACTGTTAAACACCCAAAATTATTTCAATGTCAGGATAAATGCCAGACGGATTCATGAGTATTGGGCACCCATCATCACCTGGAGGTCACATATCTCCATATCTCAGAATAAATAAAAAAACATTTTAAAGTACGCACTATCTTTATAAATAAACCACAGATTAGAGTTTTAAACAACTACATTCTCGCATTAAAAACGGCTAAAACTTAATTTCCTGACGCAATAATTATAGAGCCGTCGAAGACAGGGGCGAATGTCACAATGTTTAGCCGAAGACAGGCGCCTCTCGCCGGATACATGAGTACATGAGCGCCGTCACCCCTGGAGGTCAGCGATCTCCGCGATCGGCAAAACACACTTAAAATTACACACATTCTTAATAAACAAACCACAGATTTGAGTTTTGAAGAACTACATTCTCGCATGAAAAACTGTTAAAACTTCATTTCATGACATATTAAACGCAATATTTATAAGCAGTTTTCTCATCCGCCATTACAACTTCTGCAGCTTGGTGCGAAATTAATCCTGGGAGAAAAAAATAATAATTCTCAAAACTCTCCAAACTAACTTTTTTCTTATTTTTAAAGTCAGATATATGTAATATTTTGAATGGAAAAAAAAAATTAACTTACTATATTGTAATCAATATCCCTTTTGCACTGCTTCGGTTCAGCATTCGCGAGACATTGAATCAGATTCAGATATGTTATCAGACGTGTTCATAAGCTCATACTCATCAACATGCAGTTAGTGTACAACTAGTGTATAGATTGCGTGTAACCGAGCAGTATGACGAAATATTAATGAATTATATATTTGCGTCTTACAATATTATGCAAAAGGAATCGGTTTCAGGCGGATTTGACTCTTTACTGTTCACTTAAAGGAGCCGATTCATAGAACCGAGCTGACTCGACTCGACAGCACCACCGTCACTACACAGGCAACGCCTGCGTTTGACTTTGAACTGTTCCTGATGTCTTTTCATCCAACGGATTTATCCTCGGTAAGTGTTTAAATGTCGAATTCTGTCCGTTAAATGATTACTTTATATGTATTTCTGTATAGTGCATGTCATTTAACAGAATTAACTAAGTAACTTTAATTGTAGGTCCCACGTTATTAGTTAAATGGTTCGCGCCATTTTTTAAACAAGAAATTAACCGACGCCAGACGGTGATTGTAGTGTTTGTGAGGTATTAAGATAGCATAACGTTTGTTCCTGAACAAAAGAAAGGTAATTTTCTTTAATTAACTTCGTGTTAACTGCATTCTTTTTTTTCAGTACAACACTGAAGTAAAGGTTAAGTGACAATGAGGAATACAGTTAATGTAAGCTCTGGCCTTCACATAATGTTAACGTTAGTAATTATGACCATCATTATGGCTAACGTTAATTTTGTTCACTTTAAGTTAGTTCATTAAACTAAACTCATTATGAAACAAGTCTTAACTGTTTTATTAAATAGAGCTGATTATACAATTCAGTTGAATTCTTTTAAACTAACATGAACACAGTAAATATTAATTGTCTACCGGTGTTAATGCATTAACTTACTAACTACATTTTATTTTTTGGTGTTCAGTTTTACCTTATCACAATCTAAACCTATATATATATGGTATGTTGAGTCTCATTTTACTCTTATTATATTTATAATTTTTGCAGCCACAGCCATTGTTGTTGAAAAACTGATGCTACCAATCACACCTCGCTTGATTATTCAAGGTAATGTTGATGCCTTCCTCATTTTTATTAGATTTTTAAATGTCAAGTTGTTCACAGATTTGTTGTGAGCAGTTTTATGTACAAACTCTTTTTCTTCTTCCAGAAGTTCCTCCAGTAGTAAATATTAGACAAAGTTTTTTTAAACTATAGTTTTTGTTTTTATTAGCAATTTTACTGGGCATGTGTGTTTGTTTGCTTGGTTTTCAATAGGCGGTGCATGGAACGTCAACTTTATTTGTACAAATAAATTTAATTATTCACAAACACCTCTAATTTAGTCTTTCTTTCCCCAGCAATACAACATCAAACAAGCTTTTTCTTATTTCTTGGAGGGTCGAGTGGTCATGGGACCTCACATGGATTTTCACAACTGGCTTTGGATCTGGTCTGAAATTGAAGTATCCTGAAGATCCCTTTTGCACTCTGGAATTTAAGGTAATGTCTACATTAAATATTGTACCTGATGGCTTGTTTTGGGGGGTTAACAAGGAATGTATAGGAGCACAAGTCATGACTCTCCTTGTCCCCTTGTAATAAAGGGGTGTGTTGCAGACTCAATTTGTGTGTCTGTGCTGGAGACCAGAGAGGAAGCTGTCTTTAAAAAGATGGAGCTCTTATGCTGGACTGATACCAAATGTGAAGTTACCTATTCAGGTGAGTGGATTACATACAAGTCATTGCAAATGCATAAATAGTGGGGAATTTTTACTTGGCAGCACAAGTTAATTGAAACGCAAAACATGTGGAAAAAATATTTGGAATATTTGCAAAAAACTTGATTGAAGTGAATACAACACATTCACAAGTGTTGTATTCACTTCAGTCAAGTTTTGTGCAAATATTTTTATATTTAACTCATTAAAAATTTGCTTGATGCAAGAAACATCCTGCTTTTATTTAAGAGCAAGGGCCGTGATGCACGTGTTCACTTTGCAATAAGTGTGAACCCAGCATTAGATTATACCCTGTAAACAGAAGATGCAAATCAAATCATATTGAAATGCTCTGCCTGAGTATATTAAAACCACTATTTGTTGTTGGACTACTTGATTGTGTGTTTGTGATGGAAATGTTTTTTAGATGTTTTTGTTTAAATGGTTGCAGTTTGACTGAGCTAGAGTATTGTGATCATGTTCAAACTGAGCTAACAGTAATATTGCTCTGTAGTGCAGCAGTCGTGTCCCACTGAAGGTGGTGATTTGGAACAGACAACCTCATTTGTTGAAAGAAACTAACAGTTTATCTGCCCTTATGCTCATAGGTGCTGTTTGGGCATCAGTCTGGAGACGGACGAAGTCAAAGAAGCAGAGAAGATGCACCAACCAGCAAGTGTGTACAATTATCAGGAAAATGATTGATCTTGAATAGATGACTGCCTAATTTTGCATGCAGTTTTGACTCTCTCTTTATATATATATATATATATATATATATATATATATATATATATATATATATATATATATATATATATATATATATATATATATATATATATATATATATATATATATATATATAAGAGAGAGAGAGCACTCTGAAACACTGCTTTTTATATGTATGTTACATATAATGTCAGAAGATTTTTTTAATATGTTCTTATAGTATTTTTCGGTTCAATGGAGAGAGGCTTCACCTTTTGAAAAATTTCTAAAATGTTTACACAGATGTCATGAAACTTTTAAATAAATGTGTGAAATGTATCTGTGTTTGTTTTTATTTATATTTTAGTGTCTTCTCAGATCACCCAAAAAATGAAGATTCTGTCGTCATTTACGCATTCCCAGGTTGTTTCAATCCTGTATCTTTTTTTGTTTTGTTGGACACAAAGGGAGATATTTTATATTTTTATTCCTATGTGTTTAACAAAAAAAAATCATATTTAACAGAATTGGAACAACCTGAGGGCGAGTAAATCATGACAGAATTTTCATTTTTGGGTGACCTTTATTTGCTTTGAAAATTTACAGCACCAAACTGTTAGGTTACAGTAATCCAGGATATAAATGTAACTTTACAGTTAAATCAAGTATTTCAACTGCAACCTACTGCAAAATCACAGTAATCGTATTGTAAATTCACAGTAAAATATAGTTAATTATACAGGATAATACTGTGAAATCACAGTAATGGAGTTTCCTATCTGCTGTAAAGTTACATTATATGGCTGTAATTTCACAATAATTTAATGTGACAAAATCGCAGTAAATTACTGTGAATTTACATACAGTAATTTACTGTGAAAGTAATGCAATTATTAGCCAGTAATTTACTGTGAATTTAAGGTCAAATTTTTTACAGTGCTGATAATTCATGAAGTGCTATCTTTTGTTAAAAGATGCTGCAAGTAAACAACAAAACATCATAACAATGCAGGGATGATTTCATCCCTCCTTTTTTGCCTTTATTTGTGCATTAGCATTGTTGTTTTTCATTTTTCACTTCTACTTTTGGCAAACAAAAGCTTTAGAGAGCATAAATCCACATCGTTCCCAAAAACCTACTTTGGCACAGAGATACACAACCACATAAACCTGCCCTCAGACACCTGTCGGCAAGTGTGCTAATACTCTTAGAAATAAGTCTACCATCACAGCATCTAATTTAGCATTAGCAAAGATTAGCCGTCAACTCTAAGCTAAAAGTGCTCCGTATATCTCGTAAACTTGAGAGAAGCCAAAACTACATTATAAAATGTGTTTGCCTGAAGATTATCCACTATGGGGAAGCTAAAATTACCCTCTGAGCGTACGTTCTGTAAGAAAAACTCACTTCACAAATTACACATCTTGCTTCCAAGCAAGACTCTGGTAAAAGAATATAAAGCTTATTTTCTGAGAGCATACACTAATACATATACGTTTGGCGAAACAAGATGTTGGCTGTGTAGCAGCTTCTACTATGAATAAAAAAAAAGACTTCAGAATTGCAATTTAAATTATTGAAATCTTTTAATGATTTATGGAAAGAAAGATCTAGATGTTTCCTTGCAGTTTCTTTGTTGTCTGCATACAGGCAAGGGTTATATATATATATATATATATATATATATATATATATATATATATATATATATATATATATATATATATATATATATATATATATATATATATATATATATATATATAGTTGAAGTCGGAATTATTAGCTCCCCTTTTTAATTTTTTTCCCCAATTTTAAACAAATTTCTAAACATAATAGTTTTAAAAACTCATTACTAGTAACTGATTTATTTTATCTTTGCCATGATGACAGTAAACAATATTTTACTAGATATTTTTCAAGACACTTCTATACAGCGTAAAGTGACATTTAAAGGCTTAACTAGGTTAATTAGGTTAACTAGGCAGGTTAGGGTAATTAGGCAAGTCATTGTATATTGATGGTTTGTTCTGTAGACTATCAAAAAAATATATAGCTTAAAGGGGCTAATAATTTTGAAAATGGCTTTTAAAAAATTTAAAACTGCTTTTAATTCTAGCCGAAATAAAACAAATAAAACAAAAAATTTTCCAGAAGAAAAAATATTATCAGACATACTGTGAAAATTTCCTTGCTCTGTTAAACATTCATTCATTCATTTTCTTTTCGGCTTAGTCCCTTTATTAATCAGGGGTCGCCACAGCGGACTGAACCGCCAACTTATCCAGCATACGTTTTACGCAGCAGATGCCCTTGCAGCTGCAACCTATCACTGGGAAACACCCATACACACTCATTCTCACACACACTACGGACAATTTTAGCTTACCCAATTCACCTGTACCGCATGTCTTTGGACAGAAATGCCAACTGAACCAGCCGAGGCTCGAACCAGCAACCTTCTTGCTGTGAGGCGACAGCACTACCTACTGCACCACCACGTCGCCTTTCTGTTAAACATCATTTGGGAAATATTTAAAAAAGAAAAAAAAATCAAAGGGGGGGGCTAATAATTCTGACTTCAACTGTATGTATTTATATATATATATATATATATATATATATATATATATATATATATATATATAATTATTATTATTTTCATTATTATTTATTATAACTTTTATTAAATGTTTCAGGCATTTAAAATGCTGCTGTCATGCAAACTAATAGCCTTAATAACATATTAAAAAGATTAAATTGAATTTTTTATTGAAAATGGAGTTTCTGCATCGCTACTCATAAAAGTCACATGATCTTTCAGAAATTGATCTAAAATGCTGATTTAATGCTCAAGAAATACTTTTATTGTTATGAATGTTGAAAACCGGTGCTTTTGTTGTATATCGTTTTCTGTTTTTTTCTGAATTCTATAATGAATACAAAATTCAAAAGTTTACTGAAAATATATTTGACTTTTACATCCACTTATTTTTACTACAACTTTTGCTGTATTAGAAATGTCTCTACTTTAACGAAATCTAACCTTGTAAATAATTACATATATTCAACATGTTTTAGTTTCGTGTTTGACTTTACATCAGTACTCCAGTGGTGTACTAGAAGCAAGTGGTGACATTTTTAACTTGGAATGCAAATCATGTGATATTTGATAATCAAGATCTATCAACAGCTGTACATTTTTCCACTTGTGCGAATGATTTGTAGACAGCATGAACACATGCACAGGCCCACAAACCAATGGGAACATGCAACAATAATGATAAGTCAAACATAACGTGTAGACTCAATTGCTGCTCTTGATACAGTATACTGACCCAATAGCCTCCATAACTGGCACACATTTACAGAAAATTACAATCAGTTGACAAATACTGTAAATAATTTACAGACTGTTACTTCAAATCACTAGTCTATTTATACATGGAAATTTACAGTAATGTTAACATTATGACATTCTTTCAAATCATATCTTGCTTGATGATGATGCAAATCATACGGACTGCTAAGTACAAGTTCTTGCTGCCTCAAAACAAGCCGTTTGTTTGAGAAGATGCTATTATTTTTCTGAGAAAGCAGACTTTACAATTTGCACCTGACAGATGATAAACCACACAAGAAAAATACAGAGCAAAAACATAATTTGCAACTCTCTAATCAATATTTTTTGCTCAATTTTCCCAGAAGAAATAGAGGCTCCAAATTTCCAAGGCACACACCTGGTAAAAGCATTCACTATAAAACAGTGTGGTTCTTTAGGGGTTCTTAATACATTGTAACAGTCTGTTTAGAAAATGCTGAATTTGTTCTTTGTGTTAGAGTGTGTTGTGTTGCCTTTCCCCGCCTTTTTTTAAACCTGTATCTGTCAAAGCACCTCATTACTGGTTTTCTGGAGCTCAACCATCAACTACACAATCAACACTATCTCAACAGGTACATGGTTTCTGTCTTAAAATGTCTACATTTGTAACGTTCAAACTGCAAGCAGTGTCCTACCAATCATGTCTTCTTCTGTTTTTAGTTTTACAGAACATGTAAGTTGAGGTAAATAACAGAGATATTGTAATTTTTATCCAGCCATTGCTCAATTACACCAAAATAATACACATATAATGATGGACTTCACAGCATCATTGGTGAATGTGCACTACATTGTCTACACTGGCACAAAAAGTACAATACAAACTTTAGTGCATCTATTCCCTGTTTTGTTTTTTAATTCTTTAGGCATTTATTCATGTTCACTGTCAGTTGTCTTTTTCTAATGCATTCGGTTTTTAAGTTCTTTTTTTATCTAGATGATTTAAGACCAGACAGACAAATTAATAAAAAATAGATTTGAATTCATTTGGATACAGTGCTCAAAAGCAGAAAACATTCTTTTAAAATACAATCCCGTAGACTTACCGACAAAATGGAAGACATTTAACAAAGAATATATGACATTTTGCCTAGATGCACTGGGCTGAAATAATGTTTTCTGTTGGAACATTTTTGTCCTTAAGGTCGTGGGTGTTGCTATTTTGAATAAATAACACAAATAAAACACAAATAATATTAACAGTAATTAAATAAACATACTATTTAATTAATATTAATAGAAATAAACTTTATAAGGTCCTAAATAGCGCATTTAAAGCATGAAACCCTGTGAAAAGCTTCTGTTTAGGACAAAATGGATTCTGCAATACTGTTACAAGCAGAATACCTTGACTTTGTTCTGTTTTGGAGCCATTTTTTCCAAAGAGTTCATGAAGGAAATCAAAGCTAACAAGCATGGACTAAGAGCAACAAAACTCCAGTACTGATTTTAAGGTGACTCACTTTGTAAAACTAAGAACCGCCACTAAAATAAACAAGCATTTCTACCATGAAAACAGCACTGATCTAAAAATAATACTTATAGTCCAAGTCAAAATTATTAGCCCTGATTTTTTGTTTTCTTTTTCAAATATCTCCCAAATGTTTAACAGAGCAAGGTTTTTTTCACAGTATTTCCTATAATATTTTTTCTTATTTGTTTTATTTCAGAACAAAAAGTACAATACAAACTTTAGTGCATCTATTCCCTGTTTTGTTTTTTAATTCTTTAAGCATTTATTCATGTTCACTGACATTTGTCTTTTTCTAAAGCATTCAGTTTTTAAGTTCTTTTTTATCTAGATGATTTAAGACCAGACAGACAAATTAATAAAGAAAAGATTTGAATTCATTTGGTCTACAGCGCTCAAAAGCAGAAAACATTCTTTTAAAATACAATCCCGTAGACTTACCGACAAAATGGAAGACATTTAACAAAGAATATATGACATTTTGCCTAAATGCACTGGGTTGAAATAATGGGTATCTGCTGGAACATTTTTGTCTTTAGGGTTGTGGGTGTTACTATTTTTAATAAATAATACAAATAAAATACATATAATAGCAACAGTAACTAAATAAACACATTGTTAAAGTATGGAAATTAACTTTTTAAAGCACAATTAGGTCCTAAATAGCACGTTGAAACCCTGTGAAAAGCTTCTGTTTAGGACAAGAGATTCTGCAATACTGTTACAAGCAGAATACCTTGACTTTGTTCTGTTTTGTAGCCATTTTTTCCAAAGAGTTCATGAAGGAAATCAAAGCTAACAAGCATGGACTAAGAGCAACAAAACTCCAGTACTGATTTTAAGGTGACTCACTTTGTAAAACTAAGAACCGCCACTAAAATAAACAAGCATTTCTACCATGAAAACAGCACTGATCTAAAAATAATACTTACAGTCCAAGTCAAAATTATTAGCCCTGATTTTTTGTTTTCTTTTTCAAATATCTCCCAAATGTTTAACAGAGCAAGGAATTTTTCACAGTATTTCCTATAATATTTTTTCTTCTTATTTGTTTTATTTCAGAACAAAAAGTACAATACAAACTTTAGTGCATCTATTTCCTGTTTTGTTTTTTAATTCTTTAAGCATTTATTCATGTTCACTGACATTTGACTTTTTCTAAAGCATTCAGTTTTTAAGTTCTTTTTTTATCTAGATGATTTAAGACCAGACAGACAAATTAATAAAGAAAAGATTTGAATTCATTTGGTCTACAGTGCTCAAAAGCAGAAAACATTCTTTTAAAATACAATCCCGTAGACTTACCGACAAAATGGAAGACATTTAACAAAGAATATATGACATTTTGCCTAAATGCACTGGGTTGAAATAATGGGTATCTGCTGGAACATTTTTGTCTTTAGGGTTGTGGGTGTACTATTTTTAATAAATAATACAAATAAAATACATATAATAGCAACAGTAACTAAATAAACACATTGTTAAAGTATGGAAATAAACTTTTTAAAGCACAATTAGGTCCTAAATAGCACGTTGAAACCCTGTGAAAAGGGTTCTGTTTAGGACAAAAGAGATTCTGCAATACTGTTACAAGCAGAATACCTTGACTTTGTTCTGTTTTGGAGCCATTTTTTCCAAAGAGTTCATGGAGGAAATCAAAGCTAACAAGCATGGACTAAGAGCAACAAAACTCCAGTACTGATTTTAAGATGACTTACTTTGTAAAACTAAGAACCGCCACTAAAATAAACAAGCATTTCTACCATGAAAACAGCACTGATCTAAAAATAATACTTACAGTCCAAGTCAAAATTTATTTATTTTTTTTTTCAAATATTTCCCAAATTATGTTTAACAGAGCAAGGGATTTTTCGCAGTATTTCCTATAATACTCTTTCTTCTTATTTGTTTTATTTAGGCTATAATAAAGTTTTTATTTTTTAAAAGCTATTTTAAGATCAATGTTATTATCTTCCTTAAACAGTATTTTAATTTTTTTCGATTGTCTACATAACAAACCACTGTTATACAGTGATTTGCCTAATTAGTTAAGCCTTTAAATGGCACTTTAAGCTGTATACTAGTGTCTTGAAAAATATCTAGTAAAATATTATATACTCCTGATGGCAAAGATAAAAGAAATCCGTTATTAACACTATTATGTTTAGAAATGTAGAAAAAATATTTCTGTTAAACAGAAATTGAGGACAAAAATATACAGGGCGGCTATATTTAGCTGCCCTAACATACACTTAAACATCTTTGCTGTTTAGTCAAAAGAGACGTTTAGACATTCCTGTGTGTCTATGTTCAGATGCGTCTCCATCTGATAACTGAGCCAACTGAGAATGTAAACAAGGTCAAGATCCCACCTTTCCAAAAGAAAACAGGAGGGAAAACACTGTGAACAAGCTGAGTGTGACATTAGGGGAATCATGGATGAGTGAAACTGACTCCTATCTGCATCCTGAAGGGTTAAACGGACTAAACGCTCACACGTCTTTATTCCTGTATCTCTGTTCCATCCTGTTAGCATGTGTGTGTATTTGTGAGCGTGCGCTGGATAATGTGTGAAGGTGTGAAGAGATAACTAAAGGAGGAGACACCTGGAGCCATGAACTGGTGCATGAAGAGATGCACGCTATACGCACACACACATACACAAGCAAACACACATACACAATAAGAGAGCGTAAACCAAGCGTTGTATGATAGCGCATGCACAAACATGCATTTCCATGTCACCACTGAGATAAGATTCTAATGAAACGGACTCGTCTCGTGTCAGTGATGCACAACTCCATTGATAACTTTTTGATTTTTAGAATTGTGTGCCAGTATCATCACTGTTGCTTTCTCAAGTCTTGATTTTTCATTTTTATATTCAATTTACTGTCAATTGCTATTTTCAAGGATGCTCAGATGAATCTTTTTAGCATAAATAAACAAATCACAAATTTAATATTGTGGGTTTTGCATGCATGAGATGTGGATCTTTGCAGTACAATGGAAGTTATTTTTTTTTAAATCAATCTTAGTATCTTTGTTTTGTAAATTGAATTTAGGTTTAGCTAATCTGCTGAGTGTTTTGCCATCTTAAATTAGAATTTATTCGACAGTTTAAATGCCAGATTTCAATTCAATATTAAAATGGAGCAAAATTCTGTAATACAAGCACAATTTACAATCATTTTATCAGTACATCGAAAATAAATGTAACTACATCTATACTAGATTGAATATTTCTATTACACAATTTTATTGTTATGGTTGAAAATCTGAAAAATTCCACGCTAAAATATAGATTTTTTTTATATTTTTGAGGTTGTGTTCTCTAAAACAGGGGTTCTCAACCCTTTTTACTTCAGGGCCCACTTCTTTCTCTGATCAATTTTTGAAGGCCCACCTGTCTGACATTTTCTCTTAAATGTTTGTATGAAATGCTATACATATATATAAGTCTTATTTGTGTTATTTCAGCTAGAATAAAATCAGTTTTTAATTTTTTAAAAACTATTTTAAGGACAAAATTATTAGCCCCTTTAAGCTATTTTTGTTTTCAATAGTCTACAAAACAAGCCATCGTTATACAATAACTTGCCTAATTACCCTAACCTGCCTAGTTAACCTAATTAACCAAGTTAAGCATTTAAATGTCACTTTAAGCTGTATAGAAGTGTCTTGAAAAATATCAAGTCAAATATTATTTACTGTCATTATGAAAAGAGTAAAATAAATAAGTTATTAGAGATGAGTTATTAAAACTATTATGTTTAGAAATGTGTTGTAAAAATCTCCTCTCCGTTAAACAGAAATTGGGGGGAAAAATAAACAGGGGGGCTAATAATTCAGGGGGGCTAATAATTCTGACTTCAACTGTATACATATATACAGGTGATGTGATGAGTGCGACTGTTTAAAAAGCATGCATGCTCCCGTTTCCTGGCGCAAAGCAACCGTGCCTGGAAACGCAACTGCTGCAATCGGTTCTCTTTGAAGTAAACTGGAAAAAAAGTGATGCTCATGCACCTACAATCCACAATGTCTTTTTGTAAGCAGCAGCAGTTGCCGGTTTTGTTTTAACTTTTCTTTGAACAGAACAGATTATGGGCCTAACGTTACCTGTGTGCGCATGATCATCCTTCCATTATCACACACGGCTTGTTTTTCACCTGCTTTCTTTTGCTTACGGTTATTATTGTTAACATGGTTTAATTATCATTTTTACACTATTGCTTTACAGGAGATTAACTCCCCGTGTGTATGTGTAGTTAACTAGTGATCTGAGAGACCGTTAGCCTGGACAGACTAGCCATAGTGCATAGTTTCAGATACATGGCAATAATTCTTTTTAAATGTTTTGTAAAGAAAGATTTTGTTGAATGTATACAGCTATAGTTTGCATGTTTTTACATATTATTTAACATTTGTGGCTAAGAAATAATTATTTATTTATTTATTTATTTATTTTTGGTGTGGTTAGAGATAAATTAAGGTAAATCCTTAGTGTTGAGCCCTGAAAAGTCCTGTGAAATAAAAACGAATTGCAATGCGACACTATGAAACCACAACCTATTTGCTCATGCACATTAAGCAAGTTTATACACAAAAAAAGTTAAATGAATAAAGAGGCATGTGGATATAACACAAAATCTAAATCAAGTAATTTTAGCATGCAAAAGTCAAATTTATGCATATAAAATATATTTTCCCAACAACAAAACTGTTACTGGTAATAATAGTGAGTGGCTAGTAATGTTGGAAAATTACTAGCCACAGTAGCTGGTGATCAAAAAAGTTAATGTCAAGCCCTGCGTCCATACACACATATATATATATATATATATATATATATATATATATATATATATATATATATATATATATATATATATATATATATATATATATATATATATATATATATATATATACTGTATACACACATATACAACATTAAGGGCATCAAGCACATTCTCAATAAGTAAAACCGCCACAAACATTTTCCACAAATCACCAACATTACCCATAAAAAGAAAATTGCATGTAAAAAAAAAACTTAATTATGAACTTCTGGATGCAAGAAAATGGAATGAGTCTCAAATATTCTCCAAAGAGCCTATAAACATAAACAAGCAGTGACACGCGCACACTAGAGATGCGCGGATCAGCTCAAATGTCAACCGAATCCGCTCCTTCATTCTAATCATCCACCCGCCATCCGCCCGCACATATTGTTTTATCTGATATATATATCCGCACCCGACCCGCACCCGATCGACACTTTAATAATTCTAATTCTTTGTTTTAAGCATGATGATAGGTGTTACTTTCTCCGCAATGTCCGGCGGCAGAGTAACAGCTCGTTAATTCATGCTCGAGCAAATGATGAGACGGACAAAAGTACTCGATGCATGCCCTTCTTTTACTTATTTCAGAGTTTTCAGGTTCACAGTGCAAAACAGCTCCCGGGTGGAATTACTGAAGTAAACATTAAAAAAACCGGATAAAACTTTCTCCCTCTAATTCACCGCACGCACAGCACACAGTGAGAGTTCACGTCACACAGCATGCGTGTCGAACTACACTACCCACAATGCCCCTCGCTATGGACTATGGACTAAAGCGGTCACCGTGGATCGTTTGTTATTAACAGCAGATTCAGCTTTTACATATACAGGAAAAAGAACAAAAACGGTGTCCCTTCAGCCTAAACAGCAGCTATGTTGTGTGTACTTGGCCCTTTTCTTAACACTGTGCATCTGCCTGGATTCGGGCGATTCCGCCTCGCCTCCAAAACACGGCTGGCTGCACTAAATGAGCGTTCGCGCGCACCGCTTGTTGCAGGAATGCACACGCTTCTCCTTGCAAGGCGCTGCAGTCCTGTAAATAAGCGATCTTGTTTCTCCCAGAACGATAGCAGATTTCCCTCTGATGACTCCTCTAACTGAAGTTAGCACAGTATTGTTGCACTTCATCCATTATTTTGGGCGTCTCATCTTCACATTCTGCGAAGTCCACTCTCTGCTTTTTTGCTGGTCAACTGCTATGACCCGCGACCCACCCGCAATTAATCATAATGTATTTTTTTATTACCCGACCCGCCCGACCCGCGGATTATCCGCAGCGCCCGCGGATATAACCGCCATCCGCGCATCACTAGCGCACACATACATACACACACTCACAAACAAAAGCACCTGGTGGAGAACAGTTTCAATCTCCACCAACATCTGTTCAATGAGCATCATGTCAAAAGAACAAATAAGACTGTGGACCCGAAGACCCTTCACACCCTGCTCAAATACACTCTTTTCTCTCTCAAGACTCATATATGGATAACACCCAGTCCCAGCAGTGTTTGTGTGTCTCATCCCGACAGATGATTATGCAGAAGCATCATTCCCAAGACAAATGCTTGCTGTGGGTTTTATTACAGTTATAATGTGTTTTCTCCTCTTAAGCCTTCTTTCTATCCCGTCAGTCTCTTTTCTTTCTTGTCAAGCATCAACTGACTCTCATCCCACACGTTTGTGTTCAGCATCGCTAAACATACAGTGCACTCCACTACTGTAATATTGGCACCCTTGGTAGATAAGAGCAAAGAAGACTGGGAAATAAAGTCTTTATAGTTAAACCGTTTGATCTGTTGCTCAAAATATTAACGCAACATGGGTGAGAGTAGAGGCGTTTCTTTCTTCAAACCCTTTCAAACAGTTTGTGTTGATATAGGTGACATCTGATTGCAGTTTTGGAGTATTTCCGACCCCAAACCCCCAACTAACTTTTGCATTTCTCCAACTGTGGATTCTTGTACAATCTTTTGGCCACTCGTCCTTTTCCAAGCTCACTGGTAGCTTCCAGATAATTGACATTTCTTATTAACCACTGAGCCACCGTGCCGTCCGGTCTAAAACTATGTTTAAAAAATGATCCAAAGGCATGATAAAGCATTACTGAAAGAGGAAAGTGGATTGTGTTTTTCCTTTATCTCACTGATATAAATAAATAAATCCAGAGAAGATAACAGATTAAACTATGCATCAGTCTAAATTCCCAAGTAAGCTAATAATATGCCAGTAAATAACTGTTCATTTGCTCCAAGCCAAGGCAAATGAATGTTAATAAGTTAGTGTTTATTCATTTGTGCATTGATTCATGTCATGAATATTCATTAAACCCCAACGCCTCCTTTATGCTATTTATCAGTTATTATGACTTTATAATTATTATATAAGTGTGAAGAAGTGTTTAAAGTGTGGCACAGCGTTAAATACTTTTTTGTACAATAGAATGTGTTTAATTTGATTGTATTATTTGTTTAGAGAACAATAATGAGTACCATAGAGTTTACTGTGACTTACAGAAGACACTAAAATGTCATTTATAGAATAACATTTAACAGTAATCAATTAATCGTTTTAAAATCTGTATATTTTGCCACTCTATATATCTTTTGAACAACATTTTTTATTTTAAATATTGTCATGCAAATTGACAAAGGTTTAAATTTTCATAAACTTTATTAGCCATGTGAATAAAGGCTTTTTAATATTTTTTCCATATCTTTCGAGTGCCTTGGACTGATTTTTGCTGTTTGTTTAGATGAATATCTTGCCCAAAGGGCACAGACACGTTATTTGAGCTACCCTAGAGCACTTTTTGTTTGATTTTGATTTAAATTTTCAGTTTAACAAAATATTAATAATAATAATAATAATAATGATAGGCGGTTCATTCTGCTGTGGCCACCCCAGATTAATAAAGGGACTTAGCCGAAAAGAAAATGAATGAATAAATATTATCAATATTATTATTATTAATAATAATAATAATAATAAATTAATTAATAAACAATAATAAAAATAATAATAATAATAATAAAAATAATGCAAGAATAATATATAAAACTCATAACAACTTAATACACTTTGAAAGAAAAAAAATAATAATAGTATTAAAAAATACAGGAATAACATATTTGTCTAATCCAGGGATGCCCAAAGCAGGGTCAGCGGGCCAAAGTTGGCCCATAGTAGCCTTTGATTTGACCCACCGTCCCATCGGAAAAGAGGGGGAAAAGGAATGGGAAGGTGGGATGGGAGCGTTTGGGCAAATACTTTGGCAGAAATTGTGATTTCGAATTTAACGTCACCTTTTGTTTGTTTGTTTGTTTTATTGCTGAGCTGCAAAAAAGCAAATTGAAATTATATTTTCAATTAAATGTTGTAAATGTGAGTTTACAATTGTGTTATAAATGGGATTGTTTATGTTTTTCTAGTTTTCTACATTTTCTAGTTATTTTTAAATATTAGCAAATAATATTTATAATACATAATATAATTATAATATAATAAATATTAGCTAATTAAAACTTTCGTCCGCGACACCCACACAACTACCCCTTCCCCCACGATAAAACCCATCCAACCCCCCCACCATCAGTACAATAATCAAAATGTTGAGTATTTTGTAAAATATTTTAATTTCATGTCTGTATGCTTTTGTTCATTCATTCATTCATTTTCTTTTCAGCTTAGTCCCTTTATTAATCCGGGGTCGCCACAACGGAATGAACTGCCAACTTATTCAGCACATGTTTTACGCAGCGGATGCCCTTCCAGCTGCAACCCATCTCTGGGAAACATCCAAACACACTCATTCACACTCATACACTACGGACAATTCAGCCTACCTAATTCACCTGTACAGCATGTCTTTGGACTGTGGGGGGAAACTGGAGCAACCGGAGGAAACCCAGGGAGAACATGCAACATGCAAACACAGAAACGCCAACTGACCCAACCGAGGCTTGAACCAGCGACCTTCTTGCTGTGAGGCGACAGCACTACCTACTGCGTCACTGCGACGCCTATTTGCTTTTATATAATATGCTTTTTTAGATCAAATTTCAGATCTTAATGGATCAAAACTAAATATGACCTCTTTGGGGTCACCAAAACAACAAAATATTTAAAAAGCATTTAAATATTATTATTAAGATTATTAAAAAATCATGGAAAAAAGTAGATTACAGCATTTTTTATAGGAATACTGTACATTATTTTAACTGCTTTAAATAAAAAAAAAAACATCACATTTAATTCAATGTTATTGTAATTTGTACACCATTTTTATCTAGAGCCCCACAGTCACTGTAAAAACTATTATGATACCACTGCCAAATGACAATATGAAATCACTCATACAATGATATATGACTGCCAACCCACCCATACAACGTTTCATATTCGCTTTGTTCATATATTTTTTATTTCTCTTCCATTATAAATGCTCAAAAACACACAACAAGCAAACGTTAGTGCAATTAAACTTGATAGATGTCCCCCCCTTTCTCTCTTATGTGTGTGTGTGTGTCTGTAAATGCAAGACGTCATTAGTGAAATTCTCTGATTCTTAAGAGGATCTCAGGCTTATGCCGAGTCTCTAATATCTATGTGTACGCCGGCCAAAAGTTGCACAATCAACCTCTCAATTTGATGTCTTCATCCACATAAATGCTCATAAATAGCTCCCATCCAGAAAAACATCGCAGTAAACATACTTCACAATCGCAAACACACGCCCAAACTCAAGTATATAAAACCAAACCAAACATGACAATCACTAAATCATCTTGTATGTACCACGATTGAGCTCTTACGTCGAAAGGAGGACAGAGATGTGGCATAAACAAATGAAAGCTATTGTAATTAGTGCGACACTGTAAACACTGTGATTACAATTAGATGCTCTGTAAACAAAGCACTTACCTAATTACTTTACCCAGTCTGCAGGCTCTGGGCGCAAATGCAGGAATGCAGACCAGAAAGGCGAGCAGAGAATAAGCTGCGAAACAGCTGATCTTGGTGGATTAGGTGACAAAATTGGTAATGGAATTTTTTCGGCGGATTAAAATTTGTGAAAAAGTAATTGTGCAGTTTGTGCTGGAAACATGAATGAGACCTTGCGCGACTTGCAAAGGAGAGGTGTGTAATTGCCTTTGAAATAGAAACATTTCAAAGGAACTGATTATTTTGACTCGGGCACATAATAAACCGGCTAACAAACAGCGTTAGCAGGCACACTGAATTGCTCTGACGTCCGTAACAAAGGGCTAGCAACTACTTACAACATTTTAGCATCATGGTGGAGATTTTGTACAAGCACCACTCACATTTTCTTTTAAAAAATGTCATTTTGGATTTTGTCTTTTCCCAGAATTCACATTTTTTTTATTTAGAAGTTTAACAATTAGCTAAGTTTAGCAATTAGCAAACTTTAGCAATTAGCTAATTTTAGCGAAGCAATTACAAGTTTATACCTCACAATTCTGACGAAACTGATCTTATGCTATAGACTAGATGTTAGAACAAAATTTCAACACAGATTGCAAGAAACAAAGTCAGGTCTCAAAGTCTCTAAACATTTTCCACTGTAACCTCTCCAAAATAGCAGTAAATGTTTTTAGCTAAGTTTTTTTGGCTCAAAACCAATTCACAAAGCTGCTGAGACGAATTTTTAGTAAGAAATACAGTAGGGCTGCACAATATATTGTTTCAGCATTGATATCGCAATGTGCGAATCTGCAATAGTCACACCGCAGGACATCAAACAATTTTAACTGAGTTTAAACCATTTAGACACAAGAAATGACAAAGTTTGCCACTTTAACAAAGATTGTGTTTAAGTATACAATGAAGACTATAGTGTTATTTTACATTTGATTATTACATTTCTGTACCTCAATACTGTTAAAACCACCTAAATCAGGGGTGTCCAAACTCAGTCCTGGAGGGCTGGTGTCCTGCTGCGTTTAGCTCCAACTTGCTTCAACACACCTGCCAGGAAGTATATCTAGTGAGAGAGCTTGATTCGCTGGTTCAGGTGTGTTTGATTAGGGTTGGAGCTAAACTCTCCAGGACACCGGCCCTCCAGGACTGAGTTTGGACACTCCTGACCTAAAAGCGTTGGTTATTTAATGTTTTATCTTTGTTCTACTGTGTTCATATGTAATTTCCTTTATTTTATTTTGTATATATTTATTTTTATAATTGTGTACATTTTATGCAGATTCAGTCCCCTAACAATATCATCCCATATCATAAAAACATCATCAAATATCAGTCATCTTGTGAAATTACATTGACAATATTATCGCAATATATATATATATATATATATTGCAGAAAAACTAAATATTGCAATGTCAGTTTTTTACAATATTGTGGAGCCCTAGTCTTAAAAATACTCAAATATTTTAAAACACATTCAAATAAACATTTTAAAATGCAGGCCAAGTGATGAATTGCATTCTAAAATGTTTATAATGTCCCTTGCTTTTAAAGTTTTTGTCCATTTTAAATGTTTTCTTCCAGTGTTACAAGTAAGCATACAGCATTTTCTTCAAACAGGCTGCACAGTGGCACAGTGGGTAGCACAATCACCTCACAGCAAGAAACTCGCTGGTTCAAGCCTCGGCTGGGTCAGTTGGCATTTTTCTGTGGAGTTTGCATGTTCTCCCCGTGTTCGCATGGGTTTCCTCCAGGTGCTCCAGTTCCCCCCACAAGTCCAAAGACATGCGCTATACATGAATTGGGTAGGCTAAATTGGCCTTAGTGTATAAATGCTTCCCAGTGATGGGTTGTGGCTAGAAGGGCATCCGCTGCGTAAAACATATGCTGAATAAGTTGGCGGTTCAATCCGCTGTGGTGACCCTAGATTAATAAAGGGACTAAGCCGAAAAGAAAATGAATGAATGAATAAATGAATAAATGAATTTTCTTCAAACATAATTAAGCAAAAACATGTTTAATTTCTTAGAAAAATAAATATATTTAGAAAAATATGTAAAAATGGCCAAATTTGTCATGCAAACAATAGTACAAAAAATATAATTAACTTCCCATATTTTTCCTTTTCCTACAATTCTGCATTTACATCTTGCATTTCTCTAAAATACGGAAAAACATGATTCCTGACTGTAAAAAAAAATAAATAAATAAAATAGCAATAAATGCAAAATATAATTTTGTATGTTTGTTTGATTCTGTGCTTGAAGTAATCTTATGTAATCTTCCGGCAGCTAGCTCTCTGCAACTTCCACATGGTCGCTCACTGAATCTAAGCAGCGCTGCGCCCGGTCAGTACCTGGATAGGAAGACCTCATGGGAAGGCTAGGTTGCTGCCGGTAATGGTGTTTGTGAGACCAGCAGGGGGCACTCAACCTGCGGTCTGTGTGGGTCCTAACGCCCCAGTATATTGATGGGGACGATATACTGCTTAGTGAGCGCTGTCTTTCGGATGAGACGTTAAACCGAGGTCCTGACTCTCTGTGATCATTAAAAATCCAAGGATGTCCTTCGAAAAAGAGTAGGGGTTTAACCCCGCCAAATTGGCCCACTGGTCTCTGTCCATCATGGTCTCCTAACCATCCCCAATCATAATTAGTTTCTCTCCACCAATCAGCTGGTGTGTGGTGTGCGGTCTGGCGCAATATGGCTGTCGTTGCGTCATCCAGGTGGACGCTGCACACTGGTGGTGGATGAGGAGATCCCCCCCATTGTGTAAAGCTCTTAATATAAGGAATTATTATTATTATTATTATTATTATTATTATTATTATTATTATTATTATTATTATTATGTTTATCTCATGTTCGCCCAAAAATGAATATTGGCTTCCATAGTAAAAATAAATAAATAAATAAATAACAGTATGGAAGTCATTGGTTACTGTTTTCCAGCTTTCTTCAAAATATCTTCTTTCGTGTTTGACAGAAGAAAGAAAGTCAAACAGGTTTGGAACAGGTGGGGGATGAGTAAATGATGAATTCTCAGTGTTGTGTGAACTGCCTCTTTACTAAGTAAGGCCTTATTATAGAGTTTTAAAACAAGAGGACACGCATCATATTTAAATCCTGCCACGTTCACTAAAACAATGTGGTTGGCTGCCACAGCCGAGGGCATCCGGTGGTGAAGGGTTTCGCCCAAAATACATCGACTACTGAAAAAATGCTCATTACTAAGTGCTAATTGGCTAGTTTTGATATCAAGGGACTCTACATCCCAAATGAATCTCGCTGACTCCTTTGGGCCACATTCACAGCACCTGTGTGCATTTCCAGATAGCAAATTAATTAGGAGTCAGATCAAAGACATGCATTTTTTAGGTTTTAGTAACAGATGGCAGCACTGTGATCATAGACCTTTTAGCGAAATTGCCAAGAAAAAAACACACACATTTCAATTAGCAAACTTTCTTGTTTAATTTAAGCAGGTTTTGCAACTACTGCTGTTTATGCATCAGTTTAAACACAGCATTTGTCATTCAAATATATTTACTAAAACAAAGTATTCCAGTAACAAATTCCCCTTGCGGAAAACAGTCAACTCTAAACCAGAGTCCAATAATATTGAGATTGCAGAATTGTTGAGGAAAGCCATCGACTTCTAATATTGAGTGAAATTGACATGTTTGAGATTCTCTGCGCTCTCCGGAGAGCTGAACTAGAAGCACGGAGATGTCCTAGTTTGGAAGTTCTCAAAAACAAATAGTTGGAGCGTCTCTGAAAGTTTCCCCCTCCTCCCTCCCCCCTTTTTCTCCACATGCAGGTCCCTGATTCCACAACCACCATCAAAGCCCTCCTGCACAAATTAGTCTCGAGTTGATGGATGGCACAGGAAACAAAAATAAAATTAAATAAAAATATATATAGTAAAAAGTACATATATAAAGAATATATAATGACTAGATTTATCATTTTAATTTAGTTTAACCATATATATATATATTTACATAACAAAACCTAAATGTTAAAATTAAAAACGAAGAAGTTAACTTAATCACTTCATGTCCTTGTAGAAAAAAAGTTTCTTTTTTCTACAGATTATTTCAGTAAGTAACCATTTAAAATATTAATATAAACTTAAAAAAATATTTAATGCCACTAAATAACACTCTGAAAAACATCAATTTGATTCAACAAGGTACTGGAAATATTCCTCAGAGATTTTGGTCCATTTTGACATGATAGTGTCACGCAGTTGCTGCACATCCATGATGCAAATCTATTTGATCTGTGACTGTGGAGGCCATTTGAGTACAGTGAACTCATTGTCACGTTCAAGAAACCAGTCTGAGATGATTCATGATGATTATGACATGGCTGGAAGTAGCCATCCGAAGATGTGTACACTTTGGTCAATAAGGGATGGACATGGTCAGCAACAATACTCAGGTAGCCTGTGGCATTGACATAATGCTCAATTGGTAATAATGGGCCCAAAGTGTGCCAAGAAAATATCCCCCACACCATTATACCATCACCACCGGCCTGAACCGTTGATACAAGGCAGAATGGATCCATACTTTTATGTTGTCGATGCCAAATTCTGACCCTACCATCCGAATGTTGCAGCAGAAATCGAGACTCATCAGACCAGGCAACGTTTTCCCAATCTTTTATTGTCCAATTTTGGTGAGCCTGTGTGAATTGTAGCCTCAGTTTCCTGTTTTTAGCTGACAGTAGTGGCACTCGGTGTGGTCATCTGCTGCTGTAACCCATCCGCCTCAAGCTTCGACATGTTGTGCGTTCAGAGATGCTCTTCGGCATTGTAACAAGGGGTGATTTGAGTTACCTATTTGAGCCTTTCTATCTGCTCGAACAAGTCTGGCCATTCTCCTCTGACCTCTGGCATCAACAAGGCATTTGTGCCCACAGAACTGTCGCTCACTGGATATTTTCTCTTTTTTGGACCATTTTTTTAGTAAACCCTAGAGATGGTTGTGCATGAAAATCCCAGAATATCAGCACTTTCTGAAATTCTCAGACCAGCCTGTCTGGCACCAACAACCATGCCACGTTCAAAGTCACTTAAATCACCTTTCTTCCCCATTCTGATGCTCGGTTTGAACTGCAGCAGATCGTCTTGTCCATGTCTACATGCCTAAATCCATTGAGTTGCAGCTAGGGATGCACCGATACCATTTTTTCCCAACCGATCCGATCTCGATACCAAAATTCTGAATATCGATCGATACCGATCCGATCCCGATACTGTGCCGTTTTTTTGTTGTCCCCAACTCTTTTTGCGTTGAGACTGATAGGTGCATCTTTTGCATGGTTTACTAATGTTTTGCCGTTGCGCGCTATGTGCTCTCCAGCGGAAAAAGCGTGTTACATCAGTCTTGTCTTTTTCATTCTTCAACCAAATGAAAGCAGAGGTGGGGTTGGGTTTTCTTTGAGGTGACAGCAGTGTCTGTGTTGTCAAGACGACTTCGGCGAGCTTTTAATGATGGAGGAGAGACTTGTGGTCGCTGTTTCAAGTCATTCAAAGCTGTATGACTTTACAAATCTTAAATATCATAATGCAATTAAAAATTACAATTACTGACAGGAACACTCGCGCACAATACGGCTCAGCTGATTCAGTCGTTTCCTAGTGACATAAAAAGAGCACCGCGCTCCTTTTTATCTTGTCATCAATAAAGGCAGTGCGGTGCGCCTCGCGTTTTTGGAATGGAAAAGCGCGTGCAGTCACAGTAACGTGCAACCACACGTGCCAACATATTTTGTCAAAGAAGCAAAATGAAAGAAGGATATTTCAGCTCATAGTTTGACACAGAATTGTTGACAAACCACCCAGCGCTGATGTGGATCGCCTCTGTGCTGCCAGAGCCGTGTCATAAACTCAATAAATAGGCTATTGGTGATTTAGTGTTCAACTAACAAACCAACCTTTTTTCTATTTGGAAAATTACAGTTATTAATAGTTCTTATATAATATAATTTTCTAAATAGCCTACATAGCCTAATCTACCAATCAAACAAATCTAAAGTTTTTTTTTTTTTTTTTTTTGCATAGGCTAATGGACCTCGCACCAAACTGAGGCTTTCATTTTACAGCTTAAAAAAACATGTATGCAAATAATGCAATATCATATGTAAACAACAAAATTGTTATATGTTATGTAGTAGCCAATACTTTACAAAAAGTCAACATAGAGCCTTTAGGTTCATTGTCTTTCATTACACGTAGCGCGCGCACATGAACCATGAATGAGACAGAGGAAATAAGTCATAATCGTAATTAAACACATAATCTTTAAACTAATGAATTCTATTAAACATGTTGACAGGAGATTTGTAATATTTAACATTAAATGATTAACATTAATTAAATGCATATTTTGGAGCGATCTATTTGAGGTAGCCTGACATTTTTATTTGATGGAAGAAAAAAAACATGATTGGACAAACAGCCTGCCGGTTCTTAAAAAGTCAGTGTTTTCGTTTTGTAATTTAAACTTGTCATTTAGGGGAAAGATCTAGAGCAGGATTTATTTTATTATTTTGTTTAGTTTCTGTTTTTCTATATGCTGCTAAAAACACAGCAGGTGAAGATGCTATATTATGTTCTGTATGCTGTTTGCATTTAAAATAAATAAGTATTTTAAAATGCAATATTTAATGTGTCATACAAAATATAGGCACGTTAATTATTTTTTTATTGATATTTTAATATGAATCTGTTAGCTGTTAACATTCGGTTAACGAGCCCAAATTTACCGAAATTAGCAGTTTCTATAGCTCTGGTGCTAAACTGAAATCATCTTCTTTAGTAAATAAAATAACAGACCTATAGTTATACATGACAGACGGCACAATCTAACTAAAAACATGCTTGCTGTAAAACTAGGCTACATTATTTGAGCATTCCTTGTGATATTGTCCCTTCCTTTTTAATATTAAGATTTTTCTTTGATATCTGCAATAGGCTATTGACATCGTTGGTAAAATAATCAGCCTTTTATTAAATTTATTAATTACAGCCTGATATTTTCCTGCAGGTTTGATGCAGATTAATCTAAACCGTCTGATGCCAGTTTAACTTAATAATTCCTCTCCAAATCTTATATGCTTCAGCGCCAAAACACAAACTGGTCTGTTTAATAAAATATTAATATATAAAATTACATTGAAATGTTCACAGTTTCAGAATAGCCTATATTAGGCTAAATCATTTTCTCTTAATAACAATCCATATTGCGCCCGTCAGTTTCACCTTTAATTTATTTAATAAACTATTGACCACAATGGGCCAGGCTTTGAAACTATTCGCAGCAATTAATGTATTCACCGTAGAAAAATAAACTCAATCTGAAGGATGGGAGAACAAACACATTGTAAGAATAATCTTATACGGAGCGCCGCACCTCGCCTCTGCGCATGCAGCCGGCACGTGAATGAAAGCGCTTGATGCATCAGAGACAGCGCGCAGCGCTCCGGTATCTGCAGACATTTGCAAAACAGCAGCTCAAATGGAAGAAATAAGTGCGTTGAGGATCTGTTCAATGCATTATTGAGGCTTTTCTAAACATTTCAGGTAGGCCTACTTTGTGTGTGAAGAGCAGGTAATAACCGTCTCCACTCCAGTATTGCGAATGCGATCTGATCTAACACACACAGCAGCGCAAACATGACGAAATGAACTCCTGCTGCAGGTCAAAATGAACCCATTTAATGCAAAACTAAATGCATATCTCCACTAATTATTTAGACTAAAGGGAACAAATAGTCTTAGAGAAAGTTTTTTCTGTTGTCAAATGCGACAAGCAAACTGAATTGTGAATGAATGGAGAATGATTGACGGGCGCAGCCGCGCAGCGGCGGGAAGGGCTGAACTGAACATGAATTTAAACACTTTAATATTCATCTGTGCTTCACATTAAACTGAATGGCTTCAGAACATTTCGGATATAGTGGGCCTACATGACAATGTTCTAGTGCCTTAAAATAGGCTTCATGTAGCCTATTAGTTGGCTTATAAACACAAAATATAGCGCACGCGCAAGATCGTATTTGGATCGGTACCAGCTGGCCGATACCCGATCCAGCAAAAATATGCGATATCGAACCGATATCCGATCCAAGTATCGGCATCGGTGCATCCCTAGTTGCAGCCATGTGATTGGCTGATTAGAAATTTGCGTTAACGAGCAGTTGGACGGGTGTATATATACCTAATAAAGTGTATATATATATATACACACACACACACACACACACACACAAGGTATAAATACAAAGTGTTAATATAGTGTATATATCCCTTACATAAACCATCAATTTGTTACATATAAATAATAATTAATGTTAAAATATTCATAGAAACTATATCAAACCACTATTATTTTCTTATTACACAATAATAATAATAATAATAATAATAATTTTAAATAATGCAGTAACATTTAGTTTTTTAAAATAAAAAATGAATATAAGTTACTTTTTAAGATACACACACACACACACACACATATATATATATATATATATATATATATATATATATATATATATATATATATATATATATATATATATATATATATAATTTATTTGCTACTTAAAAATTTTCTAAACTCTAAAATCCATTACAATTTCCTAAAAAAAATAAATAAAGTAAAAAAAAAAAATCTACTGATGCCACCTTTAAGAATCAGTATGGGTACACGGCAAATATCTCCATTGGTATAACTGTATATCCAGAAAAACCCTGGAACTAATAGTTATTTTATTCACACCACAGACCACGAAAGGCATATGAAGCAAATAAAAAAATGGCTGACTGGGCATGTACGTGTGCACCAGTGCGAGCAAACTGTACAATAAATACAAGTCGTACATTTCATTATCAGCCAGCCGCATGCCTCATTTAACAAAAATGCTCTCTTTGCGTGGAAAGAAAACTTGCTTCTGTTGCTCACGCTGAAAGGGGGCAAGAAAACAATAGTTTATGCATGCACTGGGACACTGGGACTCCAGGCGGAAGTCTCAATGAATTAATGACACATGATACACGACTCCAACACTTCCTCGTACTATGCAGCTGCCAATTAATTTAAAGTATAATCATGGAATGCATGTACTAAATTAAAAACACGTGTGTATGTGTGTGTATACAAACCATCAAACGCCACAAATCATCAAGAGCACTCCCAGCCTGAGCATATGGTTAATGCATGAGGTGAAGCATGGTGAAAATGAATTCTGATTATCATTATTAGAGCAACACATGTTTATTTAATTGCATTTGTGAATAATAAGGCTGTTCACAAATTGGGCTGCATATAAGTGTATGCTAATTACTAGAGAGGTAATATGAATAAACAGGTGCTTGAAAGACTTAATAGGAAGATTTTGTGTGTGCGCGCGTGTGTGTGATGGTACACCGAACAGCCATAAATATTATGAAAAATAGAGTAAGAGTATGCAGATTTGTTCCTATTATGAAAGCGCAGGTGTGCAAAGCTGCTAATAACTATTCAGTGTCGTATTTTTGGGGTGCTAATATAATTTTAGCTGGATTTCAATGTAGCAGATTTGTTGTATATGGTCTACATATGTAGTACTTTTGTATTATGGAATCCAATATGGCAAACACACCCTTATGTGACTGATTTGGTATACTAGTTGTAATGTGAAGTGGGATGCTGACAACAGAGTGTGGATCAAAATGCAGGTTTATTGAAAATGGTCAGGCAAGCAACGGTCACAATCAGGAGCAAACAGATGTATGCAGGCAAATCCAGAGTCAAAATCAAATACACCGACGTAAGGTCAATACAGGCAGGCAGCAGACAGGAATAAACAAACGAAACAAAGCAAGGTTCAAACACGGCAAAGCAAGGCAAAGGAAAACGCGTCGTAATGTTCACAGATACAGTTAAACAAGACTCATCAATGAGTGTCTCAAAGTGAGCCGTATATATGTCTGTGTAATCAGTACTTGAGCAGCATCAGCTGTGTGAGTGTAATCAATGGAGACTGGAGCAGGTGTGTGCATGTGTTGCATGACAGGACTTGTAGTTCATATTGAGACAGGATTGTAGTCCCTGTAAATGTAAATGTTCTCCAGCATCTATAAAGGGTAGATCGCCGGTAATTGTAATGTAATGTAATGTAATGTGTATTTATATAGCGCATTTATTGTGTATGGCCATACACCCAAAGCGCTTCACAATCATGTGGTGGTTTGTCTCTCCACACCACCACCAGTGTGCAGCATCCACTTGGATGATGCGACGGCAGCCACAGGACAACGGCGCCAGTACACTCACCACACACCAGCTACTGGTGGAGTGGAGAGACAATGATGGAGCCAATTTGGTGGATGGGGATGATTGGGAGGCCTTGATCGTAAGGGTCGATTGAGGGACTTTGGCCAGAACACCAGGGTTACACCCCTACTCTTTTACGAGAAGTGCCATGGGATTTTTAATGAACACAGAGAGTCAGGACCTCGGTTTATTGTCTCATCCGAAAGATGGGCACGAATTGTGACACTAGTGTACAAAAAAAAGTCACAATGGCCACATTTGAATAAACACAAGAGATTTAAAGGGATATTTCACACAAACCTTTACTGGTTTCAAAACATTAGTATGAGTATATGGGTTTTCAAGTTTTAACCTTTCTTAAAAATATCTTCTTTTGTGTTCAACAGAAGAAAGAAACTCCTAAAGGTTTGGAATTACTTCAGAGATATTAATTTCTGGGTGAACTATCCCTTTAAACTGTTTGCTAATAGCATGATTCTACGCTAACAATTAGAACTGGGTGATATGGTAAAAAATGTAGAAAATTGGCTGCTAAAATGTTTCATACAAGTCAATATTGATAATATTCACAATAATTTGACATATTAATTGTTAAATTCTAAAGATTTCTGATTTCCAGAGATTTTATTGTTCATATGAACCACCATTTTACAGTCAAAACATGCCAACACTTGTCTAGTGACAAAATTTGTCAATTGATAAATATAAAAGTTGATCATTCATTTAATCATTCATTTTCCTTCGGCTTTAAACATATGCTAGATAAGTTGGCGGTTCATTCCGCTGTGGCAACCCCAGATTGAAAAGAAAGTGTTTTTGACAGCCTTTTCTATTAACAAAATATCTGAATAGAGAATTTGATAACACTTTCTATGAAGCTCATGCTTATAATAAATTATAACTTTTTAATTATTTATAATCATCCTATAAATGTATCTTTAAAGACACAACAAACATTATACTGTATTATAATGACAGTTATAGCTACAAAATAATAATTATTTTAATAGTGTTATTAATACCTATTACTTAAAGCCATCAATGATGCATTCATAAAGGTTAGTAACTGTATTATGACCCACAATAAGTATTTATAAAGCATAGTGCTCTTATCCACAATATAAAAGCATTCATTTATTTTGACAGAACAAAATCTGTCTATAACCATACCTGCCAACACTCCCGTTTTTCCCAGGAGTCTCCCGTATTTCAGACCCATCTCCTGTATTGTTTGGTCTCCCGGAAAACTCCCGGAATTCCACCCCTGCCCCATATATATATATATATATATATATATATATATATATATATATATATATATATATATATATATATATATATATATATATATATATACGCACACACACACACACAACAGTTCTGTCTGGTTTTTGAATCTGACTGGCTGATAGCCATGCAATATTCTGCCAGTAACAGCACTCGACCAGCCTCTTCACCCTTCACCCTTGTGTATTACTCCGCCCACATACAGCAACAAGCAGAGGACACTCTACAGTTTGACAAATAATGCTGGCTGTTGAACAACAATGTAATTTAGAGTCTTTTTAGTCAAAAATGTAGTTGTTTAGATTGCAACTATGCAGTTTATTTATAAGGATAGTGCTTATTTTAAAATATTTATAATTTCTGAGAGACAGCAGTTCAGCATCCATTAGCCTGTCATTGAGCAGACCAAAGATGGTTGACGTTGTCCATCAGAGAGTGCATAATAAGCCCTTAGACGAGGAAAAATACAGCGTAATTTTAAACTACAGCTGATCAAATCATTATAAAACTGGTAAGTGACTTCCAAGTCTATATCTCTCTTTTGTATTTTGTAGTGCTGTATTTATACCATAGTAATTGTAGTGTGTTGAGTGTGAGATGGGACTCATCTTAAAATCTTAAAAACGGACCTGACCATCTGTTTTAATGAGTCTCTTGTTTTCGCTACTGCGGACTAGTTCAGTAAACAGAAAGAAAGAAGAAATTCCTGCATGCGTTTAGTGTTTTTCCTTATCGCGAACACAACAGTGATCTAGTAGTGATTGCGTTGCTTTGGCTTTTTCGGGGATAATCATTGTGATATCCCGATTGCAACAGAGAAATACTGGGAAATCTCTGTAGACTGATGGCATTTCATGCTGTTCAGCCATATAATCTAAAAATGTGAGCAAAATCACCTGTTTTGTCATCACTCTAGACATTACACTAGAATCATTCCAATACTAGCTCTAAAGTGACGTTGGTGAAGTAGTAACAGTTTCTTCTGTTCTGACGTCAGCTGCAGATGTGAATGAATGGCAGAAGAAAGTAGTTTCTCGTACAAAAGGGTTTTTAGACTCTCGTGTTTGATTTTCTTTCTTATATACACAATTATCCCGTTGAACTGTTGTATAAATGCAATTTCACACTCATAGCAGTGCAATGTGGCTGTATATAGTCACTGGTGGGACACTAAGGCAACGCACGCCTCCCACCAGTGCCGATATACAGCCACATCGCACTGCTACTCGTGTGATATTGCTCATTTATATATATAAATGAAAATGTGTCACTAATAGTAAGTATTAATAACACTATTATAAGTGTAGCTATAGCTGTCATTACAATACAGTATAAGGTTTGGTGTATCTAAAGATTTACAGAATTGTTATGATTGATAAATAATTATAAACAGTTATAATTCATTATAAGCATGAGCTTCATAGAAAGTGTTAAAGAAAGTTTTAATTGTTTTGTTCTTGTTTTAATGAGAAAATAAATGATAAACAAATTTTTATTCCATGACTTTGAGCAAATGATGCAGACATACTTATGTTCAGTAAAACAAAAACATCTTTAAATAGTTTTTAAAAAGTTTTTTTTTAATATAGAACTGATAAAGAATGTGTGTCGCATAAAAGCACCAATTAGTTCTATTGAAATACTGACATTTACTCTAAAAACGTTTATCAAAAACAAACACCAAGTAAAAGAAAACTTGCTAACTTTCTTTTCTGAGTGCCTGTAATTTTATTTAGCATTCTCATAATTGAATCCACAAGTTTGCTGCTTTTAGAATTTGTTCAAATTTAGATGCCAGAATAATGTTGTTGCCTACCTTCTGAAGCATCCTCCTCATTACCTTGCAATGTTGTTTAGGCAGGCAACTTCACTAAATTTTAGAACAGAGCAATATTCCTGCTAATTTAAAGAGCCAATCTAATTTAGCTGCTGACCTAAACTGATTTTGGTCGACAGAATGCCAATAAATGCCTTACGCTAAAGCCAAAAAGAGCATTTTGCCATAGATGGTATTTGTCTGTCTGTGCTCTAATTCATCTGAGTAGACTTAAGACTTTCAAATTCGTAGTTATTAGCCATCAAAAACAAACGCCTCTATGTTTTGCTGACTTCAGTTTGACAGCCTTCATTACATTAGCTTTCAATTGGTATTCTGACAGGTTGTCAGAAATGAGCTCAAAAACGGGGAAAAGTAAATTAATGAGAGAACACATTTCAGTGGCACGAGCGAGAACAGTTTGAAGGAGAAAATAAAATGTACAAAAAAAATCTGTTGGTATTTCCTATCTGACACATTAATGAAATTGAGAGTTTGTGTGGGTGCATTTTAATGCTGTTAGTGCCTCTGTTGTTTCTTTAAGCAAGTGAGGGCAAAAAGTTTAATTAACACACAATCAAATGTCAGTCTTCTGACACAGCAATTATAAGCATGGATCCTCGATAATTGATTTAATGAAGAAAAAGACAGGACCGTGTGAAGTGATCCATGTTCAATTAATCTCTTTCAGAAAAATGACTAATCGTGGGCTTTTTCAGTCACTGTTTACTGTAGTAGACGCTTATGTTGAATATATGTAGAAACAAACAGACCGAAAGACAGACAAAATAATAGAGAGAAACTGATAGAATGATGAATAGATATAGAAAGACAAAATTACTGAATGGTAGACAGATATAGAAAGAGAGACAGATAGTGTCACATCCCCGGCTCGTCCTCACTCACCCAATCCAGTTTCACCACCTCACACTAGTCCTACCCAACCCCGAGAACCTTCCCCTGATTACTGATTACCCGCACCTGTTCACCATTAGCCCGGACACTATATATTCCTACCTCTTCCGTTCACATATTGTCCGGTATTGAAGTCGTATGGTTGTCTTCACCCCAGCTCCCTCGTCTGCTCTTCTTCCATGGATGTTCCTCCTGAGTCTTCGTGATCATCGCACTGATAAAGGGAAGTGTCTTTATTGTCATCCCATATCTGAAGATCTATATGCACCTGCCTGCACTTCGTGCACACTGCCACCAACGGAGGTGTGAGGATTGTTAACCCAGTCTTGACTGTTGCCAGGTTTACCCGGCGAAGACGTATGAGGTGTTCCTCGGACGATCTTCCACTGCCCAGCACTGTGTGATACCTTTTATGATTTACGTTGAATAAACTAAATGAAAAGATAACCATCTCTGACTTCTTTGTATACCAGCTTGACAGAATACCGGACCAGCAAAACAACAACAATATGGAAGCTAACGCTACGCTACCCGGAAGTGAGTTACCTTCCGCATCTCTGAGCGCTAGCTCCAACCTGGTGGTGACACCGAGTACTCCACTCGCTCGACCAACGAGTTACTCTGGGGATCCAAGCACCTGCAATGGGTTTCTACTACAATGTTCTTTATATATTGAAGCCAATCTAGTGCAATTCCCTAACGAACTTTCCAAAGTTGCATTTGTGATTTCTCTCCTCTCAGGCCGAGCCTTACAATGGGCAGATGCGTTGTGGAGTACTCGCAGCCCAGTGATCACCACCATTCAATCCTTCGTCACTCACTTTAAAGAGGTATTTTCAGTTCCACTTACCCCTTTATCAGTGCACGACGAACTCATGAATCTCTCCCAAGGAAGGATGTCTATCCATGAATACACACTGCAGTTTCGGACACTGGCCGCTAGCAGCGGATGGAACCCTGTGGCGCTGTTGGCTGCTTATCGTAAAGGGTTGAAACCCTCCCTCCGTAAACAGATGGTCATTTATGACGACAATGCAAACCTGGAATCCTTCATCAAAAAGGCTATCAGCGTGTGTCAACATTTATCTGCTTGTTCTTCTCTCGCTAATGATTCTCCATCACCACCCATACCTCCCACGATAATGCAGGACCCTGAGGAACCGATGATTACTGACTCTTACTGGCTCGATGCCACAGAACGCCAACGGCGTATTCGACATCAACTCTGCCTCTACTGTGGAGAATCTTCTCATCGTATAGCCACCTGTCCCATCCGTCCACCTCGACTCGTGGTGAGTAAAGTCATCCTCACACCCACAGTATCCACCATACCTCATATTGTGGCAGAATTAATAATACATGGTCAAACTTTTCCTGTACATGTTTTACTGGACTCCGGAGCCGCTGGGAACTTCATATCCTCCACCTTTATCTCTCGCCATAATATTCCTTCAGTGAGGAATGAGGTGCAGTACCGCATCACCACCATCCAAAGTTCACCGCTAGGAGAAGGAAAGATCAATCGCCGTACCAAGCCCATCACCCTTCGTTTGGGTTTAAGTCATCAAGAGACACTCACCCTTCTTATTCTCCCTCATGCCAATGTAGATGTCATTCTGGGACGACCGTGGCTTATTCAACACCAACCTCGTATTAACTGGGAGACTGGAGATATCCTCGAGTGGGGATCAAAGTGTGAAAGTAATGGTCATATTACCCCCTCTACTGGTCACTCCACGTCATTACCCCTGCAGACTACACGCATACAAGCCACGTCTCCTTCCAACCATCCCATTCCCTCAACCTATCATGAATATATGGACGTTTTTAGCAAAGAACGTGCCACCCAACTACCCCCTCATCGGTCCTGGGATTGCTGTATTGATCTGTTGCCCGATGCCAAGTTGCCACACGGAAGGATTTATCCTTTATCCCGTCCGGAACAGGAAGCTATGCATAATTACATCAATGAAGCTCTCCAGCATGGGTTCATCCGACCATCCACTTCTCCTGCCGCCTCCAGCTTCTTCTTTGTTGCAAAGAAGGATGGGGGACTAAGACCATGCATCGACTACCGTGTGCTGAATGCTGCAACCGTCAAATTCGCCTACCCTCTACCTCTAGTTCCAGCCGCCTTAGAAGAATTGAGAGAAGCTAAAGTGTTCAGCAAACTAGACCTTCGGAGTGCCTACAATCTTATCCGCATCCGCCAGGGGGACGAGTGGAAAACGGCCTTTGTTACACCTTCCGGCCACTACGAGTACCTCGTTATGCCCTACGGACTGGCAAATAGTCCATCCATCTTCCAGAGTTACATGAATGAGATCTTCTGAGACTTCCTTCATCACTTCGTTATTGTTTACATTGATGACATTCTCATCTACTCCCGTACTCTGGAAGAGCATCAAGATCATGTCACCCAAGTACTCCAACGTCTACGGCAAAACCATCTGTTCCTCAAACCCGAAAAATGTGAGTTCCATCAAACCACCATATCCTTCCTCGGTTACGTCATCACCCCGCAAGGAGTGAGTATGGAGCAATGCAAAGTAGATGCTGTCTCTAAATGGGAATACCCAAAAACCATCAAAGAACTCCAACGTTTTCTGGGATTCGCCAACTTCTATCGGCGGTTTATAAAAAATTACAGCATACTATCAGCCCCACTCACTTCCTTGCTTCAAGGAGGTAAGCGAGTACTCACCTGGACCCCTGAAACATCCCAAGCCTTCGACCACCTTAAATCCAAGTTCACTTCAGCACCCATCCTGCGTCATCCTGATCCCAACCTCCCTTTCATCGTTGAGGTAGACGCCGCAGATAATGGAATAGGCGCTATCCTCTCCCAGTGGTCTGGCGAACCCAAAACCTTACATCCATGTGCCTATTATTCCAAGAAATTGACGCCTGCTGAACAAAACTACGGGATCGGTGACCGCGAGCTACTAGCCATCAAACTGGCACTGGAGGAGTGGCGCCACTGGCTTGAAGGAGCCCAACATCCCTTCACAGTCATCACTGACCACAAGAACCTCCAATATATCCGTGATGCCAAACGTCTGAATGCGCGTCAAGCTCGTTGGTCACTTTTCTTCGCCCGGTTTGACTTCCATATCACTTACCAACCAGGGCACAAGAACGTCAAAGCCGACGCCTTATCCAGACTTCATTCACCTGATCCTCGTAATGATTCTCTCGAATCCATTCTTCCTCCCTCCATCTCTGTGGCCCCTATACTATGGCAATTAGATGAGGAAATCCGACAAGCCACCGTAGACGAACCAGCTCCCCCTGGCCTCCCTCCAGGCCTGTGCTACGTACCCACGAGATTCCGCATACCACTCCTGGATAGCACACACACCTCCCTCGGCTCAGGACACCCAGGTAGCAGGCGAACCCTCTCGCTCATCAGAGAAAGGTATTGGTGGCCTAAAATGGCCCATGATGTCACCCAATACGTTAAGGGTTGCTCGGTCTGTGCCATCACTACCACTCCACGCCATCTACCTGAAGGCAAGCTGCAGCCATTGCCCACTCCCCGCCGACCCTGGACGCACCTTGGTGTAGACTTTGCCACCGATCTACCCCCCTCTCAAGGTTATACTACCATTTTAGTGGTTGTAGATCGGTTTTCCAAATCCTGCAAACTAATACCTCTCAAAGGTCTCCCTACAGCCCTGGAAACTGCTGAGGCCCTATTCCATCACGTTTTCAGAAACTATGGTCTTCCCGAAGACATTGTGTCAGACCGAGGTCCACAATTTATCTCCAGGGTCTGGCGGGCATTCTTCCACCTCTTGGGCACCACCATCAGTCTATCTTCTGGCTATCATCCGCAAACCAACGGTCAGACCGAGCGTAAAATCCAAGAGATTTCCCGGTTTTTACGCTCCTACTGCCATGCTCATCAAAACACCTGGAGCCAGTATCTTCCGTGGGCTGAGTATGCACAAAATTCTCTTCGTCAATCCTCTACTGGTCTAACTCCTTTTCAATGTGTCTTAGGCTACCAACCACCTTTGTTTCCCTGGAATGGGGAAGCATCGGAAGTGCCCGCGGTTGATCACTGGTTCCAGGAGAGCGAGAGGGTCTGGGACTCAGCTCACGTCCATCTTCAGCGGGCAGTCCGGAGGTACACTGAGCAAGCCAACCGTCACCGACTACCTAATCCCATATACCAACCAGGAGATAAGGTATGGCTCTCTACCCGAGACATTCGCCTCCGGCTGCCCTGCAGAAAGCTGAGTCCCCGCTACCTGGGACCATTCACCATTCACTCCCAGATTAATCCTGTCACCTACCGCCTTAACCTTCCACCACAGTATCGTATAGCATCATCTTTCCACGTTCCCTCCTCAAACCCTACACTAACCCTGTATCTCCTCCCTCTACAGAACCCGAACCACCCCCCCCCTCCCGACCACACGGAAGTCATCGGTGATAACATCTACCAGGTCAAGGAAATCCTCAACTCCCGGCGGCGGGACGGTCAGCTCCAGTACCTAGTAGACTGGGAGGGCTTTGGCCCCGAGGAGAGATCCTGGATCCCTCGTGACGACATCTTAGATCCATCTCTCCTCGAAGAATTCCATCAGAGACATCCCGATCGTCCAGCTCCACGAGGACGTGGCCGTCCCCGCCGTCGATCGAGGGTGCCAGGAGTCACCCGTGGAGGGGGGGGTACTGTCACATCCCCGGCTCGTCCTCACTCACCCAATCCAGTTTCACCACCTCACACTAGTCCTACCCAACCCCGAGAACCTTCCCCTGATTACTGATTACCCGCACCTGTTCACCATTAGCCCGGACACTATATATTCCTACCTCTTCCGTTCACATATTGTCCGGTATTGAAGTCGTATGGTTGTCTTCACCCCAGCTCCCTCGTCTGCTCTTCTTCCATGGATGTTCCTCCTGAGTCTTCGTGATCATCGCACTGATAAAGGGAAGTGTCTTTATTGTCATCCCATATCTGAAGATCTATATGCACCTGCCTGCACTTCGTGCACACTGCCACCAACGGAGGTGTGAGGATTGTTAACCCAGTCTTGACTGTTGCCAGGTTTACCCGGCGAAGACGTATGAGGTGTTCCTCGGACGATCTTCCACTGCCCAGCACTGTGTGATACCTTTTATGATTTACGTTGAATAAACTAAATGAAAAGATAACCATCTCTGACTTCTTTGTATACCAGCTTGACAGATAGATAGATAAATAGACATACAGATGGATATATATACAGGGAGTGCAGAATTATTAGGCAAGTTGTATTTTTGAGGATTAATTTTATTATTGAACAACAACCATGTTCTCAATGACCCCAAAAAACTCATTAATATCAAAGCTGAATATTTTTGGAAGTAGTTTTTAGTTTGTTTTTAGTTTTAGCTGTTTTAGGAGGATATCTGTATGTGCAGGTGACTATTACTGTGCATAATTATTAGGCAACTTAACAAAAAACAAATATATACCCATTTCAATTATTTATTTATACCAGTGAAACCAATATAACATCTCAACATTCACAAATATACATTTCTGACATTCAAAAACAAAACAAAAACAAATCAGTGACCAATATAGCCACCTTTCTTTGCAAGGACACTCAAAAGCCTGCCATCCATGGTGAACGGATCAAAACACTGACAGAATCCATCAACATTGCGTGCAGCAGCAACCACAGCCTCCTAGACACTGTTCAGGGAGGTGTACTGTTTTCCCTCCTTGTAAATCTCACATTTGATGATAGACCACAGGTTCTCTATGGGGTTCAGATCAGGTGAACAAGGAAGCCATGTCAATTGTTTTTCTTCTTTTAGACCCTTTCTTGCCAGCCACGCTGTGGAGTACTTGGACACATGTGATGGAGCATTGTTCTGCATGAAAATCATGTTTTTCTTGAAGGATGCAGACTTCTTCCTGTACCACTGCTTGAAGGTGTCTTCCAGAAACTGGCAGTAGGACTGGGAGTTGAGCTTGACTCCATCCTCAACCTGAAAAAGCCCCACAAGCTCAACTTTGATGATACCAGCCCAAACCAGTACTCTACCTTCACCTTGCTGGCGTCTGGGTCGAACTGGAGCTCTCTGCCCTTTACTCACTCTCATTTTATCAGTCCATAAAACCTTAGAAAAATCAGTCTTGAGATATTTCTTGGCCCAGTCTTGAAGTTTCAGCTTTTGTGTCTTGTTCAGTGGTGGTTGTTTTTCAGCCTTTCTTACCTTGGCCATGTCTCTGAGTATTGCACACGTTGTGCTTTTGGGCACTCCGGTGATGTTGCAGCTCTGAAATATGGCAAAACTGGTGGCAAGTGGCATCTTGACATCATGGCAGCTGTACGCTTGACTTTTCTCAGTTCATGGGCAGTTTATTTTGCGCCTTGGTTTTTCCAGACGCTTCCTGCGACCCTGTTGACTATTTTGAATGAAACGCTTGATTGTTCGATGATCACGCTTCAGAAGCTTGGCAATTTTAAGAGTGCTGCATCCCTCTGCAAGATATCTAACTATTTTTGACTTTTCGGAGCCTGTCAAGTCCTTCTTTTGACCCATTTTGCCAAAGGAAAGGAAGTTGCCTAATAATTATGCACACCTGATATAGGGTGTTGATGTCATTAGACCACACCCCTTCTCATTACAGAGATGCACATCCCCTAATATGCTTAATTGGTAGTAGGCTTTCGAGCCTATACATCTTGGAGTAAGATAACATGCATAAAGAGGATGATGTGGTCAAAATGCTCATTTGCCTAAGAATTCTGCACTGCCTGTATAATAGATAAAGACAGAACAATAGATAGAATGACAGGACAAAAAAATGAAAGGACAGACAGACAGACAGACAGACAGACAGACAGACAGACAGACAGACAGACAGACAGACAGACAGACAGACAGACAGACAGACAGACAGACAGACAGATAGATAGATAGATAGATAGATAGATAGATAGATAGATAGACAGATAATGTTAGGCCACATCATGTTAGGTCTCTGTGTGTATGTTTATCTTCATGGGTGGAGCTGTATGGAGGAATGGATGAGAGTGTGGTTGTCTATCAGCCAAAGAGGCACTAACACCTGCTGCTGGGTCCAGTGGCTCTCTCTTTCTCTCTCTGCATTTTACACACACACAAGGTCCACTTAATAAAAAAGACGTTTTGAAATGGAACCAATGGACTGATTATAGTCATCTGAGACATCTTCAAGATCTCAAACCAACATGAATAAACATGCAAGAGCCCCTACTCTTTAAAAGCGACTCCAAAATTACCTGTTTGGGCAAGACTGCCTTTGAAATGTCTGGCACATCAAATGCAGACTTGGAAACAGGATTTACAGCGCGTCTATATTGTGATGATTTTAATTAAAAAGGGATATTCAACATCAAAAATTTAGAGGGGAGAAATACAATACATCCACAGCCACACAAAATAATTCCTAAATAGCTAATATTTGGCTGGATTACCTTTATTACAGTTTAGTTAAAAATAAAAAGAAAGTAATTTCAGAGGCAGCACAGGTTATTACATTTTGCAGAAGGATCACTAAGCTTTTTCCCCTTTTGGAAAGAAAATCCACCAATGCACAATAACATTTATACCATTGAAACAGTTATTTAGAAAGTAGCAAGGCACAAATTTTGATTTCATGTTAACCAGTGTTGTGCTAGTTACTGAAAAATAGTAACTAGTTACAGTTACTTCATTCAGAAAGTAACTCAATGGCTGCGTCCAAAACCGCATACTTCTATATAGTAGACTAAAATTAGAAGTACCCGGATGACTTACTACTACTGGAAAGATTCTGAAGTGCGCATCCCATGCATGCTGCGCTAACCCATGATGCCCCACGAGAGAATTCATGAATGGGAGTGAAGCAACGCAACTGACGCAGGTAGGTCACGTGACCATGACAAAATGGTGGATGTAGTACGTCCTAAATCAATTCATACTTCTCACATTCATACTGTATAGAACGTACTTTTCTAACAGCCGAGTAGTACGTTTAAACTCAAATGCAGTACCTACTGAGTAGTAGGCGGTTTCGCAACCCATGACTTTATCGTTTACTTACACCAAAAAGTAATTCATTACTGTTAAAAGTCATTTTTGAGTTACTTTTCCAAAGAACATTTTTTTTAATGCTCCCATTAATGCCCTTATAACGTCACTTCAGTGCTGCATGGAGAAAACACTGTTGATCATTTTTAATTAATTTGAATTCTCAAAACTAAACACTAATTTATTTAAGTCAGACCAGCAGCACAAGATGAAAATATCACAAGGTTAGCAGAATAATACAACCCAGGCTCATTCTGAAAACGTACCTCTATATATATTTCTGGAGAGCGCCAAATACATCCCAGGAGCTACGTTATTTGTCAGTTTTTGTTTTCATGAATCCACCAGAGGCTGCTGTGTACACTTTTTGAGATCTCAGATTTCTCTCACGATTGCCATTCATGCCTGCTGTTCTCGCGTAAACCCACCAGAGGTCGTTGTCGACTTACTGAATGACTGACCGATTGACTGACCAACCCTCCTCCTTCCCTAAACCCAACCAATGGTATTGATCAACAAGCCCACCCAACCAACAATTTTCAAAAGTAATTCAGAAAAAGAAAAGCCCTCGTCTGTTTTTTACCACGTTTCAGATTTTACCACATTCTCACCCTGTTATTTACTTGTTTGTTTTATTTTTTTGCATTCTGTTTTTGTCTTACCCGCTTTCTGAAATCGTTCTTCACCAGACTCAAACCCCGTCGTCATGGTCAACTCCTCTCTCCATCTTAAGTCCGCCAACATACATGGCGAGCAAACGGGACAAACTAGTAACAGCGGGAAAGCCGTCCATACGGAGATAAGCAGCGTCATACTGCCCCGTAGCATTCGTTTTAAAAATGAAATGCAGGCAATTGTACTTCTGGCAAAATAATTCGCGATTTCCAGAAACGTATATAGGGCTACGTTTTCAAAATGAGCCTGTGTTGAAATAATATATTCAGAAACAAAAAAGCAAGAACTAAAAGTTACTTCAGCCTCATAAAAGTTTGTATTTAACACTTAAGCATGTTCCTTCACAGCTTGAGTATGAAAATAGCGACAATATACAATAAACACAAAACCTTTATGAAATAAATAAAAAAGTAATCTGAATTACCATTCAGGATCAATTTGGTGAAACTTAGCACCAAAAAACTGCTATTATAGACAAACTAACCACAAACTACCCAGCAAACAATTTTGTGTTTAATAGACTTCTAATAGACATCTAAACGTAAACAGCTTGGCTAAAACAAGGCTAAACTTGGGCTTGAAAATCTATTAGACATCTGATAATAGCCCAAAACTAGACTAGTCGTCAAATAGACAGATTAAACAGACTTTATATGTCTAGTCATTTATTTCTGTTCAGCCCAAATTTAGGCTTGTTTTAGCCAAGACGAATATGTTTAGACGTCTATTAGACATCTATTAGACATCTTTTAAAAACAAAAAAAAAATGCTTGCTGGTAGAGCTGCACAATTAATCGAAAAAAGAACGCGATCTCAATTCGACCCCCTAGACGATCTTAATCCAGCATTTCTACGATTCTGCCAATCATATTTTCAAGTTGAGGAGAGAGGCAAAGGCGGCAGCACAAGTCTTCACGTTGTTTAAAATACATTGCTCAGCGACATGAACACCTCCAAATAATGTTGAAAGAGTCACATAGTGTATCTATAAGGTATAATTCACCCAAAAATGTAATTTTTGTCTTTGTATAATAATGTATTCGCGGCCGCAAAATCGTGAAAATTGTGAGAAAATTGTGATCTTTATTTTAAGCTAAAAAAAAAATAGCGATTCTCATTTTAGCCAGAATCGTGCAGCTCTACTTGCTGGGTAACCACAAATTAAATATGGTATGTCAGCAACTTGTGGAAAATAAGCTGTGTATATTCAAAGTGCAAAATCTATCAATAAAAATATGTTTAACAATAAAAAAATAAATCACAGAATTTTTCTAAGCAATACAACACTATAAATTATAAATGTGTCTATCTATCAATTTTGTTATACAGATAATAGGGGTTGTTTATTCGGTGCACCGCGATGCAGACGCAGACAATTCGGTATCAGTTCAGTAATAATCATAAACCGATTATTGTGTACTGACGTCATTTATCTCATATGCGCTATGTCGCCGTAGCTTACTATGGCGAGGGAGGCGTGCGCGAGTATTTACTACGCTCCAACTACTTAAAAACAAAGAAACTGTGCACAATTTCACTGCGTGTGTGTTTGCTGGACAGTCTTTCACTGACACTTACAGCAGAAGGCCCTATTTCACTGCGATTGAGAGAATGAAAGTAAACTCCATTTTTCTCTCTCACTGTGGCCCGTTTGACCTGCTGGCTGTTACAGCGATACTTCTGGATACAGACACGAGTGCGCGAGTTTTCTCCACCGCGTCCATCATGGATCAGTTGTGATCGACGCTGCAGTGTTGCCAGATGTAGCTGACTGATTCCAACCCAAAAACTATCCAAAACTCGCCGAAATGTCTATCCAAAACCGCTCAATCTGGCAACACTGCGCCGCTGCCGTTTATCAGTGTCACTCATCGGTGAACAGCGCCTATGAAGTAAAATATAAAATTGTGTAAGGAAAGCATCGTCAATGCACCGAGATACCGAATTAAACCGAATCGTATACCGAACCGCAAGACCAGTGTAGGTTCACACCTCTAACAGAAAACAAATGTGTGCTTATTTATGTGAAACAAAAACATAGTATTATTAGTAATAGTAATCTCTCGCGCGTGCACAATTGGCCTACCTCGCACGCATTCGGTCTCTCTCGCGCCTACCACTCGCTTTACTTTTGTCCAGTCTGGCGCCCCATACACAACGCGTCTTCTTTACAGTGGTTGGTTGGCATCCACCAATCCCACAATAGTAGATGTAGGCTAGATTGCATCCAAAATTAACAGTAACACACAAACACATTATATTGTAACAATAATGGTTAATCAATTTAAAAAGTAACGCATTACAGTATAAGTTACAGTGGGGAAGCTTGTTCCTCGCCACTGGCTTGCACAGTTCTGGATTTGTGGAGCTGCACATCGATGGATTTGCTCTTCAGTGTTTGCACTCTCAGGAGTGAAAAGTAAACCACACTAAACTGAACTAAACTGAACTCACACTCTGAAAACTGGACTGACACTGTTTCAATTTACTATAATCTTCTATGTTAAGCTGCATAACACAATCTACGGTAAAAGCTCTATAGAAATAAAGATGAATTAAATTGAATTACTAGTAACATGTTATTGCCCAACACTGATGTTAACTTCAATATCAGTCTTCCTGAGTGACGATTAAATGACGGATGCTATAAATATGCACTCCTTTACCTTCGTTCAGTTCCCAATACCCTTGAGAACATCACTCAGCTTATTAATGTAGTTCATTTACTGAGTCGGCAGTTATTAAAGCAGTAAACTAAGCAATAAATTAAGCAATAAATCAATAAATTAACAAACTCACTTTCTTTTGAGACGCTGCGTCTGAAAACTACAATCAGAGCAATCCGTTTGTGTGTGTTTTCCTCCCTTTTAAGAGGTCAGTTACAATCAAGGTGACCTATTTCTACCGGTTATCTGACAAATTAAAAATGGTCGCAACTAGGAAACAAGGTGATATCTGAACTGCAATCTAGAGAAAACAGAACCCAACAAATGCGTGAGCAATTTATTTATGAGCACAGGCACCAATGGTCCAATTTAAATGTAACCTGTTCAATAAAAAGACAAGTTTATAGCTGGATGTTTATAGTATTTCTCACAGCGTAAGTGCATTGCATAATTCTCTGTATGACACATTTAAACGTTGTTGATTGAATTCCCAGCTATATGTGCTTCCTGCACCAGATTTCTCCATGTATCTTACGGACGCACGTCGAAGATGAAGGCTGGCTTGTCATACGAGCCATTTTACAGGTTATTACAAGCTATGATTTTGAGAGCACTAACAATGCATTAAAGCTGTTTAAAGAGCTTTTTACTCGTCTACCCTGCAAATAAAAAACAGCTTACGCCAGCAAACAATTTCTATGTTGTAGCAGGCTCGTGATAGCTCATCCAAAAATAAAAAAAATCTGTCATCAGTTTCTTGCCCTTTTTGATGAATGTTATTAGCCATTTGACTTTCGTAGTTTTTTTTTTTCTACTAAGAATGTCAATGGCTACCAGCTTCCAACATTCTTCAAAATGTTTTCTTTTGTCTTTAAGAGAAAGAAGAAACCCATTAAGGTTTGGAGCCAATTTTTGCTTAGTAAATAGTGAGTAGATTTAAATGTAAGATTTTTTAACAAAAGTCTCATTGTTTGTGACTATTGTTACATTTCACTTCCCATGTATTTTTTGAATATATACCGATCCCTGCTCACTTGGATTCACAAAAAGTACTAGCCCTTACTGTACAAAATGCTAGGTTCTACACAATTACTTCATGTTGTCCCAACATAAATTAAGTTAACTTAAGTGTTTTTACAAATTTAATTGAACATATTGGATTGAACATAAATCAATTAAGATATTCCCAAAAAAACTCAAGAATTGTGTTCATTCAACTCATTCTAAATGAGCAGTTTGAACAAGTAGCAAAAATTAGTGCACACTAGTAGAGGGCGATGTGACTTTGTAAAGAAACCCTACACACCTGTGAACACACAATCCTGCAATCTACTACTGTTTTTTGGTTGTAAAATATGCAAATATTTGTCTGACTGAACATGTAATACACGTGTGCATGCACCACAAAATTGTGTTTTGGTGTTGTGGCTTTACACAGATCATTTTCAAAAACTTGCATTTTGAATCTTACACATGTGCGTACTATACTAATTACAATTAATTATGCATAATTACATGCAACTATCCCTAAAACTAACTTGCATAGTAACCCTTAGGTTACAGTAAATACATGTGATTAATAATACTACTAAGCAGTTAAATTAATAGTTACGGGTGATTTATACTTCTGCGTCAAGCACACACGTATGCTCCGGCGCAGTCTGCGCGTGGACGCATAGCCGATGCTGACGTGCACCTCTCAAAAAAATGTAACTACACATCGCAACGACGCATAGCACAAGCACTGTGATTGGTCGGCTTGGTATTGCTGACAAATGCGGGCGGGACCGAGAGCCACGCGAATCGGTTGGAGCGAGTGTTTACAAGTGTCGAGTGCCGCGAACTAGCTCTAGATGGAACTGTTGTTTTGTGTTTACCTTGTGATTACAATTGTTGCACATTCCCCAGTTCCCGCCTTAAAATGAGCGAGTTTGAGCGTTCATAAAAAAACAAAACACCAGCAAAGAAACTCGACACAAAGGGAACATAAAAACCCACTGCCAGCTAGCATTTCGGAAGTGTTATTCCAGAGCAACACAAACAGCATGCAAAAGTATAAATGCACGACCATGGGCAAGGCAGTTCACGCCGATCACTCGACGCAGAATTATAAACCAGGCTTTATGCTCAGTGGACCTCAACCCCTAGGCTGCGGACCGGTACCGGTCCGTGGATCAATTGGTACTGGACCGCACAAGAAATCATTAATTATTTCCATTTTCTTTATTATCAGAGTCTGAACGATCTTTTATTTGAAAAATTTTTAATTTAGAAAAATTTTTGTATTCTCTCGGTTACATCACAGTCACTTTGTTCATACAAAATTTAATGCACAAACAGCAAAATGATAAAGAAACAAACATCTTTGGAAAGTTTCTTTGCGAAGGGGAAAAGGCCCAGTGAAGGACTCATGAACTGCCAAGGAATGGATTTGTTGACCCATTTGTCAACAAATCAGGTGAATCTAACATGTCTGTCTGTGCAAGAAAAAGATCAACTGCTAGAAATCGCAAATGACGGTGGTATCTCGTCTTTTCTTTTTTTTTTTTATGTTAGTCCTAATGGAGGCGCGCGGCTTGCGTGCGTATATTGGGAGCGATGTGCTCGCGCCTTGCAGGTGAAAACATCTCGAGCGCACTGCAAGTCACATCACAAGAACTGACTGATCAGCTTCATACTTTGTATGGAATATACACATTTCGGTAGACTAATTACCTCATCACACCCAAACACCTCGGTGCTTTTTCAGTGTCTCTATAAATAAAACTATAAGAGTTGCAGCAATGTTTTGTCAGCTTGTCATCTTCTAAGAAAACAACTGATGGTCACCTATCAATCTACCCCACCCATTAAACATGAAATTTTAAAACAGAAAAACAGAAATAGTATTAAATAAAATATCATCAACTATTTCAGGAAAGGGCACCAACACATTGAGTCAGGTTCTTCATTAGCGCAATGAGACTTTGATTCTATTGAAACACATTTGCAATTATTCTTATAAACTGTCACTATAAATGTCAGTCACATGGCCAAAACCCCCTAAAAGTGTGAGATATTACAGTAGGCACTTGCTTCTTTCATAATAACTCCACTTTCTCCGTTCAAAATGGTGCTGTCTTTACTGAAGGACGTTTCATTGAGGCTGAAGTTAGGCGTTGAAAATGTTTCCCGGCATATGCTGAAAGCAAAGTGGGTTTATATGCAGGTCAGTCAGGTTCATTTTTTAAGATCGATTTTCTGCTCTAATGCAACTAGTGACAATGTCATTCCAAACCTAGAATAGCAAAAAAACAACAAAAAAAAAACCGACAAAGCCCACCAGAACAACTTTCCATCACTCTCAATCAATGTTAGGGAATCTGAACAAATTTAATTCAGTAAATGTCCTAAAAAAATTATTTAAAAAATAAACCCACAGCAACACAAGGCGATTAAACAGCTGAATTAATTACTTTATAACGACCCGACCCAGAAAACTCATTTTCCAAGGAATAATTTGTTTTCAGCGGATACCAATTAAGCATTGATTGTGCATATTAAGGTCTACGCTTCATCCATTATGCCAGTATCAGTCACCAGCAGACAGAAACACACAAACACACACAGATAGACCTCAACGTTATCCTTTTCGTATAAATTAATAGGAAATCAAGCATGTATGGTACTGTTTAGAAAGAGATGCATTTTCAGAGGTATTTTGCACTATATCTGAGCTGTTCTTTTGGGCCACATTAGATATGAAAATCGACTACTCAATCACCTGAATTAGTTGAACCCACACTTTCGCATTTGTTTTCATCCACTGACTGTCTTGCTAAACTAAACGGCCAATCAGAGTTCCCCATCTCTCCTGATTTGATTAACGGTCCAAATTTAAATGGATAGTTCACCCAAAAAATACAAATTATGTCATCATATACTGAACCCTTGACTTGTTCCAAACTGGTTTGATTTTGTTTTGCTCTTTTGAACATAAAAAGAGCCATTTTCAAGAATTTTGAAAACCTGTACAGTGCTTCCCACAGGTTTTAAATATACTTGCGGTGGTAGCCAGATTAAAACACACCATTTACTCACACCACATAAATAGTTAACTATATGTGAGAAACAAAACATAATTAAATTCATTCATTCATTCATTTTCTTGTCGGCTTTGTCCCTTGCGGGGTCGCCACAGCGGAATGAACCGCCAACTTATCCAGCACGATTTTACGCAGCGGATGCCCTTCCAGCCGCAACCCATCTCTGGGAACTTCCACACACACATTCACACTCATACACTATGGACAATTTTAGCTTACCCAATTCACCTGTACTGCATGTCTTTGGACTGTGGGGGAAACCGGAGCACCCGGAGGAAACCCACGCGAACCCAGGGAGAACATGCAAACTCCACACAGAAACGCCAACTGACCCAGCCCAGCCGAGGTTCGAACCTGCGACCCAGCGACGTTCTTGCTGTGAGGCAACAGCACTACCTACTGCGCCACTGGGTTGCCCCATAATTAAATTAACAATATTTTTTTATTATTAAGACACTGTTTTCAATGGGTTAAAATAAAACAAAAACAGTTGAAATAAAAAAAGACATCCACTATTTCTGTTACTTTTATGCTATTCAGGAGCCATGTGCACCCCCTGACAGGTCAAATCTGCTTTTCTCTCTTTCTCAAGTTCAAAGCAAACTTGAATGCCAAAGCATTTTAGTTATGTATATAAAATAGCCTATGTAATACATTAACATCAAATTAATAAAATAATCAGCGTAAGAGACAAACAAGATCTCAAAAAAATATAATAATTACAAGATTAAAACTTGTAGATTATTTAAATAAGGCAAATGCGTTTATTAACCATTACTAATGGTGTAGGTATATTTTGCAGCCAGTTTAGACCAGTCATTTCATCCTCTCCAAGCATGCTATCAGCTGTGAAGCAAGTAAAAATGAATAAAAGAGTAATGCAAAAACGCACACAAGCTTTAGAAAGTGAAAGCAAAAGTTGAATCCCGGACAATTTAGGAGATTTAGAAACCCAGGCTGGACCAACATTTTAAGTCACAAAAAGGGTGCGTCTCTGTGGGTCTGCAAAGCAAGCGAGACTGTCTGTGGGAGTGCTGACAGGTCTCGTGCAAATAGAACGAAACTGGTAAACGAGAGATTTTGCACTACTTAATCGATCGCGGATGTTTGGTTGTATTGGGCTGATATTAAAAAAAAAAGTGTAAAACGATGTTAATAATAGTAAAAAAAAAAAAAATGTGTCACTAAATATACTTGGGCTGCCATTATTATATCTCAGTGGCCCGCTCAAGTAGTTTATGGCTGTTTCTCAATATGCGTTCTTCAGCGGTCTTGTGTCCTCGTGTTCTCGTGTAACGTCATTATCAGCTGCCAAAGTTCAGTTCCAATACTCAAGACCGCAAAAACAGAGGACACGTGAAACTTCCCAGATGTGTTATTGATACCGAGGACGCACCGATGCAGACTTGAGCACCGATCTCGCTCTAGAAGTCCCAAAAGTCATTGCGACTGGAGGTGGGAAGCGCAGCATTTTATTTAGATTTATTATTAAAGTTCGGAGATACAACTTATTTACCTCAGGAGTTTCCCTAAATGATACGGTGAATATAAACATCACCATGGACATTTGAATAAAGGAATAAACACATTAAGGGTGTTTGTTTGCTGAAATTTGTATTAAAATCTGTTTTATTTATATTGTGCAACGTATATTTATAATGTTTTTATGCATAGTATATATTTTGAAAAGGGGAAAAACAATAAATCGTTGTATAAATGCTGTAATGTTTAATTAATTTTCCATTTAAAACGCGTGAAAGTCACGTGACCATCAGGAAGAACGCAGCATCTCATTTCTCAGAGGGCGCGTTCTCTGTTCTCGTGGTCTCCCGAGTTTGTTCCTTCGAGGACACCTGGCAAAACCGGTCTCCACAAGAACGCAAGTCCATTCTCTGCGTTCTAGGAATTGAGAAACAGCCTATGTGTGGGAAGCACTGCTGTAACCACTAGGGGTGTCAAAATTAATTGTTTCTTCTGTGCACCGCGATGCAGACGCGGACAATTCAGTATCGGTTCAGTAATAATCATAACCAGTTATTATGTACTGACGTCATTTATCCCATATGCGCTATGTCGCTGTAGCATACTATAGCAAGGGAGGCGAGCACGAGTATTTACAATGCTCCAACTACTTTTTAATACAAGAATTACTGTGCTGTGAAGAAAATATAAAACTGTGTATGAAAAGAATCGCCAATGCACCGTGATGCACTGAGATATCGAATTGAACCGAAGGCATGATAATCGTAACCGAACCGAACCGTGAGACCAGTGTAGGTTCACACCTCTAGTAACCACCGACTTCCATGGTTTCTAACTTTTGGGCTTAAAGATGCTGTATGTAAGTTTTTGACTCTTCTAAAACATAACTATACCATAATATGTTTTATTTAAGAAACATGCTAAGTGAACATTCTTTTTTATCTGAAAAACAATGCTAAAATGGGATATTTTGCTTTGAAAATGTGCGTTACGTGCCGGAACGTCTGTCTTTGTTTTGGTCCCTTTAGTCTGCCCAATGCCAGTTTAGCCAATTATATTTGAGCACCCCTGGTTGCCTTGGTGAAAAACCGTATATTTCATACATTCAGTAATGAAGGCTCTCAAAGTATACATTCGTTACCCAAATGTGACCTCCGGTGGACAGTAGCAGACTCCGAAATGAGACGCAGATTCAGACATGAGATGCCACATGAGGTGATTCCACATGAGGTGGTTATTAATTAGCAAATAATATAAATATTACGAATGTAAACATTAGGTGAGCAGGTTACATTCTAACCCCGTGTCCTAACCACACGATAAGTGATGAGATTTGCGGTGATAAGCAATTTGGCTGTTTGCACCAGACGAAAATTGACAGAAATTTAAATACAGCCATTCAGAAGCACAGAATAGTGCACTCACTGCACTCCAGCGAAATGGAAAGGTTTATAATCTAATACATATCTAATACATATTAAACCTCTTTAATCTTATTAAATGTATGAATGCTGAATCACTGATATGTGTTGGTTTGCACTGAGTCACAGCTCTAAAGTTCAATTTCAAATGGTTTATTTTATTTTCAAGATCTGAGGTGAACTATCTGCTGCTGCTTTCAGTAGTATGGCAATAACTGTCATGTAAAATGGCATTCAAACCCACATTATTAGCATTTAACACTGAATAAAGCACATGAGGTGTACCTGAGGTGATCATTGTCAGTTTATCCTGTTGTTCAGCTGCAAGAAATAGAAGCCGTTTCTAAAATATAAATTTCAGGTGTTGGTTAGGACAAAAACTCCTTTTAACATGGAAAATATTTCTTCTATCGTGTACCATTGCCTTTATTTAGAACAAGACTTAAATCAGCCTTTAGACTCAATAGTCAGGCACACTCCAGTTGGTGGGGTCAATCTGGCAACCTGCGCATAAGTGTGCTTTGAACCAGTAGTGCAATATCTAGTTCAACCACACAGTGCCAGACTTACACATTCTACCTTTAAACTATCCCTTAAAGCCATCATTTGTTTATCAAAATCTAACTTTAAAATGTTTTTGTGTTACAGTACTAAAATAATTAAGGATGACTGCCTCTAAATGAGTAAACTAAAATCATTATGCATAAAAGTGTGCATCTACAAATGACATTCTGTGATTTAAATAATTAAAATAAGCATTTGCAAAACAGATTCCCCAATCAACTAGGAAATCAGACAAACAAGTAGTCTCTTCCAAAACGCCACTGCTTCCAACACTTAAAGCCAAAAGTTGACATCGCTCAAACAAACAGGGGAACATTGAACACATCAAAAACGACGTACTTTTAGTCCCACATTAGACTTGGATATGAGAAAGTTTTTTTACTGCTGACAAAAATGACACACAATGGGTCTCATTCATGAAATATTCATCTCTAAACTGTCACATTCAATTCAGTGCAACAATTTTACGTTCTGTTTGTGTTTCATAAGGCCAACTAAAGTCAAAGTTTACTTCTCAAAGTTTGTTCATCAAACTCCTGTACCGGGGATTTGCTATCTAATCCTTTACTGCGGCTAGAGGTTTGTTCGATTTAATTCAACACCATACAGTAAATAATATCACATTTCCATTCCGGTGACAAACTGTTTACAGCGGTATTGTGTTCAGGCCTGGTGCTTAGAATAAAGTGTGACTCATTTCTGAATATATTCACCATAGAGTCGCACTGCTGATATATATGGGGCTCCAATGCTTGAACCTTCTCGCTGCTTGCCAAAAAAGTGGGCCAGCATCCTCACAGGCAACAAACACGACGTTCGATCAAAACACAACCATAAACAAATATGTAAAAATCTGCTATTAAATTGGAAGATAAGTAAGACCGATTGTCTTTTGAGTCGTTCTCATACTGACTTCCTCCAAAGCACACGTTGCCCACAGCAGATCTTTGGCTGAGAGGTCATTTGTAAAACATGCCGCTCCCTCCCATTCGCTCCAGAAACAAACAAATGACAACAAGATGCCAAAATAGACCACCTCAGACGTTTTCAAGCAGAGAAACAAATCTTCAAAACCATTTTTTTCCACCGGGAAAGAATCATTTAAGATCTTCAGCTGTTTAATGACAGGCTGATCACTGAACATTAAAGAGATCTAATAAACTAAATAAATAAACCAGGGAGAATGAATTAATCTGTGTACACAAAACTTTCAAATAAACCAGAATGAGTAAATTAATATTGAAAACATTTTGTATGCCAGACAGTGTTTTATGTGAAAACTCAAAGCTACTATGGTGACAGATCGAAGGTTTGTAACTTTAAATAGTTACGAATATGATAACTGCTGCACTAAGATTTGTTTGAATGGTTGTAAAATAGCCTGCACAGTGAACTTCTATAACTGCATGTCAGATGAATTCAATTATTAGAAACTTCTGCTTTATTTCTAGGTGAAATCATTTAATTTTTATTTTTTTTTGTGTGCCATGCATAGTGAAACCCTTCTTCATCTCACCTAACAGGTTGACTGGAAACATCTGTGATGTTTACAAAAAGACATCTTGAAACTCTTGTGTCAAATTCCAGCTGTCCTCCAAGAGCACCAAAGGGAATGTGCTTTCATTACCATGTTCTTGCGAGATTCTTTTTTATTTGACTTTTCTTAAAGCGGCAGTTCACCAACAAATGAAAATGTCACACCCCTAATACATTCTGCAATTAGCACAACTTTTGATTTATTTATCCAAAATCTGCTAAATTCTGTGACATCCCTTGTTACACAGGTAATTGTGTTGTTATTACTGGATTCCATGGTCCATTTGTACAAAAGATTTTAGATAATATACTTTGGACTAATCCCAGAGAACAGGCCACTGTATGAGCTCTAGAGGTGTGAACCTACACTGGTCTCACGGTTCGGTTACGATTATCATGCCATCGATTCGGTTCAATTCGATATCTCGGTGCGTCATCAATTTTGTTTGTTAAGCACAAAGTTTTTTTTTTCCAAAACTATTTCTAAATTCAGTTCTAATTTCCAGCAAACTAATAAATGAACAATATTAACCAAGTGTGGTCAAAAACTGAGTTATATCCTATTCCTATGCCCTACAACAGAGCTGAATTTCAAAGCAGCCCCCCCCCGTGTTTTCGATTAGCACAGGCACAAAACTCGCTCTTTAAATAAAAAAAATATCTGCGCCATTGACTTTAGACCAGCGTTTAGTTGGTCAATTGTGCGGTCTGTTTTAGTTGCCTCAAAATAGCAATGTGCTTAACACACCTCCTTTTCAGACCAGCATGCCCATAGTCCACAAAGTTGAGCAAATGGATTAGCTATTTAAACAATGTGGTGCAAAATGTGAAATGATTAGGAATGCACTATATATCGGAGGCCATATTGTTATCGGCCGATAAATGCTATTTTTAATGTTATCGTTATCGGTCCGACATCAAAATTTGGCCGATATATTTAGGCCGATAGATTACGGAATTGTACAGAACTGCCTGCCTTGTGCATGTGTGGGTGACGAGGGTTCAGACTTGTCCAGTGCACTATAACGGAGCTTTCCTCACATTGTTTGTTTATTAAGTCCATCCTTTCTTTGTGTGGTATTGCTGTGCGTTAATAACTCAGTTATTAACCATATTCCTTATCATTGTAGATATGTTTGATAGAATGTAAAGTTGTTCTCAACTCAGTAATTAAAAATATAACATTTTGAAATATTTATATTTATCAGTTAATATATCAGTTATTGGCCTCCAAATCAAGTGTTATCATTATCCACAAAAAAACCCCATATCTGTGCATCCCTAAAAATGATAGCTGCATTGGTCTGAAAATAGTACAAAAAAAAATAATCACGTCTGATGTCTGGTACCGTATTGCGCCGTGTGTATGATAGGGCCCTATGTCATCCTTGCCACATGTGGATTCATGAAAGCGTAAAAGAGCATTTCCAAAGAAACGTGAAAAACAATACTTCAAAGCAGTACATAAAAGCTAACTAAGACAGAGGAACCTGCTCTCATCCTTCTCACCCTCATTTTCTTTCTTTCTTCATTTGTGTCATTTACAGTGGTGTAACTTGACACAGCTCACACAAGCGCCTCATTCATTGCTGTACCCAGGAGACTGTCTTACCGATTCAAGAGCTTGCTGTAAGTACACAAGCTAGTGGCCTCGACAGGGATTTACCAAGAATATGGATTTGTTCCAACACCTAGCTAGCTGCCAACCTAGACAGCATTTAAGACATCAAACACATCCTCTAAACATCAAGACAGTTCTAAGGCCCCTAAATTCCACAAATGTGGCCAAATGTCTACAGATAATCTCACATTATTTTTTTTATTGGAAAAACAGTGCTAAACATTGCTGGTGCCACACCATAGGCCCTGCCCCAATAGCAAACAGAACCAAACCAAACCGTGGCTCCAATTTTTTTACTGTGGCTGGTATATTTAATTCAAGGTTATTTGTATGGCATTTTCACAATATTTATTGTTTCAAAGCAGCTTTACAAAAGGTGGATAATATTGCATTACAATCAAATTGTTTGTAATTGCATTACAAAAAATATTTTAAAATCGTATCTGTGCTTCCACTGCCTCCAGCTCCAGCTCCTCCACCGATACTTCTCCTGTACTCAAAGGTAGACACACAAGCGACATTATGAAGAGTGAAACAATAATTGTTGTAGAGTGCAAAATAGTAATAGGGAAAGAAGCCGATAGCTTTAGCTGGCTAGTGATGCTAGCAAGCTAAAGCAAGAAACTTTCGATGTTTCCAGTAGATTTAGTAGTAAAATGATATAAAGGGTTTGTGCACCATTTTAAAAAAAAGAAAAAAAAGAAGATAGTAACGAATGGGGATGTATTTTGTAATAAAATGTAAATTACGAATCAACAACAAGAATGACATCACTCCATATCATTAAACCTCTACAACAGTCTCATGATTCATTGGAAAACACTCAAAAATAAAAATATGAAAAAACTACTAAAGGTGCGTTAACACCAGAAACGGATGAATCGTCAAACACGAGTGATTTACATGTTAAGTCAATGCAAAGACGCGAAAATCCTGCAGTGCTATTTGCGTGAATGACGTTCACGTTTGCCACGCAAATTGCTCGTGTTAAAAAAATCTGAACTTTAGCGGACATTCGTGCCACGTTAACCAATCAGATGCTTGCCCTTGTAGGGGCGTTTATCCATTGGTGTCCCGAGGGTAAATCTACCTGCTAACACCCAACAACAGCTCATGAAACTGGGATCCGCTCAGTCAGAAGCACTGCTGAATGCTTCCATCATCCAGGTACAGTTTCTGGAGGAGTTGATGAACTGACAGAGCTGGGTGCACCTCAGAAAGATCTAATGGACTCAGACACGGTGCCGGTACGAATACACACTGTTTTTCAGCCTTCCTAAAGCACAGCTACTCTTTTAATAAAATCCATGTTAGCCATATAGCAATAGTCAACGGGCAGACAAAAGCCCTGCCCATGACGCGAATCCACGTCTATTGTTAAGTGAATTTCACAAGCAAATGAAGCGTTCATGCGTCTATTTACGCACAAATAGAGTGATTTATTCGCTTAAGTCATGTCTGGTGTATTGCCTTATAAGCATACCTGCCAACACTCCCGTTTTTCCCGGGAGTCTCCCGTATTTCAGACCCGTCTCCCGTATTGTTCTGTCTCCCGGTAAACTCCCGGAATCCCCCCGCCCCCCGCTCCTCAGCATTTTGGTACAGTCCGGGCTGAAACCTGGTGCTTGTGCGCGTGCTTTTTCGGTCGCGCGCCTCCATCTCCCCAAACCTCTCACCCCTCCCGCTCCCCACTCTTCAGTTCGCGCCAGTGTTGCCAACTTAGCGACTTTTCAGACCCCCCTAGCGACAAATTTTCAAAAAAGCGACAAATCTAGCGACTTTTTTGTGCGTTACTGGAGATTTTTATAGACTGTCGTTTGTCCATTACTGTACCGTCCCTACTCTTCTCAACGAGCTGCAGGTAATGCCGCCAGCACCGCCCCCGCCTTAGAGCACTGACAGGCTGCCCAGTCCTCGTACAGCAGTCTCTTTCACCTGCAGCCTGACAGCAGATCACCCCTCTGCGTACCGACGGCAAATGATTTAGCACCGGCAGTGTGAAGGTATCTCCCTTGTACAGTCAAACCGATCTGCTTCTCCTTTATTTTAACAATTTAATTTGACCGTTTATTCTTTTCTTGTTCACAATCAGAGATGTTTTAAGTGAGAGTTTTGGAACTTGTCTGAGTACATTACGTCTGAGAGATTACTGCAAATTCACTACTCATCTATAATGATATACTGTATTCAAACAGCAATACATTTAGTTAAATTGACAAGCTTACATAAAGCGTAGTGCAAATATAAAATACCACATTTATTTAACATAGGCTGTTAAACAAACAGAAAAGGTAGAACGTGATGACGTCGGTAATATGCAAATTAGCGTATGACGTAAACCCCCCACCCCTATCTCCCGGAATTTACGAACCAAATGTTGGCAGGTATGCTTATAAGAGTTATTGGTTCATTCGGCAGAAACAATGTATTTCAAGTTTATTGAAAATGTGTTTAAACATTTTGAAAGTGTAGTGAGATTTGATTGCATTTGTGGTGCTTTATGATATTGGATGGAGTTAAATCTATTTTGCTACACATTACTTGCTGTGACTCCCTCATTGGTGGATTTTTGATTTAGTGGCTAATTTGTATGATCTCATTCATATATTTTATGATTGCTCATCTCTCAATAGTGGTTGGGTTTAGGTGTGGGGTTTGGAGGTGTGCCTCCTTTTTAAATCATGTTTTTTACTAATTAAATTATATCAATTCATAAGCATTAGTCATTTTCTGAAGATATGTTAAAATATTGCCTCATGAGATTGGGTTGAATTTGCTGAACTAACTCCACTATTCAACACAAGTTGAAATAATTTGAGCAAATGAGATAAACAAAAGCATACACAATCGATTAACAAACTCAAGAGCTCACAACAGGTCTTTAAAGGTATTTCAGTTATTGGTAAAAATCAATTTCCCTATAGAGAAAATGAATGGCGTTGGCCTCCACACTGCACAGTTAGTTCAAGCCAAGCCTGTGGTTCTCCCGTGATGATTTGTTGCATGGTCTCAGAGCTTGACACATCAGCTAATTTTGATTTCATTGTAAGGATTCTGACTGAGCACCAGCCAATCTTCCCAATCAAAACAGACAGAAAAGATAGTAATTTTTAAACAGAAAACTCAACAGTATGTCAGAAATAACTATGATGCAACACCATGCTGCCTTTACTCCTCATGTAGGCTTATAACTCATAGCAACAAAAAGCAATACATTTCAAACTAAGGCAGGTTGGGCTTTAGGGGGCTGTTCGGGAATAATATAAATGCATGTACTTTGTATGCATTGATATCTTCCACATAACCCCCTAAAGTCTGACATGTCGCCTCTGAAAAATGTATTGCATTTTGTTGCTTTGTAAATATTACAATACATTTTTCAGTGGTGATGTTGACTTTGTCTGGCTCTTGTTTTTCAGTGCTTATAAACTTGATTTTAAACTTTTGCACACTGCGTCTTGCAATATGCGCACTACCTGCAATACAAATGAAAAGAAATCTTCAAAAGAAATAGGCCTATATGGGTTTCGGCACTGAGACAGTAAGGCAACCCACTGTTTTCAAGCAGAGCTAATGTGCATCTTAAAATGTAAATTAAAAACTCTAGCAGTAAGTAAAAGACTAGGGTGTTTGAGTTCATTTTTTTATTAAATGAACACAACCACCAATGAACCGCCATGAAGAAGAGATGCATTCAGATGTCCATGAGTGATTTTCTTAGCTCTGAACCGCTTGAGAGAAATGATTAGTGCATGGAAGGTGGTTATTGTTGTCAGACAAACTATTCGTTGTCTATTGTTTGTTCTGGAGTTGTAAGTGCATTTCTCTGGGTGAAAGCACTCGCTAAATGACTTAATGTAAATATAAATTTCACTTGAATGAGAGACAGGGAGTGTGGAAGTGGTGGGGTGTTTATTGTAATGCTTTTAGTCCCATGCTAGCAATGTTGGCCTTAGCGCACATTCAATGGAGCAAAATGAAGATAAACAGCCTCCATTTCGAAGCGTTCTCTAAGCCACCGGGGCCTCTAATGCATCCCTAATGTGTGTAATGTGTTCTTGTGTTTTTGTGTGTTTTTGTGTGAGCGAAAAAAAAAAACTGTGGCTTGCTACTTAAAATGTACCAAAAAAAACATGTTGAAAAATATGTTTCGTCACTTATTTTTCTGCTTCTGACTAATATTTGGAGAAAAATCAATCGAGAGAACATGAGATTTGCAAAAACACATTTGGCAGCTGAATGTGTAAATGTTCTTGTCTTGCTATTCTTGATTGCCAGATGGTTTTCTGTAAGCTAAACAACCAAGTCTTGCTCTCCCTCAAACACACAATATCTAACATTTATTTCCATGTGCTAAAATAAGCTGATTTTGACCAAATTAGATCATTTATTTCTGAACAACCACATTGTATGGACACAATGTGGCTTTTTTTTGTACTGTGTACACACTTTTAGTTGAAATTGTTACACTGTAAAACCCAAAAGGTTAAGGTAACTTAAACCATTTAAGGAAACCGATTGCAACAAACCATTTAAGTTCAAAAACTGATCTTAATGAGTACTGTGAACTTAATCCATTTGAGTAAATGAAGCAATTTGAGCACAGTAAAACTAGATAAATGAAGAGAACTCAAACCAACTGAGAACTGTAAAACCCAATAAGTTAAGGCAACTCAAACCCGATTGTTACAAACCATTTGAGTTAAAAAAAAACTAATCTATATGAGTACTGTGAACTTGAGGTATTTAATGAACTCATTACCCTCAACACTGAGTTCAAAACTCTTTTCAAATTAGTAGAATTAACTTTCAGTAAATTTTGAGTTAACTACACTCATTTCATTTGATAAAGTTGACTGCTGGGTTTTCCAGTGTATGAAATTGTTGTGTTGTGAAATGACAATAAGTCATCAAATATTTTGATCTTAAATAAACTATTATAATGACTTGCAATAATGTGGTTTGACCAGTGGTCAGCTGTAGCAATACTATATAATCCAATGTATGACTCCCACATCCATTTACTCGTACATTCAATGCATTCACAAAGCAGAGAACACTGACAATGTGCCGACAGACTAAACAGAGCACTTACTTTTGAAATAAATAAAGTTGTAAGCCAATTCTGTTAAACAACAAATATGGTTTTTGTCTTTTTTGTCTTTAATGTTTTGTGACAGATTGTTGTAGTCTTAGTGGCACATGAACAGATCATCTTTACTGCTAGTTACAGTATCTAATAAATATGTCTGAATGCACTGAGAGAAAAAGTAAAACCTACCAAAATCAACCACAGAAAGATGACAAGGAAGGCAGCTTGTAAACAATGAAAAAATCCATGCAATGTCAATAAGTTTAAATGTTAGCTTTAATTATATATATATATGGCTGATTCCATGAAAATGTCAACCTTATCATGAAAAAATAAACTTTTGACCAAAATAACTAAACCAACTTAAATTTGCTCATAAAGGTCTGTATTTTATTGTTATGATGTGCTCTTGTCGAATTTTTAAGGAAATTGCTTTGTTTATTCATGAAATATGAGGATTGTGCCAATTGGAAATTTCTGTTTCATCAAACCACATTGCATGCTTTCAGAAAAGAGGTTAAAGACAGACTTTTTCCATGTTTTATTTAACAGTAAGCGTTCTGCAGAAGGATTGGGGTCTGTAGTATAAATGATTACCCTCACTTTTTCATAACATCGCTGTCTTTTTAATTTATGAGCTACATATTTAAGACATCACGCAGCTTCGATCACGTGTCACGTCCGTAACGATTTAATGAAAAAGTTTATGTGTAATAAATATTAGCACAAATAAAATGAAACTATACATACAAAGCCAAAATATGTCCATGCTCATTATGATTAACAATTCATCTCAGGTCTTTGTTCTAAACAACCATAATTTTGCGTTACGGACGTGATCATTTGAACTCCCTATTATAAGCAAATGACTATAGCGCATATTTGTTCATTATGATGCTGCATTACAACTGACTTACATTACATAATATCCATAATATGTTATATCAAGAACTGAACATTTCAGTTAAACAAACCACTTTAGTAACATTTCATAAATAAATGTTTAATAAAGAGAACATAACGATTTATAAATATGTTACATATTGCCATAATCTTGGCGCATAATCTTGGTGTTTTGGCGATGCAGCATAGCGGACCTTGTGTTGAAGCACTTCTTGTTTATTTGGTAGATAACTGACTATCAAATAACACATCCAATAATTAAGATACAATTTATAGCAAACGAAATTCATTTCAAGAAGATATTATTTCCAAGAGAAATATGTGAAATGTATATAAATAATATATAAACTCTGCGTTTTTTTTTCCCGTTCCGTATAAAATAAGGTTTCGTTTGCCTGGCAGGGAAATATACATTTTAAATACTTTAAATATAAAGGCTGGTTATTTTATATGTATGTAGCTGTGATTTTGTTCGACATTATTTTCTTGAGAAATTGCAAAGACAGCATTTATCCTGTCAAAAAGTGTTTCATCGGCACTATCATGATCGCGGCTACATTGTACGAAATCTTTACAAGGGGAAATCTGGTGCATAACTAAAAAATATAATAATAAAAAAAACAGGGGGTTCAACACAAATCATGTCGCGGATAAGTGCGAAAAAGCAAATGCAAACATTAAATAAAAGATTTCGTACCTGAACACTTCACGCAGAAGCGACCTGCGTAAGCCCCACGCAATCTCCCATACTGTTAAATCTGCTAATTATTTCTGCACACTTGCACGAGGCTCTCTCAGATTTGAGGCTCGCTTAATATCCTCTTAATATATCTTCAGTCCAGTGCTCATGCTACAATAACCTCCATGCATTTGGTCTTTTTTCCACTACTCAAAATGCGCACGATACACACACACACACATTTAAAAGAGCGGTGTTTGAGGTTCATGCGCGGGTCACGCTGCAGGCACATGCACAGGCTCCAGTTTTCGTTTCATGCAAAGCATAATATGTTTTTATTTTATTTATTAAATAACTATTTATAAACATAAATTATTAAAGCGACACTTCATTTTCCAAGCACTTTATCCAAAATCTTCAGCACTTTTCAAACTTTGAAAATAGGCTATAGCCTCCTTTAAGATTAAAACATTTTCAAAGATTTCCAGCACCCGGCAATTGCGCTTGAGTGCTTATTAAAATCATATTACAGACGGCAAAATAAAAATAAAATCTTGATATTGATCTAAGCTTTAACTACATTATAGGAGTATATTTGTTAGAAAATCGATAGGATCAGCTGTAAATATTTCATTCAATATTTTTACACAATCGGTTATAAACTATAGCCTATAAAAGATAAACATTATATATCGTACACGCCAATAACCAATGGCTCTTTTTTCTATTCTTGTTTAAGATAGCCTACGCAAAACTTTTCTTCCTTTTCTTGTGTGGACTCTTTGCAACCTGACATGACTGCCGACGAGAAAATGAAAGCAAGCGCATAGAGTGGACAAATTAAACTATTTATTCCATCGACTAACACATTAACTAGAATTAACTTTGTAATCAAATATAATATTGCTATAACTGTAACACAACTAGATGTTGATACTATTCTCCATGCACGCAGCACGGTCTTGCGCACTTACAATCCAGCAATGATTCAAGTTCGTCTGGAAACACTGACATCTGGAGCTCGATAGCATATAGCTTAATAGGTTTATTAGCAATTCTATATCATTCATAATAATAAATAAGCAGCATGTTAGCATGCAACATTGTTTCCGAATTGAGTTTTGAACATTTGAAATCGCGTTAACCTTTAACAACACATGCCCTAATGAATTAAATATAACAAGGTGATATCTATTTAAGTTTGATTAATTGTGCAACCTTACCATTCAGAAGTCTCAGAGGTCAAAGGTTGTTGGTTTACATGACCAACAGATATCCACAAATAGGTCTTTGTTAAAGTTTTGAAAGCATTTGTCTGATTTTCAGAACGTATCAAGTGTCAATTTTAGAGCAGTCACGCCCGTAACAAAGAGCAGTCACGTCCGTAACGAAGACAAGTCACGTCCGTAACGACAGTCTTTCCTCATTAAGACAAAAATGAAAAACTAAATGAAACAAATTATATATGTTCCATGCAGAGCCAACCCTTGTCCTTTTGACTGTTATAATATTTTTTGGCTTCTGCATTTTTATTCACAGAATTTCCACAAAGTATGTCAACTCACAAAAATGCATGTCTTTTTTTTGTCACGTCCGTAACGCATTCATTTTGCCGTCATTTTAAATATAAAACACATGAATAGACTGATATTTTTTTGATGCCTGAACTCCATGGTTAAGGGGTAAGAAAAATATAAACAGATATTTCAATATTCTGGTAACATATACTTTCTCTGAGTATATATGTTTCATTTTTTTACTCCAAATGTCACATCCATAACGCTGGAATCAGTAATATATATATATATTAGGATTGGGTGATGTCGACCAATTTGGCATAATATGATGTCTAATGTGAAACATCACGATGAACTATGGCATCGTCATCGTAGGCAGAGGTAAACTAATTTTTTATGAATAATTATTTAATTATTGATGAATTAATTATTTGTAGCCTACCGTTTCAACTACCTGACCCGCTTGGTCTTTGTTTTACCCACAACCAAATCATAAATAAATAAAGATAAGTTACACACAAATTACCACCAGTCAATCACTTTTCCAGCAGGACTCTGGCATGAACAGGCAGAGTGATCTGTGTCATTATTATGATGTCGACAAACTTGGTTGGTAAAAAAGGTGCACAACCAACCAACAGTATCTGAGGTTGTCGCTAAAATTACTAGGTACAAGCGTAAAAAGCGAAAGATTGAAGCAGTGTACTAACGCTGTGACACGTTACTTGATAGATTCAAAAGACCGAAGAGTTGTTAGATAGAGACAAGATTAATTAAATATCATGTGCACTGCTCTCTGGGGTTTTGGCTCAAAGCACCCATGACTGCTGAAACGCCAGTGTGGATGTGGATCGTTTTCATTCTAAAATGCCATTTTAAAACTAAGATGTATTATTGTAAACGGGGCCTACATGTGTGTTTTTCGTGAGCGGGTTACTGCTATGACGAAGGTGGGGCGGAGGATCGCGATGTCGGCTCAGCATTCTGATGTTTATCGGCCATCGTCTACCGACCCAACCCTAATATATACATACCGTGTTTCCTTTATAGCTGACAGAAATTGAGCTACGTTATATGCAAACACAACCCCTAATATCCAGTTTCCTAAGTTATCAAAGGAATTTACAATAGTGTAACTGGTGCTCTCTTCCAAAGCCAAGAGTATGCCTCCTACTTTGTTTTGTAGCCAAATTCAAAGTTGCATGCATCCTGCAGAGAAAAGATAAACCCAAAAGATAATGCATTGTGCCAAGCTCAGTGGGAAGTGGGGGAGAAATAAAAAAACTGGAGTGTAAAGTGAGAAATCTTGATTATAATTAAACATAACACACTGTAAAACTGCCCATTAGAAGAGCAAAAAATGGTATTATATTAAGTCTGCAATATATATATACTGCAAAATTTTATTTTAAAATCTATTCAACACTCAGAATATTATAATCAATATTATATACAAGTTTGGACCAATTTAAATGATTAATTCAAGAAACACATGAAATACTTGCTTTTTACAATGCATAATAATTTTATTAACACACTCGCAGAAATAAAGGCTCACAAGCAGTCTCTGGGGTGGTACCATTTCTAAAGGGTCCATATTGATACCTAATGTACATTTATTCATTCATTCATTTTCCTTTGGCTTGGTCCCTTTATTCATCATGGGTTGCCACAAAAGAATAAACTGCCAACTTGTCCAGCATATGTTTTACACAGCGGATCCCTTTCCAGCTGCAACCCAGTATTGGGAAACATCCAAATACACTCATTCACACATACACTATGGCCACTTTAGTTTATTTAATTCACCTTTAGCGCATGTCAGGACTGTGGGGGAAAACTCCACACTGAAACGCCAACTGACCCAGCCGGGGCTCGAACCAGTGACGTTCTTGCTGTGAGGCGACAGTTACATATTAGTACCTAAAAATTTCAAAACATATTCTATTGTACTGTTTAGCTATGCACCTTTAAAGGGCACCTAGGTTTACCACTTTTTCCAAATATTATGCAAGTCTTTTGTGTCTCCAGAATGTGTCTGTAAAGTTTCAGCTCAAAACACCCATCAGATTTTGTGTTATACCTTTCATAAGTTACTAATTTATAGCTCTGAGCATCAGGTAGTGGTTTTTGGTTACTGCGCCTTTAAGGCTAGTCCTTCACGCCCATCGTTCTCCCCCCTCGGCTGCCTTACACAGCAGACAGACATAAAGGAAGAAGATTTCATGTACCGTTTTTGAAAAATACTACAGTAAGACCTTTACCAATGATTATTTGATGCACTTGTGGAGCTGCAACGACGAGTCACACACAATGTCGTTACAAAGTTCACGCGCACACACAGCGCAGACACGCACACACACACAGACAGCGCGCGCGTTTAGCTTTGCACTCTTTTTGCATGCAAATGTGACAGGATACAGGTTAATATCCACTGCTGTATGGATATCTGTTATGTTAATGTACAAAATAAACCTGATTTAACGTCCACAAACCGGGATTGAAGCGTCTTCTTCTGACACGCGGCTGTGTTGATGAAGTAAAGCTGAATTAAATCGCTGTAATTCATTAACATTCACTGTTTTAAAACATTTTAAACTTGTAAAACTCACTCTTGATCACATTTGATGATCCTAGCAAACTGAACAGATCTTTTATTCCTGGTTGCTTTGCGCACGTCCTGTATATGATTATAAGCGTTACTACGGAGACATGTTAATACGCAGCTGTCAATCAATTCAGTGGGCGGGGGGACCGCACTCCTACATCAGGTTGCGGTCGGTCTGAAAACCGCTCCAATTGGTCCACCATTTTTATGTTGCTAAAATGAAAAAAAAGGACTGAGTGTGTTTATATCACCCCAATATGACCGTCTTTACACTATACCTACACATATGTCTGTCTAAACAGCTTGAAAATTAGATTTTTTACCATAGGTGCCCTTTAAGGTATCAATATAGACACTTTACGTACAAATGTGTACCATTTGAAAAGGCCTCACCCAGTGACAGCTTGTGTACTTTTATTTCTGATCTGATTTCAGTCAAAAACTAATGTACAAACTCAACTGAAATCAATCAGTCAAGTTGACACAATTTGTGTGCCTGTGGTGTGAAAAAGTGTTTCGCCCTTACTGATTTCTTATTTTTGGCATGTTTGCTGCACTTTTCAGATCATCAAAGACATTTAAATACTAGTCAAAGATAACTCAAGTAAACACACCAGGCAGATATTTTAAATGAAGATTTTTATTAAGGAAAAACTAAATCCAAAACCATATAGCCCTGAGTGAAAAAGTGTTGGCCTTCCCTGTCAAAACATAACTTACTGTATCTCTGGTTTATCACACGTTAATTAAATTTCTCTAGCCACATCCAGTACTGATTACTGCCACACCTATTCACAGAAATCCCTTAAATAGGACCTGCCTGACAAAGTGAAGTAGACCAAAAAGATCCTCAAAAGCTAGACATCATACTGAAAGCCAAAGAAGTTCACAAACAAATGAGAAAGAAAATAATTTAGATCTACCAGTCTGGAAAAGGTTATGAAGCCATTTCTAAAGCGTTGAGACTGCAGCCAAGCACAGTGAGTGCCATTATCTACAAATTACAACAATATGGAACATATTGGAGAACCTTCCCAGAAGTTGCCGGCTGACCAACATTACTCAAAGAGAACAGAGACCACTCATCCAAGTGGTCACAAAAGACCCCACAACAACATTCAAAGAACTGCAACACTTGCCACAGTTGAGTGTTCATGACTCCACCATAAGAAAGACACTGGGCAAAAATGGCTTTCATGGCAAAGGTCTAAGACGAAAACCACTGCTGATCAAATGAAAACATAAAGGCTCATCTCAGTTTTGCCAGAAAACATCCTGATATCCTAATAGAGAATATCAAAAACCTGAAGGAGAAGGTCTGGCCATCTGTTAGTGGCCAAAGCAAACGTGGGTTTTGCAGCAGGACAATGATCCCAAGCACAACAGCAAGTCCCCTTCTGAATGGCTAAAGAGAAACAAAAAGACAACTTTGGAGTGGTCTGGTCAAAGTCCTAACCTGAATCTAATTGAGAGGTTGTGGCATGACCTTAAAAAAAGGTCATGCTTAAAACCCTCCAATGTGGCTGAATTACAAAAACTCTGCAAAGATGATTGGGCCAAAGTTCCTCCACAGCACTGTAACAGACTCAGTCACCTTAACGCTTGATTGCAGTTATTGCTGCTAAGGGTGCCCCAACCAGTTATTAGGTTTAGGGGGCAAACCCTTTTTCACACACAGTGTATAGTATGTAGTATAGGATTGTGTTTTTCCTTAATAATAAAAACCTTCATTTTAAAACTTACATGATGCGTTTGTTTGTGTATCTTTGACTAATATAAAAATTAGTTTGATGATCTGAAACATTAAAGTGTGACAAACATGAAAACATAAATCAGAAGGGGGAAAACACTTCACACCACTGTATGTAGGCAGTAAGCAAGGCAGTTCAGTTATGAATCAGAGCTTGGACTTCCATGTGACCAATTACTGAGAAAACAACTGATTTACTGTCAGCACTGCAGCTAAAACCTCTGACGCCAGTAATAGGAATTGTAACTACTGAAATATTGATCAGAATTGTGCTGACTTCTTTTTAATCATAAAAGGATGTGTTTATCATTGGGTACTTTGTTATTGGCTGTGTCGGCCATGTCGTGCGGCGGCACTGTAAACACTTTCATCTGTGAGCAACTGTGAAATCGTGAATCTCTTTCAATTAAGCGAGTAAACTTTGATGCTGGTTATGGCATGGTAGGTCCATGGCTTTAAAAAGCCCGAGCAAAACTCATCTTTTAGAAATGAGCCCGGGTCACATTTCATCATAGTCAAATAAAGCAACAGTCTCATTTCTTCATATTTGGAGCTAATATTTACAGGCCTCTCCTATCCCAATCACCAGAGGCCCTGATTCTGTGAAATGCGACGATAAAAACACTTCATTTGCTCATCAGCTTTTAGCTGACTGTGTAAACCGACATGTCAGTTTGCCCTAAATTTCTTTTAATGAATTTTTAATTAATGAGCTTCCAGTTCAAGTAGTGCGTGTCATTGAAATAATTCCAATTCAGATAATAAACTACAGTAGTTCTCGCAGACTAATCCTGCATAACTGATAAACTCACTTGATGACAAGCAGAAATTGAAAAGATGTTAATGTGGCACTTGTACAATCCTGCATAATATAAAACAAGGCCTTCTGGGCTTCTAGAAGCCAATGAATGGTGCACATTGCAGAGGTGCCACTTCTATTCATAGGCAAAGTAGGCACTTGAACATGTAATACTTGATAACAAAGAAGCGTTAATCTCATCATTTATGAATGCGTACAAAAAATCTATTGGTTTAAAAGCTGATTAGCAGCAATGGAAAGACCTCTGTCCAAACGCCATTGCATTGACTCAAAGTCAATGCTACAGGCATCAACAACAACACAAAGATACAGAGAAAGAAAGAAGAAACAGCTGAAACCGATTTATGTAAGGAAAAGAACTGGAGGGTATTAAAGAAAGGGTTTCACATGTAAATTCAAATCAAAATTGTTCAGAATATCCTCATATATTGTCAGGCTTTGATCAGATCCCAAATAAGATTCATTACTTTCACGCCGATAAATTTGCTAACCTTCGGTTTTTGACAGAGAGAAAGAGAGGGGGTGGACGTCGAGCATGTCTTGTGCATGTAATGATCACCAGATAATACTTAAGTGAGGAAGGAAGATGTGTTCAGACAGGCAGAGCGAATTAAACCCAAGTGTTTATTGCCGAGCATTTCCTCAAAGCTCTTTAATTCATCGCCGTGAACACAAGCAGTTATATTGTTGTTCGTAATAGACCACCTGTCGGCAAACTATCAAAGTTATTCTTTCCTAATCTTTCAAGATGATTACTATAATGAAGCTTAGTTAGCAATAAACCAATCAAGTCACTCGTTTGCCACTGAAATTAAGAGATCTATACTCATTTGGCCACTTTGGAATAAAAGAGGTACAAAAGCTGTTGTTAATGACACAGTCTGGGTCACGGCAGGGGGAGGGACGGGTCTAAAAGCGGACCATACAAGCTAACAAAGAAGCCACAATAGCTTTTGGGGGCCCACATACTAATGTTGCACTCATGCGTAAACACGCACGCTGTCACACAACAAGCCACTTCAAAATACTTTAAGATGTCAATGTGAGAAATGTGGAGAGACACATGGTAAAAGAAGTTAAATGGGCAGAGGAACAGAGGCCCCAGACAAGCTAGATGTAAATTAGAAAGAAAACATATGCAGTCTTTTAGTTTAGCCCACTGGTTCCCAAACGTTTTTGGGTACACCTCCTATGACCTAAAAAAAGACAACTGCCGTTCACATTTGTGCTTTGTTTTTATGAAAACCACTAGAGCTATCTTTCCAAAATATCTTAAAAATACAGAACATTTGGAGAATTTATCGTTTTTAATTTACAATTTAGTACGATTTGCTCATCCCCCAATGACGGTTGGCTTTAGGGGTCATAAAATCGTACATTTTCGTACGTCTAAACTCGTTTGATTTTGTACGATTTCTAAACTGACATAAAGTTAGTTACGTTTCCTCGTGAGATCAGGCTGTTAATACAAGTCACAATCTCACAATGTCAATTTCAGGTATTCTTCAGCATAGCATAGCATGAATGGTGTAGTATGAGTTGTATGCCGTATTTCTTTTGAATTTTCACTTTTCAGCTATAGCTTTCTTTAATAAATACCACTTGGTTTACGATGACTGGATAAACAAAGCCTGGTGATAAAGTGAAGCACAGAGTGTTTGTTTGAATATTTATGGTAACTGTGATTCATTAGGAGTTGGAGGCATTGTTGTGTTTGCGTGTGCCAGTGGGAGCATGGCATGGGGAATGTGGGAAGGGTGCAGTACGTACTGGAGTGTGGCACTGGGTGTAATTCTGAGCAGTTCTTATTCAGCCCCTGCAGGAGTTTGTCATCCGGGATCAAAAGCCCATCTGACCAGAGCGGCACAGAGAGAGGCTTCAGACACAAGGAGCAGTTTTCATGCCGTGCCGACCCTGCCAGGACCCGCGCACACGGCTGCGCGCACACACAGACAAGCAATCACATCAATCTCGATTTCATTCTATCATGCCTACACTCTCTCATTCTCTCAGTTTCCCTGCATTTTGCCTCCCTCCATCATTGCCTTCTCGCACCACTTTCTTTCCCTCTAGTTTAGCTAACGCACAAGCTTTTCTTCCATTTTTGATTTGATAGACATCCCAGTGACCCTAAAACTGTCTTTTGTGATGGATGCAAAGGAAGAGCGGGGTAAAGAGATGCCTCCGTAGAGATCTACTTATCCAAAACTACCATCCCATCCATCCTTCCCTTTTATTCTTTCTGCACTGCTTCCTCCTTTTCACGCTCCACTCCTCTTTAACATCTGCACCTTCTCTCTGCTTGTTTCAGCCCACATCTCCTCTCTCATCCCATCTCTCCCGCACTTCTCTTCTTCATCTGATTCTCTGAGGGACCTTGGTGGCGCATCAAGATGTCAGAGCGTTCGAATGCAAACATTCATCACTGACGTGCATTGAGCGCATACACACAGAAAGCCACTCAGCGACTGACATGCCTGGCAAGAGTCATAAATACAGGGAGCGCAGCAAAATAACTGAGGATGGAGAGTGACAGTTCTCCAAAGTTTCAGCATTTGGGACTGAAGTATTTTAAAAATCAGTTTAGAATTAGAGGAAAACTTACAAAGAAGGCACCTGTTGGTGAATGCTGCATGTAGAGGAGCTCTCCTCATGAACTATGGGTGCTTTCACTCTAGCACTTTTGGTCGCTCCCAGGTTCGTTTGACATCAGAGTATGGTACGTTTAGCTAGTGTGAACGCGGTCTTCTGAACTAGTTTGCGCACCCACAAACTACGGCTGTGTGATTAAATGAAATCGAATCGCAATTGCGATTTGAAACACTTCGATTAGCTAGGCGCAAGAGGCTGTGATATGAAATATGTATTATTTAATTTTCCTCGCCCAGAGCAAATGTGTGACTGCGTGACACTTTTACAAGCCAATTGAGTGAGCAAACTTTTGTTCTGTCCAATCAGAATTGCGCAACCGAACTATGCAGAACGCCCACAATAAAAAACAGGAAAGTGCGGACAACTGGAATGATGACATTTGCTGCTTCATAAGCATTAATAGATTAAATAATATCGAAGAAAAACAGGACATCTGCAATATGGGAATATTTTGGTTTCAAAGCCACAAACACTATACAAAAACAGGTCATTTGTAAGAACTGTTGCCACAGCACAAGGAAATACAACAACCAGCACCTAAAAAGGCACCAAAATCTCAGACACTCAATCTGGTAGCAAGCAACAGCAAAGTCAATTTGTTGTTTCAGCCATGTTAGTTTGCTGAGTGTTTTGTATTTTTATAATTAATATTATTTTGTTTTGTAGACTGTCTGCTCAATATCTGTTGATACTGCTCCTTCACCAGACATTTAACCGACTAAAGGAAACTTTGAAAGTACATTACTACAATACAAGACACACTAACCCTAACCATCTATATATAATCTAATGAGAATTAGTTGGCATGTAGATGCAATGTATTTTAAATTCAACAAATGAACCATCAAAATACAGTGTGACCTTTGTTTTTATAAGCTACACTATCTCCCTAATTTGAGTTCAACTTGTTTACTGAAAGGTCATTTGTATTTGTGTTTACTGTTTGCTCTAGAGAAAATGAGTGTTTCACTTCTGAATATTTAAAAACAAATTTGAATAAATGTTTAAGTTAATCTTTTCAGTTCCTTTATTAAACTTACACTCACTGCATTTTAGCAGTAAGAAGCTACGATACAGATTGTTGAGCTGAAGCTTGACTACAAAATTAAATCGCAAATCAAATAAAAAAAAACATAGTATCTGTTAAAAAAAATAAAAATTGGCAATTAAATATTTTCCCCAAATCGCACAACCATACCCAAGTCTGCCTGAAAGAGGTGGTCTGGAGTACGGTTCATGCAAACTCTGGTACAGTTCCGCCAACGCTACAACAAACTTTAGTTTTCTTAACGTTCATTCATGTGTGTATGTCTGTGTATCACCTACCTTGGTGACAAGCGGGACTGACCCAGTGCAAACAGTGATAATGTCTGCTTGTCTCCATCAAAAAGACTTCAGCAGACATTGCGTGATTTTTTAATATCTTTTTTGCGGCAGGTAGATGCAAGTGGCTCTCAGTATTTTGATTTTGGTAAAAGCACCCTGAATCTTACATTATTTATTTTCAGAGGGAATTGACCTGCCTTGTATTAGCAGTTTCATAACAAGAAAACTGGGGGGGGTGTAATTATGATCTAATTCCATTGCCTTGAATAGCAAGTTTCCAAAAAACTCCTCACAACTTTTAATCAACAAATTCCCGAGATTTTGTGCATCTTTTTAGTTAATGGTTGAAATCACAGCAAGATTTATTGAATAAAACAGCTATTTGTTGCAGACTAAATGCTACAAATTTTTTGTGATGGCCATAATCCTGTTAATAATTATTGCAGGTTTTTCATTACAGTCTGAATTCTGCTCTCAGATCAACAGATCTTGACATAAAAAGGCAACGCTCACAAAACCCCTTTATGTTAACCTTCAAATGAGTGTTATTTCATGCTGAAATGCTGCTTCGCACTTGCTGCGAATATCATATTAATGGTTTCCACCTTCTCTATAATAGGCTCTAAATTCTTTCCATGAACAGACCTTGACAGTGATTTAGAAGTTGAGCTTACGTTGGACTTTTTCTCGCAAGTGGCTCTGATTCTAAATATAACTTCTGAATAGCAAATGTTCAATTTCTTCAAAAGATGACAGACACAAAGTCTGGACAAAATGTGGATTTTCAACTCGATTAGGGTTTGAACTCATCTCATGCATGACAAAGCAGGATCTCTGTTTCTGCCATTTTCTTGATGGGGTGTGATCAATAACCTCCTGACCTCCTTAAGGTTAGGGTTTGGGCCACATCCAAAGCCATAGCAAGACCTTGACATTAACTCAGGGAGAAAGCTGAGTCTGCAAGCAAGCAGAGAAAGCGAGAGAGGAAAAAGTGCCAGCCACCAAAGCTGAAGAAAAGTCACAGGAGTGGGTGTTCTTGTAACTGTTTTGAGTCGAATGCATTCATGCGTTTGCATTAATGCTACCTCCAAAAGAAAGAGAGATGAATTTCACAGCAGCAACACTGAAAAGCCCACGGCATCTCCATGCCAAATGCGTTTAATATGGTGAGACGTTGCTTGCAATACAATCATACTTTTGAATCTTTTAATCTTGCTGCCTTTTTTAACACTGAGATGCTCCCACGCGTGGCACACAAAAATCTGTGCTCTGCTTTAAAACCTCCTAATTCAATCAGTAACACACCACCCCCCTCTCCTAGAAAAACAGCCTGCCGGGTACCAGAGCGACCCAGCTGGCACTGCATGCAGTCTACAGCCTGATGAAGCCGATTCCAGTAAAGGCTTAACTGAATTCTGCTCTGAATCATAATTCTGAATCTCAGAGTGTGTCAGTGTCCTTTCCTTCACACCCTTTCTCTTTCACACGCCTGCACCTTGAAAATTCATGCGTCCTGCTCCCTCTACTTGTCAGTTTGATGTTCAGTCAATACGACGTGTGTGTGACCTGAGAAAATGTGCGTGTTGACAGCATATGACCTTTACCGCTTTTGTTGAGACACACGGGCACGATCGCCCACCCCTCTCCTTCTCCCATGTCCCTGACTTTGTCTGATCTTCTCTCCTTCTGTGTGCCCCTATTTCTCTCTCTCCCTCTCTATCTTTCTATACTTGCCTCTTTTCCTTTCTCTCCATCCTCGTCTCATTCTGTCTATATAGTGTAGCCCCCTTTTTCTGGATCCCTGGTACTCTTGAGTGTGTTAACCCTTAAGTGTGCCCTTACGAATGTTAACATTTACTCCATGTTTAAATAACAATTACCACTCACTTCAGAGTTACATGCAATAATCTCATTATAATGGTATTAAAATGTTTTTGCAAAACCTAAAGTAAATCCATAGTAACCGTTAAAATAACGTTTCAAGCACTGAATGAAAATGAAAGTCACGCAAACTCGTTTTTATGATGCACAAGCCGAAACTTACCTTGAGCGCGCAACATGTGGGTATTCCAGAGGAACACAAGGGCAAAAATCCAAGCCCACATCCCGCACCTCGCTTTCCCCGTCATCGCCCTCGCTGTATTTCCTTGGCGGTTAATAATCCCTTTAACTTTGCCCTTGGTGAGAGTGCTCTGACCCCCGTTAAAGCTGAAATCTTTACCCGCGGCAGATGTGGAGGTTAGAGAGGAAAGAGGAAAGTGCGCGCTCTGCTTCACCGCATTTACGAGGCGATTCTCATTCATCCCACACGCGGGAGAGTTCAGCACCGAGTCCGCGACTTTCCCGGCCGCTTTACTTTCATGTCTCACGGCTTTCTGCAAGCCCTCACATTCATCCACGCATTTAGTACTGAATGAAACGATGTCTTCAAACCAAAAAGACCAAGTCTCTGGCGTGCACCACTCCAAAATTACCGGCACGCTCCGCAAACCTCCGTCCGCTGCGCGGGAGCCGCTCTTCTGTGTCCCGAGGCGGCTCATGATGTTTCAGTATTGATTCCAGTTAAGTATTAATACGTTTGAGTGTACCGGATTTAATTTATCCGCTTAGAGCGCCAATATCTCCTGTAAACCCGCGTTGTTTTGACGTATTCGCAGTCGGATTTATCTACCCGATCATTTCGAGCATTTTGACGGCATTCAGCGACTCTTGAAGAATCCCTTACAATCCATGTCGGTGCTCGTTATCCATCTGGAACAGACCGCGGAAAATATTTCTTGGTTAATCTGATAATGTCACCCAGAAGACTTTATGTATCCAACAGGTTAGCCAGGGAGTAAAAGAATCACACAAGTCATGAATGTCCAGAACAAATCCTTCTTAAACGAGTATGCTATAACACCTGTGAACAGAAAAGCAGGCGTCATGAGTATGCTAATCAGTGTAATATGATTTAATCATAATCCTTTTGTAAATAACCCATCAAATCTGAGGCACATCATGCTATGCAACTCTAAAAAGAGATTGATGTAGGCTATCAGTAATGACTTTTCAGAAACTTATCTAAATACAATACAAAACAAACCTAAAATGTTTTATCATCGTATTTTGTTTAGAATGTCATAGACGGAAGGCACACACAGTAACAATAAATACATAACTCAAATTAGAACAAGTGTTTTTATTCACTATATGAAAAAATGACCACACTGTTCTATTTGTACCTATTTCATTCACTAAAATGAACCGACTCTTAAGAGTCACTCCATAGGGAATCGAATTACATTTGTTGCGCTGTGTGCTCGCCAAAAAGAACCGACTCTGAAGAGTCGTTCAACATCGGACTACTAAACAATTGTACTGTGAATATAGTAGTGATTATTTAAAAAGAGAAACAAGACCATTCTCAGAGTATTTCTAGCTTGGTAAAATAATGTCCTAGATCTGTAATGAAACTCAACGTCAAGAAAATCATTATGATAACCGGATCACTATTCCAATATTTATAGATACGCCCGTGTATATCACTTAATGAGCTTAGTATTAAAGGTTTCTGATTATTAAAGCTCAGTTACACTTTAAATCTGTTTAAATCCTAACTTTGGGGAGTGAAATAAAAGTCCTCACCTAAGGTTCTTGCGGTCTTGTCTGTCTGAATGAATTCAGCAATCGAAGAAAACTGAGCTGTGTGGCGGTCACCGAACACCTGCTGCCTGGTCCGAAGATGAAAACATGCAATAATGTTCCTGTCAGGCAATTCGAAGCTTAGTCGGATCTAAGTAAAATGCCACTTCTTTAAAGGCTTTGGCTGAGCCGCTCGAGTTTTCTCTTCTCTTGAATAGTAATTTGTACAGGGCTGAATTTGAAGTTGAATTCGGCGTCCCAGCCGCTCCGCCCTGCTCGGCGCTGATTGGTCCGCGCTCTGCACCCTACAGCCTGTATTATTTTTCATGAAGAGCACGTGGAAAAGAAAAAGCTTCAGAAACACGGTGCCATGCGCCCCCAATCAGACAGAGCCATTTATGCTCTGAAGTCACACTGAATGGGGAAAGTTTGCAAATCTCTTTTTAGAAAGTGTAAGTTTTTAGTCTTTTTTGTCATAAACTAGCCTAAAATAATCCTGTTAAACTTTGCATTGGTTCAATGAGAGTCCAATCTTAAAAGATGTTACTTTACCTGATTATTGGACTTCCATTACACTTCTGTGATTTTCTTTTTTTTTTTTTTTTTTGACAGGTCCATGGGGGGTTCGAGTGGTTCGAAAGACCCACTCCTCAATGACAAAAGTCCAGAATTTGCCCCATACATGAGCTCATTTGTGCTATTTTGACTGCTACACCATCATAAATTGTGAAAATAACCCATTTAAAAAGGCTTTAAGACCAAGTCGAATCATCTTTTGACTGTCACATCTGTGACTTCAGTTAATCAGTTTTGTCCAATGCAAACTCTTATTTTTCAGTCCAACATCCAACATTTTACAATTAACGTTTATTCTAAATCTTGAACTTTATTCTTGAAGCAAAAAATGACAGATAAAAGGTTGTGAATTTGAGGTTAGACAAATCATGAAGCTCAAATTCTGACTGGAAAGTTGAATGTGCTGGCCAGTTTGTTATTTGCCTAATAAATGACCATAGGCTACAGTTTTTAATTTAAAACTTTAACAGAGTCCTATTTTTTTTTTCTAATGCTATATGATGTAATAAATTTATATTATAAAAAGAAGCATTTATTAAATTTTCTTTCTAAATCTTAAATATTTTGGTACATTAAAAAGTGTGGTTATGATGACCACCCGACAAGCTAATCCAGCTAAAACTAGTGCTTCAAATGTCACAAATCTCATAAATAAATAGAAAATGAGGTGAAAAAAAAACTGCAAAAAGGTCCACATTTTGAGAAAAAAGAACCACCCCTTACATCAGTCTGGCTACGGGCCTGTTTGAGAAACGTTTTTTCCTCCTTACAACTCATACAGGAATAATTTTAGCACAACAAATATAAAAACACAATGTAGGGACAAAAGTTATCAGCATGATCAACAGGTTGCATGAACCAGTTTTATATACTGACTGTCATCAAAGGCAAAAATCCAGACAGAATCTTCTGTTTTAGGAGCCCTATTCCTAATGAGTAAATTTGCATAACAATAATTTATGTACAAAGGTGTCAATAAGACAAACACATAATATAAATGATGTCACCATTTTCACAAAATCACTCAATTTTGACAGCTTTTCTGAAAACGTGCACTTTAAACTGAAGAATCTAACTAAGGATCTGAGAATCCTTGTAGCAAACTTATGTGTGTGTTGTTTCAAGAAAGCAACCATTCATTTGTGTTGTGTTTCAGTTTCATTTGTTTATATTAATTTATTCTTCTTTGAATTATTCTATTTAATCATATGATTATTAGTCATTTATAATTATCATTATATAATTTTATTGATTATTAGTTAATGATTTGATTATTATCATTGATTATTATTTGTCATTTTATTATGTTTTTATATTTTATTATTACTATTTTCCTATAATTATTGCTTTACTATTATTTCATTTTTTCATATTCTTATAGTCTTATGATCTTATGATTCAAGCAACACTTGTTTTCAAGAGTAAGAGATAAAAGAATCTCCCCATTTCAAGGTCTGTATTGTCACTGGACAATGTTGTAAAGCAGTAATTTTTCAATTGCTGTTGCTTGTGGTATAACAACACTTGTTGGATTTATCGTGGTCCAACGAAGTTTGAGCATTGAATAATATGCAACTAAGATTATTTAATAAATTCTGCTCTTTCTTTATCATCATTACTTTGGTCTCCAGCTTCTGCTGCTCTCTAGCTTTCTCAGTCAACTCCTATATTGATAGGGAATTGTTAATTCAGTTGAATACTGGTTAACAAGTAAGGGCAATGGGTGGCTCCACTGCCTTGTTGTCTGGATACCCAGAGAAACAGACATTTTCTGACAAGATCTGCTGTCTGTGTCTAGATCTAACAAAACCATTTTCAAAAGTTTGCATTTCCAGCCCTCGAAACACCATTGTTGTGTAAATGAATGTCTTATTATTTTCTGCTGAAACGGTTTTGTGTGAACATTCTCGTTCCTACAGACAAAAATGCTAAGTAAACATTTTAAACTAAGATGTCAGTGCATTGAAATATCCATACGAAATAATATGAGCAAGTAAAGTGCAAAAATCAATGGTAATATTGAGCTACCATAATGATTTTTATAAAGCAATATGTGTTTTCATCAAATGATAATTAAAGCTATCTAAAATTATTCTAAGACTATAATCATATCACAGTCTATTCAGGAGTGTATTTATGAACCTTACAAGATGACACAATTCAAATTAATATTGAAACCGTGGCATTGATCTGTCTTAAAATACACTTACTTTAAAGCGTTTTGACAATATTATTCAGAGCTGTTTGTTTAGCCTGGAATAACACTTAGGGGTACGGAGAGGTTATTAGACTTTTTAAATCAATAATAACACAATTCAGTTCATTGTTAGACAGCTCAACTCTATTAAACAGTCATCCCAATGTTTACTGGCTTCCAAAAATGCTGCCATTTCTGCTCATAGTGTTATTTCCATGAACAGCAACTCTCCGGAATAATTTTCGTCTAAACATAAGGCCTTAAACTGTAGCGAAGTGGTTTCTGTTGAAAGTTAATGAAAGTCAGGTGGCCATGGCAATTGACCAGTGGTCCGGAGGGGGTGGGGGGTCTGCGTTTGCTCCCGTCAATGAGAACAGTTCCTTCATTTCTCAGTGGCAAAATGTGTTAATACTATGGCCTCTGCCTGTGCTGGTCATTCCTTGGTTTCTATTAAGTATGTAATTGGAACAACTAATTCCAAAACCAATTTGATTTGCAATTACGTCCATCCCCATTCCAGGGCACTGTTCATTTAAAGCCTGTCTCACTCAGACAGAGATAGTGGACTGACATGAGGACACAGGTGTGTGCGTAGACATACACACACACACACACACACACAGATACCAATCTTCAGCTCTGCCTTGAATTAAATGTTCCTCAAGCCGCATCTCTTAATGTGTTTTTTCCAATGTGTAAATGGTTTCCACTCACTCCATGTCAGAGGTACTTGTTACAGCCAAAAAAAAAATGTTTAACCAACCACAACCTGTTAAAGAGTTCATGCAAAATTGAAAATTCTGCCATCACATAGTCAGCAGCATGAGGATAAACCTGTATGACCTTCCTGCATGCAACAGCACAAAAACCAGCACATTTTAGTTTAAGCCCTTAAAAATGCAGGTGCTACGAATGAGATAAAAGCTTTGAAGATTAAAAAAAGGATTGCAGTAGTTTTTTTTTATAATTCTGAAAAAAATTGCTGTCTTAAAAAAAGTTCATATTAAAGTTGTTTATTTAAAATTATTGATAATCAAGTCACATAATTTACCATATTTATGACTAAGATTGCTAATTTTGGTTTGGACGTCTCTTACAATTGGCTCATATTCATCAAAGGTAAAAAAAAACACTTGCATTTTCTCATTTCATTCATTTTCCTTCGGCTTAGTCCCTTTATTCATCAGGGTTTTCCACAGTGGAATGAACCGCCAACTTAAGCTGCGGTCACACTGCACTTTTCTCCCCATAGACTTGCATTCATATTCACGTGAATGCGTCAGACCTGAAACGCAAGCGACAAGTTTCGCAGTTCGCTGCGTTTGAAAGTTCAAGCTTGTTGAACTCTGAACTGCGAAATCGCATCACATGATTGCGTGAGACCAACTGAAGATCAAAACATGACCTCTCTGGACAGAAATTTAAAACATGGACCCATCGCTCACTTTTTTTAATGTCTAATCATCTTGTTTAATCCCGCCCCTTTTCACAGCGCTGTACTACAGAATTTCACACGCACAAACTCTAGTGTGACCGCAGCATTATCCAGCATATGTTTTAAACAGCGGATGTCCTTCCAGCTGCATCCCAATACTGGGAAACACCCATACACTAATTCACTACAGCCAATTTAGTTTATTCAATTCACCAATACCACATGTCTTTGGACTGTAGGGGAAACCAGAGCACCCAGAGGAAATCTGCGCCAACACGAGGAGAACATGCAAACTCCACACAGAAATGCCAACTGGCCCAGCCAAGACTCGAACCAGTGACCTTCTTGCTGTGAGGTGAGTCACCCCTTGGATTTTATCATAATGTCCATTTTAGGTCACTTTATTTCTCAAAGTATCTCTTTACTGCCTACTCTGCTCCGATTGGTCAGATGTCCCAGACTGTTGTGATCGATCTGTTGCTTATAGCATGTGCCAGATCCAAAATGTCAACCAACATAGTTGAATTTTAGCTTTCTCAGTCTTCAGTGATTGTACGACTGTATTAATGTAGTCATGGCTATGATTTCACCATATTCTAGGTCAAATTTAACAATAAAACACTGAAAAAACTGGTTAGAACAATTGAACCTCCACCACAAGCAAAGATTGAGCAGGACATTTCACAATGACACGTTTTTACTTATTTTGTGGTTTATTATGACATCTTATAGCTATATGTCATTTTTAAACATCATCATTGATGTATATGTATAAAGGTGTAAGAGTTAGAAATTTACACAGACTTGAAGCATAATGTCACTAAATTGAACAAAAATAATAATAACAATTAAATCAGCCCAGTCTGCTGAGCTTATTAGTGTAACAGATAATAATCAGGGTCATTTGTCACCACTGAAATGACACATTTTGTGTAGCATGCACAAACCCAAGATGTTAGTTCTAGCAAATTCAGATCATATTAAAAAAAACTGCATATATACTGCAACTAGGACATTTGTTTTCAGCTACAGTGGTTGTAATGAAATTTTGGATTGAAAATGGCATCTTGACATGATGTTGACAACCTGATCTAACTGAAGCTTTTGAGGACAGGTCAAAGCTGAATTTGTTCATGACGAGCCATAGGATGGCACTAGTGCAAATGTGTTACAGCTCAGTGTATAGGTCAGTTATGTGAGTGAAACCTAAATATCTGAAGACTATTTAGGTTTAGCTCACATAACTGATAATGTCCATATGAAAATTCAGAGCAGTTAATGTGTCAAGAATGTAGCAACAAAGACTCATTCTGAAAACATAGACCGCAAATTATGTAGCCAGAAGTACGTATGGCTACATTTCGTTTTTTAAATGAATGTTACGGGGCAGTCCTTTTCGCACTTACCAGCTGACCGCTTACCTCTGTATGGACGGTTTTCCAGCTGTTCCCAGTTTCTCCAGTTAGCTCACCACCCAGCAAGCAATAGCCGTCATTTTACCATCTAGGTGAAGTATAGACCAGATCTAATCCGGCTACGTGTAACCCAATTTTAGCCCGAATAACTTTAAATTTGGTTGCATGTTGTTTTTTTTTTGCAAAATAAAGCTTATGATATGTATGATGCTCTATCATGTAAGCATGTACGTGGGTGGACTTGAGATGCAGACAGGAGATGACCACTACGATTGGGTTCTAGTCCAGTGAACAGGGGCGGACTGGGAAAGTATTTTCAACCGGGCCAAAGTAACTGTCAGTCAGGTCACGGTGGCAGGCCACATCTGATGAGATATAGAAAGTGAAAAGAGGGTGGGAATGCGTGGCAGGCCAGAGTCCCCGTGGCAGGCCAGATTGACCGTCAGGCCACCAAGAAATATCCCGGTGCTCCCTATGGCCAGTCCGCCCCTGCCAGTGAAGAACGGTTCCAGAAAGTAGGTAAGACAAAAACAGAAGCCAAAAATAAAATAAACAAGTAAATAACAGGGTAAGAATGTGGTAAAACATAGTGAAAATCTGGCAAGGGCTTTTCTTTTACTGAATTGCTTTTTAAATTTGTCGGTTGGGTTTAGAAAAGAGGGTGGGCGGGTCAATCTGTGCTTTTTAAAATACTATTGATTGGGTTTAGGGAAGGGGTAGCGTGGGTTCAGTCGATCGGTCAATCATTCAGTCAGTCAGTCGACAGGATTACGAGAGAACAGCAGGCACGAATGGAAAAAAATAGCAAAAACAGAATCAGCAGAATCATTTCAGAATGAGCCCGTGTTGGAACAATGATATCATTGACTCAGCACAATGATTTAAAAAAAAAAATTTAAATTTTTCTTATGATAATTAAAACTATCCAAATGAACATAGATTTGACTGATACTATAAATTATGTCAGCGTAAATCCAGAGTTGTATTTATAGGCATAACAGGATGACACAATTAAGATGAATATTGAAATATGAGTGGTTTGTTTGGTCGGGAATATGACTGAGGGGGCATGGTGAGATTATCCAGCCTGATCTCATGTGGAAACATAACTATTTTACATTTTGTCAGTTTATATGTAATTCATACAAATTCATACAAGTTCAGTAGTATGAAAATGGATGATTTTTAAAAGAAGGCATGGCACCAAACCCCACTCCTACACCCAACCATCATTAATCGATGTGAAAATCCTACTTAAATGTATGACTGAGATCATACAAATTCATACGCATTAGCCACTAAATAAAAAAAAGTTATGAATTGACGTGAGATAGCATTGGATTATCAGATGATAATCCCAGCAGGCACACAACATCATAAGAGGTTTTAATATTAGGTTAGATTTAGGTCATGACGTCAGGTGACCAAAATTCAATGTCTAGCCAGCGTCTAAGTACAACGTTATTTTGACGTCCAATAACGACGTCAAATTACGTTGATATTTGGTTGATTTTAGATTGTGTTGGAAAGTGACCAAAATCCAAAGTCTAGAAAGATAGATGTCATAGTGATAACGTCCACAAAACGTCAAGGTGTAACATGATTAGATGCTGATATTTGGTTGAGTTTAGGTTGATTTTAGGTTGGACATTGGTGTTGGGTTCTGACTTAGGGTTGGGTCGATAGACAATGGCCTATAGACATCACGATGCTGAGGCGGCATCGCCGATCCTCCGCCCCGCCCTCGTTGCAAACCCGCTTGTGAAAAATACACACTCAGGCATTGTTTACACTAATACGTCTTAGTTTTAAAATGGCATTTTAGATTGAAAATGATCCACGTACACACTGGTGTTTCTGAACAGTCCTCGAAACGCACATCACGTGACCACACACCACAGACACAGCCACACACACACACACACTGTCATGCGCTTGTCTGAGCACCAGAGAACAGTGCATGTCGGACAGTTTATTAAGGATGTACCGCTGAATCGCGTCTCACTATAAGTTAGTTGTTAAACGTGATATTTAATTAATCTTGTCTCAATCTAATGACTCTTCAGTCTTTTGAATCTATCAGGTAACGTGTCACAGCATCAGTACACTGCTTCAGTCTTTCACTTTCACGCTTGTACTAAGTCATTTTAGCTAAAACCTCAGATACTGTTGGTTGTGCACCTTTTTTTACCAACCAAGTGTGTGGATGCCATAACGACACAGATCACTCTGCCTATTCATGCCAGAGTCCCGCGGAAAAAAAGTGATTGACAGGTGGTAATTTGTGTGTAACTTATCTTTATTAATTTATGATTTGGTTGTGGGTAAAACAAAGACCAAGCAGGTCAGGTTGTTGAAACAGTAGGCTACAAATAATTAATTCGTTATGAATTTATGAATTATTCATAAATAATTAATTCACCTCCGCCTATGACGACGATGCCATCGTCCATCGCGATGTTTCACATTAGACATCGTACGATGCTAAATTGGTCAACATAGCCCAACCCTATTCTGACGTCAACCAGATTTTTATTTCCAAAACAAAATGACATTGACATGACATTGTGGTGTTGGGGTACAGCATCAATATGACGTCCTGTTGACGTCCTGTGCCTGCAGGGATAAAAGTAACGATTTAGGAAACATTTAAAAATATTATGTTACTAATAGAAATAACAAATTCAAAACATATGAAACTTTCATTTTGGTTTGTTCGTTGCAGAGTCAGAATAGTTGGAAATGAGTGCACAATGTATTTTACTTTAACTTTATTTTTCAATTTTATTCAGAATTTCCCATCTTTGAGTTAGCTATTAGATTCAAAGAAAGTGGATAGTGAAAACTGAGAGCAAAGCAATCAAACATCAATCAAAACACTGATGAGGGTTTACATTTTCGAAGATTACATTTGATATGAATGTTATTCCAGGAACACACACTACTGGATAAAATCCTAGCCACCATCAAACAGATACTTAGTCTACAAATAGCGGTACCTAATATAACATCTAATGAAACTCGACCTAGAATGTATTCAGCTGCTGCTCTTTGAACTCTCACGCTTCTGTCAATCATATTTATGAGAGTGCATGAAGATGCCCTATTGAAGACATTCTTCAGTCGATGCGCTCTCTGAGTCGCCGACCAGTTTTGTGTTTCAGGGGATCAGATTGCTTTGTGAAGAGTTAGAGTTTAGCAGATGGAGTTCAAGGTATAAGGTATGCCTGTATTTCTTTCAGCAATCCCACTGAAGAATTGTCAATCAAACCAAAGCACTCATGGGAAATGCTTTACCAAACAGGCTAAATCAATAGCTGGTTAGAATAAGGTCAAACACTCAGCGATGGATTCTAAGCAGCTCTGATTTAAGTAAAAGCCTATACTGGCCTGATACATCAAGGCTTTTTTTACAACTCGAACCAGAAATGCATAATGTTTTCCAGAGGGAAATATGATATATACGAAGCACGCAAATTAACAGGGTTGGGAAGGTTGCTTCTAAAAAAAGTAATTCGCTACAGGTTACATTAACTACATTCTTTAAAAAGTCCTTTGTAACATCTCGATAGATCACTAACATTTAGTAGCTTAATAGAAATAAGTTGGGTAACAAACAATGAACAATACATTTATTACAGTATTCATCGTTAACGGTTGGTCATGCTAACTCTCAGTGCATTAACTAATGTTTACAAGCACAGCTTTGGATTTTAATAATGCATTAGTAAAGGTTAACCATATGATTTATGAATGCTGTACAGGTATTGTTCATTCTTATTTCATGTACTAATATACAACCATATCACATTGCTACTCGTGTGGTATTGCGTTTATACAACAGTTTGACGGCATAATTGTGTATATAATAAAAAAATCAAACACGGAGGGTCTCAAAAACACTTTTGTACAAGAAACTACTTTCTTCTGCCATTCATTCACATCTGCAGCTGACGTCAGAACAGCAGGAACCGTTGCTACTTCACAAACATCACTTTAGAGCTAGTATTTAAATGATTCTCTAGCTTAATGTCTAAAACGATGACAAAACAGGTGATTTTGCTGACATTTTAAGACTATAAGGCTGAACAGCATGAAATGCCATCAGTCTACAGAGATTTCCCAGTATTTCTCTGTTGCAATCAGGAAAATCACAATAATTAACCCCGAAAAAACCAAAGCAAACACTAGCAGATTACTATGGTATAAATACAGCACTACAACATACAAAAAAGAAAGATCCACTTAGAGTGTCATATACTGTTTTATAATTTTTTGATCAACTGTAGTTTGAAATATGAAAAAAAACGCTGATTTTTCTCCCCTAAGGATTTATTATGCAGTCTCTGTTGCCATCTTGTGGCGCAACCACCTTTGCTCTGCTCAGTATAACAGGCAGATGGCCACCGACGCGCTGAATCTCAGACATTATAAATATTTAAAATAGGCACTATCCTTATAAATAAACTGCATAGTTACAATCTAAACTACTACACAACTACATTTTCACCCAAAAAAGCCTCAAAATATTATGTTGTCCAACAGCTGCAATATTTGTAAAACTGTAGTGAGTTTATTGATCTGTTATCACTGTATGTGGGCAAAGGAATAGACACACACACATATACATATATACAAACATACACACACGCATTATATAAAGCAGTATAGAAATTAAGGTAACAACAAAAACCACCAGTCTATTATTTCTATAATTTTGCAACAATTATTACCATTAAATATAGTCTGTGAAGGGGTATTTTATTGAAATACAGTTAGACATATTTTGAATTTTAAATAATTAAGTTATATGTATCCCATGTCCCTAAAACCCTGCAAATGTAATAACGAATTAAAAAAAGCAGTAATGGTCTTCTTATTTGTCCACAGTAGTTTCATTAGCAACCGATGTCTGTGAATAATAGTTCAGAAAAGGGCAAAAAAAAAAAAAAGTCTAGAAAGTTTGATTCTCAGGCTTGTTTCTCATGCCTTGAGGCGAAGACTCTATTGCGTTACAACAGAGAAATCTGATCCTTCACCACCACCCATTAGCAAAAGAGAGATGTCCTCATTTTTCCATTTCTATCACTGGAGAAAAGGAAAACGAAAAAGCAGGAAGGGGGGAGAAAGGAGGATGTGTATGTGTGTAGCAAACCAATACAGTGGGCAAACTCTTAAAAGAGAATGGTAAGAATGAGAGATGGCCGCAGAGATACAGACCGCAGACTGACTGTCACTGACAAAATGGGGAAGAAAGAAAGTGGGAGGGTAAGAGAAAAGACACTTGCGGGAAGAGAAGAGACTGAAAGTGGAAAAGAGAGTGATGGATAGGCACCAGAGAGGAGATAAGAGAGGTCTGTAGGTGGTAGAGGTATATAATATCCATGCATTACCTCCCATGAGCTTCTCCTGTGGGGTGCTGTAGCCTCAGGATAAAGCAGATATGGAAAAGTTTGAGCGCGCTGGTGTTACGTACTGGACATGGGCCTGCGATAAAGAAAAGCAATGCTGGTTTCTTTTTGACAGTTATTGATTTATTTATTTAAATGTACATCAGATTTAAGTCAGCGTGAACTGGAAGCTGCTGAGACTTTTATTTCAGTGTGTTGATGCACTTCAGACTGAAATGGAATATTAAGTAGGGGGCGGGGCTTTCTTTTTGTGCATCATTCCCTCATAGCAAACTAACAGTAAGTGGGTGTGGTTAAGAGTTCAATTCAATTCAATTCAATTCATCTTTATTTCTATAGCGCTTTTACAATGTAGATTGTGTCAAAGCAGATTAACATAGAGGTTCTAGTAAATTGAAACTGTGTCAGTCCAATCTTCAGAGTTAAAAATCAGTTTAGTTCAGTGTGGTTTAATTGTCACATATATTTTCAAAATAGTGGGTGAAGCTGCCAGATTGACATTAACATAAGGAACGACACTCCAAATGTGGAAGCAAATAGTCAAATAGACTTTGATTAAATATTACCAAATCTTTTTTCACTGGATTAACTTGCATGGATTAGTTGGTCACTGAAAGAATAACAATGTCCACTTGCAAAATAAACATTGTAAATTTTGATTTCACACAGACTGTAATGTGTTGTTTCTGAAAATGAATATGGGGCAAAACTACAGCAAAAATGATCTTTTATGTTATATTTTTACAAATTGAACAAAATGCTTCACTTCAATTCAAAGTGGTTGGTAAGACTTACTTTTAAAAATAGTTTATTTTAAATAAAGCTTTCTTTTAAACTTTCTAACCATAAACTTGAATCAAAAACAAACATTTATCAAATATTCACTTTAAATATTAAAGTTACAACTATTATAAGTAACATATGTAGTATATATTCTCGATATCAATAACAATGAGCAACAAGATAGCAATAAGCTTTATCAATTACCATTTAGCAACAAGTTCCACAGTTTTTGTTCGTTTTTGCCCAAGATTTATGTGGGCCAACCATCAGAAACCTCTAACATTAGACCTCTAACTTTGGGTTTGCACTTTTATTAGCCCTTCTGTCACAGAAAGACTCAAGCGAGGATGGGGAGCGGATATAACAATTTATTTTGCAGGATGGCAGATAAACAAACAAATGCAATTGATGATTAAATGTAAACTCACCAGCCACTTAATTAGGTACACCTGTCCAACTGCTCTTTAACGCAAATTTCTAATCAGCCAATCACATGGCAGCAACTCTTAGGCATGTAGACAAGGTCAAGACAATCTGCTGCAGTTCAAAATGAGCATCAAAATGGGAAAGAAAGGTGATTTAAGTGACTTTGAACATGGCATGGTTGTTGGTGCCAGACGGGCTGCTCTGAGTATTTCAGTAACTGCTGATCTACTGGGATTTTCACGCACAACCATCTCTAGGGTTTACAGAGAATGATCCGAAAGAGAGAAAATATCCAGTGCATGGCCGTTCTGTGGGCACAAATGCCTTGTTGACGTCAGAGGAGAATGGCCAGACTGGTTTAAGCTAATAGAAAGGCTACAGTAACTCAAATAACCCTTTGAGGGTTGATCTCATCAGCACAGTCAAGTATTTCACTGTACTCAAATGGCCTCCATAGTCACCAGATCTCAATCAAACGGAGGACCTCTGGGATGTGGTGGAAAGAGAGACTCACATCATGGATGTGCAGCTGACAAATCTGCAGCAGCTGCGTGATGCTATCATGTCAATATGAATCAAAATCTGAGAAATATTTCCAGTACTTTGTTGAATCTATGCCACGAACGATTAAGGTAGTTCTGAAGGTAAAAGGGGTCCAATCCAGTACTAGTAAGATGTACCTAATAAAGTGGCCAGTGAGTGTATGTTGGATTGAACAGATGGAGATGACAGAATACCAGGAACATGGAGGACCAGACGTGGAGACCACACAACAACCAGTTGGGCAAGCAGGATAGACCACATTATGAGAAAGGACGCAAATACTAGAGACAACAGGCTACAAGGAGAGATAAGTACCTTTGGAATAAGTATATCCACTGAAAAAAAGTGTAGTCCTTCATTCACAATGAGGTCGGACACTGAGTGCAGTTTGGAGTGAAGCTTTATGGTGCTGGAGTAATGAGCATGATGACGTGCAGGTGCAGGACTAATCAATATGCAGGTGACGGTGATCGGGATGACTGAGGTGACTGAGGAAGGGGAGAACCTGGCATATCTCAATTGAGTATGTTTACATGGACACCAATAATCCGATTTTAATGCGATTAGGAAGACAATACTCTGATTAAGAGTCTACCATTTAAATAGTGATTTTGATGACCTTAATCCAACTAATCATAATCAAACTAAACAGAAATCTAATCTAAGACATGTGGAGTATGCCGATTTCAGTCGCATTATTGAAGTGCAGTACAAACATGTAAAAACATTAATCAAACTATTACCGTCGTGTAGGATTTTTGCCCCATTTTGCGAAAGGATAGTCTATACCAGGGGTGGGCAAACTCGTTCCAGGAGGGCCGGTGTCCTGCATATTTTAGTTACAACTCTAATCAAACACACCTGCTTATAGATTTCTAGTGATCTTGAAGACACTGATTAGCATGTTCAGGTGTTTTTGATTAGAGTTGGAGCTAAACTATGCAGGACACCGGCCCTCCAGGACTGGTCTATACATATAGCTGGTTGACACTATTCTCTGCACCTACCGAGTCAGTGAAGGACCACAGACACCCGCATTGCAAAATGTGGAGGTTTGTTTTCCCATACGCCGTGCAGTATCAAGTTCCATTACACTCTTCCAGCAGTTCATACTCGCATCCAATATCTCATTTGTCACGGGGGCATGCATGAAATGTTCCAGAATGAAAGTGAAAGTGTCAAACTGCAGTTAAAGTCGACAAATTGAGAATGAAACACCCAAAATTACATGAAACTCCGGAGGAAATGTGGATAGCATGGTGACGCAATAACATTAATTGAATTATGTGCTATAATATGTATCATTCAAAAAGCAACACCTTAGTCACATTATTGTCTTATTCAGATTAAGGCAAATAATTTGATTACTGATGTCCATGTAAACGTAATTAATGTTGATTTGATATGAAAATAACACTTCATTTTATGTTTTAAAGGATATTTTTGCAGACATCATATGAAATGTCTTCTTAAATCATTCAATAATATAATTATGTACTTTATGTACACTGTGTAAACAACAATAGATACAGCAGTATCCAAAATAACTTCATTCACATTCATTCAATTCAAATATCTGTCAATGTGTAAGGTAACTCAATGCCCATTCATCCAACAAAAGGGCAAAGCGTTTTATCTTACACATAACTGGTACAACCAGCCCCTGAATATCATAACTGCATTTTGATAAATGCCAATAAATGTAACCACATATAGCAGCATGTTAAAAACAACTCGGATTTCCTCAGCAATGATCTGGAAGCCCTCCAGCATGCCAGTAACTTTTGCAAAGACAGTTTTGCTTTGTGAATTCTCACATGATTAGCCTTAAACCACTGCAAAGGTGTTGTCTGTGACGATAGCCTTGGGTCATATGAAAAACCATGCAGTTGATATCCATGATCACAGGATTCTGAGCTCCAGAGCTCACGGCCACAGGTTAGTGTGTGTTTGTACCCAAACCCAGAGGCTCAGCGCTGAGGTAAGTTCAGGTGAGCAGCCGTTTCCTGAAACCTTATCTGAGCGCTCCTGCTCTCTCTATAAATCACCACACACCAGACACACCCTGAAAACAGCACAATAGAGGACGTGAAGGGAGTGAAATGACACAAGACAGAATAAAAGGAGAAACTAGTAAATTACGGCTTTGGAGATGAAAATTGTTCTTATTATCAGAATCAGTTTTATTGCCAAGTGTGCTTCACACACACAAGGAATTTGTTTTGGCAATAGAAGCTTCCAGTGTACATAAAGTGACAAGTGACAGCACAAAATTAAATATGAGAAAAGAAAAAGGCGATAAACATTAAACAGAGATGCAGTTAGTCAAAAAGATATGGATGTTGAATTGTATGTACAGATTTGTTGTAAATATACAGGTTGTAAGGTGCTGTGTACAAATGCGTGTGAGAAAGTATTGCATTGTATATTGTTATAAGGTGCTGTGTACAAGTGCGTATGAGAAAGTATTGCACATTTATTGCACAGTAGGGGAATATTTAACTGTTCATGAGGTAGATGGCCTGAGGAAAGAAACTTTTCCTGTGTCTGGCTGTTTCTGTGCTTGGTGCTCTGTAAAAGGTGCTTATGTGAAAGTATGAATAAACTGTGAGAATGTAAACTGCTCTACAGGTTAATTAAACAAATTAGAACATAAAAAAGTTAAGATATGTATAGTGTAAAAACAATTACAACAAAGACAACAAATATTATTATGTTGCTTTAACTTATTTTAATAAGTTAATCAGATTTCAACTAATTTGTTTAACTTAATATTTATTCAGTTTGAATAATGTAACTGAGATGGCTTTTAAAATTGAAGGTAGCAAGAATTATTTTCAGTGTATATTTTTGAAAAGTCTTTGCATTTATAAAGCAACATAGTAAAATTGTGAAATCCCATTACAATTTAAAATAATTTCCTTTTTTGTGCTTTTTTCTTATTTATAACATCATAAATGTTATTACTTTTTCTTATTTCAGGTGTCCTTGCTTAATACAAGTATTCATTTCTTTATAATGAAACTTAATATGAGCATATGATCATCAAAAATTTGATGTTATTAATATTATCCTTCTTCAAAATGGTCACAAACCAATTTATTTAAATGTTTTGTTCATATTTCCTTTGCTCCACCTTTGTTGTCATGGTTAGTAATTTTGTTTCTTACATGTTTCTTGTTTAGTTAGCTTAATCTGCATGTTTATTTGCGTTTAGTTTATTCAACCTTTAGTCACAATGGTATAAAAGCTATAGCTAAAACTCTAGAGAAAACAATTTTACAACACATTTTCTCTAATGGACATCATCCAGTGAGAAGAAGCTTTACTTTTCCAAGTAAACAACATTGTGGGAAAACCTCATATCATTTCAGAAATCAAAAGTATGTTGGCTTATCTTCTACATTCATTTTCCTTCGGCTTAGTCCTTTTATTCATCAGAGATCAATCACCACAGTGGAATGAACCGCCAACTTTCTTCATTTTCTTTTCGGCTAAGTCCCTTTATTAATCTGGGGTCACCACAGCGGAATTTATCCGCCAACTTATCCAGCATGAATTTTATACAGCGGATGCCCTTCCAGCTGCAACCCAGTACTCGGAAACAAAACACTCATTCACGCATATACACTACGGTCAATTTAGTTTATTCAATTCACCTAGTGTATGGCTGTTTCTCAATATGCGTTCTTCAGTGATCTTGCATCCTCGTGTTCTCATGTAACGTCATCATCAGCTGCCAAAGTTCAGTTCCAAAACACAAGACCACAAGAACAGAGGACGTGTGAAAGTTTCCAGATGTGTTCTTGATATCGAGGATGCATCAATGCAGACTTGAGCGCAAAACTCCCACGAGAAATCCCAGTAGTCATTGCGGCTGAATAAATCGCAGCATTCTAAATAGATTTATTATTAAAGTTCAGAGATTTAACTTATTTACCTCAGGAGTTTCCCTAAATGAGACAGTGAAAGTAAACATTAACATGAAAATCCTAATAAAGGCATAAACACATTAAGGGTTCGTATTATAATTCGTATTAAATATCTGTTTTATTTGTATTTTGAAAAACATATTTATTTATTATATTAATATACAGTTGAAACCAGAAGTTTACATGCTCAAAAAAAAGGAACATAACCATTTTTTTTTTATGTCTGATGGTAAATCATACTAAACGTTAACTATTTTAGGTCCTTTAGGATTACTTAAATCATTTACATTTGCTAAAAGCCAGACTAATGAGAGATTGTTTTTTTTTTATTGTTTTTTTATTTATTTTCTAGACAGTCAAAAGTTTACATTCTGTACATTTTCTTGGTATTTTTTTAGCTTTGCTTTTAAACTGTATAACTTTGGTCAAATGTTTTGGGTATCCTTCCACAAGCTTCTCACAATAGTTTGAAAAAAATTTGGGCCATTCCTCCTGTCAGAATTGGTGTAACTGAGTCAGATTTGTAGGCTGTCTTGCTCGCACAAGCTTTTTCAATGCTGCCCACACATTTTCTATAGGATTGAGCTCAGGGCTTTGTGATGGCCACTCCAAAACATTCACTCTGTTGTCCTTAAAGCACATTTTAACTAATTTGGCAGTATGCTTAGGGTCATGGTCTGTTTGGAAGACCCATTTGTGGTCAAGTTTTAATTTCCTGGCTGATGTCTTGAGATGTTGCTTCAGTATTTCTACATAATGTTCTTTCTTCATGATGATCTATGCTGTGAAGTGGACCAGTCTCTCCTGCAGCAAAACAGCCCCACAACATGATGCTGCCGCCCCCATACTTCACAGTTGGTATGGTGTTCCCAGGCTTGTAAGCTTTCCCCTTTGTTCTCCAAATGTAACACTAGTCATTATGGCCAAACAGTTCAATCTTAGTTCCATCAGACCACAGGACATGTCTCCAAAAATTTGTCTTTTTCCCAGTGTAATTTAGCAAATTGTAATCTGGCTTTTTTGTTGATTCTGGCTTGTTGATTTTCCCATGTTGTCACACAAGGAAGCAGTGTGTTTGAGGTTTTCCTTGAATACCATTCTACAGTTGTGCCTCCAATTAACTCAAATGTTGTCAATTAGCCAATCAGAAACTTCCAAAACCTTGACACCATCATCTGAGCTTTCTCAGAGGCATAATAATCTTATTGTATTTAAATTGACTTTCAAGAAAAGTTATAACAGTTTCTCAAAAATATCTCTCTCATTATTCTGCAATTAAGAAAAAGTTTAGTCACATTAACATCTGACTTTTTTAAATGGTTATGTGCCTTTTCATATAGTGTATTTAAACTTCTGGTTTCAACTGTATATATTTATATATATATATATATATATACACACAGTATATATATATATATACAGCTGAAGTCAGAATTATTAGCCCCCCATTGATTTTTTTTTCTTTTTTAAATATTTCCCAAATGATGTTTAACAGAGCAAGGAAATTTTCACAGTATGTCTGATAATATTTGTACTTCTGGAGAAAGTCTTATTTGTTTTATTTTGGCTAGAAGTAAAGCAGTTTTTAATTTTTTAAAAGCCATTTTAAGGACAAAATTATTAGCCCCTCTAAGCTATATTTTTTCCCGATAGTCTACGGAACAAACCATCGTTATACAATGACTTGCCTAATTACCCCATCCTGCATAGTTACCCTAATTAACCTAGTTAAGCCTTTAAATGTCACTTTAAGCTGTATAGAAGTGTCTTGAAAAATATCTAGTCAAATATTATTTACTGTCATCATTCATTCATTCATTCATTTTCTTGTCGGCTTTGTCCCTTGCGGGGTCGCCACAGCGGAATGAACCGCCAACTTATCCAGCACGATTTCACGCAGCGGATGCCCTTCCAGCCGCAACCCATCTCTGGGAAACATCCACACACTCATTCACACTCATACACTACGGACAATTTAGCTTACCCAATTCACCTGTACCGCATGTCTTTGGACTGTGGGGGAAACCGGAGCACCCGGAGGAAACCCACGCGAACGCAGGGAGAACATGCAAACTCCACACAGAAACGCCAACTGACCCTACTGTCATCATGGCAAAGATAAAATAAGTCAGTTATTGCAAATGAGTTATTAAAACTATTATGATTAGAAATGTGTTGAAAAAATATTCTCTCCATTAACAGAAATTGGGGAAAAAAATAAACAGGGGGGCTAGTAATTCTGACTTCAACTGTATGTATATATATATATATATATATATATATATATATATATATATATATATATATATATATATATATATATATATATATATATATATATATATATATATATCTGTTTGTGCACAGAGTCTGAAGTGATCAATCATAGAAAACAGGAAATGCCGTTATTTAAGCTATCTCACAGCCCACCTGGAGGATCGGTGAGGCCCACTAGTGGGCCGCGGCACACCAGTTGAGAATCCCTGGCCTATAGTGATCATCACACAAAATCAGTGGATAACAAGGCAGTAATGTGATTGGTTATGAAACGAGAGGGGTCCGGATGCAGACTGGTGCAGTTGCAATCTGAGCTGCATCCAATGCTTTTTAATGCACTCACCTTACCCCACTCCTAACCCTACCCCACACCGTGATGTCACTTGCTCCATTGAGTGCACTGTGTCTGACATTGCATCTCTGAGATATGCAATCTTAGTTTGCATCATTAAGGCTGCATCCAGATACTATTGCATGAATCCCACATACTGTATGATCCAAGGTTGCTTTTACACTTCTTCGACCGCAGATCCATGGACCCAAATTCAGACCATCTCTGGTTTAGTTTTGGTTCATCATATTTTGCTGCTGATTAGATCTCTGTACTAAAGTGTTTTGGCTTCTTTTATTTAACAAAAAACTTAAATCTTCACCTCACCTCTCCTTTCCTATTGAAAAAAAAAGATGAAACACCTGGTAGATCGCAAAAGAAAACACACAACTCATTAGCAACAACATAACAATGCCTTGGGAATGGTCCAACCGCCTTAGCATCATGGTGGCAAGTTTTTCATAAGCCAACGGGATTCATATCATCTTGAGGAAACGTCTGGCTGACACCACCTGGACGCAGCCCCACAGCAGGTGGTGCGGTGATTCAGTGTCCATTGTTGGACCGGACAGCACTAACACCTGGACCCTGAAGAACCCCTGAAGTGCATGAAAAATTGCCAAGGATACCAGATCTGTTGTTCATTCCCCTCACTAACAAACACCTACGAGTACACATTTACCTGAGAGCGGAGAATAGCCTCATGTATCTTAACTTGCCCTGTTTAAACCCTCTCATCCCCCACACTGGAGGTGCTTAGGTAATGTAATCCTGTCTCACTCCATCTCCCGTAATAGATGAACTCTGTTCACGTCAGCTCCTAGTGTGACCAATACATCACAGGTGTCTAGCGTTCGCTCCCAAACACACACACACACACACACACACTCTCTCAGAGGGAAATAAATTTGAGCAATAAATAATGAAACGTCCCGCTGTCTCAAACAGATGTATCAAAGAGACCGTCCCTCGCGCAAGAGACTGGCATGGAGAACGCGGCAGAAAGAATCAGGCGTGGTAAGATTCAAATGAGGTTTTGTTGATAATACATTTACATAACAGAGAAAAGCTCATGTTTAATTGATTTTGTCGGAATTTATTCGGCAGAGCCCTGAGCCTGAAAGAGCAGGGCTGGGTAGTGGCGACCCAGCAAAGACCCGTCAGACTGCACATCGCAAGCGCAAGATTAGGGCATTAGTTTTGCGCTCCATTTTTTACTTTTTCTCAAATGAATGTCGCTCACTGAAATATGCATTTGGAATCTTAACAGGATGGCCGCCGTGTTATGATTTGCTTTTTTTGCTTGGAGCAAGGCCTCTCAAACAAAGGCCTGGATCGACCGACCTGCGGTTATTTTCAAGCATCTCATCAAAGATATCTAAAGAACAATACAGCTTTCCTGGAAGAGTTACTTTAAATTTAAAAGGACGCTTTTAGTCAAAGCAACTTAGATTGCATCGCAGGTACACATTTTATCCATATATGCATTCAGTGGGAATTGAACCCATGATTTTTTACAGCCAGTGCCATGTTCGACTGGGCTACAAGTGTTAAAAATACAACAAATCTCAGTCTAACGCAGCTAAGATACATTATCTGTAATCTTTAATGAAATGTAACATTTTATTATTAATCAAAATGAATTACTAATTCAGTTTTTTTTACATTTAGGCTACCTTATTTTAATTAAACTTTGATTCCACACTGCAGACGGAGGTAACCAGTGCTTAATTTGAGCCGTATCCTGTTTAGAAAAATGTCAGATATTTGTATTTTGCATTCCGGTAATAATTTTAATGGATCCAGCATTAACTTGTGCGTGGTGAATGTGCAAGTAAAAGCAAAAGTCATGTTTGGCCCTCAACAATATTTTCAGCCATCCATCTTTCTTATGTTTCTCATTGGTTGGTGACTGTTCAAATCAAATCAAATCAAATCACTTTTATTGTCACATCATCAGCAGCACGTGTGCTATGATGAGTGAAAAGCTTAGGTGCTGGCTCCAGACAGTGCAAAATACAGACAGTGTTCTGCACGAGCAGCGAAAATAAATAATGGCATAGTGGCCTAAATAAATAATATTTGTGTTTTCAAAATGGCAAAGATGCAGTCAAGCATATTTAAAAAAATTTAAAACCATGAGTGAGTCTTATAATGAGCCTGATCAAGAGAGATCTCGAGAAGATGAAACTGCGTGAATGGATCAGGATAGCAGGAGACAGAAGCAAAGCAATCTCAAATCAGACAGAAAACCTGACAGAAGAGGTAACTGTGGGCTCTTCTTGAAGTCATTCTTGAGCATACCTGCCAACATTTGGTTCGTAAATTCCGGGAGACCCCGGGGTGGGGGGGGGGGGGCATGGGGGGGTAATTACGTCATACGCTAATTTGCATATTACTGACGTCATCGCGTTCTACCATTTCTGTTTGTTTAACAGCCTATGGTAAATAAATGGGGTATTTTATATTCGCACTATGCTTTATGTAAGCTTGTCAATTTAACTAAATGTATTGCTGTTTGAATACAGTATATCATTATAGATGAGTAGGGAATTTGCAGTAATCTCGGAGACGTAATATACTCAGACAAGTTCTGAAACTCTCCCTTAAAACATCTCTGATTGTGCAACAAGAATAAACGGTCAAATTAAATTGTTCAAATAAAGGAGAAGCAGATCGGGTTGACTGTACAAGGGAAATACCTTCAAACTGCCACCTGTTCTAAATCATTTGCCGTCGGTACGCTGAGAGGTGCTCTGCTCTCAGGCTGCAGGGGAGGCTCGTTGAGAAGAGTAGGGACGGTACAGTAATGGACAAACGACAGTCTATAAAAATCGCCAGTAACACACAAAAAAGTCGCTAGATTTGTCGCTAGTCGCTTTTTTGAAAATTTGTCGCTAAATTGGCAACACTGGCGCAAACTGAAGAGCCGGGAGCGGGAGGAGTAAGAGGTTTAGGGAGACGGGGGCGTGCGAACTGTAGCGCGCGACCGTCACCGGAAGAGCACAAGCGCCAAGTTTCAGCCCGGACTGTACCAAAATGCTGAGGAGCGGGGGGCGGGGGAATTCCGGGAGTTTACCGGGAGACAGACCAATACGGGAGACGGGCCTGAAATACGAGAGACTCCCGGGAAAAACGGGAGTGTTGGCAGGTATGTTCTTGAGTCATTTAATGTTTTTTTTTTTCACTAGGCACATAATCGTGAAGTGAACTGAATAGTGATTGTTTATACAATTTGTGTTTGTAGGTACATGTTTTTATTAACCATGACCAGGGCCAGACGGAATCTGCGGACGTTTTTTGCTATTTCTGCTGAGAATTTTGGTAAAAATCTGCGGATTTCTGTGGAATTATTTTGGGAGTATCATAACTAAAACCTTAATATGTTAAATAAAAAATAATATCTTTTTAACTTGTATTTAATGTTTAAAATGCAAATCCAATTAGATTAACTGTAAATAGTTACCTTTAAGTAAATAAACAGAATTAATGATGGGCTAAAAATCGGCAGAAAATCTGCGGAATTCCGCGCGCGCAGATTCCGTGTGGGCCTAACCATGACTGACTTCTAAAGTTATATGGCACAAAATAATAAAAGAGCGCTCAGAAATGTGATGCTCTTTTTTTGCGCTATCACTGTTCTGGGAAAACTGAAATTGTTTGGTGGACGTCGTTCATGATAACTTTTATTTCCTTGTTTAAGCACTGGAGGTAACCACTGAACCTGGTAAGGATCTTCTCAGCAAACAGTGTCTTGATGTTTAAGAAACTTGGACTAAAAGCCTTCCAGTGACCAAACTTCTCATCTACAGAAAGAAACAAAGGCTAAACTAAACTTTGCTGAGGAGCATATTGCGTAGATAGAGAACTAGTGCAGTTTACTTTTGTTATTTATTTAGACATTTATTTAGGTCTGATTGGAAACATTATGTTTCTGATCAAGCTGGGCACCCAAAGACTGGACATAAGTGTGTGCAGAAGTTGGTAAAGTTAGAGGTGATGTGTCATGGTTTGGTGATGATTTCTAAACAGCAGGAGTTTGGCCTCTAATCCAGTGATATAAGATGTTCATCAGAAACTCTTCTACAACATGCGGTTTCTTCCCTGCATTCATTGCCCAATCAGACACAATGTAAAGCAAAATGGGTAAAGCAGTTCCTTAAAGCCGAAATAAAAATGGCCGCAATGGCATTGACATGGCAGCTCAGAGTCCTGAACTAAACCTGATTGAGAATGTAACAATTGAACAACATTTTGTGTAAGAAACACTACAGTCACTGAACTGTGGAAAGTCTGAAGAAGAGCTGATCAAGATCACAGAAGAGAGACTAGTGATGTCCTGTGAGAGACTAGTGATTTCTGTGAGAGAATATGGCTTCATTCCAGTCCAATTTTTTATCCCCTTCACTCGCTAACTTCCCCCAGTCTCATTCCCTCTGATGTACATCATTGATTACATCATAAAAGTGTCTACTACTAGCAGAACGTGTCTGAATGGATTTAAATGAAGTTCCCTAAACCCTTGAACACTTGGAAACTACACTGTTGTGACATCACAATCCATTGCTTTTTGGGACATATAGGTGCTGGGGTGGACATATGAGACTGACTTGCTCCCTTGCTCAAAATCAAGGGCTCGATGATATGTCCATGTTAGCTTCCCACATTCACTTGAGGAAGTTGAACGCTGAGGGAACAAGGGAAGGGAAGTTCACAAGTTCTAGTGGATTGAAACACAGCCTAGTAAGAGACTAGTAAAGTCTGTGAGAAACTAGGGATGTGCTGTTCTCTACTTTTGATCATGAGTAATTTTGATATGTTTTCTACAAAATTAAAAGTGTTTCGGTAGAGTGTTTTGGTTATTTTGTAAAACTCTGCTATTTTAGCATTGAATTACTATTCCATCCTATTGGTGATACTTCATTAATGCAGAAATGTTTTAACAGTTGTCTAAACTAGTTATTTGCCTGTTTATTCCTGCCACACAGCCTAAGAAATGTCAGCAAACCGTTTCGTCCTTTGCATAATACATAATAAGACCACAAACAAGCATTATAATAATATGAAAGAGTTCATTTAGGATTTTGTGTCCAAAATTAAATTTGACTGCAGCACAAATGTTTCATATACTTCACATTCTCTTTGTGTAAGACAGATATTTATTTAGTTCTAATTGAAAACATCATGTTTCTGATCAGACTGGGCACCCAAACACTGGACAGAAATTGGTAAAGTTAGAGGTAAAGTGTCATGATTTGGTGGTGTTTTCTGCAGCAGGATTTTGGCCTCTTATACAGATAAGTGATATAAAATGTTCATCAGAAGGTCCTCTGCAACATGCAGTTCCATCAATCAGACACAATGTAAAGCAAAATGGGTAATGCAGTTCCTTAAAGCTGAAATAAAAAAACGTCAGCAATGGCAATGAAATGGCAGCTCAGAGTCCTGAACTAAACCTGATTGAGAATGTATGAAAAAAATTTGTAAAACTTTTCGTCACCTTGGAATTATAAGGTTCTATCTGAGTTCTGAATGATTTTGAGATATTGAGCTTCAAAGTTTTTGCATTCCATAGCAAACAGTGCGTGTCTAACTTTTGTTTTTTTAAATAAAACGTCTTAAAATGTAAACAACTTCTAAAAAAACATCCCATAATATAAATAAGTTGCCATTTAATAAGAATATGTCAATAACTCAATTTTGACAAAAATGTCAGATAGAACCTTATAATTCTAAGGTGACGATTTGTCTAAGAAACACTACAGTCACTGAACTGTGGAAAAGTCTGAAGAAGAGCTGATCAAAACCACAGAAGAGAGACTAGTGATGTCTGTGAGAGACTAGGGCTGCATTCCAGTCCCATTTTTCATCCACTTCACTCGCTAACATCCCTCAGTCTCATTCCCTCTGATGTACATTATTGATTACATCACAAAGATTCTACTATACTTGATTAATTTTGATACGTTTTCTACAAAATTAAAGGTGTTTGCGTAGAGTGATTTGGTTAAGTTGTAAAACTCTGCTATTTTAGCATTCAATTACTATTCTATGTTATTGGTGATGCTTTATTAAAGCAGACATTTTTTAGCAGTTGTCTAAACTAGTTATTTGCTTGTTATTCCTGCCACGCAGCCTAACAAATGTCAGCAAACCATTTTGTCCTTTGCATAATGCCTAAAACGACCACAAACAAGCATTAAAAAATTTTAAAGCGTTCATTTTGGATAAAATTTGACTGCAGCACAAATGTTCCATATACTTCATATTATCTTCGTGTAAGACAGACATTTATTTAGTTCTAATTGGAAACATCAGACTGGGCACCCAAACACTGGACATAAGTGTGTGCAGAAGTTGGTTAAGTTAGAGGTGAAGTGTCATGGTTTGGTGCTACCTGAACTGTGCCCAGGCGCGTTTCCCTGTTCAATTGACAAGTGCTCCGAAGCAGGCCCAGGCATGGTTAAGTTGGCCGGCCCTTCCCGGGTTGGAAGAGTTGTGCCAGAGCATAGTTTTATTTAAGCTTTGTCGCTGTACGCTTGTAGTGTGAGTGCAAAGTTAGCCCGAAACTAAAGACACAAAGTCACGTTTAAGCAACTATTTCATATAGATTTAATAATTATTCTTACTTTTCAATGAACGCAAACTGTCATAGATAATTAAAGATGTAAACCCCTTGCTGAACATCAGCTGCACCTTCAGCAAACCTCCTACAGTATGTGCAGCACGATGACTTTTATGATAATTTATGAGCGTCAAAAGTCGTGGATCTGTTCGGCAAAATATTTGACTCTGTGTCACTGCATCCCAAAGGACTAAAACGATATAACTAAAGCAATGTCCACCATGCTGAGCGAGAGCACTTCTCTTTCTGTTAAACTGAACAGTCACATCATCAATGACGTAAGAGTGCTCAGGTTCGGAAGGCAAATTGCAGTGTAAGTGCAGGCCATCGGGGATGAAGGGAGTGGGGACAGTTGCGCTTTGGCACGGTTCAAGGCAACTGTAAATAGTGTGAGTATGCCCTTATACAGATATGTGATATAAATTGTTCATCAGAAACTCTTCTGCAACATGCGGTTCCTTCTCTGGATTCATTGCCCAATCAGACACAATGTAAAGCAAAATGGGTAAAGCAGTTCCTTAAAGTTGAAATAAAAATGAAAAAAACAGCAGCAACTGCAATAAAATGGCAGCTCAAAGTCCCGAACTGAACCTAATTGAGAATATATGAAAAAAACTTGTAAAACATTTGGCTAAGAAACACGTCAGCCACTGAACTGTGGAAAAGTCTGAAGAGGAGTGCAGAAAAGCAGTGTGAGAGACTAATTTTGATATGTTTTCAACAAAATGAATGGTGTTTCAATAAAGTGCTTTGATTATTTGGAAAAAGTAAATACTGTACGTATTATTTTAGGATTGAACTACTATTCCATGTTGTTCCATGTATTTATTAAAGCAGGCATTCTAAAATAGTTATTTGCCTGTTTATTCTTGCCACGCAGTCAAGGAAATATCAGCAAACCATTGTGTCCTTTGCATAATGCATAAAACGACCACAAACAAGCATTAAAACAACATGTTCATTTCGGATTTTGTGTCCAAAATGAAATTTGACTGCAGCACAAATGTTCCATATACTTCATATTCTCTTTGTGAAACGACCTATTTAACCACTTTTCAGAAACTAATTTATATATACCTAATTGCCTCCAGTGTAAAATTCAATCACTGACACTTAATTCAGTGAGGATGTGCCGGTGTCTGTGTCGACAGAGAGAGAGAAAGAGGATGAGAGCGTGGCTTCCCTTAAGAGCTGTAATTCTGATAAAGGAAAAGAGCGCAGAAACGGTAGGGGTTTGCTTAACCAAAAGCCAAGCGTGTGTGTGTTTGTGTGCGTGTTTGTGTGCACGACACGTAACTGTTTGTCTCCTAAATAATTGGTTTCAGTCAGTCTAAGCTGCTCCAGCATTAATATGTCAAACTGACAGTAAGCATCAGGACCGGAGGTTAACTACTCCTTTCAGCCAACAAGAGCTTTATATCCTTCAACACATTGGGTTGGTGTTGCCATGTCCACTTATTAGAAGCGATTTATTCATGTTTGTTAAAAAAGTTGCAGTTTTGAGTTTATTTCTAGAATACAAAGCGAGTTCAAAATGAAAATTTGCTGTTAACTTATTCACCCCCTGGCCATCTGATATCTAAGTGACTTTTTTTCTTCAGTAGAACATTAAAGTTTGAAGATAAAGTTTTGAGACCTAAGGTCTAGCGTCTGCCACGGGAAGTCACAAAGACGGGAGCTCTGCAAACGAATTCTTAAATTTACTAAATACATATAGTTACAACCTACTCCAAGTTTATTGTTGCAGCTGCTAATTTGTTTTGTAGACTATTTCTGGACCTTGCACCTCGATGTCGAAAGCCCCGCGTCAGAAAAAGACTCTCTCTAATGGGTCCGCTGAGTAGACCAAAGACGAAAGATAAAGTTTTTTATCTGAAACCATGCTCTTTGGTGATTCATAATGGGCAAGGTAAACACTTCCAGTACTTAGAGAGTAAATAAAACACATGCAGGCAAAACTAAATTAATACATATGTCTACTGACAATACATAGAGTTACTTAAAGGCATAGTTCACCCAAAAATTCTAATGTACTCACATTTACTCATTTACTCACCCTCAAGTGGTTCAAAACTTTTATGGGTTTCTTGTTAGAAATTCTATAAAAACTGCAGTAATAAATGTTTTTGCTAAAGCATGCCGTAATAACTGATTAACTGATTATATATATATACACTCACCGGCCACTTTATTAGGTACACTTTACTAGCACCGGGTTGGACCCCCTTTTGCCTGCAGAACTGCGCTAATCCTTCATGGCACAGATTCAACAAGGCACTGGAAATATTCCTCAGAGATTTTGGTTCATATTGACATGATAGCAGATTTGTCGGCTGCACAACCATGATGCGAATCTTCTGTTCCACCACATCCCAAAGTTGCTCAATTGGATTGAGCTATGGTGACTGTGTAGGCCATTTGAGTACAGTGAACTCATTATCATGTTCAAGAAACCAGTCTGAGATGATTTGCGCTTTATGACATGGTGCGTTATCCTGCTGTAAGTAGCCATCAGAAGATGAGTACACTGTGGTCATAAAGGGATGGACATGGTCAGCAACAATACTCAAGTAGGCTGTGACACGATGCTCAATTGGTACTAATGAGCCCAAAGTGTGCCAAGAAAATATCCCCCACACCATTACACTGCCACCAACAGCTTGAACTGTTGATACAAGGCAGGATGGATCCATGCTTTCATGTTGTTGACGCCAATTTCTGACCCTACTGTCTAGCCATTCTCCTCTGGCGCCCACAGAACTGATGCTGACTGGATATTTTCTCTTTATCGGACCACTCTTGTGAACCCTAGAGATAGTTGTGCGTTAAAATCCCAGTAGATCAGCAGTTTCTGAAATACTCAGACCAGCCAGTCTGGCACCAGCAACCATGCCACAATCAAAGTCACTTAAATCACCTTTCTTCCCCATTCTGATGCTCGGTTTAAACTGCAGCAGATCGTCTTGATCGTGTCTACATGCCTAAATGCATTGAGTTGCTGCCATGTGATTGGCTGAATAGACATTTGTGTTAACGAGCAGTTGGACAGGTGTACCTAATAAAGTGAGCCAGTGAGTGTAGTGCTGCGTCCCAATCCGCATACTATCCGTCCTAAAAAGTATGTGAAAATAGAATTAGTATGTCCCAAATCGTAGTATGTTCAAAAGAGTATGCCAAATATTCCCGGATGGTTTACTATTTCCGGTCAAAATTTTAAGTGTAGAAGCGTCCATGCTCTAACTGCAGATTGCCCACAGTACATTGCGCTTTGGACGTGAATTCGATTAGAACTACAAAACGCGGGTGAAAAGTGTAAACAAACTACAAACACGATGGACGCGCGAGACCAACCGTCAAGCAGAGAGGCTTCAGTAATGACTGTTAGTCAATATCTAACCCACTGGAGAATATTTAAATGGTGTTGTCTGTGTTATATTTCATCTGCAACAACAATACTGAACTTATATAAAGACATGTTTGGACATTACCGTATGAATGTAGAATTATCCAAAGATCTGAGGAGATTTCTCCTCATGAAAGACTCTTAAATGGCAGATTATCCTGCTGCTGCTTCTCCAATAAGGTAGGAAATTAAATAAGACAGAAATGTGGATGATTGACAGGGCTCTTAGCTAAGCACCACAACGATCTGTGTAACGAGGAAGTAGTATGTCCCAAAGCTTGCATACTCTTCTGTTACACACTCAAAAGTATATATTTTTCCTTCACAAAAAAGTACATACTTTTAGGGCGTAGTATAAGTATGCGAATTGGGACGCAGCATAGGTGAATTGGGTAAACAAAATTGGCGGTAGTGTACGAGTGTGATTGTGAGAGTGCATGGGTGTTTCCCAGTACTGGAAAGGCATCCGCTGCGTAAAACATATGCTGGAATAGTTGACAGTTCATTCCACTGTGGCAACTCCTGATAAATAAGGGACTAGGCTGAAGGAAAATTAATGAATGTCTACTGAGTTACTTAAAGGTATAGTTTACCCAAAAATTCTAATTTACTCACTTTTACTCATTTACTCACCCTCAAGTGGTTCCAAACATTTATGGGTTTCTTGTTAGAAATTGACTTCATACCATTGGCTTCCATATTAAGAAAAACAAATATTGTGGAAATCAAAGTTTTCAGCATTTTTCTAAATATCCTCTTTTGTGTTCAACAACTCAAACAGGATTGTGACAAGGGAAGGACGAGTAAATGATGATAGACTTCAGGGTGAACTATCCCTTTAAGAAAGTGCAAGAAACTGAACATTATTTATGGCATTAACTTTAATCCACAGCCTCAGTATACAATCATACAATTCTATAAAAAGTGCCGTAATATATACTATAAATATATAAATTACATTACATTAGACTGGCTCAAAGCTTCATGTAAAATCTCATACGATTCTATTTAAACATAAATTAATAATTAGTCCAAGTTGATTGATTTATGTTTAACAAACATGATTGACATATTAAAGGTGCTGTATGTAAGTTTTTGATTCTTCTAAAGCATAAAAATACCATAATATGTTTGCAGATATTTAAGAAACATCCCAAGTGAACATACTTGTTTAACTGAAAAACAATGCTGAAGTCAGATATTCTGCTTTGAAAATGGTTTTTCCGTGCCGGAACGCTGTCTTTGTTTAGGTAAAGTTAACCTGCAGAATGCCAGTTTAGCCAATTATAATTCAGCACTCCGGGTTGCCTTGTTGGAAAACAGCGTATTTCATTCATTCATTCATTCAGAAAGGCTCTGAAAGCATGCGCCCGTGACCGAAATGGACAGTATCAGACGTCGAAATGAGACAGATTCAGTTCCACATGAGGTTATTAATTAGCAAATGATATAAACATTACGAACGTAAACATTAGGTGAGCAGGTTACATTGTAATCTCGTGTCCTAACAACACGCAAACAGCAGTTTGACTGTTTGCACCAGACGAAACACGACAAAAATGTAAATTCAGCCTTTCAGAAGCACAGAATAAGCACTCACTCACGAAATGGTAAGGTTTAGAATCCATTCAAACTCACATTGTTAGCATTTAGCACTGAATAAAACACACGAGGCTTACCTGAGGTGCACTGTCATAGGTTTCACATGTTGAGCTGTGAGAAATAGAAACCGTTTCTAATATCTCAATTCGAGGTGTTGGTTAGAACTAAAACTCCTTTTAATATGGAACATAATTCCTTCTATCGCGTGTCGCTGCTTTTAATTAGAACACGGTTTAAATCACTCGCTCCTGAACTCAATCTCTGGCATCCCACGCGTGTTTATTTTGATCTAGGAGTGCAATACCCAGTTCAACCACTGGGTGTCAAACTTACATACTGCACCTTTAATTTACAGTATGTTAAATCAGCATAAAAACATATATTGTCATTAGTTACTGACCATATAATGTTTTTTTTTTTTTACAGTGAACACGTTTTTGGAGATTAGCTAACATTTGGGTGGAGACAGTTTTCCATTAAAGCTAGTTAATTAAATATTACTGCTTATTTTGTCCTCAGAAAAGGATGAATTTTTAAGAGTTACAATACGATCTAGGCATGTCCGTTCTCCACTTTCACTAGTTTTATCAGCAAAGCTTTATTATTCTGTTCCCTAAGTGCAAACAACAGGATTATTTCCTACTAAATCACATTGTACAACAACAAGGAGTTTTAAATGTCAAACTATACTCAATCTTGTAACAACATGAAAAAACTGGGTTCTGTGCTCTCGTTATGCTGAACACATACAAGCTTCATGTCAGCACCCTCACAACCATCATAATAAGAGAAGAAAAATTAATTATTTTTCACCTTGAAAGAGGCACCGAGGTGTGTTTTGAATTGCAACCTTTTTAGAATTCTTCTCAGGGAAATTCAGTTGCTCTTTCAAACTTTTCATACGGCCTCAGGAATCAGTGATGCAATACTGATCCTACTTTGGAAGTGCTTAAGTACACTAAAAAATGGGTTTCCGGATGCTTGTTTCATTTAGTTAATTAAAATGAGCTGATCCATTTTGTCAGTTTATTACTTTTGTAAAATATGTTTTTTTTTAATGCATGTGTAAGGATGAAACTTATATTAATATAAATGTAGAAATACTTGATACAGCATCTTATTTTGCAAGAACTTAAACTAATTAATACTCAGATTAGAGACCACTGTTACATTTATTTATTTATTTATTTATTTATTCAGTTATTCATTTTATTTTTATTTATTCATCCATCCATCCATTTTTTTCATCATTTATTTATCCATCCATCCATCCATTTTATTTTTATTTATTATTCCATTCATCCATTTTATTCATCATTTAGTTATCCATCCATCCATCCATCCATCCATCTATCCATCCATCCATCCATTTTTTATTTATTCATCCATCCAGCCATTCATTTTATTTTTATTTATTCATCCATCCATTCATATTATTTTACATTTATTTATTCATTCATCCATCCATTTAATTTTATTCATCAATCCATCCATTTTATATTTTGTTTATCCATCCATCCATTCATTTTATTTTTATTTATTCATTCATCCATACATACATTTTATTTTTTATTAATTAATTAATTCATTCATTAATTCATTCATTCATCTATTTTATTTTATTTTATTTTATTTTTATTTATTCATCCATCCATCCATCTGTTTTATTTTTTATTTATTCATCCATCCATCCGTTTTATTTTTTATTTATTCATCCATCCATCCATTTAATTTTATTTATTTATCAATCCATCCATTTTATATTTAATTTTTTTATTAATCCTTCCACCCATCTGTTTTACCTTTTATTTATTCATCCATCCACCCATCCATCCATTTTATTTTTTATCTATTCATTCATTCATTAATTTTTTTATTCATCCATCCATTTAATTTTATTCATCAATCCATCCATTTTATATTTTGTTTATCCATCCATCCATTCATTTTATTTTCATTTATTCATTCATCCATACATACATTTTATTTTTTATTAATTAATTCATTCATTCATTAATTCATTCATTCATCTATTTTATTTTATTTTATTTTATTTTATTTTATTTTATTTTTATTTATTCATCCATCCGTTTTATTTTTTATTTATTAATCCATCCATCCGTTTTATTTTTTATTTATTCATCCATCCATCCATTTAATTTTATTTATTTATCAATCCATCCATTTTATATTTAATTTTTTTATTAATCCTTCCACCCATCTGTTTTACCTTTTATTTATTCATCCATCCACCCATCCATCCATTTTATTTTTTATCTATTCATCCATTCATTAATTTTTTTATTCATCCATCCATTTAATTTTTTATTTATTCATCAATCTATCCATTTTATAATTTGTTTATTTATCCACCCATTTGATTTCTTTATTTATTCATCCATCCACCCATTAATTAATTTATTTTTTATTAATTCTACCACCTATCTGTTTTATTTTTTATTTATTTATCCATCCATCCATCCATTCTATTTTTTATTTATTCATCTATCCACCCATTCATTTTATTTTTATTCATCCATCCATTCATTTTATTTTTATTTATTCATCTTTCTATCTGAGCATTTGATTTTTATTCATATATCCATCAACTTATTTATTTTATTTTTATTTATTCATTCATTCATCCATCCATTTATTTTATTTTATATTTATCCATTTATCCATTCATTCATTCATTCATTCATTCATTCATTCATTCATTCATTCACTCATTCATTCATTCATTCATTCATTCATTTACTCATTTGTTCATTTATTTAAACATTTCAACATTGATTTCAACAAAAACTTCTTAAGCACCAAATGGGCATAGAATAATTTAACAAGGTCATGTGACATTGATGACTGCTGAAAATTCAGAATTGCCATAATAGAAAATAAACTTTTTTAGAATAAATTCTATACAACTATTGTATATTACTGTATGTTTTACCAACTAAATGCAGCATTGTTGAAAATAACAACCTTCTTTCAAACAAAAAAAAAAAGTTTTAAATGGTAATTAATCAAATCCTTCAACAATTTGCCTGCTGATTGCACATAAACAAGGAAAACATTCAAATAGTTTGGCCTCAGTAATAAGTCAAATGCAAATTCCTAATATGCCAGTTTGAGAATCCCACGTTTAGACGCTGAACCAGGGTAAACATGTTTGCATTTGTCTATTCACTCGAAATTAAATGATAGATTGTCATTCAAATCCGCATTAGAGTATATACACGATTGTGACCTGGCATCAATGAGAGTCTGTGTTCACTAATTCCGCAACACCATGCACTGAAATTTCTGGCCTCTGTGTGTGTGTGTGTGTGTGTGTGTGTGTGTGTGTGTGTGTGTGTGTGTGTGTGTGTGTGTGTGTGTGTGTGTGTGTGTGTGTGTGTGTGTGTGTGTGTGTGTGTGTGTGTGAACAGTGAGTTGATCGGGCTGCTGCAGGTAAGCAGGTCGCAGCTGTTTGTTGCGAATCTAATGCGATCTAATCATGTCAGCGGCACTCAGCCACACACACTCATCCTCTCCTCCGTTTTTTCTCTCCACTGAACAAGCTTCTAGTCACTCGCTCTGAAATACACAGATAATTACTTCTGTATAATGCAGTGTATAGGAGAGCGATACATATACTGTATGTTGATTATAATCTCCACAAGCACTTAGATGATCTGCAAACATAAACATGTTTTTCTCTCCCTTCCTCTCTCTCTCTCTCACACACACACACAATGACCTGTCTCTCTGGCGTTATATCCCACTTCATGTGATACCCCAATATATGTGATATTTGATTGGATGAGGATTGAATAAAGAAATTTCTTCATCCAAAAAAAAGTACTAAGAAGTGTTGTGTGGTGTGCAGAACGTCAGCCAGGACTATAACATATATAGGCCTACTGTATCTACAAGTATATGTATAACAAACTATCAGAGAACATAAGGTAAACCTTTGCCTTTATGGAGATCCAGCAATTGACACTGATTGGACTGTGTGTGGGGGGGTGGGGGGGGGGGGGGTGTCTACTTTTTAATTGTTTCTTTTTTTAAGGAGTTGTGATTGAGCTGGAATATTTTGGATCTTGGATCTGGCAAAGCAGTCTGGCTTCCTAGTAAGTTCCTAGTTGTTTTTAGCTTACAGGAGTGGCACCCGGTGTGGTCTTCTGCTGCTGTAGCCCATCTGCCTAAAGGTTCGGCATGTTGTGCATTCAGAGATGCTCTTCTGCGTATCTCGGTTGTAACGAGTGGTTATTTGAGTTACTGTTGCCTTTCTATTAGCTGAAACCAGTCTGACCATTCTCCTCTGACCTCTGACATCAACAAGGCATTTGCACCCACAGAACTGTCGCTCACTGGATATTTTCTCTTTTTCTGACCATTCTCTGTAAATCCTAGAGATGGTTGTGCATGAAAATCCCAGTAGATCAGCAGTTTCTGAAATACTCAGACCAGCCCGTCTGGCACCAACAACCATGCCACGTTTAAAGTCACTTAAATCACCTTTCTTTCCCATTCTGATGCTCAGTTTGAACTGCAGCAGATCGTCTTGACCATGTCTACATGCCATGTGATTGGCTGACTAGAAATGTGCGTAATCGAGCAGTTAGACTGGTGTACCTAATAAAGTGGCCGGTGAGTGTATATGATATTCAGAGCTTTTTTAAGTTGCAAATTTAACCTTTTTAGATTTTCTTTCATTTTAAATTCCATGTTTAAATCACTGTTTTGCATGTTGCTTCACATTTTAAAATTTACTAGCATTATGTGATTGATTAAGCGTCACGGTGGCGTAGTGAGTAGCACAATCGCCTCACAGCAAGAAGGTCGCTGGTTCGAGCCCCGGCTGGGTCAGTTGGCATTTCTGTGTGAAGTTTGCATGTTCTCCCCGTGTTCACGTGGGTTTCCTCCGGATGCTCCGTTTTCCCCCACAGTCCAAATACATGTATATGATAGTGTGTGTGAATAGGAGTGCATGGGTGTTTCCCAGTGATGGGTTGCAGCTGGAAAGGCATCCACTGCGTCAAACATATGCTGGATAAGTTGGCGGTTCATTCCACTGTGGCCACCCCAGATTAATAAAGGGACTAAGTAGAAAAGAAAATGAATTAATTAATGAATGAATGATTATTGGTTGTTTTTTTAATTGTTTTGTTTTTGCCTCACATTATCATTGTGTTTCTCTACAGTTCACTTTGTATAGCAGCATTACCTCAAATTCTTCTGAAATATTTAATGCACTCCTTTTTTGTGCCAGATCCTCCACACCATTTCTGCAAATGAAATGCACTTAAAGTCCTTTTCCAAGAAATATCCCTTTCCTCCCATGCATGCACCATTGTTCTGTACAGTTTGTATTTTCCAGGTTCTCTTATACATACATTCAGCAAGGCCTCCGAGTTCCTCTTTTCTATTCCCTTTCTTCATTTATATTCCACCCAGCCACGGTTCTTCCGACAGAACCACTTTCTTCTTCTTTTTTTACCAAATGCACGCACGCATGTGTGTGTGTGTGTATGTGTGTCCCACCTTTTTCCTCTTTTTTCCTTCTGAACATGAAAACCCACCACAAGATGTTATAAAAGAAACAAGCAGTTACCAAGTCAAGTATAAGCCCCGTCTGGGAGCTTGTTAGTAAATCCGAAACAAATGAGTCTCACTGTAGACTAGCGTGTTTTGTGAAAATCCTACCATTTGCTTATTGGAGCTGGTTCTAATGATTCCTCGGTGGCTCCCTCGCGTGCTGTAGTGAAAGAGGAAAGAGACTTGTTGCTCTCATTTGCGAGCGCGCAGATGCACGGCTGGCGTTGTTTTATCTGCAGGGAGAGGAACACTTCTCATAATTGAAGAAGCAGTGAATTCATTTTCAAAGACGTGTTAAGAATTGCTGGAGATCAAAGTGCTTCTGCTATCTGTCTTCTCCACCTGCTCTCTGTGATTTCTTTCTTGCAGTTTTTCCATAAAGACGAACGTATGGTGAGCAAAGGCTTAGCCAATTTTGGGGGCGATCTCTAAAGTTTTTTTATGCCATACGTGACGTTTCCAGCATGTTTTGATGTACTCGCCACTTGATTAAAATGTATAATCGCAGCTCTTATAGCATGATATATCTAAGATCACTTCATCAGACTTTTACTGATGATATTATGAGCAAAAAGTTATCGTCGTATCGTCTACGCACAGACAGTGTCTTCATGATAAGATGTCAAAATAAGAGTGGGAAAATCATGAAGAAAACTGATTTTTATTCATTTATTCATTTTCTTTTTGACTTAGTCCCTTTATTAATCTGTAGTCGTCACAGCGGAATGAACCGCCAACTTATCCAGCATATGTTTTACACAGCAGATGCCCTTCCAGCTGCAACCCATCACTGGGAAACATACATAAACACACATTCACACACATACACTACGGACAATTTAGCTTACCCAATTCATACCACATGTTTTTAGACTTGTGGGGGAAACCGGAGCACCCGGAGGAAACCCACGTGAATACAGCCAACATGCAAACTCCACACACAGAAGCACCAACTGACCCAGCCAAGGCTCGAACCAGCGACCTACTTGCTGTGAAGTGATTGTGCTACCCACTACGCCACCGTGCAGCCTAAAACTGATTTAAAAAAACCTTTTTTTAATAAAATGGAAAAATACGGGGAGAAATTTAATGGAGGCCCAGAAAATGTACTGTATAAGTTTTGAATACTTTTCATTACTAATGTCTGGACTTGATTGTGATTGATCATTGACATTCTGTAGTCAGATATTTGAGCACTAAAGATGTCTGAAATCACAGCACTTTATGTGTCACGATCACCAGCGATCTAGCCAAGAACTACACACACACCACATGAACTACTACCTGGATGCTTTGAACCAATCTGTCCTGCCTCAGCTGATGCACTGTAATAAAAGTTTCCTTAATTTGTTATCACAACGTATTTTCTTTTGTCAAATCAACTTAGATTCACTAATATACTTGAGATAACAAAAGATTTTTAGTTTATGTTGATTAAAATAATAGCATGGTGGTAACGCACTGGTTTAACATTAAAAAATCTGTTGATTCAACTAATAGATAGTTTACTAGACTCCCGAGTCTTCGTTTACCCTGCGCATGCGCACAACGGTCCGGAGTCAACACAGAAGGTGCCATTTTCTCCCCTTCAGAGGCGAGCAAAGGCGAGCAAGTTTTATGATAAGTCCTTTTAAAAATCAACGTTTTTATTGTCTGGGTTGTCTAAGAGTGATTTGAAGTATTTCCGAAGAAGTTAGCAGTTGTCAAAATCGAACTTTATTATAATTTTGCCTCAAATTGTGGATGAAAAAACTCATTAACGGCCTCTGTCACGGTTTCCTTTAGCATAACATTTTGAGACTGAATGTTACATATACCATTTAATAAGTCTGTGAAGCATCTGATGTTGCTGAAAAAATTGTTAAAATAATTTTTACGTCTTATTTTAATCTTGTTGAGCGTTGAAACCTGCCATTATACGACACCACGCAACCTAGGGCCGTCACATGAGAAGGTGCTTTCCCAGCCTCAACGGCCACCATAAACAGGGGAGCAAACTTGTCACCTTTCGGCGAAATTCGCCGTTTTCATTCTGAAATAATGTTTTGTGAATCACATGAACCGTGCAGATCTGTAAAAAAACAATTGGGAGGGGGCAGGTGTCTTATCGTAAAGGCAATATAAAGGCTTCGATATAAATACATTCAGGCAAAACTCCGTATCAGTGCAAATGTATGACCATGTGACAAGCTTTTTAGCCAATGATGAGGGCAGCTTCAGTCACGCCAACCAGTTCTGTCCAAACCAGCTGCGGGTCACGCCCACCCACCGTAAACAAACAGTAGCGCGGGCATGCAGTGAGATGGCGTCTGGTAGATGATTATCACATAGGCCCTACTCTTAGAATCGACACACTAACGTAACATGTAAATCAAATTATTTGTTTTTTTTCTACTGGACATGAGCGGTAATTCAACACACTCATGTATTAACATCTGCAGACACCATTCTTATTAAACACAGACAGTGTGATTATTCAGAAGCCTGACATGTTATCAGTATAACGTTAGCAGTAATTATCAATATGTGTCAAGATTCACAAAGTTGATAAGAAAACTCAATGTAGAAAATGGTTGTATAGTCTTATGACAGCAAGCAGCATATCACCCATTGAATTGTTACATTGATGCTGTTGAAAGTAATCCTTTAATGTGACATTTCAGACTTATGAAGCTGTTTGCCGATATGATGCAGATTACACAGGAATAAAAAGGCCCAACTTTAATATTTCTGCAGAAGGAAAGTTTATGGTAAGTAATTTTTAAATTCATTGTCTCTATCTTATAGAAATCCCAAGAGTATGTGCCTTATTTTTTATTCATTTATTTTTTACTCCAGATCATGATGATTTTTCAGATTGAGTGCGTTGTGTCTGACATGGCATCACTGAGAGATGCAGTCTCAGAATCCTGGTAGTGGTATTTCATGTGGTGTATAGGCTAGATCGCTGGTGATTGTGACAGAATGGTAGGTACTACATTTGGTTTGAAACTTACTTCACGGTCTTAAAAATGAAAAGAAAAAAAAGTTATTGGACATATTACATCCACTATATTATAAATGAATGCACATATTAGAATCAAATTGAAATTAGTAGGTTGTATTAAGTGATACTTCCCTCATTTTGTTTTATAAATAATAAAACGATTAAAAAACAAAACCAATTAATAATTACCATACTTTTTGGTAACGATGCACAAACTGTGAATTTGCCTTCTATATAATACGAAAGTAGACACACTGTAAACAATTATTATTTATTATGACCAGTTTTCATTATTTTTTATTAATCAATTACAGTTATATATTTGCCTAAAATGCAGTGCATAAATTCAACAGTTCTGTATAAATTTAAAAAAGATATAACTCAATTTTGAACTAAAGAGGTCACATTTGTCAGACAATTACACATGCTTAAGAAGCATTGCATTGGTTTTATGGTATTATATCATATGGTATGCATGAAATGCCAGCAGCTAGCTCTCTTCAACTCTCATATGGTCGCCTACTGAAGCTAAGCAGGGCTGCGCCCGGTCAGTACCTGGATGGGAGACCACATGGGAAAGCTAGGTTGCTGCCGGAAGTGGTGTTAGTGAGGCCAGCAGGGGGTGCCCAACCTGCGGTCTGTGTGGGTCCTAATGCCTTAGTATAGTGACAAGGACTCTATACTGCTGAGTGAGCACCGTCTTTCGGATGAGACATTAAACCGAGGTCCCGACTCTCTGTGGTCATTAAAAATCCCAGAATGTCCTTCAAAAAAGAGTAAGGGTTTAATCCTGGCCAAATCTGCCCATTGGCCTCTGTCCATTATGGCCTCCTAACCATCCCCTTAATCACTTAATCTCCTCTCCACCAATCAGCTGGTGTGTGGTCTGGCGCAAAATGGCTGCCGTCGCGTCAACCAGGTGGATGCTGCACACTGTTGGTGGATGAGGAGATTCCCCCCCTATGTGTAAAGCGCTATATAAAAAATAAAACGTAAGGAATTAAATGTATTACTGTTACTGTCACAGTGTAGAACTAAGAAAAGACACTGTGACTGACATACACATATTACACTCATACATAAATTGCATACACTTCTAAATATGGTCCGATTGCCGGCAAACAAAATGTATACACAGATCTTTGTAGTGTTATCAGTGTATTGTGCATATGTAATGTGAATTATTGTCTAAGGTTAACATTGTGTTTATGTAACATCTCAATTCCAATTCCATCTTAAAACCATGTCATCTTCCCATACACACTGAAATAACCACAGACACATGTTCTTTTAAACATCATTTATTAACAAAACATAGAAAGATTACACACACTTACTGGTTTCCATTTCTCAACACCAAACCTGTCCAGACTTCAAGACATTTATACAGTCTCTTCCCGCCTTCTCTTCTGGGCAGCCATTTTGGATGACATTATCAGGGTCACGACCCCCTGGTCAGTGATAAAAATCACTGTTCTGTTGTTTATATTTGTATTGGTTGTTTGATGTGTTGTATTTTGAGTTTTGTATGCATATTTATTTACTTGCATTATTTTATACTTTTGTTTAATGTCTTATGTATTTTTTTTGGACTACATGTTACCCAACAAACTGTAGAATGGTATAACCCATGGGCGGGGCCAATGATATAAAATAGCCTCAAACCTTCACTTTAGGTGGGTACTTGTAGGAGTAGGTTGTATTGTGTGAGAGATCGCATTGGTGGCAGATTTTGATCAACAAGCCTGTAAATATTCTTTAAATATTGTATAGTTTATTTTTCTTTATTGTTATTTTGTCACTTTCACCTTTTTGCTGATTTTGTTTTTTACTGGTGCCAAATAAAATCACTCTTTACTTTCATCAGTGGCTTCTGTGACACTTTTTGCCTCCCATCCGCCTAGTCAACCATAACAGTTACTTTGAAACATTTTGTGTTTTCATACATGTGTTTAACTTGAGTGTTAAAGGTTTGACTCAAATTTAAAATAAATGAATCAGTCAGTTAATTCAACTACTGAAATGAGTAATCAATTGCTTCTTTGAGGTAACCTACCCAACACTGATTTTGACACAAATTTAGGTCAAATAGGGGCAAACACAACCATTGAAATTTGTAAAAAAAAAAAAAAAAACATTTTAACCTTAATTGGTTTGTCCATATTTCACCTAAATTTGTGTAGGAACAGCCAATCATTTTTAGCGTGCATATTCAGAGCCAAGGTTTGTTTCATTATGAACATCTGGCAATTATCCAACGGTCCAATGTATGGTCAAGTTTATCAAGGGCCTTGTGAGTGGATTAGTTTAAAGATTCTGCAAAGAAAATTTGCGTTGTAGAAAAAAATCAATATAGCAAGAAGATTAACGTGGCAGTATTAAAACACACATTGATCAGCCAAAATATTCAAGCCACATGGCTAATTTTGTGTAGGTCCCCAGTATTTGCATATTACAGACATATTTCAGAGGTGTACAGAAGTCTTCAAGGGCACTCAGACTGGTCTGTGATTCATTGTATGTCCTGTTTCCTTTCTTTCAACCAGACAGGATTTGCTCCTCATGTGTAAAAATGAGCCTTGGGCGCACATGATCCTGACGCCGGTTCACTGGTTGTCCTTCCTTGCATCACTAAACTAACCTCGTAAGTTTCCTCTCACACAGTATGAGCCACAACCATACGAGCATTAACAGTTTCTACGCAACTTTATTTTCAGATGGGAAAAAAAATAGCATACGATCTCGTTCAACAACAAAAATCACACCATGTATGCTTGCTTTAAAGTCGGCATGAAATTGAAGATAAGATTATCCTTTTTTCCTCTATAATGATTTACATCCTTTAAAATGGTCCGGTGATGAGAATAAAAAAATTGGTGGAACAGGATTTCGTCCTTCGTAAACCTATTGTATTGTTGAGAGATGAGCAATACAGACAAAATGGAAAAAGATTGACAAATGGACAAAATCAAAGCAAAAATGAGATACACATTGATAGACCCTCCCTAAAGAACAAATAGCCCCTCCCTAAAGGACTGATAGCCTTGCCCTAAATGATTGATAGCTCTGCCCTAAAGGACAGATAGCCCCGCCCTAAATGACTGATAGCCCTGCCCTAAAGGATGGATAGCCCCGCCCTATATGACTGATAGCCCTGCCCTAAAGGACAGATAGCCCCGCCATAAATGACTGGTAGCCCCTCCCTAAAGGACTGATAGCTCCGCACTAAGTAGGTGCGTTCGACATGAAGCACGGCTGTAGCCGATGATCAACGAGATTAGCCGAGCGCAGGCGGGGGCGGAGTTGAAAACGGAGCCGTCAAGCCGGCCACTTCGGGGGCTCAAAGTTGCTGAAGTCATGATTACCGATCACATGGCGTGATAATTTATTTATTTATTTATTGAAATAACAACAAAAGATTTAGAGTACAAATAAATCAGAATAGGCCTACAGTCTCTACAAACTATAGGTCATTTTTAAACAATACGGGAATTATAAATTAAATTTAAGTTGCCTACATAACAAATGCATTAGAAATAAGGGGAAAACCAGGGGGCACATAAAAAGAATCATTAATTCATTTTCTTGTCGGCTTAGTCCCTTTATTAATCCGGGGTCGCCACAGCGGAATGAACCGCCAACTTATCCAGCACGATTTTACGCAGCGGATGCCCTTCCAGCCGCAACCCATCTCTGGGAACCATAAAAAGAATTTAAAAAAATAAATATCCACGAATAGGATTATTTTGGATAATGAAAGCATTTTTAAAAAAGCACTTTAATCCAAAAAGATTTAACAAAATGACCAAAATAAATGAGCTACACTTTAAGTAGACATTTCCCAGAAAGAGCTGGTACATCAATGGCACTTTTAACATGTCTGCATAAATGGCTTGACAGGAAATCAAATATTTTAGAATCATATATTTTTAGATTACATATTTTTATATAACTTAATTTGCTAAGAAATCGTCAGGATCAATGATGATAATTATTTTATTAAGTCTGTAAGAGTTATTTGAGTTAATATTTAGGTTATTTACTAAAATATATCATTTAAATCGTTTATGGAGCTGAATAGAGTAGTCTGTATAAAAAAGGCAGAATAAACCTGTGCAAACAATCTAGTAATTATGCATGATATGCATGATATGTACAAGATAGAGAGGGTTCGAAAAGTTAATTGTTTGTTTTGAAATTTGTGAGACGGAATTTGTCCAATAATAAACGCGAAACACGTGGTTATTGTCATGCGGTGAACTTGGCCAATTGTGTTATACTAGTGTCGTCATCTTAGCTCCAGCAGGCGCTCTTCAGGTGCTGCGAGGGTTGAATCAGTCGTCTGATCTCGGAGCGCTGTCGCAGTAATTTGGTGCCACATGTGACAGTCACATGGTGTCAGCGCAGCATCAATGCGGCCAAATTTTCTAACCGGCATGCACCGCTTTAAGACAGATTTCGATCGATCTGCTCAGCGCTGCAAGAAGTCAAACGCACCTAATGACTGATAGCCCTGCCCTAAAGGACTGATAGCCACTCCCTAAAGACCTGATAGCTCCACACTAAATGACTGATAGCCCTGCCTTAAAGGACTGATAGCCCCTCCCTAAAAGAGTGATAGCTCGTCCTAAATGACTGATAGCCCTGCCCTAAAGAACAGATAGCCCCTCCCTAAAGGACTGATAGCCCCACCCTAAAGGACTGATAGCCCCGCCCTAAATGACTAATAGCCCAGCCTAAAATGACTGAAAGCCCCTCCCTAAAGGACTGATAGCCCCGCCCTAAATGACTGATAGCCCTGCCCTAAAGGACTGATAACCCCTCCCTAAAGGACTAATAGCCCCACCCTAAAGGACTCATAGTCCCGCCCTAAATGACTGATAGTCCTGCCCTAAAGGACTGATAGTCCCTCCCTAAAGGACTGATAGCCCCACCCTTAAGGATTGATAGCCCCGCCCTAAATGACTGATAGCCCTGCCCTAAAGGACTGATAGCCCCGCCCTAAATGACTGATAGCCCTGACCTAAAGGACTGATAGTCCTTTCCTAAAGGACTGATAGCGCTGCACTAAAGGCATTACATGTGACCAGAAGTGAAAAAAGTCATTTCAAGTCATTTCATTATAAAATAATGAAGTGCACAGATACATTGTTTATACATACAGATGTGGCCACTGACAATGTGCGCTTGCAGTAGCAAAGCATTTTTGTGCTTTACGCAATATCCACCAGGTTGCTCAAGGAACAAACAATTTTCCATTGTCGGGTCAGTGTGAGCGAACGCCCCCCAAATCAAGCAACCCACCTAGGGGTGCGTTTCTGAAAACCATCGTTAGCCAACTAAGGTCGCAAGTTCCATTGTTACAATAAATAAATATAACAATGGAAAGAAAAAAACATAGCTACTGGTCAGTTTAAGATATTCCATAAAACACCTTTTAGGCTAGGAGTCTTTTTTTGCTTAAGATCATCCTTATGTTTACCTTTTAAATTTAAAGTCCTCCTTGTTGTTTCAATGCTGCATAATAATCTTTACACCACATTAAAGACACTAAGCAGCCAGTAACTTTCAGCTGTTGAGAGTTTTTGTCACATTTAAAAGGTCATGTATATGTGTGTAAGAGACCGGATGAAAGAGCACTCAGCTCCTTCGATGCTGCGAGCAGCTGGGTTTCTTTCTTTCTTTCTTTTGGAGGTAAGTAAAATAAGATGAGTAAATTTAGATTTCCTGCTTACTTTAAGAGTATCTCTCTATGGGCAGATATACAGCATGAGCAAGTTGATATATGCAGATTTTAACACTATACATTTATGAGAGTGTGGTGGAGAGTGTGAAATGATGATCACTGTAGCCAATCACAGTCATATCTGTTGAGCATGTGCAGACGCTGGCCAATCAGAGGTGTTTAAAGATCCACTCTGCAGTGTTCAAAACGCAAGTGGGAAATGTTGTTGTTGTTTTTTAAATGTCTGTACAAATTGGTACCAAAGACTATAGAATACACAAGACATGTCACTCGTATAGTTTTGAATGGGGAATAGTGTAACGGTCAATATGGCGAATGAAGCCCCACCCTCTAGTACAGTAGCCAATCATCGATCGCTGTAGACTGAAGATTCTCAGAGAAGGGGCTTGAACCAGACGTGAGTTTCTGCAGATTTTGTGTGATTCGAACGTTTAGAAATGAAACTAAAGAGACAGTTGTTGTTTAATTTAATTGTTGATTCCTAATATGAAATTCAATCGTAAGCTTGGCAAGCAATTTTAGAGGTATTGACATTTCCCCACCCAAACAGAATGCCTGAGAGGCTTTTCAAAGATGGCCGCCGAATGAAATGACTTGCCTTAAAGGTGCTGTATGTAAGTTTTTGATTCTTCTAAAGCATAAAAATACCATAATATGTTTGCAGATATTTAAGAAACATCCCAAGTGAACATACTTGTTTAACTGAAAAACAATGCTGAAGTCAGATATTCTGCTTTGAAAATGGTTTTTCCGTGCCGGAACGCTGTCTTTGTTTAGGTAAAGTTAACCTGCAGAATGCCAGTTTAGCCAATTATAATTCAGCACTCCGGGTTGCCTTGTTGGAAAACAGCGTATTTCATTCATTCATTCAGAAAGGCTCTGAAAGCATGCGCCCGTGACCGAAATGGACAGTATCAGATGTCGAAATGAGACAGATTCAGTTCCACATGAGGTTATTAATTAGCAAATGATATAAATATTACGAACGTAAACATTAGGTGAGCAGGTTACATTGTAATCTCGTGTCCTAACAACACGCAAACAGCAGTTTGACTCTTTGCACCAGACGAAACACGAGAAAAATGTAAATACAGCCTTTCAGAAGCACAGAATAAGCACTCACTCACAAAACGGTAAGGTTTAGAATCCATTCAAACTCACATTGTTAGCATTTAGCACTGAATAAAACACACGAGGCTTACCTGAGGTGCACTGTCATAGGTTTCACATGTTGAGCTGTGAGAAATAGAAACCGTTTCTAATATCTCAATTCGAGGTGTTGGTTAGAACTAAAACTCCTTTTAATATGGAACATAATTCCTTCTATCGCGTGTCGTTGATTTTATTTAGAACACGGTTTAAATCACTCGCTCCTGTGTTTAAATCACTCGCTCCTGTACTCAATCTCTGGCATCCCACGCGTGTGTTTATTTTGATCTAGGAGTGCAATACCTAGTTCAACCACTGTGTGTCAAACTTACATACTGCACCTTTAAAGGGACTTTGTTGCTACACAAGTCTGTACTTCTGACAACTCTACCAGGTAAATATAAAATCCTTTTACAAGTTGATGTTTGGAGGACATTTTTCATAGTCTGGCTATACATCAAAAGGACTCATTTGACATTGTGAAGGTACATATTCCATCTGTCTCCTTCGCAAAGATCAACACACACACATATCACACAAACAATCTCTTCTGGAGGAGGACGGAGAATGAACTTAAGTTCAGATCATTAGTGTGCGTGCCACGACATAAACCACTGTAATTCTGTTTGATAAATCAATTGTCCTCTGGGTAATGCGATAGTCCCGCAGCACGTCCTTCCCGTCGACCGGCTGTTCATCAGGAAATTAGGTGATGCTCAAATGAAAAGATGGCCTCATATCAGAAACGAGAAGCTGAAGGACAAGCACATATTAGGCTTTAATTGATTAATATGCAAATGTAATTTCTGGTTAGTTGTACTTCTTACAGCCACGTGTGACGTCTTTTCCGAACGATGTCCTGGCCGCGGTATTAAAACAAATGGTTTCATTTAGAAAATCCCTCCGCTATACAACCTATTTAACAATAAAGGTAATTACGCCACTATCACTGAGTAAGAACTCAGGCGGGGGAGATTACAGTACTTAATTAACATTAAGTGTTTTCAATCCAATCAATCCTCATTGTCGAGTTTCACAACTTCATGAAAGTGCGGTCAAAAGGCAAAATCTTGTTGGATAAACCACTTCCACACTGGAAAATGATTTAATGCAGAGCTTTAACTTCCAGAGGCAATTTTATATTAGAACTGCAGGGGATCTTTTGTGTGAAACGGTGAAAATGTCAGTGCTATTCCGCTAATGCAACAATGACATTAGCTTGCCAACTAAAGGACAGCAGCTTCCTAAGGCACACAGCGCTGTGCTCTTTAGTGGATCATCTAATAATAACATACAGTATGCATGACGAAAAATGATCAGATGTAACTTACATTGACCAAAAGACAATGGTTATAATACAAACATAACAGGAAAGCTTCGTGGGGGGTGGGGGGTTAGGTCACCGTGGTGTATATGTGATGAGTATTCTGACCTATTTGTTTATTTCAATGATAATATAATTACTTTATTTTGTTTTCTGTTTAATATTCAAACTGTTGTAAATCTTGAATTTTTAAGTTTGGTCTTTGGTAAAGAGTGTAAAAAGCAATATATATATATATATATATATATATATATATATATATATATATATATATATATATATATATATATAAATTTTGTATATGATTGTGTAGTATTTATTTAAAACAGATAACATTTTTCTTTTATTTTTACTGTTATTATTCATCATTTTGTGTTAATATATTTACGATAATTATTCTAATTTATAATAAATATTAATACAAATTTGTATGCATTTTTATGCTTTAGCAAAATCTTTAATTGTTAATTTCAATGTTATATATCACATTACTTTTTTGTTCAATTTGTATGTATGTATATATTGAATTTTTTTTTGCTTGTTTATTATTCCTTTTGTGACGTCCTATGACATAGTGGAGTCCGTCTGGTTAGGATTGAGGGTTGGCTCCACCTTAATCTAATTCTTATAGGAAACACCTGTTATTGATTTCTCTGGACCCTTTAAAAATCTTATGGCTGGCATTTTGAAGGAGGCTGCTACTTTGGACTGGACTATAAGTTTTAGTTTTGTTTTTCCAAAACGCAGCTGATTTCTGACTGCTATACATTTATATATTTTTGCTTTAAGTTTGTTCAAAACTTTTTCTTTTATAAATTATAAGTTTGGCTTTCTTGGGTGTGCCTATTTTTTGTTACATCCTTGTGAGCCACAGGGGTAACAAATGGGGGCTCGTCCGGGATATGAACACGGCACTTCTTGCATTTTATGCTTTTTCCTTTTTCTCCGAACATTTTACCTGAGCCCATATAGCATACTCCTACACCCCTAAGGAACCCTAAACCAAAAATGTTTTTGACAACATTAGTTTATATTAAAATATGTACATAAATATCTCTTTTTTTTTGGCCAAAACAGCACAGAAAATGTCACCCTTCAAAACTACCCTTCTAATTCTTGAGCTCTGAGACACGTGGCGAATGAAGTTTCATCCTAATGAATCTCATTGCTTAAAACAGTTTTCACGGTCACGACAATAGTATGAAATAATCCCTGCTGCTATAATTCCCAGCTAAAACAATGAGCCGTATAGCTGTAATTCATGCTGAGGGATTAGAGATCGCTATTATTATTGTTAATAATAATCTATGCGCGACAGGTTGAGTTGAGATCCAGACGTCTCTGACCCTAATCCATTTGTTTTTGGTTGTTTTTCCATTCGCACAATGAAGAGTCCCAGACCCTTTTTTGTCCTCCCTCTCTCTCTCTCTCTGACACACACACACACACACACACACACACACACACACACACACACACACACACACACACACACACACACACACACACACACACACACACACACACACACACAATGTCCCGCTCTCTGTCGTTATATCCCACTTTACCTCCCTCTCATGCTGCAGACTTGTATCTCCTCACTCTGCTCCAGGCAGTGACTGTGATGTTCAAACACTTCCCCTCTGTGTTGTTGAATTAGCGAAATGTCAAAGGTCCCCGTCGCTCCCTCTTTAGCTCCCAGTATATCTCTGCTCCACTCCTCCCTCAGGTGCAATAAGAACAAAACAAAAGCCAATGACAAATGATGCTGAAGACTGATGTAAAAGATGAAAGAAATGTCACACACACACACGCGCATGCACACAAACACACGCGCACATGCACACACGCACACACACACACACACACACACACACACACACACACACACACACACACACACACACACACACACACACACACACACACACACACACACACACACAATAAGATATTCCACATACAGCCTCCAGGTAAACATTGCTCCTGTTTTAGAAGTCATATCGCGCTGAAGAAGAAGGGTTCTCCAATTAAAACGGCCTCTTTTTTTAACTTCTCATTCATTTAGCTTCAAAAGAAAGATTTTTGTTCAGCTATTTCATGTTACGCAGCTGCAAGTGTGCATTTAAATACTGTCTCTTGGGCATTGCTGTTGGCTTTCTAAGATGCTGAAACTTGGAAGTATTTGTTTTGCGCATGGCCCCAGAAGGAAATGACGGAGGAGAGCAACTTAATAGTCAGAGTTTTGACTTTCTGGCTTCACAGGAGTGTGCAAACACAATGGAGTCATTTTAGCCTTGGAACAGGTTTATTTATTTATCATTTTGTTTTGGTTTTTTCAAAAAATTTTAAAAATGTTCTTACCACAACATATACAAAAGCATTATTTACACTTTTTTTAATACAGATTATATATATTTCATTAGCTTTTTCATAACTTCTGCAGTTTTGTAATAATTCAATAATTCAAACAATACTAATAATTCAAAAATCTAAAATATATAGCCGGAAACATAAGTATTGAAGGCGTCACCATTTCTAAAGGTGTTGTTGACTTGAAATTTTCCCCAGATGTTGATAACAACAAAAGAAATCCATATATGCAAAGAAAACAAATCTAATTAGTTTACAAATTAAGTTTTGCGAAATAAAATGAAGTGACGAAGGGAAAAAGTATTGAACACATAAAGTAAGGGAGGTGTTGAAAGACAGTGAAAGCCCAGACAGCAGCTGAAATCTCTCAGTAGTTCTTCAGCAACCCTCTGCCCTTCCTCATTGTAAATTAATATCAGCTGCTTCAGTCCAACATCTACATTCCCAGGATGATGAAGATGAAACCAGGGTGGACATTTCAGCAAGACAATGATCCACAACACAGCCAAGGAAGCTCTCAAATGCTTTCAGAAAAAGTAAATCAACCTGTAGAATGGCCCAGCCAAACACCTGACCTGAATCCAATAGAAAATACAAAATAAAGATTAGATTTGATAGACGAGACCTACAGAACCATCAAGATTTCTACACTCTTGTTAAAGTCTGTGAAAAACTCACACCTGCGCAATTCGTGTGGCTTCATTCTTCATATGAGAGGTGTCTTTAAGTTGCTGTCACCAAAGAAGCCTTTTATATAAAGTATTAAATACTTTTCAGTAGTTCAGTACTTTCTCCTTGTCTCATTCCATTGTTATTACATATGACAAAATTTTCAGATTTGTTTTTGTTTTGTTTTATTTTTATGTTTGTATTGTTTGGGTTTTTACCAAAATCTGGTTCAATTCCATGTCAACAGCTCCTTTAGAAATATTATTGCCAGGAAAAAACATGACGTATTCAATACTTATTTTCCCTACTGTACATGAAAAAAATTATAATAAAGCTGTGGTAATGATATCCTACAGTATGTCGGTAAGGACATAATGTTTGTTCATCAAGAAACCCAAAACAGACTACTATGGAGAACAACAGTAAAAAGAAACAGAAAACAGAAGGCGTTGTGTGTGTAAAATATAGTGGTAGTTTTTCAATAAATAACTGTTTTTGTTTATTAAATATTATCTTTTTCATTCATTCATTTTCTTTTCGGCTTAGTCTCTTTATTAATCTGGGGTCGCAACAGCGGAATGAACCGCCAACTTATCCTGCATATGTTTTATGCAGTGGATGCTCTTCCAGCTGCAACCCATCACTGGGAAACACCTATACACTCTCATTCACACACATACACTACAGACAATTTCAGCTTACCCAATTCACCTGTACCACATGTCTTTGGACTTGAGGAAACCGGAGCACCCGGAGGAAACCCACGCAAACATGGGGAGAACATGCAAACTCCACACAGAAACGCCAACTGACCCAGCCGAGGCTCAAACCAGCGACCTGCTTGCTGTGAGGCGACATCGCTACCCACTGCACCACTTTATTATTATTTGAAGAATGCATTCATTTCATCCTTCATTTATCCTCCACTTTCTTCTTTTCAGATTTTCTCTCCTTTTATCAGCTGAGAGACACTCAATAACTCTTTCTGTGACATTCTTCTCCGCATACCTCCCTGGGTCTTTACTCATTTCCTCTCTTTTTTATTTGATCTTATTGTTAAAGAATTTGGTCTCATCTAGGGTTACAGCATGTCATGTTTAAATATGTATAATTTACAGACCAAATATTGGCAATTTAATAAAGAGTAAACCTTGAACCTGCCTCTACTGCTACTCAAGATCATCAGTCAAAAATGGTGTATAAATGCTTCATCATTTTAGATTAAATCAAGATATGTGGCACTGCGAATATTTATGAAGCATCATATGACAAACACACACAGATGCACACACTCATACAGCTATCTTTATGAGGACTTTCCATAGACTTTTATATTGTACAGACTGTATACACTACCTGACAAAAGTCTTGTCGCCTATCCAAGTTTTAGGAACAATAAATAATATCTTGACTTCAGAAGTGACTTATAAGCAAAGGCAAAGGCCTCTAGATTACGCTTATTTTACTATAATAAAATATGATCATGCTTTGATTTTTAATTCTTTAATTAGGACAGTAAGGTCTGACTTTGCTTGGACAAAAGTCTTGTCACATAACAGAAATAATGTACAGTGTAGAATATAAAGTCATGGTGCAGTGGAAAAAAATTTAATATTGTGTATGACTCCCATGAGCTTGGACAACTGCATCCATACATCTCTGCATTGACTCAAATAACTTATCAATAAAGTCATCTGGAATGGCAGAGAAAGCGTTATTGCAGGACTCCCAGAGTTCATCAAGATTCTTTGGACTCATCTTCAGTGCCTCCTCCTTCATCTTACCCCAGACATGCTCAATAATGTTCATTTCTGGTGACTGGGCTGACCAATCCTGGAGAATCTTTGTTGTGAAGTATGAGAAGTGATATCACGCTGAAGAATTTGCCCTCTCCTGTGGTTTGTAATGTAATGGGCAGCTCAAATGTCTTGATACCTCAGGCTGTTGATGTTGCCATCCACTCTGCAGATCTCTCGAACAACCCCCAACTGAATGTAACCCCATATCATGACTGTTCCTTCACCAAACTTGACTGATTTCTGTGAGAATCTTGGGTCCATGTGGGTTCCAATAGGTCTTCTGCAGTATTTGTGATTATTGAGATGCAGTTCAACAGATGATTCATCAGAAAAATCGACCTTCTGCCACTTTTCCAAACGATCAACTAGAAGTCAAATTATTATTTGTTACTCTTACAACTGGGATCGACAACAAGACTTTTGTCAGATAGTGTATATCCCCCTACCCCAAAACCAACCCTCACACTCCTAAAATATATTATGAGACACAAAAACGGCAGTACTTGCAAAACTATTAACCCATTCTCAAAATCTGGAGTGAGAATGGGTGTAAACTATAGTCTTTTACAATTACACTAACAGTAAGAAGCGCTTAAGAAAGAATGATGAAGTGAAGCAGTTGAAGAAGTGACATCATCACTAGTATTGCATGGCTCTCAGCCAATCAGATTTGAGAACGATAATAAACTTTAAAATATTTAATTATATTCAAGTATATTCAATAAGTATATTCAATAACATCATATGCATTGAGAGAGAGAGAGAGAGAGAGAGAGAAAAAAAGACACATTTATTTGAAAAAACAACACACTAATATAGGCCAGTTATTTGTGTTTAAACTCAGTTACACGTGAAGCATTATTATCAGAAATTCATCCTTCTTGGGATTTTATGATAACAACATGGAACAAATCTAATTTTCATTTTTAAAATAGTATAAGAAACGTCTGTACTTGTCTGTTTGTGTTTACAGTCAGTATGTGTGAAGAAGAAGGTCGGAGAAGAAGGACGAACAGGACATTACGACACACTTCTAATATCAAAGACCTTGACTAGATGAATGTCCCGTCCCTCAATGACAAGGAGCCCCGTCAAGCTTTTACTGGCTCCATTTTAAGAAGAGCTCATGACTTCACTTCAGCCCTGCGCTTCCACCTTAATAAAAGTAATACGGCCAGATCTTTTTGCCGTCCACCCAAATCAATCCCGAAAGCTGAGAAATGCTCTTGTCTTTCACAAGTATTGAAATTCAAAAAGCATTGTCTTACTTTGAGCATTCAGAATATGTCTCTTCAAGGTTGAATATCTCTGGCTGCAATGAAGTTAAAGGGATGAAGCAATGGAGTTAGCAATAATCTCAGCCTCAGACGGGCAGCCCTCAGTCTGCTTATACTGAACATCGTATGCATGCTGCATACAAATGTGTCAAATTGTTTGTGAAAAATCAGAAATTAAATCAAGCTGAGAAAAATGTGTACATTTCATCAATTTATTTATTTAAACTATCATTTAAAAATTCACCAATCAATCAATCAATCAATCAATCAATCAATCAATCAATCAATCAATCAATCAATTTGATAAGTAGCCTAAAAGTTTTGGGTAAATATTTTGGAAAATGCATGCTTTGATTTAGAATTAATGTTGAAATGCATTTATGAATTACAATAAATCAATACCAATACTTAATAATGAATAACACTTGGGGAAATGCAGTGACCATTCACCATGGTCCAAAGTAAATTATAAATTATTAAAAGATGTTATAATGTATATGTAATGAATATCAGCAGTGTTGCTCTTGCAGAACACTCTCATTCAACTGCACTACAAATCCCATTATGTACTTCACTTACACACCTGTCCCAGACACACACAGTTGAAGCTGTTCAGGACTAATCAAATGGACTATAAACACAGCGTTCGACTTCATGCAGCGATGCGCAGATCAATCGAAATCTGACTTAAAGCGGTGCATGCTGGTTAGAAATGTTGTCCAGCTTGACGGTGCACCGACACAACGTGACTATCACATGTGGCATCAAAGTAACGCGACAGCGAACCGAGATCAGACGATTGTTTTAGCCGGTGCAACATCTGAAGAGGGACTGCAGGAGCTGCAATGTTGACACCGATATTACACGATTGACTGGATTCACCACATGACAACAACCAGGTGCGTTTCGCGTTTATTATTGGACAAATCTCCTCTCACAACTTCCAAACAAACAATTAACTTTTTATGTCATCATTCTTATTAAAGACATTTTTTACTGCAGTAAATCATCTTTTTTGTTAAATAATTTGTATAATAATTTGTATAATAAAATTTGTAAAGGCTAGATTGTTTTGCAAAGGTTTATTTTTTGACATTTTCATACAGACCCTTATTGTATACAGCTCCATATATGATTTAAATGATATATTTTAGTGAATAACCAAATATCAACTCAAATAAGTCTTACAAACTTGTAATATAATAGTCAACATTGATCATGCCACCCCCATAATGTTTTCTTAACAAACTGAGATAAATAATTTTTCTAAAAAATAGTTCTAAAATAATTTATACATTTATAAAATAGTTTTAACCTGTCAAGCCGTTTAAAAAAAATAAAAGAAATTTAAAAGTAACATTGATATATCTTGCTTTTTCTGTGAAATTGACACTGAAAGTGTAGCTCACTTATTTTGGAAATGTCCTTTTGTTTAATCTTTTTGGATTAATGTGTTTGGATTAATAAATAAATAAATAAATAAATAAATAAATAAATAAATAAATAAATAAATAAATAAATAAATAAATAAATCATGATAAATCATTTGATTTGACATCATGCAGCAAAATAAGAGCCTCAGGGTATCCGACCTGACAACTTCGTTTGCAGCTTCGCCCCCACCTGCGCTCGCGGTTGACTGCACGCACCTATTGTTGCTGAGTCTTGTGATCTGTAAGTGAGCATTACCGAAGCTGTTGAAACGATTTAGTAGTTTAATAGCCAGAGTAGTTTAGGATTGATGACATGCTTGTATTGTTGTTTAGAGTTTGTACTCGCAGTCGGACGTGTTATATGCCACATAGCATGCACATTAAGCTAATGCTAGCAAAGGGACTTTTATTATTCACGCATGAGGCGCCGACGCACATTGTATTAACGAGTTGTTGATAACTAAGTATCATATATGTTGGAGTGTTATACCGTGTATACAGTATTTGCATTATATAGTTGCTATTTTTTTAAACAATATCTGTGAAATTGGCAGGTATTGGGAGGCGATGCCACATGCTTTAACGGCTGCAGTAATTATGCAAACATTTATTTAGCAACATGTTCTGTTCTAATATTTCGTCTGCAATGTGATGTTCATTTATCATGTCATTGTAAACTGATTATTTATATCTTTTTGTGTTTATTGTAGAAACCACACACATACTAATTCAAATTCATCCATTAAATACCTCTGACTGGACTCTGTGCATTCTTACCGATGCCCCGTAATGATCCCAATCAAGTCTGAACTAGTGAATACAGTTCAAAACCCTATCAAACAGACACGTTATCCTAGTGATTGCCTTTCGTGGTTTTGACCTTTGCTTTGTTTATTGTTTATGTTGTTTTGCGGCCTGTCCCAACCATTCACCTGCTTTTCTGACTACACGTTGGATTACCTGCATGCTCCCATCTTTTCCTGTATTAACCATAGCCTGCCTGATTATTCTGTTTAATAAAACTCCACGTGGATCCTCACCTCTCTTGCCAAACCAACTGATTACAGAACGCACCTTTATCAATATAACAAGAAAATATAACTCATGAAAAACAAAATGCTTTTTGGAAAATGCATTTTTAGATTTAAAAAATGGCGATTTGTTTATTAAATGTATTAATACAGTGAAATAAATAAATACAATTTTTTAGGGGAAATGAAATGATCATTTACTATGGTCCATACAATTCAAGTAATGATTAAGCATCTTTAACTTTTTATTTTGTTTGTTTTGAGCATTTTACACTCTAGATGATGGATAGTAAAGCCCAAAGTGTCTTCTTTCCAAAGATATCTAAACTGAGAATGAAGTTTTAGTGTGGGAAGGTAATTTTTGATAACGTGCAAAGTGTCTTCTTTCTATTGATACCTAATTTTTGTTTGTAGCTCACTGGGGTCAAGAACTTTTACTATTTTAATTTAGGTAGGTGTAAATCCCCATACATGAGTGCTGGCTAACAGATTCAAAGGGGTTAGAAATGATATGCCAATTCTAACATTTATGTCCCCACAATTATTTTATACCTTTTTAAAAATACATTAAACATGCTACAAAAATGAATATGTTTATTTATCAATTCATAAATCACAATTTCAACAACCTTTACATGTACTTTTTTTGGAATTTCCTTCAATTCAAACAGGAATTTAAGAGTTCAGATGCAAAAACCTCTAAATGCTGTCTGAATTTTCAGCCTGATCTCACGAGGAAATGTAAGTATTTTACGTATTGTCAATTTAGTGGCTAATTCGTACGAATTGGTACGAGTTGAGTCGTACGAAAATGTACGATTTGTAAAAGGAGGCGTGGCACCCAACCCCACCCCTAAACCCAACCGTCATTGGGTGATGAGCAAATTGTACTAAATTGTACGAATTAGATCGTACGAATTCATACGAATTAGCCACTAATCAAAAAGTTACGAATTGCCGTGAGATTGCGTTGGAATTTTTCTTCTAAAATAAGCATTTGTATTAGGCTCCTGTGTGTATTTTTAGTTATATCACTTTTTTGGCAAACAATAAGTCCTTTTCATGGTATTTAAAGTGAAATAACTCAAGATAAACAAAGGAAAATCCAGAGAAAAATGTTATTATTCGATGAAAATTTCAGAGGTTTTTGTCTCCGATCTCTTCAATTTTTCATTATGTTTGCTGTTCCAATTTAAATCATGAAGTTTAATTGGACTAAAGACATTCACACACACAAACACACAACAATAAACTCACCCAACAGCATGACATGATTTTGCCAAGTACGATGCGATCGTGGATTAACATCTATGTTGATCCTGGACATTGTTTTTGTTTAAAAATGTAATCTATACCTATCCCCTACCCCTAAACCCAAACATAATTGCAAATGATTCCCAAAATCAGAGGAGAATAATAGTTGGATAACAATCATGCATAACTGCATAAATCTAACCATAAGCCTAAACTTAACATAAACTGTAAATGTATCCCTTAATTCTTATTGGCTAATTGGAATGTTGTTTCAGGACCAACATAGATGTTAATCCAGGAGCATGTCCTACTTGGTGAAATCCGGTTGGTGCACCCAGCAGGCAACTCAAACACAAACAGCGCCTGATGGTGGACGGCATTTATCTTTCGGTTGATGAGGTGTTTGGAGGACACTGTTGTGCACTGAGGTGACAGTGACATAACACACATCTTCAGCCAGCAATGACTCAACCAGATCCTGTCCACTCAGCTGAAGAAATAATTTTCCACCGGCACACACACACACACACGCACACATATTTCTATCACGTCATCTGGAGAGGTGACTGAGGAGATTATTAACAGAGCGACAGGAATGAAATTCGTCCGAGGAATATAACTACTTTTGTCCCTCGAGACATGGATCCGCCATTTCATCAGGAATCACGTCCTTATCCGATGTGGAGAAGATCATGTTGTTCATACACAAGAGCAAAGGCAAAGGTAATGTCATCACACAATGACCAGCGGAGCAACACTTTTCAAACAGGTAATACCTCCATCACTGAAGAAAAAGAGCCTGTAATAGAACTGTCAGTGAGTAATAGGACTTCACTCAAGGGCCCTTAAAGATGCGCTTCTTTCTAACCTTATCAGTCAGTCAGCGAACATATAAAGGAACGTGTGGAAATTAAAGCATATTTTTCGAGAAAACCTTTTCAGTGGATGCACAAAGGCCTGTTATCGACGCAACAATAAGAATCACAGGTGAGAATCACAAACAAAAGCAAAACACATGGGAAGGTTCAGATATAGGCAATATACGTTTACTGTAAGTAATATGAGAGCATGATGTCAATGCACAATACAAGTATGTCTACAATATGACTGGCATATGATACTCTGGTAAGTCATCTGCGAAATTTCTGGTGAAACTTTTCTTTAATTATTAATTTATTCAGTGTATTGTTTGATGCGTATTGATTGTGGCAGGCAAGGTAAGTCAGCTAATTACCTTGATTATTAAGCCGGAATGAGAGTATAGTTCTAAGCCATATAGAAAATAAGTCTTGGTCTACAGTAAGTGCACGATGTAACTATAGAAGAGCCAAGCTTTAAATCGAGAAATTACTGAAACTCTTTGGTCATTTTATAGTGAGATTTAATAGGGAGATGCTAATGGTCTAATCCGATTCAATGATTTATGCTAAGCTAAGCTAAGCTAAAAGTGCTCCTGCCAGACCCGGAGATTCAATGAATGGATTCAACTATGGTTAAACTTAACTGTTTTACTCAAGTGGACTTGTAAAATGAGCCTATTGCCAAAAAAGTGAAGTGTTCCTTTAGCTTAAAATAAGAAAATTATTGAAACTCTTTAGTCATTTTAAAGTGAGACTTAATAGTGAGATGCTAATGGTCTAATCCGATTCAATAATTTATGCTAAGCTAAGCTAAAAGTGCTTCTGCCAGACCCGGAGATTCACTGAATGGATTCAAATATGGTTAAACTCAACTGTTTTACTGTAGTGGACTTGTAAAATGAGCCTATTACCAAAATGAAGTGTTCCTTTATCACAAACAAAATCACAATAAATGAATAAAATTAAATACTAATAAAACTAATACTAAGCAAAACTAGCAACAGTCACTGAAAAACTGAATCTGAAATAATAATAAAAAAAAAACTTAAATAGAAAAATAATTAGCATTTTTTTTTTAATTTTATTTAATTAGTATTTAGTTTATTATTATTATTATTTTATTTTTATTTTTTTTTCAGAATTAATAAGCACTTCTGTTGTGGAAAATCTAACCTGCGCCTGTTTATAGAAGTACCTGTAGATGGCGCTTTTACAAACGAACACACATTATTCATCTGGCCAAAAAATGTAAAATAGATAACTACATACATTATTTTAATATGAATGAATTTGTCTTAATTCTATGTAATATTCACGTTTATTCATTTAAGTTGCATTTAAGTGCAATGTTTCGGGTTTAGTGTGTTCAAACTATTATTGTGCTTTTATAACTAAGAGGTTTGCGCAAGAGTTAGTGTAAACTTGTTGTTAATGTAAAGTTAATGTAAAATCTAAAATTAGCTTTGGTCTGCACTGTACAGTATGTGTCCTATTAACTTTTAAACTAGATCTACTAAAACTAAATTCGAAACTAAAATTTACAAACTAAATAGAAATGTGTTCACACAATAAAAAAATAAACAAAATAAAAATAATCCATTAATGATCCAAAACTAAACTGAAATTTACAGCAAAATTTACATAGTATCAAAATAAAAACTAACTTAAAAATGCAAAACTATAATGACATTGTTTCTTGTAGCTTTTCCTGTACAATTTCCTGTACCTGGCAGCAGTTCGCTAGTAACTTACTGTAAATCAATTAGACCAAAAACACTGTATTTACATGTACAGAACCATTTACCTTGCTGTATATGCATTTATACTGTAGTATTGTATCACTTTACTGTAAAACATACAGTAATTTTCACTATGCAACTTTAAAATACAGTAACATACTGCAAAACTGTCCTACAGTAAAGTACAGTTCATATTACTAAATACTGTGCAATTTACAAAAATCATTAACAGTCTCCGCAAGTCTTTAATACTTTAATGAGCTTCTTTTAGATTACCTTTTTTGCCATATCAGTTTTTATCCAAGGTGCATATATACACTATATATCTTACTTTGCCATAATACACACATTATCAGTAAGTATTTTCCTGAAACCAGCCTACATACATCTAATAACATGGGCACGGGCCAGACACAACAAAACAACAGGTGAGCAATGAAAAGCACATATACTGCATCCAGAGCTGAGGATCCCTACAACATTTCCATGCAAATCATCCCATTCATCACTCTCCACGTCAAAGGCGTCCACATGCAAACACATAATGCACATACGGCAAACACGCTCGGCTTTCTGTTTACTGAGCTGAAGCGTGCCTGCCTGTATGATGAATGGGTTTTTTAAGAAAGCTCTCCAGCAGCCTCTCCTCTGCCCCGTTCCTCTCTGTCTTTCCAGCTCGAGTCTGTCTGCCTCGGCTTTTGTATTTTGAAAGTCTCCCAGCTCATTAGTATTTCACAAGTCTCTCCAGGGGTCTTCGTTCTATCCTCTCAACAGACTGTCTGAGAAACACACTGCCGTCCACTCATTTATCACAATCCTGTGAAACATCAGAGTTGGACTTGACTCCATCATCGGGCTGAAGTACTGTATGAGAAGTGCTAATTTAGAAATTGCTCATCCGAGGTAGGATGGTCTGGTTTTAATATCTGGAAAGGATCGGAATAATCCAACAGAACTGAAAAGTACAGCGTATTGTGGTCTGCGATCAAGTCAAAACTTTGATTACAGCACATGCTATGGGGATAAATTAATCATGTGAACTGCGATATGGGTCAAAGACAACAAAGTCCCACTTTGGTGGCTGTATTGCATTCATGAAAGTGATTCTATATGCAAAGAAAGCATATTAAATATAACTAAAGTGTCTACTCGAATGTTTCACATAACTTTTGTGAATATAAAACATCAAAATATGCATTTCATCATCATTCAGCATTTGATGTTAATGTGAAAATGAAACGACATTTATATTTTGGCCTGTACTTTAAGTTAAAACAAATACCATTTAAAGAAATAACAAAAGGAGGGATGATACTGAATGTTATATGTGACCTTGGACACCAAAAACAGTCCTAAGTGTAAAATTTGGGGAAATCTGACTTATACATAATCTAAAAACTGAATACAAAAGCTTTCCATTAATGTATACTTTATTATGATAGGACACTATGGCTGAGATGCAACTATTTGAAAATTAGGAATCTGAATATTACAATAAATCTATTTCAAAATATTTATTGAGAAAATCACTTTTAAAGTTGTCTTAAGTTCTTAGCAAATCATTTTACTACTTAAAAATAGATTTTTAACAAAATGTCTTCATGCAACATGATCTTTACTTAATATTCTAATGATTGTGGCATAACAATCTATCATTTTGACTCATATAATGTATGTTTTGGCCATTCCCACAAATAAACCTGTACAGTACAAGACTGGTTTTGTGGTCCAGGGTCACATATTTTAAATTATTAAAAACTAACATGGCTGAAGTCTTCCCAGCAGGCACACATTGTCATAAGACTTTAATATTAGGTTAGATTTAGGTTGACGTCAGGTGACCAAAATTCAATGTCTTGCCAGCGTCTAATGATAAAGTTATTTTGACGTCCAATAATGACATCAAATGATGTTGCTATTTGGTTGATTTTAGGTTGTGTTAGAAAGTGACCAAAATCCAACGTCGAGCCAACATCTTAAACCAACGTCATGTCAAATACTGACATTTATTCTTCAGGTATGGCAACCAAAATCCAACATCTGATAGATGTCATAGTGGTAACGTCCACACAACGTCAAGCTGTATCATCATTACACGTTGATATTTGGTTGATTTTAGGTTGTGTTAGAAAGTGACCAAAATCCAACATCGAGCCAACATCTTAAACCAACGTCATATTGACGTCAAATACTGACATTTATTCATCAGGTACGGCAACCAAAATCCAACGTCTGATAGACGTCATAATGGTAATGTCCACACAGCATCAAGCTGTAACATCATTAGACGTTGATATTTGGTTGATTTTAGGTTGGACGTTGGACATTGACGTCAGCCTGACGTTGGATTCTGACATCAACCTGATTTTCATTTCCAAACACATTACAACATCCCCACAATGTTGGGGTACAACGTCAATCTGACGTGTGGTTGATGTCCTGTGCGTGCTGGGTAGTGGTTTGAAGGACATAAGTACGACTTAAAGTTGGCATGAAATCAAAAATTGCTCTTCTTATTTTTATATGCATATTAGTGCTTGTTATTCATTCATTCATTTTCTTGTCGGCTTTGTCCCTTGCGGGGTCGCCACAGCGGAATGAACCGCCAACTTATCCAGCACGATTTTACGCAGCGGATGCCCTTCCAGCCGCAACCCATCTCTGGGAACTTCCACACACACATTCACACTCATACACTATGGACAATTTAGCTTACCCAATTCACCTGTACTGCATGTCTTTGGACTGTGGGGGAAACCGGAGCACCCGGAGGAAACCCACGCGAACCCAGGGAGAACATGCAAACTCCACACAGAAACGCCAACTGACCCAGCCCAGCCGAGGTTCGAACCTGCGACCCAGCGACGTTCTTGCTGTGAGGCAACAGCACTACCTACTGCGCCACTGGGTTGCCCCCTAGTGCTTGTTATATTCACTGCAATTTATTATTAAAAAAACAACATTTGTCTCCATACTCTAATCTTTATTTAAAAACCATAACCTTCCCTTCCCTCTTGAAATAACTTTTCTTCACTTCTGGTCACATGTAATGTCTTTAGGGCGGGGCTATCAGTGCAGTTTATTTTTCTGCCCTGCTTTCGTCCAGTTGTCAATCTTCCTCCATTTTGTTAGCAATGGCCATAATCCAATGATCCAATCTGTTTCCAATCGCAAATTATGCAACGCCATAGTTTTTTCTGTTTTCAGAAATCATATGTCACAAAAGTGAAATAGAGGACAATCGTATCTTTCATTTCATGCCAACTATAAAATTACAATTAATTAGAATTGTGGTATTTTAAATATAAGGATCTACAACAAATATATTAAGTCCTCTTTTGGCCCATTTATCAATGAATCCCAAATGAATGCAAGACATGTTTGGGCAGACTAAATCATGCATATATTGTAAACAAGTGTGTTTTACAGTGACACATTCATATAGTTTGTTTGATTGGATATAACTAAAGCAGATCATCAGTCCACAAAAAATTTGCATTTGACTTTGTCTAACCTCCCAAGTAAGCATCATTGTAATCAATCCACTTATTAAAATTAACTGCATTAAATTAACATGCTAAAATGACAACCCTAAATGTCTACAATCAATTTTCTCATCGCTTCTATTAAAAAAAAGACAGTTTGAGAAAGTTAAAGCAACGGCACTTTCTCAAACGATGCGCTTAATGTGAACTCGAGGTCGAATGGCCTTTACTCTTGTGCTCTAGTCCACAAAACCGTAGGGTCTCATTTATCATTTTATGATTCAGCAAGTGCCCATAAAAGCCCCTTTTACTGCTGTGATTCGCCCTTGATGCTCCGTTTTGTGAAGTCACAGGACTTCTATACCCAACTGCCCATGAGGCCATGTGTGGACTTTAAGGAGGATCGCAAGGGCTGAGGGCACTATTTGGAAATCATATGAGAGTTGTAGGGCACATATCAAAAATGGGTACAAACTGCTAAGAATATCACCTTTCATGCAAGTGGAGTGTTAGCAAACCGTTAGCAAAGTGTGATACATTGCAGCTTTATACAGACATAGAGTATTTCTTCTATTATAGACCATGAAGAATGCAAAATTGAAATGGTAATGAATTTATACGTAAGCATTTGCGGTTATAAAAGTTCAGAATGCAGTTGCATACTGAATAGAAAGTGCTGTTCCTGCATCTTGCTTCAAGGTGAGTAGTTTGCTGCAGTATTTTCAATTTAAAAGTAGGGCTGTTGCCAGGAATAGCCATTAAGTGGCAGTGTCCCACATGCTTACGCACAAAAGTATTTGTTTAGCAAAGGGAAAAATAAATAGAATAAATATTTCACTTCTCAAATATGTTGTGAAGGCTTCACTTTACTTCAAAAAAGAGCCAAACAGGTGCAAGCAGCAGCTTATTATGATTTATAGCCATGCCATCGTTTAATCACCATCCACTTGTTCCAAACCTACATGAGTTTCTTCATTCTCTTGAACACAAAAGAAGATATTTTGAAAAATGTTGATAGCTGACTAGTAGATGGGCACCATTGACTTCCATAGTAGGAAACAAATACTGTAAATCAATAATGACCAGTCATTCTAGAAGTGAGCTACTCCTTTAAGTATAAGTTTCTGTAAAAATAATGCATGAAAGGATGAAAGTCATTGAAAGAAATGTGTGCAAGTAGATCATGTCAACACATTTTTGCATATGTTGTGCAAACGTACATCGGGATTTACATATTCAAACATCAGGTGTCATGTTTAATCATGAAGGATATTGTAATGGTATACTCGGATCATATACATAAGACATTATATCTCCTTTCATAAAAACTGCTTCCTCTGCACAACAAACTGTGCATGTCTATGCATACTTAAGAACTTGCTTTACACAGTCAAACTCTGCTTGCTGACATCATCAAATTTTAATGCATTTCATTTACAGATTAGACTTTTGGCCCCAATTTGACAGTGACGTACGCTGCATCAAAATGCAGGTTCGCTAAAATTCAATTCAAGTTTATTTGTATGGCGCTTTTCACAGTAATTAATGTTTCAAAGCAGCTTTACAAAAAGAACACATTATTGGGTTACAATAAAATTCGGAAAAGTTAATGTTATTAGTTACTAATAACTTTACCTAATTAACTAGTAACTAATAGCTTTTAACAGTTAAAATTATTATTTATAGTTAACCTGCAGTTATAGTGTATAGGTAATGCCTATGTGTATGTTCAATGAAGTGTTTTTGTGCATACACTGCAATGTGTATATTTTTAGACTCTCTCTTACCCACCATTACTGTAAAAAAAAAATCTGTAAAACAAACAGTAAAACAACAAGCACATTAAATTAAAGTTTCCGTAATTCAAAAACAGTTTTTGAAGATTTCTGTGTTTTCTTGAGTTTTTAATATTCATTAAAGAACTATAATACTAAAGAACTAATATAAATAAATATTGTGGAAAGTTGGGTGATGCGGTGGCGCAGTAGGTAGTGCTGTCGACTCACAGCAAGAAGATCGCTGGTTTTAGCCTCGGCTGGGTCAATTGCCGTTTCTGTGTGAAGTTTGCATGTTCTTCACGATTTTGCATGGGTTTCCTCCGGAAAGTTTACATATTTGGCTGTGGTCACACTCAGTAAACAGCGGTGAGTTCGGTGAACTGATGACCTTCACAGCCAACCACAGTCATTTCTGTTGAACATGTGAACCCAATGGCAAATCAATGGTGTTTAAGAACGTGTTCAAAAGCGCTAAAATGTTAGCTGGAAATTGACGTTTTAAAAATTTCAGTATCGATTGGTACCGAATTCCTGTATCGTGCAACCCATTAATGAACTACCTCAAGACATGGGCGATTTATAATTGCAGCCAACTGTTTGGAAGCCTTAAAAGAGTCTAAAAAGATGTCCAAAGTCTTTACACACATTGACCCAGAGACTGTTAAGATGCATGTCACTGATGAGGATGACGGATGTTTACTGTATGATGACCGAAATGGCCTTTAACATCCAGCAGACACAAGACGTCAACATGACATCAGATTAACGTTGTATTCCAACGTTGTGGGGACGTTGCATTTTGTTAGAAATGACATCAGAACCCAACATCAGGCCGACATTAAAGTCAAACCTAAAATCAACCAAATGTCAACGTCTAATGATGTTACAGCTTGACGTTGTGTGGATGTTACAACTATGACATCTATCAGATGTTGGATTTTTGTTGCCATACCTGATGAATAAATGTCAGTATTTGACGTCAATATGACGTTGGTTTAAGATGTTGGCTCAATGTTGGATTTTGGTCACTTTCCAACACAACCTAAAATCAACCAAATATCAACGTTCTTTCACGTCATTATTGGACATCAATATAATGTTGTCCTTAGACGCTGGCTAGACATTGAATTTTGGTCACCTGACATCACAATGTAAATCTAACCTTATATTAAAACGTCTTAAGACCTTGTGTGCCTGCTGGGCAATAAGTAAATCCACTACAGAATGTTACGTTTACACACATCCACAAATTAGATGTAAATGCATCAGCTTTTTATAGCGTAATACTCACTGCTCACTACTCTTGAGTACTTTTGAAAGGTCTACTTTTTACTCATACTTTGAGAAATATTTACAACAGATACTTTCACTCTACTTGCACTACATTTTTTGGCAAGTAATGGTACTTTAACCTAAGTACGATTTTTCAGTACTCTTTCCACCACTGTTCATATGGCAATATTCATTCATTCATTTTCTTTTCGGCTTAGTCCCTTTATTAATCTGTTGTCGCCACAGCGGAATGAACCGCCAACTTATCCAGCATATGTTTTACGCAGCGGATGCCCTTCCAGCAGCAATCCATCACTGGGAAACACCCATACACTCTCATTCACACTCATACACTACGGACAATTTTAGCTTACCCAATTCACCTGTACCGCATGTCTTTGGACTTGTGGGGGAAACCGGAGCACCCGGAGGAAACCCACGCGAACGCGGGGAGAGCATGCAAACTCCACACAGAAATGCCAACTGACCCAGCCAAGGCTCGAACCAGCAACCTTCTTGCTGTGAGGCGACAGCACTACCTACTGCGCCACCGCGTCGTATGACAATATTTATTGCAGAAAAATAAAATTTTGCGATATCAGATTTTTCCAATATCGTGCAACCCTACCGTGTACCATTCAGAAGTAATATATATGACACCTTTTTGAATAGGTTTACAGACATTAAACATCACTGAAATGGTTACTCTTTGTAGCAACTAACGAACATGCTGTATAAAATGCAAAATTGCCATTAGCTAATTAATTGTTCATCTTATATACAGTATATATAACTGATTGTTATAACTGCTACAACATAATCTGCAAGTGTCATGGTTTGCAGAAATAATAAATGGTACACCATTGAAGCCAATTACACAGTAGAATGTCAGTGCATCTCTATGAACTGAAGCCTAATAAAATGTGGGTCAAGCCAAATTGCAACGATCCTGAACGCATCGATATTTCAATAAAGAAAGTGAGTGTGCCATTAATGCACTCTATACAGAGATAACCAACTTTATAAGAAGGTCAATTCACGTTATTGTTTAATCTAATGCATGCTGTATAATTCCAGAAGGTCATTGACTCCATCTTTACCATTTATGACAAAGGCTATAGCCATTATTGGAAAAGTTCAATTTTAATTGTTTCTCACAGTGCAAGCAGCAACCACACAACAGTATTCACAAACGTTTTTCTGCAGCCTAATTTTTTCCACAAAATGTTTCCTGCCCCCCTGCTGGGTTGCTTTCCTTTTTTTTTTTAAAGATTCAAAGGCGCAAAGACTTGCAGAATTATTTGTCTTTGAATGGAGGCATAAATGTGAACTGCACTCATCAGCATCATCTCATGCACTTTAAATATTCTTTTGATTTTTGACATAGTTCCAAAATCATCTGCCTGTGTGAATCCAGATGAGGCTCTGTGGGTGTGTGTGCGCCACTGCATGCTGAAGATGATCAAAAGCCAGAGACAGAGACGTATAGAACATCGTCCTGGATCCTCACACAAATAATATGCCTTGGCTGTGTCCGGAAAACCAAAAAATGAGGTTTATCCGAGGTGGAAGGAAGGCTTCAAGGTATCTTTGATTTCAATATTGCCTAAGGTTATGTTTATAAATATAAATGTAACTTCTCTTACAATTCCGCAAGCCCATCTGAGTGATTCAGAAGTGGACTGACAAAAAATGAATTCGAAGACGTTCTGACTAAAGGTTGCCCCTTTTATATTAATTGATTTAAACAGCCTTTGTTGTACTTTTTACCTTTCGTGCAGTGTGTAATGTAGATTTTTGTGAATTGCTGTTGCTGCTAAAACTCATACTCTCATCATACTGGCTAATTATTTTTCATAATAAGATCATTTGCAAAAGCAGAACTCAGTCACTGAGCACATGCATTGGAGTTGATATTCACAAAAGCTCAACACAAATGTGAAAGATTCAGCCTGATCTCACGAGGAAACGTAAGTATTTTACGTTTTGTCAGTTTAGTGGCTAATTCAGTCGTACGAAAAAGTAAGATTTTAAAAAGGAGGCGTGGCACCCAACCCCGCCCCTAACCCCAACCGTCATTGGGTGATGGGCAAATCGTACTAATTTGTACGAATTAGATCGTACGAATTCATACGAATTAGCCACTAATCAAAAAGTTACGAATTGGCCGTGAGATAGCGTTGGAAAGATTAGTTATTATCAGATGAGCACAAACACATCATAATGTATTTAAAAATACATAATATCACATTTGATCAAAATATAATGCATATTTCCAATAAAATAGCAATATCTCTCAAAAGTACAAAGACAACTCGTCACCTTAGAATTATAAGGTTCTATCTGACATTTTTGTCAAAATTGAGTTATTGACATATTCTTATATGACACCTCATTTACATTGTGGTGTTTTTTTTATTAGTTGTTTACATTTTAAGACTTTTTATTTAAAAAAAACAAATGTTACACACATACTGTTTGCTATGGAATGCAAAAACTTTGAAGCTCAATACCTCAAAATCATTCAGAACGCAGATAGAACCTTATAATTCCAAGGTGACGAACTGTTTTCAACATTAAAAAACACAAAATACTAAGCAATTCTTGAGCAGCTAATCATCAAATAATGATTTCTGAAGGATCATGTGATATTGAAGTCTTGAGTAACGATGCTGAAAAATTCAGCTTTTAAAGCACATCAAATTCTAACAGGCATCAGTTATTTTAAATTGCAATCAATTTTATCATTAGCCTATTAATGCTATTCGGCTATACTGTGGGCTATTTAGTTCAGATAAATGTGCACAAGAGACTTCTTACAAATATATTAATATTCTTTCATTCATTTTCCTTTGGCTTAGTCCCTTATTTATCAGAGGTCACCACAGAATGAACCATAAACTATTCCAGCATATGTTTTACGCAGCGAAAGGCCTTCCAGCTGCAATCTAGTACTGAGAAACACCCTTACACTCTCACATTCAAACACACTCATACAGTACGCCTAATTTTGTTTACCCAGTTCTCTTATAGCGCATGTCTTTGGACTATAGGGGAAACTGGAGCACCTGGATGAACAGGGGAGAACATGCGAACTCCACACAGAAATGCCAACTGACCCAGCCGAGACTATAGCGACCTTCTTGCTGTGAGACGACAGTGCTAACCACGGAGCCACTGTGCCTCCTAAAAATAGAAATATATTAATATTTATATTTAATGATTGTAAGCATGTTGCTGTACATTGCTTAATAATATATTTATAGACTATGAGATATGTATGATAAAATTCTGTTAGTAAATCGATCTTTTGGAAACAGTAATTTAAAAATTGAGAGATTCTCTTATATCAGAGCGCACATTCAGCGGACTGCGGTCAGTGGCGCAGTAAACATTCGATCTTCATTCATATGTTTGTACTTGAAGGAAAGGAAGTTCAATACTAACGGTGAAGTAAAGTTTCTTTGCAAATATTTTGTAAAGCTTCACACAGCGGTTTGTGTATATAAACGCAGTTCTCGAGAACATTCGAAGTTGTGGTTTGTGGGACCAGGCAGCAAGGCCCACTTAATTGATTTATATTTTATAATAGATTTTATATATATTGCAATAGCTTTTATATAGCTTTGTAATTTGCACAACAATTTGTTTATGTTTTTCATTTAGATTAATAGCTAATCAATGTTAAAACCTAATATGACCTATATAACTAATATGTCCTATATACGGTGATGGATAACTTTTTAGAACCTTTATTAGTAAGGTTATTAAAGGAGAATCTGAAGATTTTGCTTGGTCCTCACACTATTAATGCAGCTCTGTCATATTTGACTGTTTATGCAAAAAATAATAATAATTTAAAAAACAAATAAAAAAAATATATGAATAATGATTTACTTTCTGTATTCTAGTCCTATGGAAAAAGGACAGTGTTATCCTCAGTGAACAGAACTGGATGGTGTACTGGAACTGAATGCGTTCTTTTAAAAGAAAAATAATAATAATAAAACATGATTGTTAGTATGTAAAAAGTTACATTTCATAAGTTAAAGGACATTTTAAGTAAAGTGAAGATTGAGTTAAAAAATAATAATAATACTGTAATATGAGATGCTTTGTCCGTTAAAGGTTTGAAAAACGAAAGGCAAGAAATTAAGAAAGCCAAAACTCACAAATAGAACAATTTCAGCATAAAAAATACAATACGGTTCTTTAAAGAGGGATGTTACTATGAATCAGGACGCAATTACCCTACACCAGGGGTGCTCAACCCTGTTCCTGGCGATCGACCTTCCAGCTGATTTCAGCTCCAACCCTGATCAAACACACCTGAACCAATTATTTAGAACGTGAGGAGCACTTGATAATTACAGGCAGGTGTGTTTGATAAGGGCTGCAACTGAAAACTGCAGGAAGGTTGATTGCCAGGAATAGGGTTAAGCACCCCTGCCCTACACTGTTAACGATTTGTGTAAATGACAGTATTTAACTCTAATATGAACTGTATTTTAGTGTAGGACAGTTATGCGGTATGTTACTGTTTTTTAAAGTTGCATTGTGAATATTACTGTATATTTTACAGTAAATATATACATGCAATTCTGTAAATACCTAGGGGAGCGTGGGGTACAAAGTAACACTTTTTGTTTTGACCAATTATCAACCAAAAGTAATAGGGTTAGACAAATGATATTTTTATACAGATAAAATAAAAGCCTCTCCTACAAATTAGCACAATTTGCATGTCCATCGGACTTACCGTTTCTTTACAATATTGCCAAAAGCGCGAGGAGTGAAATGTTACAACTTACCCCGTATGCGGGGCAAGTTGTAACAGACAGAGGGTTAGTTGTAACACTTATAAAGGCAGATTTCACACAATTAATTTAAATTCAGTCTACTGTAAATAGTAGCTGTATTTCCTCAGTAATTGGCTCGTTTCTTTTTTATTCTACATAGCACAGTATGTTCATTTATTTTTTTGTTTATTGGATAAACACATTTGAATTTATTTGGATTATTATCCATTTATTCATTATTATACAATGCATTTATTTGCATTATTAGCAATAAAATATTTTTTTTCTATAAAAAAAATATTTTCTATAAAAAAACATTTTTATTTAAAAAGTTCTCAACATTACACTCAAAATTCGCTGCGTCATGTTTTACTCAAATCTGGCTAGCAGTCACTGTGTGTTTTATACATCTTTCAAAATGGTTTCATCTTTTAGCCTAGAAGACGGTGAACACAACAATATAAGATTTTACGCTCATACTTTCACTGATTTTTTCAAAATAAAAAAATATCGACTGTAATAAAAAATACTTTTATGCTGCAAAAATGGATTCTCCTGTGTTTCTCATCCAAATTTCGCCGAAAATTTTCAATAATTGGCAGGAAGACGTCTGCCGACACTGCGGTGAAAACCTCGGAAGCATGCCATGATTAACCCTAAGCAAATACCTTAAAACTCCGTGTTACATTTAACCCCGCGTTACTTTGTTCCCCGCGCTCCCCTATACAGCAAGATAAATGATGCTGTAAATGTAAATACAGTATTTTTGCAGTAACTGATTTACAGTAAGTTACTGGCGAACTGCTGCCAGCAAGTTACTGTAGATTTTAAAGGAAATTAACAGTGTACACAGTCATCTCTCCTTACAACCTGCCGTTTTCTTACTATTCCTTCTCTCTTTGTTTACTAATATACAGGAGTTGGCATGGCAGGATAATTTTGATAAATTGTCACTGTAGTTCCTACTATGTTGGAGACTATACTTTGAAGTCTTTTGGTTACTATAAATGGCATTACTAGAACTAAAATCATTTCAAGTATCTGTAAAAACATGGCAAGAAAGCGAATAGACTAGTTGCCAGAAATATGAAAAAAAAACCTCCTTAACTTCAAATGAAACAGTTCATTAGTTTCAGAATGATTTTGCAATCATTCTGTATCCACAATCAGACCTAACTTTAGGGATTTTTTCTCTTTAAAAGTTTATTATGGGATTTTCCTAAAGGCTGGCATGCCCCAATTTTTTTTTATACTAAACACTTGTTTTTGTTGTTATAAATCAAAAGATAAAGAATATCAGTTGATCAACACAAACGCTGTCAAACATCACACCGCCTGTGTTCCCATTTCACTTCGGTCTTTCCAACATTCCCAAGAATGCTAGATCGTGGTATTCCTCTAAATATTTACACTCCACTCCGAAAAGAGGAGGTTAACGTTCCCTGTTGAATGCATGGTATCGCATCTATAATTCAGAATGCTATCACAGCAGAAAGCCTCAATAAAGAGCTTTCTATAAATACACATTCACGATTTGACGTGGTTTGCAACTTGGAAGGAAAAGTTGTGGTGGGGCTCTTGTTTTCCCATTCTCTTGTCTACTGCAGCTGATCAGCAATTCTGTAAGAAGCTGTTTTGAAGATGCTTACTCAGACAAGGGGTTTTGCTGTCCCATGTTCACGGAGGTAATCAGAGGAACTCGTTGTGGTGATTTGGTGACTGACAGGTTTGGAAAAATGCTTTTCAAATCTAAAGTGACTGTTACTATGTCTTGAGGGGTGACGATGCAGTGAAGTTTGGAGTTAAAAGCAACAACGTTTTAACAATGGTTAAATATTAAAAGTATGTATTGAATAAGTAAACAAATGCATCGTAGTCTTATAAAGAAGAGCAATTTCATGTTTAAAGTCTGTGAAATCAAAATGTACAATCTTTATTTTGCTAGTCCACTTTGTTATTCTTTAGGTGAACAATTAAGCCATGCAAATTAATCCACTGGTTAAAATTTTTTTTTTAATCTTTGATTAAAGTCTGACCATTTACTTCTGTGTTGGCGCTGGCAGTCCTCCTCTGTTAAGGTCAGTTTGACAGCTTCAGCCACAATGTTCTTAAGCACGCCTCTCTTACCATTAGTTTGCTACGAGGGAGTGATGTGCAAAAAGAAAGCCCTGCCCCCTACTCAATATTCAGTTTCAGTTGGAAGTACATCAACACACTGAAATAAAAATCTCAGCAAATTCCAGTTCACAAAGACTTTAAATACCGGTTCTTGGTCCTCCCTGTGCTTAAATAAACTCTAGAATTACCCCTGAATGAACCTTGGTGTAAGTGGGAGGACTTTGCCGTCTACCCTTACTGAAAAATACATAATTTTAAAATGCATTAGATAAAAATAGCAATGCAAATTTTGACTGCTAAAAAAAGCACTATTAATTTAGTTTTTCAAAAAATAAACAAATAAATAAAAAGAGTTGAAAATAAAATGTAACTTTTTAAATGTTTTAAGCATATAGTCTGTCAAAACAGTTTCTCAGAAAAGAAAGAAAATGTTATTGGGTATGCCAGCCATCAATCTGAGTGGCCCAGTGCCACCCTGGTGTTTATGTATGAGACTGTATGCCAATTGCCATAGGTAAATCACAACCAAGCTGATATAGAGCCAAATCAAACTGCTACGAGTGTGAAATTCAGTTCATATGACAGTTAAACTGTCGATTTCGACTGAGTCTGTCTGATTATACCTGCACTCTTCAGACCAATCTCATATTTATAACAATAAAAAGTTTAGTATACCCCCATGACAATGCTTGTCTCTGCTTTCGTTGGTTGTATGTTATTAAAAGTAAAAAATTAAGTTGTTGCTGTCAACCTTGTTTCAATCCATTTCAATGTAAAAGTCTACTGACTCGCTCAAAGGTCATATCATGCACGGTAGCATGTTACAATGTCACAAGGTTTTAAAACAAACCTTATTTACTGAACAATATTTATTAACAGTGCTTCTAATAGTTGAAAGGAAGCTTGATATATACAGCATTAAAATTACATGAAATATGAATCTTTATAATTCTATTATAATTCAAAAAACGTTTAACTAAAACATGCTTACCTTGCTTAATTCATAAAATGTGTAGCCCTTTTGTGAACTTCTTATATTTCTAAAATTTCCCAAGTGATGCGTAACAGAGCAAGGAAGTTTTCACAGTATTTAATTTTTTTTTTCTGGAAAATGTGTAATCTTGAATGTAATCTTGATCTTGAATTTTTCTCGCGCATCCTCTTCTAGTGTAAATCTACCAGAGGGCGCAATATACACTTCAGCCAACCAGGCAAGCTTCCTGTCAACTGAATGACTGACCGACTGACCCAAACACCACCTTTTCTAAACCCAACCGATAGTGTTTTCAAAAGCAATCTAGAAAAAGAAAATCTATCGCAGCTGCTTGATTTCACCATGTTTTCAGCCTGTTGTTTATTTGTTTATTTAACCTGGTTTCTGAAACCATTCTTCACCAGACTCAAACCATGTGCTCGCTGTCAACTCTGCTAAGAATTTTGGCAACCTGGTAATACTGGAAAAGTCGTCCACAAGGAGGTAATCGGTCAACAGTAGCATGAAAAGAAACAGAAGCCGTCATCCGCATCATACTGCAACATAGCGTTTGTTTTACAGACGAAATGGAGCCAAAGTGAGCCGGTGTTGCAAAAACATAATGTTCTGTCATCATGGCAAAGACCATAGAAATTAGTCATTAAAACTATATAAAATCTTTTCTACAAAAAAATATTTTAAAAAGAATTAAAAAGCACACAGGAGTGATAATAATGTTTACTATTTTCGACAGAAGGACGTTTGGCATAAATCTGTGATTTTATCAGATTTTTAAATATTTATCAGCTTAAATTATTATTGTCTACTGATCTCTGTCATTCTAAGCCCACAGGGCAACAGTGAGCCCGGGTGCAAGGTCCCTTTCATCGCTGTTTGCAGCTTTAATGTTTTTTATTTTCTTATTAATGATTTAACAATAACCCCTAAACTTTTACTAAACTTTCTGAGCTGTGATGCTAAAACAGATACATCATGGTAAATATAAAAAACTAATCTATCGAAATCCTCATCTACTGTACGGGTACAACCACCAGTCAACTGAATACATTTACAGTCAAATGACTCGTTTTTTCTATGTAATATCCTGTTACACCTGTAATTCCTCAGACTGTGACATCAAAATGTCTTGCTAACAGCTTTTCATGTTGACCTCAAGTATTTCTGGTAATTTATAGTTTTGAAACTTCTACAGCACAACTCTGAGCAAAGTCTCAGATAAAATCAATCATTGCAGATGATCGAATCAAGCTCTGAGGGATGAGTCTCTCAGAACTGTGTCTTCAAGAAAGACCACGAAGGACTGTTCATTTCAATCTTAGCTTTGTATTGGTATTCTTGAAGCATAATGAAATGTCTGCCTACGAAGAGAAAATCGCTTTGATGGATCTGCTTAAGGATTTCATTCCAAAACAAACCTTATTAACTTCGTGATGCCGAATGTTATCTTTTATCTTAAGAAGGACACGATTAACTGCTCTTTGCTAATACAAGAATATAGCGACAGATCGTAGACATTTATGTGGCTAAAATGCTTCTCTTAAATTCAGCAGCCGCATCCTAATCTTCCTGCAGTTGCTGTTTGGGAGCTGTTGTCATGGCGATGCTCCTCACCTGGGAGAACCAAGTATGAAATCAGATATTTAAGATCCTGGATGGAAAACAGATGGGCAAAGCTCAGCTCTCCGACCTTATTTTTCAATACGGAAGTAAGACGTTTTCGGTAATGGTGCGCTCCTTCAAATCCATTTGCTGGTAGATGAGCGAGATAACTAATAATAAAGCACAGTAAACGGTAAAGCGTTTGTGCTACAATTCAGTGTGATAAGAATTAAAGAAATAGTTGAAATATAGGTCATTCATTCATTCATTTTCCTTCGCCCTAGTCCCTTTATTCATCAGGGGTCACCACAGCGGAATGAATCCCCAACTTATCCAGCATATGTCTGTCGACAAGAAAAAAAGAAGCGTGGTGCACTTATTTATGTCCCTAGGCAATGACTGAATCAGCTGGGTAATGTGCGAGAGTGTTGCTGTTGATATTAATATAATTTTAATATTTAATAATAAGAATATTCAAGATTTGTGAAGTCAAACCGCTCCGGATAACTCAAAACAGCAACCACAAGTCTCTCCTCCATATTCAAAAGTCTCTGTAGTTGTCTTGACAACATAAACATTGCAGGCACCATAACGCAAACCCCGCCTCTGCTTTCATTTGATTGGAGAATGAAAAAGACGTGACTGACGTAACGTGCTTTCTCCGCTCAGAGTTGACTTTTTTTCAACTGCGAGCGCACAACGCGCAAGGGCAAAAATGCGAGGCGCAGCAGGCGGTTAAAACGCAAGGCGTGCAGGGTGTATAAGCAGCACGTTAGGGGCCGATCACCCCGACGTGCTTTAACGTTCCAAAAATGCGAGGCGCACCACACTGCATGTTTTGTTGACAAGAAAAAAAGTAGCGCGTGCGCTTTTTATGGCGCTAGGCAATGACTAAATCAGCTGCTCAATGTGTGCTGCTTAATGTGAGTGTTGCTGTTGATATTAATATAATTGTAAATGTATTAAGTTTATTTATGAACTAATTTCGAGAGGATCACATGTTTATGATTGCTTGCGGCTGGCCCCGCCTAATCCAATTTATCATTCACCAATCAGGCGACTCCTAAGCCACTATAAATGCCCTAGGTTTCATACCACAGTCATCTTCGTTTTAAAGAATCCCCCCTTCCACCCCTACCCCTCCTCCTTTCCTAGATGGGTGGCATGGTGGCCCAGTGGTTAGCACTGTTGCCTCACAGCAAGAACGTCTTTGGTTCTGGTCATTACCAAACCAGCCGACGTTTCTGTGCAGAGTTTACACGTTCTCCCTGTGCTCACGTGGGTTCCGAGATTTCCTTCCACCGTCCAAAAACATGCAACTTAAGTTAATTGACTAATCCAAATCGGCACCATAGACATGCACTTAGTAAGTAGTTATCTCTTAAGAGTAATCCCTATCTGTTCATTAGCTTCTACAGCAGGGGAGTTCTCAAGTTCAAATCGAGCTCAAACTCGATTATCGATTTATGTTTGAAACTACAGAAACTAGTACAAACATACAATGCTAAGTTCAAATAATAAGGAAAAGTTACAATTCTGAGAATAAAAGCTTTGCTATAAAATGTCACCTAAATACTTTAATTGAACCTTTTTGTACCGACCTGCCCATCATCTACTTTTTTATGTTTTTACACATTATAGTCAGCATGCAAAAAAACATCATAAATAATATCTTAATATTAGGCTCAAAACATTTAAAAGTATGTAAAATTGATGCATTTTTGATAATTGTTATCTAGATTATTCGCACAGTTTGTTCCTTCTGTCTCTCGCTTGTTTGGTTAGCTTATAGTCCAGAATGACAAGCTGAGCTAATTATATGACACAAAAAATGTAAAAAAAAAAAAAAAAAAAAAAAACACAAAAAGAAAAGTCTTTCTATCCCCTCTTCTCTTCAAGCCACACTATTAACGCTCCCGGCCGTTAATAAATCATTCAAAAAGGCACCCCTCAACGAATAAAGCGCGTTCGGTGTGATCAGCCCCTTAATTTATTCAATTTACCTGTACCACGTCTTTGGACTGTGGGAGAAACCACTGTCGCCGCACAGCAAGATGGTCGCTGGTTCAAGTCCCGGCTGGGCTAATTGACATTTCTGCGTGGAGTTTGCATGTTCTCCCTGTGTTGGCATGGGTTTCCTCTGGGTCCTCCGGTTTCTCCCACAGTCCAAATACATGCGCTCAAGGTGAATTGAATAAAGTAAATTGGCCGTAGTGTATGTGTGTGAATGTGTGTATGGAAGTTTCCCAGTACTGGGTTGCAGCTGGAAGGGCATCCGCTGTGTAAAACATATGCTGGATAAGTTGGAGGTTCATTCTGCTGTGGTGTGCCTAATTAATAAAGAGACTAAGCCAAAGCAAAATGAAAGAATGAATGAATGATTAACATTTAAGTAACAATTCAATAACAACTCAGACCATTTACTTCTGCCGTGTTATTATTATTAATTAGCACCTATAAAGTATGATCTTATTTTACATCCATAATCCTACCCAATAGCTAAACCCTTATACTAACTGTTAATAAGCAGATAATTAGTAGTTTATTGAGTTAAAAGTCTTGCTAATGGTTGATAGCATGAATTGTACATTAAAGTGTTCTCCGTATGCTTGTGCATTGTGTGGTGCCATCTCAAAAAACAAAATCACTTTCACACTCCTTTACATTTATTGTTAACCCGATCAGTCCTTAGCCATCTTTATCATCAGCATTTAATTGTCTAAAACTTTCACTTTGTATTCTTCTATTCTTATTCTCTTCTATTCTATTAAACCCTTGTTCTGTGTAATGAATTTGACCATCAGGGACTACTCATAACACTTACATATTATTGCTCTTTTGTTGATTTTGTTTCTATTGTCAGCTGAGTCTTTAGTCATTCTCGAAAACTGTCTAAAGGGTCTTCCTTTAATCAACACTTCTGTTTTCCAAAATGCTCTGAGCCTCTAGCACTATAGCACTTTCTAATCTATTTTCTATTCTATCATATTTAATACAAATAATGAAAACGATTGATCTTCTAACATTCCGTTTGAGTTTTAAACCTCGTGATCGGGCCCGATTTTTGATCACATGATTAGATCTAAACATCCATTAAAGATTCCTTTGCTGTTTTCTACTCTGTTTATCCTTAAAAAGAATAAAGCCATACTGGATAGACGTTTTTCCCATATTCATTGTAATGTAAATGCAAAATAGAATGGTAAGGAGCTGATTTGAAAAGCTAAAAATGGATGACATTCAATTCACCGACAGCCTTTTCTGCTCTTATGGGAAAATTACCAACATTCAGTGGGGAGAAAATCTGGATGTAAGTGGTATAAGAGGAAATTTTTATAAGCTTAAGCATTCTTGAAGGCAAGATAAATGCATGTTTAATAGCTGAGTTATTACTGCATTTGTGTAATGTTCATCCATAGAGACAAGAGAATAATTCCTGCCAGTGGATACTCAAGTGGCATTCATGTACTTTTTCTTGTGTGTGAGGGTTTGTTAAGCAACAGTTGCAGTGTTGTAAAAGAAACTTTAAACATCGACCTGCCTGTTCTGATCAATCCCAGCAACCCACTTTTTTTGATCTAATCTTTCCCTTATGAGGAGCGTTACAACATCAGCCCACACAGATATATGTGCGCAGGTTGAAGACACTGATTATGCATCAAAGGTATAAGTGTGGCTTGTAGAGAAGAGGGGATAGAAAGACTTTTCTTTTCGTGTCTTTTTTTTTACATTTTTCGTGTCATATAATTAGCTCAGCTTGTCATTCTAGACTATAGGCTAACCAAACAAGCGAGAGACAGAAGGAACAAACTGTGCAAATAATCCAGATAACAATGATCAAAAATGCATCAATTTTATGGTTCCAAACATACTTTTAAATGTTTTGAGACTATATTTAAGATATTATTTATGATGGTTTTTTGCATGCTGACTATAATGTGTAAAAACATAAAAAAAAGTAGATGATGGGCAGGTCGGTACACTACAAAAAGGTTCAATTAAAGTATTTAGGTGACACTTTATAGCAAAGCTTTTATTCTCAGAATTGTAACTTTTCCTTATTATTTGAACTTAGCAATGTATGTTTGTAGTAGTTTCTGTAGTTTCAAACATAATCGATTTTATCCCCTCACTTTAAATATTTAAAATATATATGTTACATTTTGATGATTAATAATTGACAGAAAAGGAAACGATGAAGTACTAAAGCTTAATAAGGATCATAATTGTGATTAAAATAACCCAGGCTCATTCTGAAAACGTACCCCTGTATACATTTCTGGAGAGCACCAAATACGTCCCAGAAGGTACTTTTTTTTTCTATTGCAGTTTTTGTTTTTGCAAATCCACCAGAGGCTGCAGTGTACGCTGTTTGAGATCTCAAATTTGCGTCTGCAGTTCTCGCGTAAATTCACTAGAGGCCGCTGTCGGCTGACTGACTGACCCACCCTCCTCCTTCCCTAAATCCAATAGTGTTTTCAAAAGCACTGATTGACCCACCCACCATCTTCACCTAAACCCAACCGACAGAGTTTTCAAAAGCAATTCAGAAAAAGAAAAGCCCTTGCAGCTGCCTGATTTTTACCACGTTTTCAGATTTGACCATATTCTTACCCTGTTATGTACTTGTTTATTTTATTTTTTTGCTTCTGTTTTTAATTTACCTAATTTATGGAACCGTTCTTCACCAGACTCAAACCCCGTTGTCACGGTCAATTCTGCTGGACAAACTGTAACACCAGAAAAGCCACATGAAGGTAAGCGGTCAGCTGGTAAGGAACGCCGTCATACCATCCCACAGTGTTCGTTTTAAAGAAAAAATGCAGCCATACAATCCTCTGGCTACATAATTTGCGATCTACAGAAATGTATATAGGGCTACGTTTTCAGAAAGAGCCTATGTTGGATTAAAATAGACGCCAGATAATTGTGTTGTAACTTCTCAAACATAAATGAATTTAGTTTCTGCATGTTTAGCATGTTTGCATCTTTGAAATCAAATCTGGAAAATCCTTAAAAATTCTGATTATTCATATGTATTACTACTTGGATAATTAATAATTGACAGAAAATGTGACAGTTCTAACAAGAAAAGTTAATTATGAAGTACTAAAGCTTAATAAAAGGATGAAATTAAAATGAAAGTATGATTCAAATAGACTCCAGATCATTTTGTTGTAAATTCTCAAACACAAATAAATTTAGTTTGTCATAATTCATGTTTTGCATGGTCGCATCTTTCAAATCATATTTGAAAAATCCTTAAAAATTCTGATTATTCATACGTATTACTGTTTTGATGATTAATATTAATTGACAGAAATGTTAAATTTCTAACAAAAAAAAGTCAAGGATGAAGTACTAAAGCTTAATAATACACTCAGAAATAAAGGTACGAGAGCTGTCACTGGGCTGGTACCTTTTTTTAGAAGGTACACATTAGTACTTAAAGTGTCCATATTGGTACCTCAAAAGTGTATATGAGTACCTAAAATTTTCAAGAGGTATGTAATTGTACTTTTTAGGTACCAGTACATACCCTTGAGGTATTAATAAGGACCCTTTAGTTACAAAGGTGTACCTTTTGAAAAGATACCACCCCAGTGACAGCTCTCCTACCTTTATGTTTAAGAGACTTATGATTCAAATAGACTCCAGATAATTTGTTGTAAATTCTCAAACACAAATGAATTTAGTTTCTGCATAATTCTTTCTTCATAATTCATGTTTTGCATGGTCGCGTCTTTAAAATCAAATCGGAAAAATCCTTAAAAATTCTGATTATTCATATATTACTGTTTTGATGATTAATAATTGACAGAAATGTTCAATTTCTAACAAAAAAAGGAAATGATGAAGTACTAAAGCTTAATAATAAGATCAAAAGTTGTAATTATGATTAAATAGACTCCAGATCATTTTGTTGCAAATTCTCAATCTCAAATATAAGTAGTTTCTGTTATCATTTATTTGCATGTTTTTTTTTTTTTTTATCAGATCGGAAAAATGCTTAAAAATTCTGATTGTTCATACATATTACTACTTTGATGAGTAACAATTGACAGAAAACATCACAGTTCTAACAATAAAGGTCAATGATAAAGTACTAAAGCTTAATAATAAGATGGAATTAAAATGAAATTATGGTTTAAATAGACTCCAGATAATTTTGTTGTAAAACACAAACACAAACACAAATAAATTTTGTTTCTGCCATAATTCATTTATTTGCATGGTCGCATCTTTGAAATCTGATCTGAAAAATCGAAAAAAATTCTTCATACATACATACATATATATATATACATATATATATATATATATATATATATATATATATATATATATATATATATTTGTTTTTAAATGACAGAAAACGTGACAGTTCTAACAAGAAAAGTTAATTATGAACTACTAAAGCTTAATAATAAAATTATTTTGTTGCAAATTCTCAAACACAAATGATTTTTGATTCTGCCATAAATCATGTTTTGCATGATCGCATCTTTAAAATCAGATCTGAAAAATCCTTTAAAATTCTGATTATTCATATGTTAGTGTTTTGATGATTAAAAACAAACATTACAGTTCCTACAAAAAAAGTGAATGATGAAGTACTAAAGCTTAATAATAAGATGAAAGGTCATAATTATGATTAAAATAAAAAAACAAAATCCTTTTCAATTCTGATTATTCATTCGTATTACTGTTTATGGCATTTTGGTGTCATTTATGTGTTGACCTTAAAAATAAATCATTCCAAACAGTCAACATTTGTTCCTGACTAATGAGTAAATAATATCTGTTCTCTTGCCGAACATTGAGATGGATTGTTTTTACAGATTAAATAAAAAAGGAAAGCTCTTCAGTGCCTCTCAGTTGTCTGGAGCCATTTTAAGAAGCGTTTCAATTAAAATCAATCAAGCGCATAAAAAACAAACACTTTTTTGTTCATATTTTTAAATCACTGAAATACTATTTCTGCCCTGCTGAATGCACCAACCCCGGCTTTAGATTTCAAATTTTTCCTATTAGGTTTTATTATTAGTATTTGCTAAGGGGACAGATGGACAGCGAGGAGAAGAGAGTCTGAAAGAGATTGAGCGAGACACAAACAGAAGGAAAGAGGGAGCATAAATAAATGCTGAAATATAGGTCAGAGACTGGTGGCAGCCGTGCCATTGTCATCAAGGAAGACCAAAGCAATCTTCATGTGAATGAGTGTGTGTGTGTGTGTGTGTGTGTGTGTGTGTGTGTGTGTGTGTGTGTGTGTGTGTGTGTGTGTGTGTGTGTGTGTGTGTGTGTAGTCATGCAGAGGGATAAACAGCGTGTGTAGTGTGTCGTCATGCAGAAAACAACTGAATATAACGAATGAAGACACTATAATGAAGGAATGTGAACAACCAGAAGTTTGGAGTGAGATTTCTTGGAAGGGTCAGTCTTAATAGTTAAAGTGCCAAGAAAACCCCAAAAAGAAATGCCATGGAAGATAAATACAATTTGTATTTTTGCTTCCCCAAAAGGACACATTTTTTATATACACTGTCAGACATTTTATTGTATTTTTGCTGTAACTTACTGGCAGCACTGTTGCCTCTTTACAGTAGCTTACCTGTAAATGTGTTTTACAGCAGCAGGGCCCTACTGCAATTTAATTTCACAGTAAGATAGCCTTACCACAACTTCTTTTTTTATGGTAAAATGCCCTTTACCTCATTTAATTTCAGTATGACAATTTTTGCAGTACTTTACTGTTATTAGCTTACATTTTACACTAGCAGTATATAAAACCTTTATTTTTAGTATTCACTATTGAATGTAATAAATTCCAAACAATTTCCAAGTGCTGGGTGGCAGCTGGAAGGGCATCTGCTGTGTAAAACACATGCTGGATAAGTTGACGGTTCATTCCGCTGTGGCGACCCCTGATTATTAAAGGTAAATGAATGAATAAATGAATGAAAATTCCAATCAAGTGACAATTTTTGTCTTCAATTACAGTAGCAGTACTTGATTACTTTAATTACAGTAGAATACCGCAAAAATTCCTATATACGGTAAGTTACGCAGTTATGCAAGTTATGCAGTGCATATTGCAATAGTGAACTGTAAAGAATGTATGTGGTATTTTCCTGAGCATTTTTTGCAGCTCGTACACACAGGGACACTTTTCGCTCAAATATATCATCACTTTTTTTTCCCCAGAGATTTTTCTGCATTCAAATCCAGCCGATTTTCATTGACGTTGACCAGAGTGAACATGCAAATTTACCTACTGATATTAAATGGTGCTTAATGAACTTGCAAGTCATGAAAGACAAGTGAAATGAAACTCACCATCAAATCCTATTTGCTACCCTCTGCTCCTACTAACATTATTGTTGTTGCTGTTGCATTTATCATACAGCTCTTTGGGTTCAGACACCAATGAAAAAACAGCTCCAGGTTAATTTTGACTTGGTGCATCATCGTCTTCATTGAATGAAAGTGAAACTGGGATCACCTCAACTGTTTTGCACTTGAACGCCTCTAAGTGGTGTTTACTGTCACTTCAGCAGCTCTGGGCACATGAACAAAAGTGCCAATCTGATTGGTGGAGAAGTTTTTGATGCAGTGCATCTAATCAAAAAACGAGCATGAGTAGTTACTCAGGCGTTAAACGTGGACAAAAAAAACGCAAGCAAAAAGCATCCCAGTGTGAATAGGCCTTAACAGTGTAGTTCTGTGGATGTTTTCGTTATCGAAATAATATTTTTCCACTTTTTTAATTTATATATAGAAATCTTTTTATTTTATGTATTGATAGTAAAGATTCTTTATGGAACCATCAATGCTAATAAAGCTAGTGTCATGCCATGGCTTAATTAGGACATTTCGATACATTTTATAAATGTGCTTTAGGAAAAAACAGATTAGTTAGTGAAACAGCTCAGATTTAGAGTTTAGTCTCTGTCTAAAACCGATGGAAAATCATAATAAAGAAAGAAAAAGTCAAAATTGTGACTTACCGTATACCTAATAATAATGCTGAATTTCTGAGTCACAATTTTGAATAGAGCTTTTATCTCATAAATATATCCTCTTTATCTCTACATGACTTTGTCTTTTATATTTCTTTATATATATATATATAAATTTCAACTTCTCATGTCTTAGATTTGAAGATCAAAATCATGATTGTAACTTTTTGCTAAAATTATTACACGTACAAATGTACAATGTATTAAATGTACAATTTAAGACTTTCTATGTCTTTTTATTTTTTATTTCGTTTGTCATGATGTCAGTGTCGTAATTCTAACAAATTATGACTTTGCATGTCATAATTAGCATTTTGTTTGGTGTTTCATAATTGTGTTGTTGTATTTCATAATTATGATTTACCAAAATGTGATTAATGGATTCAGTCAATGAATGATTGATTTATTCACTATTCATTCACTGATTGATTCATTCATTCACTAATTGATTGATTGATTCATTCATTCACTGACTGATTGATTCATCAATTCGTTCACTGATTGATTGATTGATTGATTGATTGATTGATTGATTGATTGATTGGTTGATTGATTAATTCACTGATTAATCGATTGATTCATTGATAGATTTATTCACTGACTCCATTCATTTACTGATTGTTTGATTGATTGATTCATTCATTCACTGACTGATTTAATTATTTACTGATTCACTGATTGATTCATTCATTCACTGATTAATTGATTCATTCACTAATTGATTGATTGATCGATTGACTCATTTACTGATTGATTGATTAATTCATTCATTCACAGATTGATTGTTTAATTGATTTATTGATTGATTGATTGGTTGATTAATTAATTGATTGATTTATTCACTGATTAATTTACTGTTTGATTGGATCATTCACTGATTGATTGATCGATTGATTCATTCACTAATTGATTGATTGATTCATTCACTGATTGATTGATTGATTGATTGATTCATTCATTCACTGATTGATTGATTGATTCATTCATTCACTGATTGATTGATTGATTGATTGATTGATTGGTTAATTGATTGATTGATTGATTCATTCACTGATTGATTTATTGATTTATTGATTGATTAATTGATTTATTCATTCACTGATTGATTAAATGATTGATTGATTGATTGATTGAATATTTATTGATTGATCGATTAATTCATTCACTGATTGATTGATTGATTGACTGATTGATTGATTGATTGATTGATTGATTGATTGATTGATTGATTGATTGATTGATTGATTGATTGATTGATTGATTGATTGATTGATTGATTCCCTGATTGATTAATTGATTTATCCATCGATTCATTCACTGATTGATCAATTGATGGATGGATGGATGGATGGATGGATGGATGAATGGATGGATGGATGGATGGATAGATGGACACACAGACAGACAGATACAGACCCTTCTATGCTTAAATATTTATTCCATTCTTATTCTCAGAATGCAGCTTATGAAATTAAAAATCATTTATTTATAAAAGAGAAAAAATGAGACCTGTCTTAATGACTTCAGAAGTGAGTAGATTTGATGACAACATTACCACTGAATGTTATTCAGCTGTAGATGAAAGAACAGTCTCTAATACTCAGAATCAACAAAAGTTGCAGTCAAATTTGGAGCTGGATCATCAGTAGCTTGCACAAAAACATCAATTAACTTTCAGCCTGTTTGTTTGCGCACCCCAGAATGTTAATGAAATGATAATGATAACGATAAATTATTCCAAAATCTGCTTTACAACCAAGGTGTGATTTGCAAGACATCAGGTTAAAAAACTAATCAGCGCCAGTAAGGTGGAATCCTGCGTAATATGCAAGGCGGTGTGCATGCAAATACAGATATAAACACACACGCACATACATATCAATTTCTCAACCTTCCTCTAACCCCCAAGCATAGTCAACTGAATATAATTAGTCTTTAACGCAAAGTGCAATTCTTGATTTCTTATTTTTCACCCCAAATCTGCTTCCGATTGGGTTTATCGCAGACAAACAGAGCGGGTGGTAATTAAGGGGGGTGTGAAGCACGGGTTTCCCTCGGGTGTGTGTGTGTGCGTGTGTGTGGACCTCCATCTCATTGTTAGAGTAAACTCACATGTGATCTTGGAAAGTTATTTACTTTCTGTAATTGCGTTTCTTAATCAGCGCATTTGCTTTTTCTCGGTGTGCAGAATGAGAATTCGGTTGATCTTCGGTGATACACAGCGAATCAACACTGACACCCTTGAACACACTGATGCGCTAATGTTTATTAGAGGTTCATCACAGCCTGATTCCAGATCTAATTATTCAGTTTAAATTGAAAACAGGTTGGTGACAAAATGCCTGTTCTTTACTAGATAAAGACATTTTTAAATGTGAATTTAAAGTCAAGTGAATATCAGAAAATGAAAATAAATTGCAATATATAGACCATTTTAATGTGGTGATGTCATCGGCCCATGAACATTTTCTGCTTGTTATTCAATTATTTCATAACTGTAGCAAGAGGCAATTCAATCATAACTTAATTTTAAAATAGCTATCATAACATTATGCACTATATACCGTTTTACATCTGCACAACTCTGGTTTGCACTCATTGCCATATGCCCTTAAGTGTAATTGTATTGCTTACAAATTTTTATTTTTTACGTATATTTTTAGATTACATTTTATGTATATTTTTATGTACATTTTTAAATTACATTTTATGTATATTTTTATGTATATTTTTTAGATTACATTTTATGTATATTTTTATGTACATTTTTAAATTACATTTTATGTATATTTTTATGTATATTTTTAGATTACATTTTATGTATATTTTTATGTACATTTTTAAATTACATTTTATGTATATTTTTATGTATATTTTTAGATTACATTTTATGTATATTTTTATGTATATTTTTTAGATTAAATTTTATATAATTGTATTTATTGTAAATTCTAAAACTCAACTTTTTGTATTAATATTATATGTTAGGCACCTAGGGTCTAAGAGTAACGAAATTTCGATTCTGTGTATGTCCTGTACATGTGGTTGAATTGACAATAAAGCTGACTTTGACTTTGATTATTTATCAATATGTGGCTCTTTTTGGACTCTCAGAAGCTATAGAAATTAAAAATGTAAAACAGGAAGTACATTGACACCATTGTTTTTGTTTACATCGCTTAAAATGGTCTATATAAATAATTGCCCATCATGATTTATGGGCAATTTTTTTTTTTTTTTTTTTTTTTGAAATTGTGTTATGGAACATTGGTCTCTGCTCCATATAGTAGCGGAATGAACTTCCAATTGTTCCTATTGACATTTTTAGTAGTTTAAAACGATATATGGTCTGTGTTGATCATGTTAGTTATAGCACAAAACATGGTTAATGAGCTGCCCATAGCCTACCTTTTCTGTTATTGTACACATATTTATTTTAAGATGGCATCTCTAATAAACACTTTGCTTCAAAGTTAAAAAAAAATGTCAAAATTTACTTTGTTAAACTGCAGAATTTAATTTCCAACACTAAAATTGTCAAACAGTAATCAAGGTCCCATAATATAATTCAACTGCATTTGACAGTGTGAATAAAAGATGACCACTGATGGAGTAAGAGATGACTGTTGATTAATTAAATTTTTGCAGTGCAAAGAAAGTACTTAATATGCTTAAATACTAAAAAGCTGGGGCATTTTAAACATTTGACAGGCTGCTGCACCATTCTACCTTTGGACAAGACATTTAGGCTCCATTTACACTGTCAGGTCTTGATGCCCAATTCCGATTTGTTGCCTATATCTGATTGTTTTCCATGTCCGTTTACACGTTCTTTTAATTGTGACCCATATCTGATTCATGTGTTTACACTTGCCATACAATTTACGACGTTGTGCATGCGTAGAGGTGGGTTCTAGCATCTGCATCACACTAGCCACGATGGAAGAAATTGTCTTGCTTTTAGCTCTTCGAAATATGCAAAGTTCGCCCAACTTGGAGGAGGGAAAGGGCTGTCATCGCAGCTTGCGCCTATGGTTTATATATGGTGTCCTCCATATAGGGTGTCCTCCATATATGGTTTCCACATGAATTTGTGGGTACGAAAGAGATCTCAGGTGTGGTGGGAGCAAATTGTGGCGGGCTTTAATGAGGAGCAGTAGGTCTGAAATTTTAGGATGAGCACACACACCCTTTTCCTTCTACATCATTAAACCATGGAGAAACGCCACATTTTCGCAAGTTTAATGATGTACAAAACGGAATGCCTCAATAAATTTGATCTGCCTGTTTACATGATAGTCACATTGTCACATATCTGATTTATATCTAATTTATTTCCACATATGAAGGAGGCCTGAAACCGATCTCTGAAATTCCGAATGCATGTGTTTTTTTTCATGTTTACAAGGTCATAAAACAGATCCGATCTGTGTCACATGAGCAAAAAATCCAAATCGGGTCACATTTAACTGGCAGTGTAAACGAAGCCATAGACTGCATGCATAGCCATAGACTTACAAACAAAATATGCCAAATGTACATTCACACTAACAATGTGGGGTTGTTTTAGCCCAATTTTGGGACAAATTTGAACAAACCCAATGTTGGGTACATTTTTTCAATTAAATTTAAATGAACTTTTTAACACAATGGTCGAGTTTCTCCACATTAAAACAACCCTGCATTTTCTATGTAGTATGTACATACAAACATACAAGAATCTTAAACCCAGCAATGGTTTCAAAAACCCACCAATTAACAATAGTATTAATTTCCAATAATAATAATAAACATTTTGATATGGTATCTCAGAATTATGATTTTTGGCTGAAAGGTACAGTAACCAGCAGCCACACAACGTCATAACACGTTAATATTAGGTTAAATTTAGGTCGTGATGTCGGGTGACCAAATTTCAATGTTTGGTCAGCTTTTAAGGACAACATTATTTTGACGTCCAATAATGACATCAAATGACATTGATATTTGGTTGATTTTAGGTTGTGTTGCAACATTGAGTCAACATCTTAAACCAACGTCAAATTGACATCACATTTTTGACATTTATTCATCAGGTATGGCAACCACAATCCGACGTCAAATAAACGTCAAAGTGGTAACATCCACACAACGTCACGCTGTAACATCATTAGACGTTGATATTTGGTTGATTTTAGGTTGTGTTGGAAAGTGACCAAAATCCAACGTTGAGCCAACATCGTAAACCAACATCATTCATTCATTCATTTTCCTGTCGGCTTAGTCCCTTTATTAATCTGGGGTCGCCACAGCGGAATGAACGGCCAACTTATCCAGCACGATTTTTTACGCAACGGATGCCCTTCCAGCCGCAACCCATCTCTGGGAACATCCACACACTCATTCACACTCATACACTACGGACAATTTAGCCTACCCAATTCACCTGTACCGCATGTCTTTGGACTGTGGGGGAAACCAGAGCACCCGGAGGAAACCCACGCGAATGCAGGGAGAACATGCAAACTCCACACAGAAACGCCAACTGACCCAGCCCAGTCGAGGTTTGAACCTGCGACCCAGCGACGTTCTTGCTGTGAGGCGACAGCACTACCTACTGCGCCACTGCATCGCCAAACCAACATCATATTGACCTCAAATATATTTTATGACATTTATTCGTCAAGTATTGCAACAAAAATCCAACTTCAGATAGACGTCAAAGTGGTAGCGTCCACACAACATCAAGCTGTACCATCATTAGACACTGATATTCAGTTGTTTTTAGGTTGCGTTATAAAGTGACCAAAACATTGGACACAAACGTCGGCCTGATGTTGGTTTCTGACATCAATCCAATTTTCATTTCCACCTAAAATGCAACATCCCCCGACTTCAGTCCTTAAATATGTACTATATCTTAACAATCATATCAAATAAAAAATTCCTAAACTTGAAGCAAAAAGTTGTCAAGGGATCTCAGGCCTGTCTTGATAACTAAATTATAAAGCTGAAACGATTTTAACACTAACTGGTGATTAAACTTGTAATAAAATAAACAATAATTGTTATTTTAAAATTTGTATAGGCTTTTTTCTTCTCAGTTTGAACTTCGCCAGATCATTTTAACCACGTCTACATGCCTAAATGCAAATTGCCTCCATGTGTTTGTCTGATTAATATTTTAAATGTATGCAATAGAAATCAATTATTTAAAACTCAGATCACAACAAAGCCTGCTAATGCAGACAGACTGATACAGGCAGACGTTTCCTGTGATTTCCACTGTGAGCGTGAAGGCACACACACATACACACACACAAGCAGACGTGCACAAACAAGTGTGTGAAGGAAGAAAGAGTGACTGTAAATGGAGCAGCTTCTCGCTGTGACAGAGCGCAAATATCTCGCCTGCGGAGTCCTCTGAGCTACCTGAACATCACCTGACATTACACTCCCAAACTACATGCAGAACTGGAGAAAAACACAAGAGTTTGCGTCAACAATGAAGCTTTCAAAGCGAGCAGGGCTTGCGTTTCCTAAAATATGTATTTCCCTTGAGCACATTATATCATTCCCCAAATTTGCATGTGGTTCTATTATACTCTTTTTGCAAGATGTTATTTAAGTCTCAGATATCCCTGTGTCTGTGAGGTTTCACATCAAAATGCCTCACTGATCAATTATTATACCATGATGTAAATCCCTGTTTTAGGGTCGAACACGCAATGTTTTCATGTGTGTGTATTTTAATGCAAATGAACTGTTTATTATTGAAAGCTTTAGAGCTTGTGGCTTGGTTATGACAACAACAAACAATAACATCAACACAAGTCAACCAGGCCTCAACAACTTACACTGTGTCCTAACAATACACAACATGATAAAAAGTATATTTTCCGGAAGCTAAACATGTAAGTCAGTCTTGGTGTATATTAGTGGATAAAGGGGATGACCTTTTGCCTTGCCTTAGAAAAAATAACCTATTTTTGAAAAACAAATTTCATATATTTTGGTCTATTTGGAAATTACTTTGACTTTTTGGAGAGTATAGATCAGAGATACCAGCCTGATCTCACGAGGAAACTTAAGTATTTTACGTTTTGTCAGTTTAGTGGCTAATTCATATGAATTCATACGAGTTCAGTCGTACGAAAATGTACGATTTTAAAAAGGAGGCGTGGCACCTAACCCCACCCCTAACCCCAACCGTAATTGGGTGATGAGTAAATCGTACTAATTTGTACAAATTAGATCGTACGAATTCATAAGAATTAGCCACTAAATCAAAAAGTTATGAATTGCCGTGAGATTGCGTTGGAGATTCCCAAAGTCAGGCCTGCCAAAATTGGCCCATGGTAACGTTTGGTTTGGCCCGCCATCCCATCTGAAAAGAGAGGGAGAATGATGGAGGTGGTTGGGGCGAATGTCTTTGACAGAAATCATAATTTTGAATTTAATGCAAACTTTAGTTTCTTTGTTTTATTACAAAAAAAAACTAAAATTAAAAGTTTCAATTAAATGTTGTAAAATATCTGACTTTTAAAACGTAAAAACTGTCAGTTGAAAGGTGCACAAGACATCGGCGAGCAAATCAAGGTGAAGGCAGGAGCAGCTGGACTAGTGTAATCAGCATTGATCTCCATTGTGTTATAAATGGGATTGTTTATGTTTTTTTCTATAATAAGTTCATTATAAAATGTTAAACATGATACTGCATCATTAATTTATATGTTTTAAAGCAACATTTCCTATTTATTTTTAAATAATAGCAAATAAATAAGGAAATTACCCATGGCAAATGTAATGTCACGGGTTGGTACATTTAGCTTTAGCCCACAGCCCTCACTTAAGTTTGGTTTTTGGCCCTTCAAAAGAATAAGTGTGGGCACCCCTGGTATAGATGGTGCCCCTTTTGTTAAACTGATGGACATTGAAAGTATATAAATTTAACAAATATTTTATTGCTGTATTTATTATTTAATTATTATTATTTATAATTATTATTTATAAATTTTATTAGGTTATTGAGTTTATATATTATTATAATAATATTTTATTATTATAAAATTTAAACCTTTGTCAACTTGTATGACAATGCTTAAAATAAAAATAGCTGTTAAATAAAAAGTACCATTTCCAGTTTAAAAGGTTTTTTTCTTAACCATCACCTTTGTGACTGGAAGTTAGGGCTGGGCGATTTTTTCGATTAATCGAATTTACGATTTCAGACGATTAAATTTTTTATAAAATCGAGGTATCGCGATTTTTTTTATAAAAATATTACAGCAGCTTTTCCACTATCGTATCAAACCGTTCTAAACTGTTAGACAACCATGCTGAATTGTGCTGATAGATTATGTGTGTTGATGTCGCGGCTCTGTTGATGAGCTACCACAGCTGGCTCAGCGCAAGTGCGCTACCCTATTGTCGCGAGGTCCGCGCGATGCGGCACCAGGCGAAAGTATAAATCCAGCTTAACACTCAGGACCCATAGAGGCGACCTAGGCAGAATAGTGAGCGAGAACCCCCCGGTCCTTACTTTTATCCGCAACACCTACCCCCTCCCGGTCCTCTTTCATCCGCAAACCGGTAAGTTTCTATTTCACTTTCGGGTTGAGGGCTGCGTGATTGCTGTTCGCCCCTAAAGCCACAGTTCAGCTTGCTCCGGCCCTGATTCATACTTGCCAACGCTCCCGTTTTTCCCGGGAGTCCCGGGGAAAACTCCCGGAATTTCAAAGCCCAGACGTCTGGTTTTGTATTTTATACCTGCGCACCACCTGAAGGACGGTTACGCGTGTTGTGAATGTCGGCTGTCACCGCAGAAAGTCAAATCTTTTTTTAATTTGGACTTTTGCTTGAAAGCTTTACGGAGAGGCACAGTAGCTGTCCAAGGTACTGTAGCTATGAATTAAATCATAACCCATATATGCACCAATAAACAAGTAAAAATTAATAAATAAATAAAATAAATATGGATTCTTAAATGTCGGTATTGTTTTTACTCCAAAAAAATATCAATACGTTTTGACAAATGTTTTATAAAAATAAATTGAGCAATTTCCAACATTTCAGCTATAGGCTGTTATACAATTCAGTTAAATATAAGAATATAGATAGATATGTAACAGGTTTCTTAAGCAAACACACCTGATTCAGATTATCAGCCCATTATCAGAGACTGAAAGACCTGTAATGGGTGTGACAGACAAAGGACACATCCAAAACATGCAGTGTTGGTGGTCCTTCAGGAGCGTGGTTGAGAAACACTGGTCTAAAGCGGCGTAGCTACTCTTAGTGCATGTCCGAGACCACTTTGACTATTTTTAGGATGGGAAAAATTTTGGCGTGCCTGGCGCATGGTCTAAAAGCGTTGTCCTTTTTCTCTTAATGAGTTATGGGTGTGTTTTGTAACATGTATTAAACCAAGTCTCTTATTTTCTTTAAAAGAGAGTTGTAGTCGCATAACGGCACATACGTTAATTACATAGTAAACTTTGCAAGCAGAAATACTCAACACTTCACTAGCGACAAAACTAGTGAGGAAAAACTAACAAAAAACATCCCTGCTGCCACATTGCACTAGATCAGGGGTGTCCAAACTCGGTCCTGGAGGGCCGGTATCCTGCAGTTTAGTTCCAACCCCAATCAGACACACCTAAGAGCTAATCAAGCTCTTATAGGCTTTCTAGAAACATCCTTCTATGACAATGATCAACTCGGTGCTGATTATGTGCTTTATGCAGTGCGAAATGTACCTCAAATACCTCAAATATTGAAAATAAAATACCAAACAAACTTTAGAACTGTAACGGCTTTAGTCAGTCAGTATGTACTTTTATTAGAAGTTAACGAGGTTTAACAGTTATTAATTGGATTATAAACTTTACCATTTGGTTTAGTGCTTCTGAATGCCTTTGGAATTTCGTCACATGATCACGTGGCCATCACGTGCTGACAGCCAAATTGCTTGCCACTGGAATCTTGTCATGTGTTGATCAGGCACAAATTATTTATATAATAATATTAATTTTAATATAATAAATAATTCCTTACATTTATATAGGTTTTCTGGACACTCAAAACGCTTTACACATTTTGGGGGGGAATCTCCTCATCAACCACCAGTGTGCAGCATCCACCTGAATGACACGACAACAGCCATATTGCACCAGACCGCACACCACACACCAGCTGATTGGTGGAGAGGAGACATAAGGATGATATGGGGATAGTTAGGAGGGCATGATTGACAGAGGCCAGTTGGCAAATTTGGCCAGGATGCTGGGGTTAAATCCCTACTCTTTTTTTTTTAAGGCCCCATGGGGATTTTTAACAACTACAAAGAGTCAGGACCTCGGTTTAATGTCTCATCCGAAAGACGGCGCTCACTGAGCAGTATAGAGTCCCCCTCACTATACTGGGGCATTAGGACCCACACAGAATGCAGGTTGAGCAGTTTGACAGTTTAATTAAGGCATTTAATGGAGTTCAGAAATAGTGCTTAGTGACATGAGAATGTGAGAATATGAGAATGATTCCCTTTACAATCGCCTTTCCCTTTAGATTTCCTTTAACTTACTCAAACAGCATCATTTTACACTAAAGAATAATTAAATGAAAAAAGAATATACGGTAGAATCCCTTAACATTCTAAATGTTATATATAAATGACAACTATGAATAAACATTTTATCATTAAAAGAACATTTGCTTAGAACTGAGAAGCACGTTAGATAAAATTATCATTTAGTTATCAGTTGTAACTTAAATTATCATTTGTCATTTTAATGCAGTAATTGGTCTATTGGTAAATGCATTTTGACTGCCAGTATTTCGGTGTATAAAACAAGAGGCCAGTGGGCAAATGGGCCAGTGGGCAAATTTGGCCAGGACTTTTAACAACCACAAAGACTCAGGACCTTGGTTTAACGTCTCATCTGAAAGACGGCGCTCACTGAGCAGAATAGACTCCCAGGGCCGGAGTGGGACTACTTTTCAGCCCTGGAGTTTCAAACCTTAGACCGGCCCACCTCAATTCACTGACTATATTAAAATAACGTCATTTCCAATTTAGTTTCTAATGACCCTATTACGTCTTTTTCAAGGAAACAGCTGCTTTAGAACTTCAAATGTTTTTCATAAATATGAGAACATTAAAGGGGAGCTAAATCTCCAACACTATTCTTTAAAACATCACAATGTCCTTTCCTGCAATATCTGAATATATAATCTGTGCAAAATTCTTTATAGATATTCAGTCCTTCGTAACGGTGGTCACACAAAAAATAAAAAATGTACATCCATATAAGTAACCCAAACAGTATTATATGTCTTAACACACAAAAAAAATGCTGACCACAATGGTGCTATTATACTGGTGCGTTTGGAATAAAAATAGTTTTACACTGTCATCTGCAACACTTTTAACCACAGTATTACTTTCTATTGATGGCTTGATCCTTTTCTCCCCTTTTCAGATTTCTGATCAAGTTATGTCAGATTTATTAATGTAGTGAATCATCTGGTTTTCATTAAGCAGGTGTAATATTCATTAATATTAATTATTCGAATTCTTATATTCACTAAGGTGCCAATGTTTGGGGTCGAATAATAGTTCTGGCATTATAAACCTGCAGGCTGCATTCTGCTCATGGGGCTGCGAGAAAATAAATAAATAAAAAGAGCGGAGCTGCGGCAAAATAATCAATAAAAAGAGTGAGGCTATGATCAAATAAATAAATAAATGAAAAAAAGTGTGACTGCTGAAAGAGCAAGCAGCTAGGGACACCGGCCCTTGCGGCTAAAAAACAGACCGGCCCACCGGGAATTGTCTTGGTCCTCCCGATTAGCCAATCCGGGCCTGTAGAGTCCCCTTCACTATACTGGGGCGTTAGGACCCACACAGATGGCAGGTTCAGCCCCCCCCTGAGCTAGCTGCCGGCTAGGGAAATTAATTTTGACACAAAAAAAAAACAGAAAATATTTAGAAAATCTGACCTTTAGATTTTATATATGTATTTATTTATTTGCTCTGGAACTGCCATTTCAGGAGCGAATAATATATGCCACAGAGATTTATTCCCCTTCGCAGTCCTCAGTAAACATTTTACCATGCATTTGAATCTTTCAAGCTTTTCTATAGTGGCTCTGAAGCCATGGAAAATATCGGATTGAGGAAAAAGCTTCTCATTTTAACAGTATCTTTCTAAGGCGCTTGTTTCTAAGAGATGCACTTTGCACCTCAGCAGTGGCAGAGCTGTAATCATGCCCTGCTGTGGGTCACCCTTGGGTCGCGTCAAGCTGAGGCCTGACCTGCACTCCGCCAATGAAAGCATGTCTCTGCAGTCATCAGGCATACCAGAACATGATGGAAATGTCATGCAGAAAACAGGAGAGATGCATAATAATCATATGAAAGGTATGTTTAAAAATACATTTAACTCGTGTTCACTGGAGTTTGTGTGTGTGTGTGTGTGAGAACTGGAGCTGTTTAAAAGACATACTGAAAACACATGAGCGAACCGTAACTAGCACATGGAGTGAGAGAATCGCATGCAGAATGGTTCATAAAAAGGGTTCATAAAAAGCACTCATACATGCTAATTAGCCTGAAAGCTTTTTCATTAGCCGAGCTCTTGTCTAAAATGTAATAAAGCAGTGAATGAAGAGATAAAAATACTCCCTGTACTCTAATGTTCCTCCGACTGTATTGATATTCTAATCATTTGATTGAAGCACATCAGGCTTGTGGGAAAGAAATATTAGTACAGTTTGTTTGTTGTTTAGCATGTGGCGATAATAAGAAACATCTGGCCTGGAATATAATTCAGAGCAACTTGATAAATATGTTTTTAAGCTTTGAAACATTTGGATTTGTGAATGGGGAAGTTCCTCATGCTCATCAAGGCTGCATCTTTTAATAAAGTCAGTATTTTATTTTATTTTTTCAAAATAACCATTTTCAATATTAAAATGTAATGTATTTCTGTGAATTGGCAACATCATTACTTAAGTCTTCAGTGTCACACAATCTTGATTTAAATCAAAAAACTTTTTTATATTATTATTAATTTAATAATAAAAACTATAATAATAATAATAATAATAATAATAATAATAATAATAAGTGAAAACTGAGATATATTACCACTCAAACATACCATTATTCATTCATTTATTTATTTATTTATTTATTTAATAAATGCTGTTATTTTGAAGGCGGTGCAGTTGGTAGTGCTGTCGCCTTACAGAAAGAAGGTCGCTCGTTCGAGCCTCGGCTGGGTCAGTTGGCATTTCTATGTGGAGTTTGCATGTTCTCCCCATGTTCGCGTGTAAAGTAAAATCACTGTTTTTCAAAAATAATAATATAATAATAATAATAATAATAATAATAATAATAATAATAATAGAGAACCATCAAAATATTAACTACCAATAATAATTGAACAAAATATCAATTAAGCATTTTAGACTACTTTCTAATGAATCATGTGAAACCAAGTAATCATGCTGTAATCAGGCAGTGATATGCTGGAATTAGAAATGTATTACATTATAAAAGATATTTACACACAAAAAAGATATTTTGAAGAGAAATAATGTTCAATTATATTACTCTTGATAATGCATTTATCAAATAAATGTTAATATATAAATTAACTACAATAAAAATACTATGCATAAACACCAAAAATATTAAAGTCTTCAGTTGGATAATTCAAGACTTTTATGGATAAATAAAATCCCATTCGTCTGCCACTATAATCATATCAGTGGACATATTGCTCCATCCACTGGCTAAACTGCGGTACTGCAAGTTGAAGCTCTGAAATACGTCAGGTGTTTTTTTTTTATTTGTTTTTTTTTTTTTTTTTTTTGCGGCATCAGTTTTTAATTTAAAACAACTTTTAACTGATTTCTAAAAAAAATAAAAATGTAATGACAGATGACAATAAATTTGTATTTTAAAATAAGTATATTTTCATATTTCTTTATTCAAAAATTTCATTAGTTATAAAACTGTAATATAAAACTTACAGTTTAAATGCACATTCGTAAATAAACAAACTTAACTTTAACTTAAAATAGCATGCTAAGCAATTTGACAAAATGGTAGGAAATATTTTTGGTACATCAAAAAGTGTGGTTATGATAACCATCCAACAAGCTAATCCAGCAAAAATTAGTTCTTAAAATGTCACTAAAATGCAATATTTATACATCATAATTAAATAGAAAATCAGGCGAATAACTGCAGACAAGGTTCAGTTTTTCAGAAAAAAAACCCATCCCTTTCAATAAGCTGGCTACAGGGCTGATAATGTTAAAAACAATGTTATTAACTGATAAAGAGAGAGTTTAATAAAGACTTCTGTTTATTTTAGCCATAGTGCAAACGAAACATGTAACATATATCAGTATAATGCCAATACACAGACTGTATTTTTTCTGACAAACTGTTTCAACCAAAATTGGACATGCTAACGTTACTCTGAGGGATTAGGAGAACTGGCGGGGATCATATATTTTATATTTAGCCGTTTATACTGCATATAGAAAACTGTATATAGTTTTCAGGGTATACAGTATTATTCACAGACTATATCAGCCTGTATAATGATAGACTGTGTGTTAAAGCGAGGAAAAAACACGAGCATTACCTGCATTACCATGATGGACTCATTCAGTAGTGAACTTGCGTTTATGTGACTTACACTTTTCGTTGAAAAAACCTTATGACTACCTTTTTTGCTGCCGCCATCCTCGCTTGTGTGTGTCACCCAACACACCTTATTCTTGCAAGGGAAAAAAACAATCCACTGCATTTGGCGCTGCTTGTATCTAAATGCAGCCACACCCCCTCACATGACAGCAGGGAAAGGCACAGCCAATCAAAATGACCCTATGTGTTTTGGGGGCAGGAGGACTCGAGGAGAGAACGTCGTTTAACCCTTTCTACGTGTCTAAGTTAAGCCGAAGTATAGATCCAGCGAGATATAGACCTTTTTCTTGGCTGCTGCATGGAGGCCGCCATAGCGACCAGCGTCTTCCGGTGAATGGTTAGAACTTCCGTTTACAGTGTTTACAACTGGTAATTTGCGTTCTGAAAATGGGTTTCAGTAGCGTTTTGAGTGGATTACGGAGTGTTTTGGTGACACACAACTTTGAAAGGTGTGTGTTAAAGCCGTTATAATCTGTCAGATGTGGTTCAAGCGCGAGAGAAAAACGTTCTCCTAGTTCACATGTCTGCCGTCAGAAATACAGTGTGTGCGTGTTTCCCCGGCCTGTCAGCTGTTAGCTCAGCGGCTCTTTAGCACACACACGCACGCAATACTTCACTGCATCATAGAGCAAACCCAGATTACTGGCATGAAACTTAGATACTCTGCTGGCTGATTTGCTGTTCATTCTAATCGCGAGCCGTTTATGTTTCATTAGTGTGTTGTATTTAAAACGGTTTGTGTTTTTCTGTCATTTCAAAACGTCACTTTATTTTCACTTTGTCACAGTTATTAAATCAGTGTGTTAGTAGGACTGTACAGCAGGCTACGTGTGTGTGTCAAACATTTTGGTGAACTATATTTGTTTGGGTTGGTTATATATCTGAAAGAAAGAGAAACTGTTGACTTTAGCGATGACGAGGCTTGATTTAAACGGCAGAAGATGCCGTCTGTCAACGAGTGGAAAATGCCTCAGCCATCGTATTAGATCAAATTTTTTTTAAATGATCAGTCCAGGAGGTGGCGCTGATTGACAACAGTATTGGTTCAAAGTTGATAAAAGCAGGTAAAATAGATTAAAACTATCGTTTCAAAGCTGTCCAAATGTGACCGTTTACACGCATCAGCTGCCGACCGGACGTTCTTCGCATTCTCCTTGCGCATACACGCAAAGCATAATGGGTAATTTGGCGTTCCATGAAAAAGGTCTATATCAAGCTGCAGAACCGCAGAACCACACACGTTTCAGGAACACACAATCCAGCACACACGTTCTAGGCAAACCATATATGGTTACGACGGATGTTAACGTTATTAACGTCTTCTCGGACATCGTCATCAATATATTTTTATATATATTGTTGATTAATATTGTACACAATATTAAATTGTGTTTACTGTTTCACAAATATTGCGATCGAGGCGGGCAAATGGGGAGCGTTGTTTCCGATCGCCATTCAATATAATAGACTGAGTAGTTTTCTAGCAGTCATCACAGATGATCAGACATTATTATCTGACAGAGTCAATATAGCAGATACTCGTTTGTTGGCCTTGCTGAACGATCGGAATTGGACAGTTTTAATTTATATAATGGATTCATTTATAATGAAGGAAATAATAGCAAGTTAATATGTATAGGCAATAATACATCTTTATATGTAATAAAAATCTTTTTGCATTTAATAAACACTATATTTTACTCAAGCGATTTAATAGTATTTATTTGCTTAATTTTCTAATAACTTTTTTATTAATGATTTCCCACATTAAATAATATAGTAATTTATAGTAAGTAATACATTGTTTTTAAACCACAAAGTACTGGTAATTTGTGGTAATTATAGTTGCAACAAATTAAGCAATACAAACAAATTAACTGTTAATAATTAATTAAAATAAATTATATATATATATATATATATATATATATATATATATATATATATATTACTAACAGTTAAAGTTTAGTAAAAGATAGTCGTTTAATTCAGTTAACTATATTAATTTATTATCTATAGTAATTAATTTTTAATGTGACACATTATTGTTTGTTTTTTATATTTTACAAAAAAACGATTTTAACCAACTATGACAACATTAAGAACCTGAATTAGTTTATTACACGTAATACAATTAGACGGTCTATTATGTTTTCTTTGTGTATGTGGATATGTGAATAAAGTCTTAAGTGTTTAAACAATTATTTTTATTTGAGTTACATAATTTGAGTTCAGAAACTGTAGAGATGTTAAAAATGATCGTTACGATATAATAATGAAATAATGACTGAAATGGGAAACGCTAAACTGTTCACAGTCTAATGAATGGCAATTGTATCACGGGCGTTCTCGGTCGCCGTACTTGTGAAATACACTAGGTGGCGATAACGCTCCTAAGGAGTTAGTTAGTAACCATATATGGTTTGCCTAGAACGTGTGTGCTGGATTGTGTGTGCCTGAAACGTGTGTGGTTCTGCGGTTCTGCAGCTGGATATTATTGTACGGCGCTGCGAAATGGGGCAGGATTAAACAAGATGATTAGACATTTAAAAATGCGAGCGATTGCTCCATGTTTTAAATTTCTGTTCAGAGAGGTCATGTTTTGATACTGGATTGGTCTCACGCAGTCAAGTGATGTGATTTCGCAGGTCAGAGTTCACCAAGCTTGAACTTTGCACTGCAGCAACTTGCGAAACTCGACGCATGACCCGGCTTAAAGCCGCGGTCACACTGGACTTTTCCCTCCATAGACTTCCATTCATACGCACGCGAATGCGTCAGACCGGAAATGCAGGGTCATGCGTCAGATTTCACAGGTTGCTGCGATGCAAAGTTCAAGCTTGGTGAACTCTGACCTGCGAAATCGCAACACTTGACTGCGTGAGACCAATCCAGGATCAAAACATGACCTCTCTGAACAGAAATTTAAAACATGGAGCAATCGCTCGCCTTTTTAATGCCTAATCATCTTGTTTAATCCTGCCCCTTATCGCAGCGCCGTACTACAGAATTTCGCAAGCTCAAACTCTAGTGTGACTGCGGCTTTAACGTTGACAGCGCAATTTTTTTTAAGTGGATTAAATTATTGGTGGGGACATTTCAATGGTCGGTGGATATTGGTGAGGACCAAGCGGCAACCTCCCGCTCTCCCTCGGGAAGCCAATACGGAAGTAACTGAAACTGCAATTCATCGAAATTCCGCTAGTCCTGGCTCCATAATAGAGCAAATTTCGATTGAGCCCACTGTTAGAATGGCCAACTTTACAGCATAAAAAAGGTGTTTACAGCCTGGTACAAAGAACGATTTTGGTTCATATAGCTAATATTACCCTTCGTGACAACTGTGAGGGGGGTGAATTTTTTTATAACTCATCCGTTTCCTTTATATTAGGTTATATTAAGTTTGCATAATTAAGGGCGTGGCCACTTGAGTGACAGCTAGGTCTCGCTTGTCGCCATCACTTCAACTCAGCTGATTACGGCTGATTAGCCGCTGATCTCGGCATATTCATCGTATTTTTGTGTTGTTTTATGTGACTTTACACAGTCAGCTGCCTTTTGGAATTATTTTCTACAATTATCAGATGATATGGCATGCTGTGTGCACTTAAATGTGCTCACAAGCCATTTACGTGGCCTCCATTTCCCAGGTGAGGGAAATTATATACCATCTCTATGAATGTATTTGTTTTATTTAAGATCATTTATCATTTATACCCCCGGTTTCACAAACAAGGTTTAAGGCTAGTCTTGGATTAAATTGCATGTTTGAGCTGTCTCAACTGAAAATAACTTGCAGTGAGATGTCTTAAAATATGTAAGTGTCATTTTTTGCTTACAGGTGCACACCAGTAATGTATTTTTCTAAGGCTGTTTTAATAAATGTGGCTTAAATAGCCTAATTTAACTTAGGTCTAGTCCTGGCTTAAGCTAAACCCTGTTTGTGAAACTGGGCCATAATGTTCTTTAGAGCTGTAATGCACTCCAGAATCTGACAGATTATTAGCTGTAGGCTCTAGAACAGTCATCTGATGCGTTGTCATACAGTGTTCTGCCTGGACTTCATAATTAGCCTTGCATTTACTAACACAGACTATATCTGAAGTGTTTGGAAGTAATTCGCACTTTCCTGTTGAAAAACATCATAAGCACAATGCTTAGTGGCTCAATGTGTAATGCATTGAGCCACTAAGCATTGCGCTTATGACGTTGCTTATGAAACAGTGTTTTTAAAAGTCTAAACACTTTGTTGATAAAGTGTACAACCAAGCACATGTGGTCAGAACACAAACAAGTCGCAGGTGATGAAGTATTAAGCGTCTCTCCCATAGGAAAGCCCATCTAAGCAGAATGCCAGCATGCGTCTGTAGCTCCGCCTCTTTGCCCTTGTATGGTATGCCCGGGGTTGGTGCGATGACGCGCGAACAAAACGGCGATGGTCGGCCACGCCTTCTGGTAGCTTCTTTTGGGTTCTTCATAAACCTATGGGTGACGTCACGGATACTACATCCATATCTTTTACAGTCTATGGTGAGGACGCGGCCTCTCCGTCCACCCTAAATCTATGCCCCTGGTCTAAAACCACATTGAAAACGCGAAGCTTGCCGCTTTGTTTACAGGTTTAAATGCGTTTGTGTGCTTGCAATAACCTGCTGTTTGTCAATGCTACGGCCATCGTCAGCTGTTCCTACACACGTGTGGCGGTCAAGTTTCACAATAGTTCAGCTTTTGCCACTGTGTGGATTAATACTGAATGTGTGTGATGGTTAAGAGTATAGCAATATGCTGGTGTTAAACTGCACTGCTTTAATGCACTCCTGCATTGGGCTCACACATACACTTTGCACTCTGACTACTTCAACAATGTTGAGAAGCCATGGTGGGCATTTCTCTCTGTCTCACGCTAAACACAGTCGACCAATCACAATAGACTGGGTCATCGGACAAATCATCGCAGCTTAGCATCGCGCTAAGGATGGGTTTGGCAACAAATGAATCGCTGAATGAATCATATGGGAGTTGTTGGGATAATCAAGTAAAAATAAATACATATTATAAGACGATGAAAGTGTTTTTTGACCTTGCATGAATATCAGCCTGTTGTTGAAGACCCCCAAAACCAAAATATGACATTTTTTAATGCATAATAGGGGCTCTTTAAATGTTTATAATGGACATTTTATTGGCTTTAATAGAAACTGTATTTGCCTTGTAGTTTTGGCTGTATTTTTGGCTAAAACTATTATAACGTACTGTTTTAAATGGTTCAAATTGTGATAAAATTGAAAAGAAATAAATAAATATAATAGTAAAATTGTTTATACTGTGGGCAACGCAGTGGCGCAGTAGGTAGTGCTGTTGCCTCACAGCAAGAACGTCACTGGGTCGCAGGTTCGAACCTCGGCTGGGCTGGGTCAGTTGGCGTTTCTGTGTGGAGTTTGCATGTTCTCCCTGCGTTCGCGTGGGTTTCCTCCGGGTGCTCCGGTTTCCCCCACAGTCCAAAGACATGCAGTACAGGTGAATTGGGTGAGCTAAATTGTCCATAGTGTAAGAGTGTGAGTGTGTGTGTGGAAGTTCCCAGAGATGGGTTGCGGCTGGAAAGGCATCCGCTGCGTAAAATCGTGCTGGATAAGTTGGCGGTTCATTCCGCTGTGGCGACCCCGCAAGGGACAAAGCCGACAAGAAAATGAATGAATGAATGAATGTTTATACTGTTTTAAATGTTAATTGTAGTTAAACAATAAAATCCTCTGTTGTGTTTCTATTGTTGACATTGTTGAAAAATGATTGCACTTAAAAAAAATTACATTTGCTGTTTGTTGAAACTACTTGGTTAAAATGACCTAAAACAACTATTTTTTTGTGACAAATTGATTTTTTTATGTTTAATCCTCTTAAATTTGTAAAAAAAAAAACTAACTTAATTCCTCCTGTGGTGGAAATTCATTTATATACATTATAAAGATCTGTTCTTTTATTCTTCCATGAAATGTACTGTTTAAGTTAGATCAAGTGTGACCACTTTAACATCTGTTTATCACGAGATAAGATCTGGATAAATACATGGTGATTTAACAAACTACATGTTTGGATGGGATGTTAGACTGAAATGTAGATGGTCAAAAATGAAGTTGAGCGCTGACGTAACTGTGATTCATCCTGTATGTCACTGATGACCTTGTGGGTATTACAAACTAGATAAAAAGAGAACGCACTCTGTTTCGGCGTCTCACTCTCTGCAGAAACCTGCGTTGCTGTATGATTGTCTGACCTTCTTTGCAAAGAATAAAACCTTAAAAGACACTTTGGGTCCCAACACAAATCAATTGTGCAGATGATTTCTCTGTCAGGTTACACCGAATATTCTTAACCAGGCTTGTCCTGATTTTGCCAAGTGCTAGTTTCCCCGAAACCAACATTTCTTATGTTGACCCAGGGACAACAACTCCATCAGCCAATCAAACGTCATAATGTTATCATTATGTGCTCCCTGCAAAAATTCAAAAAAAGAAGAAAAAACACCTGCATTTTTACCAGTGAAGAGTACAAGTGAAAAAGGTAAGATCACGAGTTTTCTCCTATCAATTTACAGAATGATCGCAAAATTAATATTTGTTTATAGATTTGCTCTTTTTTCCAGCTTAGCAAACATTTAACTTTAGTTTGCATCGACAAGTTAGCATTAGCCTAATTAGCCATCCATACAAGTCTAACCAGCTCTCCAAATAACTATTCTATTACGTGGAGATTTCATAAGTCCCCAATAAACATTCGTGTGTGTGTGTGTGTGTGTGTGTGTGTGTGTGTGTGTGTGTGTGTGTGTGTGTGTGTGTTTGAATTGATAGTTTTTGAGTAAACAAAGTACAGTATAACAACATACAGTAACAATAGCTATAACAAACAAATAGCTTAAAATACATACTAACATCCAGTATGTGTGTGTGTGTGCTAGTGACATATGAGGACACATCATGGGTATGACAGGAGATTTTACAGGAAGAATGTGATTTATGAGGACATACTGTATGAGGCTCATAAATCATAATGAGAAAGTGATAATGCACAAGTTATCTTTAAAAGATAAGGTTAGGTGTATGGTTGGTATAGGGTGATAGAAAATACAGTTTGTACAGTATAAGAAAACATTATGGAAAGTCCCACATTGCACTAAACAAACCTAGGTGTGTGTGTCTGTTTGTTTGCATTAACTGAACTGTGATAAGCTGATATTTGTTGATGTGTTGTGTTGTCTGGGTGGATCTCATGTGAGTAACAGGTTTTGTCGCCTTTGCGCCAGTATGCACATCGACAGAGATGTTGTAAAAATAGAAAACAAGAGGTTGAAAATAAAAATACTTGGGAGCCTCTAAAGAATTTTGCAAAAATTACACAAGAATTTCTCAAAACTTCTGTTTAAATTTACATAAGAATATTTTTATAAATCCATTCCTCAGGGGAAGCCTTTGGGCAAGACATGCACAAAGTTTACTTGGCAATCATTTTACTTGGCAAACATTTATTATTTATATAATTATGTGTCTTTCCTAAAAAAAACATGAAAGAATTTTGTTTACATTGTGTCTTCGCCTCGTAATGATTACAACATTCGTGCGAGTAAAAAACGTGAATTATATTGAACGGATTTCGTTGTTGATTGAGTATTTTCCCCCACAATCTAAAGACATGCGGTTTAGGTGAATGAGATTAACTAAATTGGTTGTAGTGTTTCCCAGTACTGTTTTGCTGCTGGAAGGGCATCAGCTGTGTAAAACATATGCCGGAATAGTTGGCGGTTCATTCCGCTGTGGTGACCCCTGATAAATAAAGGGTCTAAGCCGTATGAAAATGAATGAATGAAGTATCTGAAATATGCAGCCTGATCTCACGAGGAAATCTAAAATCTAAATCAACAAGTTACGATTTGCCGTGAGATTGTGTTGAAATATGAGCATTAAAAGGTAAAGAAAGAAGTTGAAAGAATAGCATTTGAGCCTAATCTATATCCACAAATGAACTGTGCAAACAAACCCTCTCAATCCACTTACAGAAAAAAAATTTTAATAAAAAAGTGATTGATATAAAACCTAAAAATGAAAACAAAACAAAAAAGCAATCATGATAAAGTGCTGTAAAACCAGTAAAAAAACGGAGTGACTATTTGCACTAAGTGTAAATAGCCCGCCTTGTTGGCAGAGGCTATTTACACTAACTCCGCCCACGTTAGGTTTAACCAAGGTCAAAACTGTCGCGACGTGCCTCAATCGGGGTCAAATGCTGGTCAAATTAAGGCGCGAATATTTGAAATTTGCGCGAGCGGAATCATGGGATCGATCAGACGTTGGATGTATGCGGTGAAGTGAATCGGAGGAGCGCGTTAACCTGCTAATTTCTTGGTAAGTTCTGTTTTTAACTTTATTGCATTTTTATAGTTCTGTTACATGTTTTTTTAACGGCCATGGATGTTACAAGTGGTATTATGTGTTTAGTTGGTTATTTCCACATCATGTAGATGGCGTGTCTTGTTTTGTAACATTATGCTAATAATAGGGATGATAAGAATCATGATTTGCATTACTGAATTGGCATATTGCTGCGATATACCATCGAAAAAGCTATTCATGTGACACGATGTGTTCTACCTGTATTACTTACAAACACACAATATTGTATGCAGCGTAAAATTGATTTCTCAAGTGCATTTTTCTAATCTCCACTGCTGCTATGCTTCCTATTCTAATTTTTGGGCATGTGACCATCTAATTTTTGAGCAAAATTAATTTCATATTATAAGTTTGATCGATTCCTGCATCCTTATTACTTTTTGATTTTTGCTTCAATGCTTTCCTGGTGAAAAACAGCATATGCTGGTGATGTAGGTGTTGATGCAGGTTTGCTCGTTTTGAGACCAGCATCTAAACATGCCTTACCAGCACAGGCTGTTTTTTTAATTAATTAATTAATTTTTATACACGCACTTCAATCAATGTGCATAAATTTGGCTTGAGGTTGGAGTTTTGAGATTCACATATTTAGTGAGTGTCTCTAAATTTCAGCATTTGTACACATAACAGGAACAGTATGAGAGATTTCATAAAACCAAGTTTAAAGTGTCAGGTATAGCTTGCGTCTTTTTATATTTTGGCTATTTAAGGAAAAAACTAAACTAAAATGATATTTTTCTCTACTAATGGTAGTAACCGATGTTGATGTTTAATAGTTTTTCAGGAAATTAAGAATATACTGTTAAGTATCAGTGTATTGTTAGTTCCAGTTTATCTTTGAATGAATGGAATACTTGGGAAAATTTACAACTGAAAATATTAACATTGCATATTGTGATTTTAAGACCACTAAGTTATTGGACATGTGTCTTTCTTTTTTTAATACCAAACTGATTTCTGAGTTTGAAAAACTATTATGAGTAAACTATTGTTTATCAATTAAAGTATATATTTTCAACCTTTTCACTTATTAATTCAGTTTATTTCCTCAATAATGAATTTATTACTTTGATGCTGCTATGCATATACATTTATATTATCTATTATTTGTAAATGTTCCAGTATGAGTAAAAAAAAATCTTTTTTTTATTTTTTAATTTTATTAAATCTTTTCATGTTACCTGGTAAGAAAGTCATCTATAAATGCATAATTAATTTCATTATTAATTATTTACTGATCCATTAATGCCTTAAGATAGTGTCATACCGCCACCTACTGGGTGATTTTAATTTAATATCTGTACTACCTTTTATTCAATATTAAGTTAATAATTTCATAATCTAATACTGAATAAAAATGTGTACTGATTGTACTTTAATAACTATTGACCTTGTTTCTTTTTGTTTAGGTTGTTCATGCTTATCTGCACATCCTGGCCTCAAAATCAGAGAGTAAAGTGTTTGTCTTTCAGTGTTTCCTTGGGCAATTTTGGAGGAAAAGAGACTATAAAACATGGATATATGATAAGGCAAATAATTTATATAGTTTTTTCTCTTTTCCATCTATAATCACTTTGGATATACAAATCTTTTTTAAATAATTTTTTTTACAGGTGCAATTTCAGGATTTCCAATGGGCTTTACTACCAGTGTGCAGGTTCAGTCACCGGTTCTAAGCTGCTTTCAACATTCCAGAGCACAAAGCCTTTTACCTAATTCACCCAAAAGTACAGCAAAGCAACGTGGGTTCCTGTTCCATTGGTGGTATGTATTATATGCTATACTGTGTTCAAGATTTTGTAGTAGTAGTTGGATTATGTGTGTGTGTTATTCTTAATTGTTGTCCTTTTACTGTAGTGCTATACAATGACTCTTTTTCTTTCTAACAGCAATTTCACAACGACATGAGCTTGTTTGTTAATAGAAATCCAGGAGGGCTGGACATCGAGTTCAATTTATGTCATGCTACAAACTGCTGGGTCAAGTTGTGGTGTTTTTCTGCTAATGGTTAGTTGCCAAATAATTGATGATACCATGCAGAATTAAACTTTTTAATTTTTTTAATTGTTTTATTTTAGGGCAACGCAGTGGCACAGTGGGTAGCATGTTCGCCTCACAGCAAGAAGGTCTCTGGTTCGAGCCTCGGCTGGGTCAGTTGGCATTTCTGTGTGGAGTTTGCATGCTCTCCCTGTGTTGGCGTGGGTTTCCTCCAGATGCTCCGGTTTCCCCCACAGTCCAAAGACATGCTCTATAGGTGAATTGGGTAAGCTAAATTGGCCGTAGTGTATGTGAGTGTGTGCAAGAGTGTGTATGGCTGTTTCCCAGTGTTGGGTTGTGGCTGGAAGGGCATCCGCTGCGTAAAACATGTGCTGGATAAGTTGGCGGTTCATTCCACTGTGGCGACCCCTGATTAATAAAGGGACTAAGCTGAAAAGAAAATGAATGAATGAATGAATGAACGTTTTACTTTAAAATTAAATCCAAGGTGTGTAGCTGTTTTGGCTCATCTCAGATGAAATGAACAGTTCATCCAACAATGCAAATGCGCTGTTAATTTACTCATCCTCAGGCCACAAGCTGTAGGTTACCTTGTACTCCAGTGGGACAGTAAAACATATTTTTACCCATGGTTCTTGGGGATTCATATGATACAAATTGATGGTCAATATCTTTTGGAAAGTCAAAGGCAAATTAATCACCTACACCTCGGATGGTCTGAGAGTGAGTAAATTAACTAGGTAAACTGCGTTTTTAAATTTGTTTTCACATAAAATGTCACTTATCTCTATACTTCAGGTTTCCTGTAGACGTCTCTAGTGATAGTCTAGTTGTAATGGTACTCTACACTGCATGTCTAGACATCTCTTTAGAAAATGTGATCACAGATAATATACAGGAGCATCTCAATATATTAGAATGACATCGAAAAGATGATTACTTTCAGTAATTCAATTAAAAAAAGTGAAACTCATTTATTATAAAGATTTATTGCACACAGACTGATTTATTTCAAGTGCTTATTTCTTTTTATTTTGATCATTGTGGCTTACAGCTAATGAAAGCTCAATTCAGTATCTCAGAGAATTTGAATACTACTTATGACCAATAAAAAGGGATTTGTAACACAAATGTATGAACAAGTACAGCAATCAGTTCTTGTTTTTATGATTTACTTCAGTAATGTGACATGACATGGAGGAAGTCGGTTTATGGCACTGCTGAGGTCTTATGAATCCCAGGTTGCTCTGATAAGAACCTTCAGCTCTTCTGTGTTGTTGGGTCTGGTGTCTCACATCTTTCTGTTCACTATAGATTATTTGAGTCTTAGGTCAGGTGAGTTTGCTGGCCAATCAAATGCAGGCATAGCATGGTCCTTAAACCAGGTGTTAGTACTTTTTGCAGTGTGGACAGGTGTCCAAGTCCTTCTGGAAAAATCAAACCTTTATGGAGATGCTAATTTGATTTTCCAGCAGGACTTGGCACCTGTCCACACTGCAAAAAGTATGTGTTTTAAGGCCCAAGGTATCCCTGTATGTGATTGGCCAGCAAGCTCCCCTGACCAAAAACTCTTATGAAAGAAACTGTTGTGCATTGTGAAGAAAAAGATATGAGACACCAAATTCAACAATACAGAAGAGCTGAAGGCCACTATTAGCGAAACCTGGGCTTCATCAGCAGTGCCACCAACTGTCACATTGCTGGAGTAATTCATGCAAAATAGCCCTGAAGAAGTATTAAGTGCTGTACATATTCATAGTTCAATATTTCTATGTTAAATCCTTTTTCTTTTATTGGTCTTAAGTAATATCACAGTTTTCTGAGATTTCATTAGCTGTAAGCCACAATCATCAAAATAAAAGAAGTAAACAGAAATATATCAGTCTACGTGTAATAAATCTATATATGAGTTTCACTTCTTTAATTGAATAACTGAAATTACAACTGTTTTTGATGGCATTGTAATTCATTGAAATGCACCTGTAAATTGATGAGAACTTTATTATATACTTTATATTATACAACTTGATATTATATTTTGACCATTTTCTTAAAGTAACATTACACTTATGTTGTACAATCTATTGTAGTACTAGTGTACAAACATTTTATAACTTATCACATCATTAGGCAAGCCTTCATCTTGTCATCAAAGATCACTGTTGCTTGTGTTGTTGGAAATTCCTAGCTCTCCACTGAAACAGGAGCAGGAACATGTTACAATGTTGTTGGTAGTTTTAATGCAACATAATATGTAGAGACAACTAATTAACAAATAAATCCATTGTTTTTTCCCAGAAAGAAAATAAATGAATTTACCCAGCAGAAAGACATAGATGTGTTAAAATACATTCAACACAAACTTACTGGAAGATTGGAAAGTGAATAAGTGAGTTGTTCATGTGAATGTTGTTTTAGCCTAATTTGCAGAGACAACTACAAATTAGCCATTCATATGTTTACTATTGTTTTTGTTTGTTTTTTGATTGTTTTCCAGAATGGAGAGGCCTTGCAGCAGACGATGATGCTTTTCATGGCAAGAATGACAAAAAATAAATAAATTGTTTATTTTAAAATGTGTCATGTCTGTTTCTATATAGATTTAATTTATAATGTTTCTATACATTTTAGAACAAATCATATAATCCTAACATTGTTATATCTATAGATGTCTTCAAGGATTGAAAATTATACTACAGTAATTGATCTTGCACTTTTTTCACTGATTAGTATATTTTGTTTGTTTAGTAGATAGGTGTAGTGCAACATTTAGGTGTACCTTCTTTCAACTCTTAGTGCAAATATATCCCTTTTATTAATACAGTATAAATATCATACATGTACCTTCTGCTAACATTTTGTTTAAATGGCATATACTGCTAATACTTAGTGTAAACAGCATCTACCATCTATTAACACTTAAGTGTACTGTAAACAGCATTTACTGTTTATTAATATGTAGTGTAAATACCATCTTTTAACTGTAATTGACAAAAACAATTATTAAAATTGTTTACACTAAGACTTGCTAAATAAACTGTGTATGCTTAATTTTTTAGTGTAAATAGCATCATACTTTTAGTAACACTGCAATAGCGTCTACCTTCTATAAACACATTGTAAATGGCATATACATTCTATAAGCACTGAGTGCAAATAGAATCTCTTGCTATTTGCACTTAGTGTAAATAGCATCTCTTTCTATTTGCACTTAGTGTAAATAGCATCTCTTTCTATTTGCACTTAGTGTAAATAGCATCTCTTGCTATTTGCACTTAGTGTAAATAGCATCTCTTGCTATTTGCACTTAGTGTAAATAGCATCGCTTGCTATTTGCACTTAGTGTAAATAGCATCGCTTGCTATTTGCACTTAGTGTAAATAGCATTGCTTGCTATTTGCACTTAGTGCAAATAGCCGCTGCCGTAAAAAAATGTACAATGAAAAAACAGGAAACAGGAAACAAAATTTTAGAAAAGATAAAAATCTGAACCAAACTGCTTTGTACATTGTGTCAACCCAAGCATACAGTGTGTCTTCATTTTATGAAGTTGCCATGACACGGAAGTTAACATTTATTAGTTAGTAATTTTCCCCTTCTGTGATGCACATCTACTTGAAACGGTCTTGAATCTAGAAAAAAATGTAGGGTGGTGAATGGTTTCGTTCTTTGGGAACGATTGGATTGTTGAAAGACAAGTGTTGCTTACAAAATGAAGGAAGATATAACAGTGGATGAATTCAGAGCAGAAATGAGACATGCACTGATATGCCCTGAAGAAATTTCAAATGACCAGGAAGTGAAGAAAAGTCATTTCAAGGGGGAGGGAATGTTATAGTATTTGATTAAAGTTTATGGGGGCAAATTAAGTTTTACAAAATAATAAAATGCAGAGAACAATTTACAACAAGAACTTCTATATGCATATAAAAATAAATTCTGATTTCATGGTGACTTTAATGAGCAAGACATGGCAGCCTGACAAGATTTTTCCTTTTCTTTTTTCAGTTGTTGACAGTTAAATGCTTAAAATGCCAATCACAGCGAAGAAACCACATTTAAAATTACTATAGTAATTTATAGTAAACAGTTTTTGAACCATACTATTCACCTTACTTTGGCTCGAGACTTCCGGTCTCATTCACTTATATTCATTTTTAGACGTTAACAGCAGCTCATTTTGCTGCTTGATGTTGCAAACTGATATTTTCTTATTATATTATTCTACTTTGTCTGCATAATCTTGCAAACAATTGTTTGTAGAGCAAGTAGTTTGACTGTTTTCTGCCGTTTATTACTCCTAGTCATTTCTCTCATAGGACAACTGAATCGGAAGTTCTAAAACAATTGCAAAAACGAGCGCACTTCCGCATTGAAGAATAAGGTCAATAATAAAGTATTTTAATTAATCTGTTATGTTATGCAGTTACTATGGTAATACAACATCTATACTAATAAAAAATACCCAATATTCTATTATGTTCTCTACAACTAGAGTACAATGCAGTTTTCTGTAGTACTAATACTACATGACTCATTAGAGTTTATTAGTTAACTATAGTCTATACTATAGTACAGTGTAACACTCATTAAAAAGTGTTGTAAATACTATAATAAAGACAGTACAGTACAATTTACTACAGTATTGTGTGGTTCAAAAGCATTTTGGATTTTCTATTAATTACTACAGTAATTTGTTTTTCATTTGAGGAGGGACAAATACCACACAGATTCACTGTCACTATATTCTTTTTACAAGTTACAATCACAACCACTATGGCAAGCCGTTTTGACATTTAATCAATAGCCCGTACTAGTATCTATTTTCATGCGGCTTATTATCTTTTCCATGAAGTACTAGTACATATTCATTAGATACTAGTACCTATTCATTAGATATAGTCCTTTTAAAAAATATACTAGTACTAATACTAGTATATAATAAGAACTAGTATCTATTTAATAAGTACTAGTACCTAATGAATAAGTACAAGTATCTAATACATAAGTACTAGTATCCATTGAATGAGTACTAGGCTCTAATAAAAAGACTACTGTCTAATGAGTAAGCACTAGTATATTTTTATAAAGCACTAGTATCTAAAGAATAGGCACTAGTATTTAATAAATACGTACTAGTACTTAATGGAAAAGATACTAGTATCTAAAAAATAAGCACTAGTAACATGAAAATAAACACTAATACGGGTTATAGATTAAATGTCAAAACGGATTGCTATACAAGTACAATGAGTTGACAAGTACAAAGACAATCACATCAAAGGAAAAATCGATAAATAAATAAGAAACTTCTCGGAAATCAGTTACTTTAAGATTTTCTTTATAAGCGAACAAAATGCCTTCCTGTCAACAGTAGAAAAAACACCTCACCCAAAAATAGAACCAGCTGACAATGCTTTGGTAAATGCACAGCTTTAAGAAAAGTTTATTTAACCTCAGATTGTTTCATTTAAAGGCACAGTCTTGACAGCATTTATCAAATATTGTTTTTAAATTGCATGTGGCCTTGAGATAAATCTAGAAAGAGCAACCGGTGATCCTCTTTTTTAGCAAGTTATAACTTATCACTTGTTCAAAAGAGTCTCAGGTTTATCATATTCAAATAACTTAAAGTCAGTTTCATAAAGACTGTACAGCTTTCTCCTGTCTGCAACTGAAATGTTTGCAAACCATTCTCGCTCCCAGTCTACTGCAGTCCTGTTCTCATATCCTGGAGGAAAGTGAATATGTTTATGCAGTCCAAGAATCTTCAGCAAATGTTCTGTGTCCTCATCAAGAGTTTCTAGTTTCCCAATAAAGTCATAGTCAATTTGGCATGGATGGCAAAGTCTGTGAATCTGCTGCCAATGTTCATTGAACGGCTTCTCCTTCTCAGTCTGTGGATCTAACAGATACTTAATAAAGTGAGTAAAGGACGGTCTGATACCTGCACTGAAGGCCTCTTGAGCTGAATCAGGAGGCTGTAAAATATTAGCATAACGCTGAAGTATTATGGAGGCATAATTGGAGTAGAAGTACTCATCTGGCTTAATAAACTTGTCCCGATAAGCAGAAATAAGGCGCACAAAAGGATCCCGTACAAAGAGGAACTTAGTGTAGTTCTTCAGCTTGTGATGCATCAGAGGACGAGCGTATCGGCCATGGCGCATCCATAACTTGTTAAATGTCTTATGCACTGTAGAATTATGGATTATCTCTATTGGTATGTCAAGAGGATCTAGATATGGAGCTCCATCAGGTGCCTTCAGGTTCTGGCTCAGGGCAAACATGACTCGTTTCCAGTTGGTACAAGCTACCTTGGGTACATAACAGTAAATAACACGGTGATGATCGTCCACAATGAGATGATCCAGAGCTTTGTTGGGAATCTGGTCAAATGTGATTGATTTCTCTCTGAAACGCAGGCTGCTATTGGCCGAGCAAAGCTCTTTAATTAGATGTTTACGATGTGCTTGACGCAGTTTGAGATGTTTTGATGAAGCCATGTGCAGGTAAGTCCCAACTCTCACCTCATCCCAGAAAACTACTATAAAAAACAATGTGGTGAATACTGCTCCCAAAAGAAAACAATGCTGATGAAGCTTTTGCATTCTGATTCTTGACAGAAGTCTATACCAGATCGTCAGAACTTCTGCTAAACATTATTTGTCTCAGGAATGAATCCAGTTGACAATTCTGCATGAAAAAATAAATAAAAAATAAGAATAAGTTCGCTGAAGTCTCAATTTACAATCAACACTCAAATGATCCATAAACATGCTTGCACGTGTACGTGTCAGAATGATCATGAACCAGTTAGTTTGGTTTGTTTAATGTTTAGCAAGCTGAGCCAATATATTTATTACTATTATTACTTTTTTAATCTGGAAATGCCTATATAGAAAGGCGAGTTTCCACATTTAAAATACTATAGTAATTACAGTTTTTCCCAGTGGCTTTGGTGCATTTCTCACAACACTATTTACATTTGCACAACAGTTCATGCATTTCTCAAAAAATTAGACATTTGTGCACATCAATTGCTTTCATACAACTCTCTGCTGTTTTATAATATTATCATTTGCTTATGTCATGTCAGTCAAAATGAACTAAACTTAAAACTAATAGTCCTTATTTCATTACTTGAGTCATTACATACAAAACTGTTGAACTAGTTGTCAAAATTTGCAAATACACTGAAAAAAATCATTCAGAGATGATTCCTTGGATTTACTCAATTTTTTTACGTTAAGTGGCTGTAAACAATTTATTTGGGCTGAATTTAAACAAACAAATTAAGTAGAATTTTATTAAATTTAATTTGTTTGTTTAAATTCAACACAAATAAATTGTTTGCAACAGTTTTGCAGACATCATTTTTTTCAGTGTACTTGCTTTTGAGGAATGAGCTTTCCATTTTGAGCAAGTGACATGCTTTTGCAGGTTATCAACTCGGTTTTGCAGTTTGCACTAATTGTTTTGAGAAATGCATTAACTGTTGTGCAAATGTAAATAGTGTTGTGAGAAATGCACCAAAGTGACTAAGAAAAACTGTAATATACTATAATATTTTAATGTATATTATAGCCAAAAAGATATGACTGCATTTTACAGAAAAAGAAAAAAAGGATTAAAGATTGCTGTGGGATTAAAGAGAAGGTGGTTTCAGAATTGTTTTTGAAAATCTCGCTGCTTTACATTGCTGTACATGTATGCTCTATGGTTACACTATCTGTATTGCCAAGCAACAGCAAAAACAAACGTTCATGATTAGGCGTATTTATTTACATAAATTACAAACTCATGATGCATTTTAATCAGCCACGAACTTGTTCGCAGACTCGCGCTTGTAATAGTCATACACATTATCAAATTTAACATATAACATTTATAGTTTTTATATTTCAAATATTTTAAGTTTAAAGAATATTTAATAAAAGGCCTAGGTGTTATTTGTTTAGCCAAAATTTAACTTACCTACACCAGTAGAAATAGAATAACCACTCCTCGTTGGTTAAATGTAGTTTGTTTCCTCTACAAACGGAAAATGCGTCCTGTTTGTCGAGCATTTACTGCATGTGTGTGAATATAGGAGCGACTGTGTACTTTGCCTCGATCGAGTCAGAGTAAACTGATGCATTTACATAGCAAGTTTAACTGTCTTTCTTTTTACAGCCTATCGTCCCATAAAGTTATACAATAATTGTGATAACGTACGTAAAATTTGTATTATTTTTCTTATTCATAATTTTTATCATTATTATTATTATTAGCTGGAGTTCCAAATGAGCAGATCAGCTACAAATGGGTGACATGAGCTCCAAGCAGGCTGTACAAAGCTGGGGCTTTTGATTTATTTATTTAATGGATTGTAAAAGGCACAGAATCTAACCTATATATTTTATTAATGTCTGCGCCTACATCCTAAACAAACCTGTTGTGTTTGTTACACACTCACCGCGGCCGCCATCTTTATCCGGTAAAATTCCAAATGGGGAGCTACTGTTTTTCTTTTATCAGATATAAAATACAACAATGCTGGTATTTATAACAATTTACAATACAGCATTGTGACTTAAAGTATATTTACTAAATACTGATTGATTGTAAGAAAGCACAAAAAAGACTCATATAAATGGAATATAATTCACAAGGGTGGGAACAAAGAAGGAGAATTATTTACCTCTATGGGAGGTTCATAAGAGAGAGAAATACAAATCAACAATTAGAGCAGCAAAAACACCGTGTGGAGCTTTAGCAAACTCTCTGACCTTCAACTAAATTAATGAAACTAATGGCTTCCATTTAATACAAGTACAACTAATAAAACATGGTAATTCAACAGACTGTCATTTTTACTAGCACATATGATCCCATATTTTAGAAACCAGAAAAAAAATGTGTTTTTGTAAAATTATGCTACATAAAACATACCTGCACCTAAACTAAAACATTATTCATATACTGATTAAAATACTAATTCAATCTCTTCCAGCAGGTGGCGCCTTTAGAACAGCAGGATTGACTGTGTTGCCCAGTGGTGTTGCCTTGGTAAGATACTGCAGTAAACAAGCCTGAATTCAAATCAATCTAGCACGATTTTGTCGATTTCATAAACTTCACCATCCTAATATTCCTATTATCCTAATAGACCAAACTTCAGCTTACAGCTACACATTGCAGTATCAAAAATCACACAAAAAAATGATATCTTTTAAAACAGAATTATATTACAAACTTTGATTCAATTTATATTTAGGATTCATATTTGCAAACTGTTTGCTAAAAACATAAATTAATATATTAATATCTGAAGTGGGGAAGCGGTAATAAACTAATTTGAATGTGTGTTAGTTTGACCAAATGTGTATAATATTATAATGCAAACAAATGTTTACACTTTCTTTTTGGTTACATTTAAGAATACATTTGTGCTGTAAATTTTGCCTCTATTGGGTTACTTAATTTCAGTTTTTTACTACTTGTCCTATTTTGGCACAATACCTAAACAAAACTTCAGCAGTTTTTCTAAGGGTATCCATCTCACATAACATTTAGCTTATATGTCAAACATATTCTGCCTTCCGGCCCTGTCTGTGTACCAAGCCTTCATTCTTTTGATAATTCTTTTGAAAAAGTATATTTAGATATAGATTAACTATATCTATCAACTATGTTTATTTACTAACTAACTAAATAAAACACTAATAGACTACAAGAAGAGAGTTTTTTAAACAAACAACATTACATATTTGTTTATTCTCAACATTTTATTTAGATTTTTTTTTTTTAATTTAGCAGTTTTTCTTAAAACATAATGACTTCATTCATTAATTTTCTTTTCGGCTTAGTCCCTTTATTAATCTGGGGTCGCCACAGCGGAATGAACCGCCAACTTATTCAGCATATGTTTTTATGCAATGGATGCCCTTCCAGCTATTCCAGGGAATACACACCCATCCACACACACATACTCATACACTACGGTCAATTTTAGCATACCCAATTCACCTATTCACCTGTCTTTGGACTTGTGGGGGAAACCGGAGAACCCGGAGGAAACCCACGCCAACACGGGGAGAACATGCAAACTCCACACAGTTGGATGCCAACTGACCCAGCCGAAGCTCGAACCAGTGACCTTCTTGCTGTGAGGCGAACGTGCTACCCACTGCACCACCGCATCGCCTATAATGACTTTATTTTGAGAACTTATTTTATTAAATATTATATATTAGTTATATATATATATATATATATATATATATATATATATATATATATATATATATATATATATTATTTACAGGCGGTCCACAGTCAACTCAACTCAATCTGACCTCACCAAAAAATATCTCTTTTGAACATGAAATAATACAAACTGTTTTCATATTTCCTCCATTATCAAAGTGGATATATTAAGGTATAAGCATCACTGGTAAATTAAAACAACAACAAAAACAGCAATCCTGTAAATGCTGTTATTATATTCAATCATCATTTTTATCAAAAATCTAAATCAATAAATAGCCTCAAAAACATGTAAAAACGAGTTCTCTTAAACCCTCTGACTGCTGTTCAACCGAACAGTTGACCATGTTTTTACTGTTTTAAATAATGACTGTTAAAGTAATTTAAAGAATGACTGTTTTAAACAATGGTTTACACACACAGCATTGTTGGTTTACAAAAAAATCAAACAAACATAATTCAATGGCAGTCTGAGAGGGGCTTTTTTTTCGCCTCCCTCTTGCCTAATGTATCTTATTAATTTTCACGATAGAGAGTGCAGGGTTTTTATATATATATTTTGGTGGGGGAACAACCCTCAGATGGGAGGGGACATGTTCCCCCTGTGATTTACGCCATGGGTGCGTCGCAAATCAAAAGCATCAGAATAGCAGCGCTTTAATAATGGCCTTAGCAGAAGGCATCGTGCATATCAAAAACAGGCAAAGCAACAGATTAATATTTTTCAACATATCCCACATTTTTAAAGAAAATTTTTAGATGTAATCCCATTTGTAATCTTAAGATTTTCAAAAGTAACTGTAATTTAATTACACATTTTTTTCTCAGTAACTGTAATGAATTACTGTTACTTTTATTTTGTCATTAAATTACGTAACGCCGTTACATGTAACTAGTTACTCCCCAACACGGCTTATTTCCTCTTTCTAAAAGCTACCTCCCCATTGACCTTTCTTCCCCTGAAATGTGTGACATTTGTGTATAGTAGGGGGAGGTCCAATTTCACTGTACGTAAAAGTGTATGTGACAAATAAAGGCTTTTTTCATCATAATCCTGTTGCACTACTACACTTGATTTTGGTTTTATTGTAAAACAAGAAAACATGTTAAATGAGAATCTGAAATATTTTGTGGCATACTTCAAAAAATAAAAATGATTTAGTGTTCAAAAATGGTTTGTTTTGAATATTTTCTAAAATAAATTGGTCTTACACTTCATATTTTCAGATTTTTCATAGTATATGTATTAATTACAGTACTTTTATCATAGACCGACATATCAACCATGAAATGCTTTGAGTTAAGAAATGCAATCCAAACATTTTTTTTCTTGGTGGGGTAGTGGGTTAAAGGAAAAAAACAAAAGCCTGTAATAGGCCTGCAAAAAAATTTTCTTCTGAACCGTGGGTATTAATTTATTTGCAGGCTTAGTCACCATGACTGAGGTTTGACAGGCCACCATGACTCACTATATGACAGTGTGACATAACTATAAATGATAAACAGCAGTTATAGTCAGACAACTTCTCATCTGAACACAATCACAAGTTCATGCAGTATGGGTACATTTTCGTAGCAAGATAAACATGACTCTTATGACTCTAGATGCTTTGGATGTCGACAGACATAGTACTGACTTGTAACAATCGACTCTGGCTCACAAACTGTACACACAAACTGCCTTGGTGGAAAAGGTATACTGGTGCAAAAGGAGCAATCAGCCAATGTGATTGTTTCCTTCTACATACACTCACTGGCCACTTTATTAGGTACACATTACTAGTACCGGGTTGGTCCCCCTATTGCCTACAGAACTCCCTTATTCCTTTGTGGTATAGACTCAACAAGGTACTGGAAATGTTCATCAGAGATTTTGGTCCATATTGACATGATAGCATCACGCAGTTGCTGTAGATTTGTCGGCTGCACATCCATGATGCGAATCTCCTGTTCCACCACATCCCAAAAGTGCTCTGTTGAATTGAGGTCTGGTGATGTGGAGGCCATTTGAGTACAGCGAACTCATTGTCATGTTCAAGAAACCAGTCTGAGATGATTTGCAGTTTAATGTCATGGTGGATTATCCTGCTGGAAGTAGACATCAGAAGATGAGTACACAGTGGTCATAAAGGGATGGACATGGTCGGCGTTGACACGATGCTTAATTGGTACTAATGAGCCCAAAGTGTGCAATGTTGTTTCATGTTGTTGATGCCAAATTCTGACCGTACCATCTAAATGTCTCAGCAGAAATCGAGACTCGTCAGACCAGGCAACGTTTTTCCAATCTTCTATTGTCCAATTTTGGTGAGCCTGTGCGAATTGTAGCCTCAGTTTCCTGTTCTTAGCTGACAGGAGTTGCACCCGGTGTGGTCTTCTGCTGCTGTAGCCCATCCACCTCAAGGTTGGATGTGTTGTGCGTTCAGGGATGCTTTCTGCATACCTCGGTTGTAACGAGTGGTTATTTGAGTTACTGTTGCCTTTCTATCAGCTGGAACCAGTCTGGCCATTCTCCTCTGACCTCTGGCATCAACAAGGCATTTGCGCCCACAGAACTGCCTCTTACTGGATATTTTCTCTTTTTCAGGCCATTCTCTGTAAACCCTAGAGATAGTTGTGCGTGAAAATCCCAGTAGATTAGCAGTTTCTGAAATGAACACCAACACCAACAACCATGCCACGTTCAAAGTCACTTAAATCACCTTTCTTCCCCATTCTGATGCTCGGTTTGAACTGCATCAGATCGTCTTGACCATGTCTACATGCTTAAATGCATTGAGTTGCTGCGAAGTGATTGGCTGATTCGAAATTGCGATAACGAGCAGTTGGACAGGTGTACCTAATAAAGTGGCCATTGAGTGTATGTGTAGGCTAATGCTCTGCTAATCCACTCAAAGAATAACAGAAATTTGGATATTTTCTTTTATTACAGTACCTCAACTCAAGGCGATGCAGTGGTGCTGTAGGTAGTGCTGTCGCCTCACAGCAAGAAGGTCGCTGGTTTGAGCCTCGGCTGGGTCAGTTGGCGTTTCTGTGTGGAGTTTGCATGTTCTCCCTGCATTCGGGTGGGTTTCCTCTGGGTGCTCCGGTTTCCCCCACAGTCCAAAGACATGCGGTACAGATGAATTGGGTAGGCTAAATTGTCCGTAGTGTATGGGTGTGAATGGGTGTGTGTGGATGTTTCCCAGAGATGGGTTGCAGCTGGAAGGGCATCCGCTGCGTAAAAACGTGCTGGATAAGTTGGCGGTTCATTCCGCTGTGGCGACCCCAGATTAATAAAGGGACTAAGCCGAAAAGAAAGTGAATGAATGACCTCAACCCAACTCATGAGGTTATATATTTAGATTGTCATCTAGACTTGTTTCCATTTCACTATTAAGCAAGCAAATTTTGAACCAGTGTTATGATTGACTAAATGAAAACATCTTTGACAGCTGTTAGACTTGACCTAGAAAAGCAGGACACTTCAGTTCAGAAAAGGAAATGAGGAATACATGTAAATGAGCAGAGAAATCAGAATCGGGCTGCCCAATCATGTTCCTGGAGACCTACGGCCATGATCTACAATTTTAACAAGTGAAAAATGTCCCTGGATCAACATCTTGTTGTTAGTTTATGTTACCTTTACACTTACAGTCAGGGCGAGGTGCTTCTAGATCATTGCTACATTGTGATCTATTACTTCCTTCTGATATTAAGATTTAGTGTTGTTGCGTCCCAATTCGCATACTATCCGTCCTAAATAGTATTTCAAACTAATTAGTATGTCCCAAATCGTAGTTGAAAAGAGTATGTCAAAGGTTCCCGGATGGTTTACTATTTCTGATAAAAAAATTTAAGTGTATAACCGTCCATACTCTAACCGCTGATATTGCCCACAGTACATTGCGCGTTGGACATGAATTCGATTAAAACTACAAACGCGGGTGAAAAATGTAAATAAACTACAAACATGGTGGACGCGCGAGACCAACCATCAAGTAGAGAGGCTTCAGTAAAGATGTTTGTATGTCTATTGATTAATATCTAGCTCACTGGAACATGTTTAAATTGCGTTTTCCGTTTTATATTTCATCTGCAACAACAATACTGAACTTATATAAAGACGTGTTTGGACAGGTGTCTGAATGCTATCCAAATACCTGAGGAGATTTCTCTGCATGAAAGACTCGTGAATGGCAGATTAACCTGCTGCTGCTTCTCAAATAAGGTAGGAAATTAAATACGAAAGAAATTCCCTACTGAAAAAAACAGCTTAAACCAGCCTAAGCTATCCTATATATATGTGGATGATGTGTCGATTGACAGGGCTTAACTAAGCAACACTCTAAGCAACAATCTGTTAATGAGGAAGTAGTACATACCAAAGCTTGCATACTCTTCTGTTACACCCTCAAAAGTATATTTGTCCTTCACAAAAAAGTACATAGTTTTAGTGCGTAGTATAAGTATGCGAATTCGGACGCAGCATAAGTTTGAATTACAATTTAAGAGAGAAATATTCATGGGTCAACAAAATATGATGACCCAGTAATGTGTCTTACAAAAAAGATACATGTACCCTTCTGCAAAGTAAAATTCTAATCATGATCAAACACAAATGATCCCCTGCAGCACTTTTTTATTATAGATGTGTTTGACACAGTAGTCTCCAGTGGTTCTTTGGGGGTGGTTAAAGGGCTCATACAATGTCATACAATCTGATTTATTTGTGAATAGTAATTGCATTCAATTAATGAATGAGTATCTGAAATATGAGCATTAAAAAGTAAATAAAGAAAGTTGAAAGAACAGCCTTAGGGCCTAATCCATATCCACAACTGTGCAAACAAATGGCCTCAACAGATACAGAGAAACTGAGGGGAAAAAGTTATTTAATATAAACTAAAAATGAAAACAAAACAAAAGAAGCAACTGTGATAAAGTGCTGTAAAACCAGTAAGGAATGTACAATCAGGAAACAGGAAACTACATTTTAGAAAAATAGAGTTAAAATAGAGTCTTAATAGTGAAGTGAACTGAATATGGATTGAGTATTTTTGGGTGACCCAATATCTGGCCTTGTTTGGATATGATCAACATTCACTTCATCTATGACCAGTGGTGTAAAGTAACAAATACTGAACTACCTAAAGACATGGGCAATTTATAAGGGCACACTTTATTTTAATGATCCGTTTGTTGAATGTAAGTTACATTGCAACTAATTCTCATTAGAATATAGTATAGACTGTTAGGTTGGGGGTTAGGTTTAGGGTTAGTGTAAGTTTACATGTACTTGCAAAGTTTCTTATAGTCAGTTAAATGTCTGTTGAAGGAGCAGCATCAACAGATATTAAGCAGACAGTCTACTAATACTCAAATGGACCATCAAAATAAAGTGTTACAAATTTATAATTGCAGCAAACTGTTTGGAAGCATTAAAAGTGTCCAAGAAGATGTCCAAAATCTTTACACACATTGACTCAGAGACTGTTTAGATGCATGTCACTGATGAGAAGCTGACGGATGTTTACTGTATGATGACCGAAATGGCCTTAAACACCCAGCAGACACAAGACGTCAACATGACATGAGATTGACGTTGTTCCCCAATGTTGTGGGGACGTTGCATTTTGTTTGGAAATGAAAATCAAGTTGATGTCAGAACTAAACATCAGGCCGATGTCAATGCCCAACGTCCAACCTAAAATCAACCAAATATCAGTGTCTAATGATGTTACAGTTTGACGTTGTGTGGACGTTACCACTATGACGTCTATCAGACATTGGATTTTGGTTGCCATATACCTGACAAATAAACGTCAGTATTTGACGTCAGTATGACGTTAGTTTAAGATGTTGGCTCAACTTTGGATTTTGGTCACTTTCCAACACAACTTAAAGGTGCAGTATGTAAGTTTGACACCCAGTGGTTGAACTAGGTATTGCACTCCTAGATCAAAATAAACACACGCGTGGGATGCCAGATTGAGTACAGGAGCGAGTGATTTAAACCGTGTTCTAAATAAAATCAGCGACACGCGATAGAAGGAATATGTTCCATATTAAAAGGAGTTTTAGTTTAACCAACACCTCGAATTGAGATATTAGAAACGGTTTCTATTTCTCACAGCTCAACATGTGAAACCTATGACAGTGCACCTCAGGTAAGCCTCGTGAATTTTATTCAGTGTTAAATACTAACAATACGAGTTTGAATGGATTCTAAACCTTACCGTTTCGTGAGTGAGTGCATATTCTGTGCTTCTGAAAGGCTGTATTTACATTTCTGTCGCGTTTCGTCTGGTGCAAACAGCCAAACTGCTGTTTGCGTGTTGTTAGGACACGAGATTACAATGTAACCTGCTCACCTAATGTTTACGTTCGTAATGTTTATATCATTTGCTAATTAATAACCTCATGTGAAACTGAATCTGTCTCATTTCGACGTCTGATACTGTCCATTTCGGTCACGGGCGCATGCTTTCAGAGCCTTTATGAATGAATGAATGAAATACGCTGTTTTCCAACAAGGCAACCCGGAGTGCTGAAATATAATTGGCTAAACTGGCATAGTGCAGGTTAAATTGACCTAAACAAAGACAGCGTTCCGGCACGGAAAAAACATTTTCAAAGCAGAATATCTGACTTCAGCATTGTTTTTCAGTTAAACAAGTATGTTCACTTGGGATGTTTCTTAAACATCTGCAAACATATTATGGTATTTTTATGCTTTAGAAGAGTCACAAACTTACATACAGCACCTTTAAAATTAACCAAATATTAACGTCAATTGACATCGTCATTGGACATCAAAATAACGCTGTCCTTAGACGCTGGCTAGACATTGAATTTTGATCACCTGACATCACAATCTAAATCTAACCTAATATTAACGTCTTATGGCCCTGTGTGCCTGCTAGGCAATAACTAATTGCACTACAGAATGTTACATTTACACACACCCACAAATTAGATGTAAATGCATCAGCTTTTTACAGCATAATACTCACTACTTACTACTCTTGAGTACTTTTGAAAGGTTTACTTTTTACTCATACTTTGAGTCATATTTACAACAGATACTTTTACTCTACTTGCACTACATTTTTAGCCAAGTAATGGTACTTTTACTCGAGTATGATTATTCAGTACTCTTTCCACCACTGTCTATAACTCATTAGAATTTTTTGCTCACCAGTGCGTCATAAGTCATACAATCTAGAGTATTTGTAAATGACAATGAATGGCATTTAAGATAAAGTTCTGTAAAATCAGTGAGGATTATACAGGCAAAAACAGCAAACCACATTTTGCTTAACCACATTTAACTATGCAACCAAACTGCTTCGTAGCGAACTGTATGCGTCAACCCAAGCATATTTCTCTTTTGATATGTGTGCCAAATTTTTAATAAACACGTCATGACAAATAAACAATGAATCTGACAAGTTATTTTTGTCTTGTTCTTTTTTGTCAGTTGGTGAGAGCAACAATTTAAACTTGGATAACCTTGCTCACTACTGCCAACCTTTACCCGGCAGTTAAGTCACAGCTGAGACTTAAAAATACTACAGTAAATAGTTTTTTGGACCATATTATAATAAAGTATTGGTCACACTTTATTTTGATGGTATGTTTGTTGAATTTAAGTTACATTGCATCTACATGCCAACTAATTCTCATTAGATTATAAGTAGACTGTTAGGTTGGGGGTTAGGTTTAGGGTTAGTGTAAGTTGACATGTACTTGCAAAGTTTCTTATAGTCAGTTAAATCTCTGTTGAAGGAGCAGTATCAGCAGATTTTAAGCAGACAGTCTACTAATACTCAAATGGACCATCAAAATAAAGGGCTCGATAATCAGGCTCACTCCTGTTGATGTCGTCAATCTGGCATCCTGTGCTTACATGTGTTTTGAACCAGGAGTGCAATACCTAGTTAAAACACTGGGTGTCAAACTTACATACTGCACCTTTAAGGTGGGGATAAATACCACACTGACCCACTGTCACTCTGTAATGAGTTGAGGACAATGGAGTTGAGGATCCAAGTGCAGTTTATTAAGAGATTCATCAGGCAAGCCAAGGTCAAAACAGGGAGCATGCAGGTAATCCAAGAGTGTAGTCAGAATATAAGCGAATGGTCGGGACAGGTAGCAAAACAACATAAACAAAGAAACAAACAAGGGTCAAGACACAGTAAGGCAGGACAAGAAAATCTCACCCAAAAATAAAACCAGTTGAGGATGCTTTGGTAAATGCACAGCTTTAAGGAAAGTAAAAAGATAAAATCATTTATGACATTCTTTCAAATTGCTTTTCTTTCTTGTTTCTAAATCGCTTGTGGCCTTGAGGTAACTCCAGAAAAATTCAGAGATCCTCTCTTTTAGCAAATAATAACTTGTCACTCATCCAGAAGTGTTTCAGGTTTATCATATTCAAATAACTTAAAGTCGGTTTCATAAAGACTGTACAGCTCTCTTCTGTCAGCTAAGGAAATGTTTGCAAACCATTCTCGCTCCCAGTCTACTGCAGTCCTGTTCTCATATCCTGGAGGAAAGTGAATCTGTTTATCCAGCCCAAGAATCTTCAGCAAATGTTCTGTGTCCTCATCAAGAGTTTCTAGTTTCCCAATAAAGTCATAGTCAATTTGGCATGGATGGCAAATTCTGTGAATCTGCTGCCAATGGTCATCAAATGGCTGCTTTTGTGTCTGTGGATCTAACAGATACTTAATAAAGTGAGTAAAGGACGGTCTGATACCTGCACTGAAGGCCTCTTGAGCCGAATCAGGAGGCTGTGAAATGTTAGCATAACGCTGAAGCATTGTGGAGGCAAAATCGGAGTAGTAATAATCATTAAGCTCAGCAAACTTGTCTCGATAAGCAGAAATAAGGCGCACAAAAGGATCCCGTACAAAGAGGAACTTAGTGTAGTTCTTCAGCTTGTGATGCATCAGAGGACGAGCGTATCGGCCATGGCGCATCCTTAACTTGTTGAATGTCTTATGCACTGTAGAATTATGGATTACGTCTAATGGTATGTCAAGAAGATCCAGATATGGAGCTCCATCAGGTGCCTTCAGGTTCTGGCTTAGGGCAAACATGACTCGTTTCCAGTTGGTACAAGCTACCTTGGGTACGTAACAGTAAATAACACGGTGATGATCGTCCACAATGAGATGGTTCAGAGAATTGTCAGGAATCTGGTCAAATGTGATTGATTTATCTGTGAAATTCAGGCTGCTATTGGCCGAGCAAAGCTCTTTAATTAGATGTTTACGATGTGCTTGACGCAGTTTGAGATGTGTGAAATCTTTTGATGAAGCCATGTGCAGGTAAGTCCCAACTCTCACCTCATCCCAGCAAACTACTAAGAACAATGTGGTGAATACTGCTCCCAAAAGAAAACAACGGTGATGGAGCTTCTGCATTCCCATTCTTGACAGAAGTCTATCCCAGATACTCAAAATAGAACTAATGCTAAACATTATTCCTCTCGGGAATGAATCCAGTTGACAATTCTGCAAAAAAAAAGGAATAAAAAAATAAGAACAAGTTCGCTGAAGTCTCATTTTACCATCAACACTCAAATGATCCATTAATATGCTGTATGTGTTAGAATGGTTTACTTGAATTATGGTCATGAACCAGTCAGTTTGGTTGGTTAATAAATGTTTTAGAAAGCTGAGCCACAACATATTTTATATATATATATATATATATATATATATATATATATATATATATATATATATATATATATATATATATATATATATATATATATATATATATATATATATATATATATATATATACACACACACACACACACACACACACACACACACACACACACACACAAAATATATAAAACATTTTTTTTTAAAAAACATTTTTTAAAAACTTTTTTATTCTGATAGACAAGTTCCCACATGAAAAAATACAGGAATTAATAGTAAATACTTTAGTGTTTTTGATCCAAACTATGGTAAAGGGTATTATACTATTTAGTATTTACAATACCTTTAATAAATGCTTAAGCATAGTATTAACTAGTAAATTGATTAAACTGCATGGTTTCCGCTACATTCATTCTTCCATGGCGGGGCGCCACACCAAAATGCATGCCACCACGGCTACATTACAGCTTCTCATTCAAAACATACAGTCATTGTTGTTGTTTTTATTAGCGGGTTATAATTGCACTAAAACGTATTAAAAGGTAAGTGAATTATAACAGCGCAAACTTTTCTGTAATCGTAGTAGTGCTGTGCGTTATTTGTTTAACCCTTTGAGGTTACATGCTTACTGACAGACTGACTAACTGACTGACTGACTGACTGACAGGTGCATGATGCGTGAGGCTAGCAAACACGACGTAGCTTTCAGTTAAGATGAGCACAGTTTCAATAATTTTTATTTGTTTATAGATTAAAGTCTATTGTTCTGCATCCAATGACTTTATCTTGCTGGAGTTTATAGCCATTTTCCTTTACTTCAGGATGCATTAATGCCGCCCTGTATGTCTGTTGGAGACATTCATAAATATTCTTAGCAAATCTAATAAATGTTGGAGACATACTCACTACATAAACGCGCTAAATTGCACTTCAGCAACGTTTATTTGAGAGCGCACAAGAAGATCCGGGCTTGAGCAGCGTATATTTGAGAGGGTGTGCAAAAGGTTTTGTGCATGAGCAGATGAAATCGGCGCGCCAGCAAAAAGATTTGCATGCTCATATTGCATAAATGCGATCTCGACTTGTAATACTGCGCTCATGACATTTCTCCATTTGTCATTGAAATAACGCCATAGGTAGTTGGTAGATTCGTGTAAAAGGTCTGCCGCCACAGCTGCAAAAAAATCCTAGAGGAAACACTGAACTGTATTAAATACTATAGTATACTTTATTTTTTACTACAGTAATCTGTAAACTTGTAATAGTATTAGAAATAGTGCTCAGCATAATTGAGTACACCCAATTTTGAACGATGGATCAGTGAATATAGGCAATGTATTTTGGTGCATTTAAACAAAACAGATTTATTAAACAGATATATTTATTAAAATAATATTTTAGTCACCAAACATATTAAGAAATTGAGAGATAATACAATTAAATTCAAGAAAAATATTGCAAAAAAAATTACAACCTACAAAAAAATTTCAACAACATTTTTCCTTTTTTTTTTTTTTTGCTTCTCTTGATTTTTCCTCTCTTTTAAATTTGTATTTAATATTTTTATATAACATATACATTTGAGTGTACTAGTTTTTGGACCGTTATCGTATGTTATTTTGTTAGATAAGCTCCAGATTTGGCTTCAGTACTGACTAATCTAATGTATATGCACAAATATAATATTGTATAGCTTCACATTAAAAATTTGAATTTAAAAGATAGATTTGTGAGGGGTGTACTTATATACACTCACCGGCCACTTTATTAGGTACACCTTACTAGTTCTGGGTTGGACCCACTTTTGCCTTCAGAACTGCCTCAATCCTTCATGGCATAGGTTCAACAAGGTATTGGAAATATTCCTCAGAGATTTTGGTCCATATTGACATGATAGCATCAAGCAGTTTCTGCATCCATGATGCGAACCTCCCATTCCACCACATTCCAAAGGTGCTCTATTGGATTGAGTTCTGGTGACTGTGGAGGCCATTTGAGTACAGTGAACTCATTGTCATGTTCAAGAAACCAGTCTGAGATGATTCGCGCTTTATGATATGGCGCTGGAAGTAGGCATACCATAGATGGGTACACTGTGGTTATAAAGGGATGGACATGGTCAGCAACAATAGGCTGTGGCGTTGAGACGATGCTCAAATGGTACTAATGGGCCCAAAGTGTGCCAAGAACATATCTCCCACACCATTACACCACCACCACCACCAGCCTGAACTGTTGATACAAGGCAGGATAAATCCATGCTTTCATGTTGTTGAGGCCAAATTCTGACCCTAATATTTGAATGTTGCAGCTGAAATCGAGACTTTTCAGAGATTTTTTCAGATTTGCCAATCTTCTATTGTCCAATTTTGGTGAACCTGTGCAAATTGTAGCCTGGTTTCCCCCTGCATGGGCCTTAAATCTAAGCCGTAGCCCAACCCTGGCCTGAGACGCACAGGCTGTAGCCCAGCCCTTGTCCGCCACATCAGAATTTTTGGCCCGAAGCCCGTTTTTTTCCCGCGAAACAGCTTATACTGTTACAGCCATTAAAATAGACCAGATTTGTATTTAATATAAAGTTGATGTTTTTTCATTTTGTTTTTTTTTATCAGAAATAATTTAGAGAAATGTTTTTTTTTGTTTGTTTGTTTGTTTGTTTATTTAAATGCAAGTTTTAGTTTAAGTGACATCGATATTCAAGCGCTATGTAGTCCACAGCGAGTTTACTCGGTTTAACCCAGTGGCGCCTGCAGCCGTATGGCTGTACGCACTGCGCGTACCTACCATGAGAGGGCCCAAATTAATGCAGCCTATTTATTTATTTATTTATTTATCACATCATTTAAATTGATTGTTTTATTAACAGTATACACTACAATCTGAAATCGTTTTTATTTGCATTTTACAATTACTTTCTTTGACAGTGCTTTAGTACTTAAATATTTATAAATTTTCACTTAAAAAGAAAAAGAAAATCACAATATTATTAAAGTTGAAATTGTTTTCGTGTGAAATGTCATGTGATCAACAGGAAGCTCGCAGTATCTCATTTCTCATATGCGTTCTATGTTCTCTTCCAAGGTATACTGCGACCGGTCACCCCAAGAACGCAAATCTCTGAACAGACACAGCCACCATGGCCTTTGCTTCATTGCCTGCCCCATTATATACCTGATTTATTTTGGAAATTGAACCGTGAAAATGAAACGAAACTAACGTTATTCTTCAGCCGTAGCACAACTAGGAGGAAAAATGACGACAAGAGACATCGCTTAAGTGCTAATGATGATGTCAATCTAATAGCACATTTATCAAAAATAGACAATTACAGATTAATGAACATCGTCTACTTATATGAAATATTTTAGTTTTTCCTAGTTTTACAGACCCGTTTTTTAGTCTAAAACGCATTTTACTGAAATGCAATAGTACTTACTGTAAGTGTCTTTCACTGACATTTTGCACACTGTAATATTTTTTTTCCTGAGACATGTTTATAAAAGTTATGTCCTAATTAAATTAATCATAGTGTAATAGAAGCTCTGGACCCTTAATCTCAAATGTAGTATTTGATTGTTTTAGTACTAAATGTACAAATCTTTACAAAAAAAGCACTATATTTCGCAGTATTAGAATGAAAGCCCCTGCAGTATGATCAGAAGGTGACAAAAGTCTTAAGCATTTAAATGGCATGCTTTTAAACTGGATAAGCAAAAGGTGTCTTATTACTCTGTAAACAGGGCAGCATCAGTCATGTTAAATTCGCCGTCTCCCTCTGTCTCATCAAAAAGGCGCTTATTTTATTATTGGGCAATGACAAGAAATAATATAGGTCACGCCTCCTGACACATGAAAACGAAAGTAACGGCTGTGGTTTAAAAATTTACGAAGTAGAAAGTACAGATATTTGTGTAAAAAATGTAAGAAGTAAAAGTAAAAAGTTGTCAAAAAAATAAATAGTGGAGTAAAGTACTGATACCAGAAAAAACTACTTAAGTACAGTAACTAAGTATTTGTACTTCGTCACTTCCCATCTCTGGGGAGAGGCAGACGGCATCAGGCGCAGCTCGTTGAGAAGAGTAGGGATGGTACAGTACGGACACAGGAGAGTCTATAAAAATCTTCAATAACACCAAAAAAAGTCGCTAGATTTGTCGCTAGTCGCTTTTTTAAAAATTTGTCGCTAAGGGGGTCTGAAAAGTCACTAAACATAGCGACAAGTCACTAAGTTGGCAAGACTGCCTTCCTTTAGCGTTTTTCACAGTTTTAAGTTCGCTATTGGTAATCTTTTCTTTATCTCCTCTATTGTATGTGGCTGGAAATCTCTATGCGCAAGGCATCACCGGCGGCCCGAAGGCCGATATGCTAGCTAGCTATGCCTGAGGGGCATAAAAAAGTCGGGCCCCATCGGGCTCAAATGCAGGGCTCTAATGCTGCGTTCACACCAGACGCGGAAGAAGCGTCAAGTGCGGGTGATTTACATGTTAAATCAATGCAAAGGCGCGAATAGACATCCTGTGGCGCGATACGCGCAAATGGCTTGACGCAAATTGAGCGTTTTGCGCGTTTGACGCATGCAAATGCTCAAATCGCGTGAATCGATCGACTTCAAAAATCTGAACACCGACAACAGTTCATCAAACAGGGCTGGGCTTAGTCAGAAGCACAGCTGAAAGCCTCCGTCTTCCAGGTTAAGTTTCTGGAGGAGTTTATGAGCTCACAGAGCTGGGTGCACCTCTGAAAGTATCTAGTGGACTCAGACACTGCTCCAAACGTATCGACACTGTTTTTCAGCCTTCATAAAAGCGCATAAACACAGTTATTTTCTCAATAAAATCTATGTTAGCCATTTAGCAACAAAGCTAAAGTCACCGGGCAGACAGAAGCCCTGCCCATCACGCGAATCCGCGTCTGTTCTGAAGTGAATTTGACGTGCGAATGAAGCGGAATTTGACGCACGAATGAAGCGGAATTTGACACACGAATGAAGCGGAATTTGACAAGCGAATGAAGCGGAATTTGACACGCGAATGAAGCGGAATTTGACACGCGAATGAAGCGAGTAAACTCAAATGTTTACGCGTCTATTTACGCGAGAATAGCGCAATTTATTCGCACGTTCCACGTCTGGTGTGAACACAGCATAAGGAGTGGCACCCGGTATGGTCTTCTGCTGCTGTAGCCCATCTGTCTCAAATTTCAACATGTTGTGCGTTCAGAGATGCACTTCTGCATGTATACCTCGGTTGTAATGAGTGGCTGTTTGAGTTACTGTTGCCTTTCTATCAGCTCGAACCAGTCTGGCCATTCTCCTCTGACCTCTGGCATCAACAAGGCATTTGCACCCACAGAACTGCCGCTCACTGATATTTTCTTTTTTTTTCAGACCATTCTCTGTAAACCCTAGAGATGGTTGTGCGTTAAAATCCCAGTAGATCAGCAGTTTCTGAAATACTCAGACCAGCCCGTCTGGCACCAACAACCATGCCATGTTCAAAGTGACTTAAATCACCTTTCTTCCCCATTCTGATGGTCGGAATTAAATACTTAATTAATCAAAGTAATTTTTTTTCATGCATGACTCTGCAGTCTTCATAAACAAGATAATTATATAACTTAAACTCAAAATAATCATTCATTTTCTTTTCGGCTTAGTCCCTTTATTAATCTGGGGTGCCCACAGCAGACTGAACCGCCAACTTATCCAGCATATGTTTTACACAGCGGATGCCCTTCCAGCTGCAACCCATCACTGGGAAACATCCATACATACTCATTCACACACATACACTACGGACAATTTAGTCTACCCAATTCACTTACACCACATGTTTTTGGATTTGTGGGGGAAACCGGAGCACCCAGAGTAAACCCACTCCAACACAGGGAGAACATGCAAACTCCACACAGAAACTCCAACTGACCCAGCCGGGGCTCACATAGCAACCTTCTTGCTGTGAGGCGAACGTGCTACCCACTGCGCCACCATGCAGCCCATACTCAAAATAATCATCCTCGTTAATTTATTTGACAGGGAACTTTGTATTGTAGTGGATAACACATTTCTAACGTTCAAGTACATCAAGGCACATTTTTACACCTGTAAACTTTAAAGTCAAATTTTTTGCCCTCCCATTAATTTAAAATAATGTTTTCCAAGTGATCTTTAACAAACCAAGGAATTTTTTTTAAGTATTTCCTGTAAAAAAAAGAAGTAATAATAATAAATAATAAGTCTTTTTCTTATAGTTTATTCCTTAAATAAAAGCAGTTTATTATTTTTAAAAATACAATGTTAAGGTCAGTATTATTAGCCTCCTTAAGAAATATTTACTGTATATTTTTGATTGTCTACACAACAAACCAGTTATACTATAACTTGACTAATTATTCTAGCTGTCCTAGTTAACATAACCTAGTGAAGTCTTTAAATTACACTTTAATCTGAATACAACTATCTTGCAAAATAACTAGTAAAATATTTTGCACTGACTGTCACCATGGGAAATATAAAAGGTAGTTATTAGAAATTAGTTAAACTATTATGTTAAAAAAACGTGTTGTAAAAAAATCATGCGTTGAAGACTCGTATGTCATACTGACATCTAAAATGAATAAAGGCAAAACTAAACGAGTAGAATATTACTTTCAACGTGACTGAAAACTAAATTTGATCAATGTGTTACATCTGTTCTCCGGTACTACTTGCCGACTGTTTGTAAATTCAAGACTGCATTTCCTAACGTAAAACTATATAGCCTACACTCAGCTTCTGATTAATTATATGCAGAGCCGAGGACATCCTCTATTAAAAGGTACTTTAAAAAGTCTAATATAATCATCAGTGGACATTTTGATAGTGTTTCACAACATGAACATGCCTGAAGTTGAATCTTTTTATTAATTTGGGGGTTAACTTTTGAATGCGGGGAACTAATGCGTCCAGAGGGAGCGCGCGTGAAGGCAGAGAGAGGGAGTGCACGTGAGAGCAAATGCGCGCGACACCTAGAGCGCGCGAAAGAAGCTCCAGTCATTTCTCCGCAGTTTGCCGCCAATGGCTGATATCACTTCTCCGTGAAGTTTTGACACAAAAATATCACGCGGGGGCCCCCCGCAGTGCGTGCCCTGCGGGTCCGTCCGCTACGCCACTGGTCCTGCGCCTTTATTTATAATGTACATAGCACATGTGGTCGGGACATGCTAATGTGAAAGTGGAAAACATCCTCGCATGCATTCAAATTGATTTTATAATATTGCATAAGCTACTGTCAGTAGCTTCCTCATACGTGCAAATGATAGGACTACACAATAGCATTATATAAGGATACACAGTCTACAATAGCCTACATCACTGAATGCCGTCCGGAATAAAGCAGTTATGGCTGCCTGTGCACGATGATGAACAATGAATGGGCAAACAATCAAGTCATCTGCTTTGATGACGATAAACCTTACCATGACACCAAAAAAATCTTCGGATCTACTCAAATTACAGCAGTGGCGCCCATTTGAGCTAGGAAAATCATCACACCTTTTACTACATATTTACGTCTTCGCCAAAATGCTACACTTGCTGTGTTTATCGTCAAGCAACATAATTTTTTTAAGTTTAAGTGTAATTATTTAGATAAATTACTAACTTATGATACACAACCAGAACATGTTTGCAGACTCGGGCTTATAATCAAGAAATTTATTTAACAGTTAAAATAGGCTACTTTATAAGTTTACATATTATTTAATTAAAAACATAGCCTATGTGTTATTGGTTTAGAAATTAAACTCACCTACACCTTTAGAAACAGAATTTATCCACTTCTCGTTGGTTTAATGCAGTTTGTGCGTCCTCTACAAACAAGCGGCGTCCTGTCTGCCGAGCATTACTACATGTGTGTGAAAATGGGAGCGTCTATGTAATTGCTTTGGACAAGCAAGAGTAAACTGATGCTTTCATTCTTACGACTGCGCATTTGCATACGTTTACAACAACTGTGTCGTTCCATAAAATAACAAAATACTTTATAATAATCAGACAATTGTTTTTTAATTCATCATCATCGTCAACAATATTATTATTATTATACATTTTGTTTATAGGCTTTTCTGCTGTCGCGCTTTCACAAAAATGTTTTCACCACGCTCAGACAGCACATCCAGGGAAAAGGAACAGCACAGAAGACAACCAAGACCTGACAACCACAGAGAACTAAATACACAAGACAATCAACAAGACAAACCTAAAACAATTTAATCGGAGGTCGGAGATCAGATCAGATCCACATGGGCTGTACAAACCTCCTAGAGTTCCTGTTATTTGTTTGTTTTAATATGACATTTATTTAATATGACATATAGGAGAAATACACATGTACGCTGTAAAAAATGCAGGGTTCCACACAATTCATTCATGTTACCCTAACACAATCGATTAAGTTAACTTAACACATTTAACAAATTTATGTGGATTGAAGATTAAAAAAAAAAATAAAGTTGTCCTAATGAAATCTTAAGAATTGTGTTGTTTCAGCTTATTATAAATAATTAGTTTGAACAAGCAAAAAAAAAAATTTGAGTGTATGTAACTATGTGACACTGACAACAGGGTGAGGATCCAAATGCAGGGTTTTATTAAAGGGATGGTCAGGCAAGCAATGATCAACACAGGAGCAAATAGATGTATGAGGGCAATCCAGAGTCGTAGTCAATATAGCAGGCAGATGGTCACAAGGATGGCAGCAGACAGGGAGAAACAGACAATCAAGGCGAGGGTCAAAAACACGGCAAAAACAAAACAAAACAAAAGGAAACGCTTTGAAATATCACTGAAAACAGATAACAAGACTCGGCAACTGGAGTGAGTGTGTGTGCTGCTTATGTACTGTGTGTAATCAGTTCTTGAGCAGCTTCAGCTGTGGGATGTAATCAGTGATGATCTGGAACCGGTTGTGTGTGTTGTGCATGAATGGAGTTGTAGTCCATTAGGTGGAGGATATGTAGTCCAAAGTGAGTGCATGTTTACCAGCGATCTCTGGCTGTAGATCGCTGGTGATCGTGACAACATACACGCAGATGCACACACAGACAGACACAAAAACAAACAGCAATTCTGTAAAATGAAGTTATATAAATTTTATTTATGTATTTTATTTTCCATATTAAAATCATTAAAGCCTCAAAAACACGTAAAAACTAATTCCGTCAGTCCCTTAATTTATGATATCTAAAATGGCTTTTTTAGATTCTTGATACCTGCAGTTATTTTAACATGTATACATTTGTTATTTCTGATATCTAAAAATATATTTCTGATATCAGCAATTCTTATTTTACTAGTAACAATTACTTTCCTGATATCAGAAATTAACATTGTCACTTTAGTGAAATTCTATTTTATATCAAAAATGAAAATTTTTACTAGTAGCAGTTCAGTTGTTGATATTAACAATATAATTCATGATATTAACAATTAAATTTTGATATCAACAATTAAATTGTTAATGTCAGGTATTAGCATATTAATTTAAATGGCAGCTTTATGGTGACCCTACCCAGGTAGCAAAGAATTCTGGCCCAGATTTGGCATAAATCTGGCACAGCAGGCATTCATCCGGCACTGGCATACAGCATGTGGGCTAAACATGGCCCTGGTTTGGCAGAGGTGGCACTGTCTTTAGAGCGGCACACACTACTTGGGTAGATGTAAAATGTAGTATTTGGCCCAGATGTTAATGATTGATATGTGGGCCATGTAAGTTTGCTCTATCTTGACCCACATTTAAAATACATTTTTATTAGTTTAAAATAAAGAAAAAAAAATCTACCAATTAGGTCACTTTGAGAAGAAGCACGCCCATAGCACGCTTAAAGCACAGTGATCCATGGGATTATCAATTTCATTGCAGTTGTGACACACCAACATATCTGGCCCAGTTTAGGCTTAGTTATGGGTAACTTGGCTGAGATATGGTCCATGTTTGGCCCTTGTCTGGAAGCCAGACTTGGTCCAGTCATGTTCTGTAATTCATGAGGGCAATCCAGAGTCGTAGTCAATATAGCAGGCAGACGGTCACAAGGATGGCAGCAGACAGGGAGAAACAGACAATCAAGGCGAGGGTCAAAAACACGGCAAAAACAAAACAAAAGGAAACGCTTGTGGGCCAGGCAAAAGCTTATTGATTGGGCCAGAGCTGGGCTAAAGAAGTTTTGCTATGTGGGTAGTAAATATTACAGATATCAACAATTAAATGGTAGATATCAACAAATCAATTTTTAAAATGAACAATTACATTCTTGATATCAACAATTTAATTGTTAATTTCAATAAACTGCATGAACTGTTGACATCAAGAATTCATATCCTGAAAAGAAGTAAAAGTCAAAACGACTTGCCATAATCCCCACCCAGGCAGCAGAGAGCAGTGAACACTGCGTAGGGACCTTTATGTCAGTGGTGTGAAACAGCTCTGGACTGGTTTTAGTTTTTAGGAATGTAAACAAACCAAAAAGGCCCCGCCTAGCATTGCTACGAACATCCTCCTAAAACTGAAACTGGAAGTAGTTGGCGTCCATATTTACATTTTAAATCCGTGTTTTATTAACTTCTTTATGGTTGAGAAGGAAAATATGATGTTGATATCGGTCTAGTTTTAAAGGGCAACTATGATGAAAATCAACTTTTGTAAGCTGTTTACTGTGTATAGTGTGTCCACTGTCATATTGGAGTGATTTAAACTCAACAAGTCTCTTTTTTAAATTTCCTGACGTTAAAATACCAAAATCCCAGTGATTTTGAGGCCCACCTCAACGAGACATAGGAGTGTGGGTTTCCCACCCAACGAATGGATAGACAGGTTTTTATAATAACATAAATACACATGTCCAGAACATTTTTTTTGCAAATAAACTGGGATTAAAATATTTGTTCCAACTCTTTGTGATTTTTATACGTTTTATAAGCTTAAAAGTTTTTAAAACAGCATGTTTGCTACAGTATCGAATTCTTAACCGCTATAATCACCACGGCCGCATGGTGTCAGTAAACGCGCATATGTGTGTGTGCGTGTGCGCGTGCGCGTGTGCGTGTGTGTGTGTGTGCTGCAGATGGCTTGCGTGTGACATCATTTCAGAAAGTCTTAAATAATCCACCACAAATACATAAAATAAACTTACTTTGTATTTTTGACTAATGAGCTGTATTTCAGTCCGAGTCTGTCTTTGTTTATCTGACATGGCATGATGAGAAGCAGACAAGTGGAATGGTGTGCAGGGAGAAGCAGCTCATTTGGATTTAAAGCCACAGGCTACAAAAACAGCTATAATGTAGTCAGAGAACAAAATGGGCAGATTCTGGAGGCTTTAATAAATAATCTGATGGGTATTTTGAGCTGAAACTTTAGACACATTCTGGAGACACCAAAGGCTTATCTTACATCTTGTAAAAGGGGTAAAATAGGTGCCCTTTAAAGAAAACTGATTAGACAAAGCAATTAAGAAATCCCCATAAACTTTTTTTCATCCACTTGATTTGTCCAAACATGGACAAATCACACAAAATCAACCACACACTGAATGCATGCGTCGACCGAATAAGAAGCACGGCTCAGAAGCTGAAATATTGACGCCTGGCTGAAATGGGAACTTAGGCCTACTAACATCACTGAATGCCACCCGGAATCAAGCAGTTATGGCTCCTAGCAGTTACGGCTCAGAAGTGGCTTATACAGTGCATCCAGAAAGTATAGTGCTTAATTTTTTCCACATTTTTTTACAAACCAAGCATGAACACAAAGGAATTGTCTGTAGACCTCCAAGACAGGATTGTTTCGAAGCACAAGGCTGGGGAAGGTTAGAGAAAATTTTCTTCTGCTCTGAAAGTTCCAATGAGCACAGTGGCCTCCATCATCCGTAAGTGGAAGATGTTTGGAACCACCAGGACTAGAGCTGGCCGGCCATCTAAACTAAGTGATCGGGGGACAAGGGCCTTAGTCAGGGAGGTGATCAATAACCCGATGGTCACTCTGTCTGAGCTCCAGCGTTCTTCTGTTGAGAGAGGAGAACCTTACAGAAGGACAACCATCTGTGCAGCAATCCACCAATCAGGCCTGTATGGTAGAGTGGCCAGACGGAAGCCACTCCCCGCCTGGAATTTGCCAAAAGGCATCTGAAGGACTCTCAGACCATAAGAAACAAAATTTTCTGGTTTGATGAGACTAAAATTGAACTTTTTGGAGTGAATGCCAGGCACTGCTCATCACCAGGCTAACACCATCCCTACAGTGAAGCATGGTGGTGGCAGCATCATGCTGTGGGGATGTTTTTCAGCAGCAGGAACTGGAGTCAGGATAGAGGGAAAGATGAATGCAGCAATGTACAGATACATCCTGAATGAAAACCTGCTTCAGAGTGCTCTTGACTTCAGACTGGGTCGACGGTTCATCTTTCAGCAGGACAATGATTCAAAGCACACCGCCAAAATATCAATGGAGTGGCTTCAAAACAACTCGGTGAATGTCCTTGAGTGGCCCAGCCAGAGCCCAGACCTAAATCCTATTGAACATCTCTGGAGAGATCTGAAAATGGCTGTACACTGCCGCTTCCCATCCAGCCTGATAGAGCTTGAGAGGTACTGCAAAGAGGAATGGGCAAAAATTTCTAAAAGACAGGTGTGCCAAGCTTGTGGCATCATATTCAAAAAGACTTGAGGCTGTAATTGCTGCCAAAGGTGCATCAACAAAGTATTGAGCAAAGGCTGTGAATATTTATGTGCATGTGATTTTTCAGGTTTTTTATTTTTAATAAATTTGCAACAATTTCAAAAAATCTTTTTTCACATTGTCATTATGGGGTATTGTGTGTAGAGTGTTGAGGAAATAAATAAATTTAATCCATTTTGGAATAAGGCTGTAGCATTAAAAAAAGCGCTATCAATACTTTACGGATGCACCGGCAAAGGCCTCTATTGCTTGTTTAAGTTGACCTTTTTGTATTAAATGACACAAAAAGAAAAATGTATTGTCTTTTTAAATTATTTTTGTAATTTTAAGTTAGAGAGTGGCAAAGCTTTTTTATATAAATAAACATAAAACAGGGCAACCCAGTGGCGCAGTAGGTAGTGCTGTTGCCTCACAGCAAGAACGTCGCTGGGTCGCAGGTTCGAACCTCGGCTGGGCTGGGTCAGTTGGCGTTTCTGTGTGGAGTTTGCATGTTCTCCCTGGGTTCGCGTGGGTTTCCTCCGGGTGCTCCGGTTTCCCCCACAGTCCAAAGACATGCGGTACAGGTGAATTGGGTAAGCTAAATTGTCCATAGTGTATGAGTGTGAATGTATGTGTGGAAGTTCCCAGAGATGGGTTGCGGCTGGAAGGGCATCCGCTGCGTAAAATCGTGCTGGATAAGTTGGCGGTTCATTCCGCTGTGGCGACCCCGCAAGGGACAAAGCCGACAAGAAAATGAATGAATGAATGAACATAAAACATCTGAGCATATACTGTAGGACGAGTTTGACGCAACAGAATTTGATTCAATTTATATTTAGGATTAATATTTGCAAACTGTTTTGGTAAAAAAAAGAAATCATTAATTCATTAATATCTGAAGTAGGGAAGCGGTAATAAACTAATTTGAATATGTGTTAGTTTCACCAAATGTGTATTGTAGGCTATAAAATTATAATACAAACAAATGTTTACACTTTCTTTTTTTTTTTTTTTTTTTTGTTAATTTTAGGAATATAATTATGGTATTTGTTGTTTATTTTGTCTTTATTATTGTGTTATGACAATTTTTTATTTATTTTTTTGTCCTATAATGGCACAATACCTAAATGTTGAATATATTTTTATATACATACACAGCAAGTTTGGTCCCTATAAAAATAAAATTTGTGTTGGCCCTCTAAGGTTTGGAGGTGTTTGTGGTATGGATTGTTGGACCAGCTGATAGTATCTCTGCGTGAGACTTAGAATCAGCAAATTTAGCATTTTGCGTCATAGGTGCCCTTTGGAGAAACACAGCCTAAATCAGTTCAGCACCACTGCCATGAACAGCACTCGCAGCACCTGCTGCACCGGCCCTGCATGTGTATCAAGCCTTCATTCTTATAATAATTTACATGAAACAATACATTTAGATATAGATTAACCATATCTATTAACTATATTTATTAACTAAATAAAACACTACTAGGCTACAAGAAGTGAGTTCTTTAAACAAACAACATTACATATTTCTTTATTCTCAATATATATATATATATATATATATATATATATATATATATATATATATATATATATATATATATATATATATATATATATATATATATATATATATATATGTGTGTGTGTGTGTGTGTGTGTGTGTGTACATGTTTTTGTGACATATCAGGACACAAATCTGTATAATGACATAGGTATGACACAGGTATTACAAAAAGCAGGTGAAATATGAGGACATTGGTGACGTCCTCACTTCTCAAAAAGCTTATAAATCAAACAGGATGGGTTTTTCAGAGAGTAAAGCTGTACACTGTCTCCTGTGAGGGTTGGGTTTAGGGGCAGGGTGGGGTGAGGGCAATATAATATACGGTTTGATCTGTGTAAAATGAATGGAAGCCTATGTAATGTACCCACTTTTCACAAAAACAAACGTGTGTGTGTGTGTGTGTGTGTGTGTGTGTGTGTGTGTGTGTGTGTGTGTGTGTGTGTATAAATAGTTATAATTAATATAAATAGTATTTGCAAGCGGTCCTCAGTCAACTCAACTCAATCTGGCCTCATCAAAAAATATCTCTTTAGCACACAAAATAATACAAACTGTTTTTCCTCTGTTATCAAAGTGGCTATATTAAGGTTAGCAACATCATTGGTAAATTAAAACAATCCTGTAAATCCTTTCATTTTATTCAATTTTAAATTTTTAAATGTATTTTTATTTTTTATATCAAAATTATCAAAAAGCCTCAAAAACATGTAAACTAATTCCCTCAGTCACACAGAAATGCCAACTGACCCAACCGGGACTCGAACCAGCGAACTTCTTGCTATGAGGCGACAGTGCTAACCACTGACCTACAGTGCTGCCCCTTTGCCTTTTTTTCTTTTCTTTTATATTTAGAGAATATAAGAGTATATGCAGTATGGGTGATTTGTTGTGGCATGACCAACACAACTTTTATGACTTGGATGCTTTAGATGTGGAAAGACAAAGAACTGATTTGTAACTATGGGCAGAAATTGGTGGAAAAGATTTACTGATTGAAAAGATTCCACTATGGTGGAAAAGATTTATTGGTGGAAAAGGAGTATGTCTTCAGCCAATTTGATTGTTTCGTTCTACGTCCGTGTAGGCTAATCCACTCATAGAGTAATACAAATCTGGATTTAATTTTTATTTCGTTAGCCCAAGTCATGGGGTTGTATATTTAAAATGTCATCTAGACTTGTTTTCTCTTTTGATATAACACAAACTGATAATAAGCTATGTTTGACAAAAAAAAAAAATTCTTTCACGGTTGTTAGACTTTATGATCTAGAAGAACAAGAAAGTTTTGTCCACTGAAAAGGAAACGCCATCATCTTCCTTAAACCAGAATCAGGGCACCCAATCCTGTTTCTGAAATCTACATTTTTACAAACTGAAGAATGTTCCTGGATCAACATCTTTGTTAGTTTATCTTACGTTTAGGCTTAGAGTCAGGGCAAAGCGCTTCTACATCACTACTACAGTACATTGTGATGTATTACTTCCCTCAAATATTAGAATTAATTTTTAGTTATAGGGTTGGGTTTAGTATTAAAGATTAAGTTTGGATCACAATTTCAGAGTGAAACCATATTCATGGATTAACAAAATAGGAATGTGTCTTCTTCAAAGTAAAATTCTAACCCTGATCAAACACAAATGATCCCCTGCAGCACTTTTTTATTACAGATGGGTGTGTTAGGCCGTACAGTTACAGTTACACGATGTACAGTTGCCTTGAACTGGGCTAAAGCACGCTTGTCCCCCTCTCCCGTCTCCCCCGATGGCCCGCACTCACATTACATTCGGGCTTGGGCGCGCTTACGTAATCGATGATGCGTTGTTCAGTAAGCGCTCTCGCTCAGCACAGTGGAAATTTCTTTAGTTATATCGTTTAAGTCGTTTGATATGCAGTGACACGCAGTCTAATATTTTGCCGAACAGATCAGCCACTTTTAACGCTCATAAACAATCATAAAGTCCTCGTGCTGCAGGAATTAGGAGGTTTGCTGAAGCTGCAGCTGTGGTGTAGTGAGGGATTTGCGTCTTTAAAAATCTACGACAGTTTGCGTTCATTGAACAGTAGGAATAATTAATTAATCCATATGAAACAGTCCCTTAAAAGTCACGTCTCGCTTTCAGTTTCGGCCTCAGGCACGCTTGCACTCACACTATAAGCATACCGCGCCCAAGTGAACCGCGCTCAGGCCCACCTCCTCCAACCGGGCCAGGGCCGCCCAAGTAAACCATGCCTGAGCCCGATTCAGAGCACTCACACTTCTTAAATGATCCGGGAAACGGGCCTGGGCACGGTTCGGATAGCATAGTGTGAGTGCGCCCTTAGACACATTGGTCTCCAGTGGTTCTTGGGGATGGTTAAAGTGCTACTGTATTTAGCACTATACTATAGCTGCTTGTAAGCATTATTGAACAACTTTAAGTGCTAGTTAGAACTGTTTATAGAGTGTATATAGTGAACTGAGTATTGTTTAATTGATTTTTTTTTTGGATGAACTACCCCTTTAATCATTTAATCTGCCAAGACCTCAATATCTGGCCTTGTTTAGATATAATCAATAATATTCACTTCATCTGTGACTCGTCTGAATTTGTGTCATAAGTCATACAATCTGAAGTGTTTGTGAATGACTATCTAATATAAACTAAAAATGAAAACAAAAGAAGCAATCATGATAAATTGCTGCAAAACCAGTAAGGAATGTGCAGTCAAAGACAGGAAACAGGAAACAAAATTTTAGAAAATATCTGAACTCAACATTTAACTATGTAACCAAACTGTATGTGTCAACACAATAATATTTATTACTTTTTTTTTGAGTAGCAAATTTCTGATAAACAAGTCATGTCAGTCAAATGAACCAACCTGACAGTTGTCCTGTTCTTTTTTCAGTCGATGAGAGCTGAATGCTTAATCTTGGCTAACACAGTGCTCGCTACTGTCAACTTTCTGAGGTTGCTATTGTAATACAACACCTATAGTAATACAAACAAATGACCCATTACTCTTCTAATATAACTATAGGGTATATTACAATATACCACAGGTAATTGTAGTAAAAACTGAAAGTATACTACAGTATTCGTTATAGTTTATCATTTAACCATAGTTAAAGGGCACCTATTTTACCCCTTTATCAAGATTTAAGTTATGTTTTTTGTGTCTTCTGAATGTGTCTGTAAAGTTTCAGCTCAAAACACCCATCAGATTATTTATTATACCTTTCAGAATATTAGAATTTTCTGCTCATAACCCTATATAACTCTTTTTGGTGCCTGTGCCTTTAAAGCTAGTTCTCCCCGGCCACCATTCCCACGTGCCTGTCAGAGTGTGCCTCAATCTCCGTCTTGGCGGCGTCAGATAAACAGCACAGTGACAGACATGAAGGAAGCAGATCTCACATAACGTTTGTGAAATACTACAGTAAGAACTTTCGCAATGATTATTTGATGTGTTTGTTGAGTTGCAACGATGAGTCTCACACAATGTCATTACAAAGTTCACCCACGCACACACACACACACACACACACACACACACAGCGGGGACACACACACACAGCATTGTTTTTTGCATGCAAATGTGACAGGATACAGGTTAATATCCACTGCTGTATGGATATCTGTTATGTTCATGTACAAAATAAACCTGATTTAACGTCCACAAACCGGGATTGAAGCGTTTTTATTTTATAATTGTACTGACATGCGGCTGTGGTGATAAAGATGGTAAAATCGCTGTAATTCATTACAAACATGTACTGTTTTAAAAATGTTTTAAACTTGTGAAACTCATTCTTGATAACATTTGATGATGATTGATGATCACAGAGTGCTGAACAGATCTTTTAATCCCAGTTGCTGTGTGCACGTCCTGTCTGATTATACGCGTTACTACAGAGACATGTTAATACGTGGCTGTCTATCTATTCGGTGAGCGGAGAAACCGCACTCCTACGTCATGTTGCGGTCGGCCTCAAAATGGGAGGGATTTGGGTCCTATTTTAAGATCAGAAAACTTAAAAAAAAAAAAGGCTCACTATAACTACACACAGTTCTGTCCAAACAGCTTACAAAAGATGATTTTCATCATAGGTGCTCTTTAATACTACATTATACTGTAACATTCAAATAAAAACTGTTGTAAATACAATATATACAGAGTACAATATGCTTCATGATTCAAAAACACTACAGTATTTATTAATAATTACTACAGTATTTTTTAAAGGGAGGGATAAATACCACACTGACTCACTCACTATATTCTTTTTACAAGTTACAATCACAAGTACAAAAACAATGACAGAAAAGAAAAAATAGATTAAAAATGTTTTTAAAACCGTTTAAAGCAAATCATCTCTGAAATCCGTTACTATCAACAGTATAGAAGATTTTCCTTATAAGCAAATAAAATGCCTTGCTATCAACAGAAGAATGAAAAAAGGAAGAAAAAAAAACCTCACCCCAAAATATAACCAATTGACAATGCTTTGGTAAATGCACAGCTTTAAGGAAAGTTTATTTAACCTCAGCTTGTTTAATTAAATGACAGTCTTGACAGCATTTATCAAATATTGTTTTTAAATTGCATGTGGCCTTGAGATAAATCTAGAAAGAGCAACCGGAGATCCTCTCTTTTAGCAAATAATAACTTGTCACTCATCCAGAAGTGTTTCAGGTTTATCATATTCAAATAACTTAAAGTCAGTTTCATAAAGACTGTACAGCTCTCTTCTGTCAGCTAAGGAAATGTTTACAAACCATTCTCGCTCCCAGTCTACCGCAGTCCTGTTCTCATTTCCTTTAGGAAAGTGAATCTGTTTATCCAGCCCAAGAATCTTCAGCAAATGTTCTGTGTCCTCATCAAGAGTTTCTAGTTTCCCAATAAAGTCATAGTCAATTTGGCATGGATGGCAAAGTCTGTGAATCTGCTGCCAATGTTCATTGAACGGGTTCTCCTTCTCAGTCTGTGGATCTAACAGATACTTAATAAAGTGAGTAAAGGACGGTCTGATACCTGCACTGAAGGCCTCTTGAGCCGAATCAGGAGGCTGTGAAATATTAGCATAACGCTGAAGCATTGTGGAGCCATATTTGGAGTAGAAGTACTCATCTGGCTTATTAAATTTGGCTCGAAAAGCAGAAATAAGGCGCACAAAAGGATCCCGTACAAAGAGGAACTTAGTGTAGTTCTTCAGCTTGTGATGCATCAGAGGACGAGCGTATGGGCCATGGTGCATCCATAAGTTGTTAAATGTCTTATGCACTGTAGAATTATGGATTATCTTTATTGGTATGTCAAGAGGATGCAGATATGGAGCTCCATCAGGTGCTTTCAGGTTCTGGCTGAGCACAATCATTACTCGTTTCCAGTTGGTACAAGCTACCTTGGGTACGTAACAGTAAATAACACGGTGATGATCGTCCACAATGAGATGATCCAGAGCTTTGTTGGGAATCTGGTCAAATGTGATTGATTTCTCTCTGAAACGCAGGCTGCTATTGGCCGAGCAAAGCTCTCTTATTAGATGTTTACGATGTGCTTGACGCAGTTTGAGATGTTTTGATGAAGCCATGTGCAGGTAAGTCCCAACTCTCACCTCATCCCAGAAAACTACTATAAAAAACAATGTGGTGAATACTGCTCCCAAAAGAAAACAACAGTGATGGAGCTTTTGCATTCTGATCGCAATGCAATACCAGTCTATAAGTCTATACCAGATCGTCAGAACTTCTGCTAAATATTATTTGTCTTGGGAATGAGTCCAGCTGACAATTCTGCAGGAAAAATGAATAAAAAAATAAGAACAGGTTTGCTGAAGCCTCAATTTACTGTCAACACTCAAATGATCCATTAATATGGTGTATGTGTCAGAGTGGTTTACATGAATTATAATCACGAACCAGTTAGTTTGGTTTGTTTATAAATGTTTTAGCAAGCTGAGCCAATAAATATTATACAGTATATATAAAATATACAGTGGTTAATAGTAAATACTTCTGTGATTTTTAACCAAACTATAGTAAAGTGTATTATACTTTAGTATTTACAACACTTTTAATGAATGCTAAAGCATATATAAACTACTAAAATGATAAACTGAAATATATACTGTAGTATACATTAGTTTTTACTACAGTAAACTGTGACGTATTGTAGTAGTATTTGATAGATAGATAGATAGATAGATAGATAGATAGATAGATAGATAGATAGATAGATATATAGATAGATAGATAGATAGATAGATAGATAGATAGATAGATAGATAGATAGATAGATAGATGATAGATAGAAAGATAGATAGACTGTAAAAAGCAATAGCTGTTCTCACGAATAAAATCAAGTGCAGTTAACTTATTATGAAAACGTTTGTTCACCTTACACTATTTAAACAAGTAATCCCAACTTTTTAGGACATTAAGTTGTTAAACTAAATAGATTCAAGTAATCCTGACCTACAATAATATGTATTTACAACTTTTGAGAGGTCGTGTCAAAAGCGTGTTAATGATAGAGAATGGTGATGAGAGCACTGAGGTGGAAGAATTAAAACTTAAGCATAATCAGACATAAGCACAATAAATCTGAGAGCTTTTTCAATTCTTTGATGTTCAAAATTTATAAATATAGTATTATTATATATTAATATTAATACATTTAATAATATTATTATTAAGATTATATAATAAATTATATTATAAAAATGTTTATATTATAATAATAAATACAATAATATATATATATATATATATATATATATATATATATATATATATATATATATATATATATATATATATATATATATATATATATATATATATATAATTTATTTATTAAAGAGCAGGTGGTATAATCTGACCGCTTGTTGAAAATCTGACTGCTTTACTGTTTATTATCATATTTACCATATTTGCGTCTAATTACCAGAAAGTAAAATAGTTTGGAAGTGAAATGGTGGGACAAACCTAGTTACACTTTCTGTGTGCGACTGTACTGCCAAGCAACATATAATTTTTTTGAAAATTAGGTGTAATTTTCTACATAAATTACTAACTCTTGATGCACTTTAACCAGCCACGAGCATTTGCAGTCGTGCTTGTTATATTCCTACTACAAATATTTTTATTATATTTATTATATTATATTATATATTATTATTATTATATTATTAATATAGTTCTATTTATAATATATTATTAATTTAAAATATTTTAAGTTTAAATATTATTTAATTAAAAGCATAGCATAGCAAAGCCTATAGGTGTTATTGGTTTAGGCGAAATTTAACTCACCTACATCAGTAGAAATAGAATATATCCGCTCCTCGTTGGTTTAATGCAGTCTGTGCTTCCTCTACAAATGCAAAAGGCGTCCGGTCTGTCGAGCATTACTGAATGTTTGTGAAAATGGGAGTATGGAGCAACTGTTTGCCTCGGGGGAGTCAGAGTAATGTTTACATTCTCATGAGCGTGCATTCACATAGGCTAACATATGTTTAAAACAACTGTGTTGTTCCATAAAATAATAAAATACTTGATTATAATATTCAGACAATCATTATTTTTTATTCATCATCATCATTTTTATTATCAATAATTATTAATATTATGCATTTTATTTATGTTGTGTGCTTTTCTTTTATGCACCTGACTTAATGTTACAAGATAAACATCTTTGTTGTTAGTTTATGTTATGTTAAAGTCCAAAAAGGTGTGGTGTACTATTAGATTAGATTAGATTCAACTTTATTGAATCTTGTGTATACCTAGTCCAAAGTCTTGTTTCCCCGTGTGTGGCAGAAAATGTTTTGATGGAATTTGGGAAGCACTGTTTTTAAGTTTGAGTGATTAAAATCCCCTGCAACAATAAAAGCAGCCTCCGGGTGAGCAGTCTGTTGTTTGCTGATGGCTGCATGAAGTTCATTCATAGCAAGCTTGGCATCAGCATCGGGTGGAATATATGCAGCGATTGTAATGGTAGAGCTGAATTCGCGTGGCAGATAAAAGGGTCTGCATTTGACCATCAGAAATTCCAGATTAACAGAGCAATGTCTCCCAACAATGACAGAGTTTGTGCACCAAGCTTTTTCCCCCGCCTTTGTTTACGATCGCGTCGGCGCCTTCGAGCACTTCCGCCCGGCCGGGCAGAGCGCTCAGCCTCGGGTGTTCTGGCGATCTCTGGAAGGAGTCGAAGATTGCTGATAAAACTGTCCGGAATGCACAAACCAATATCCAAGATCTCCTGTCGGGTGTACGATGTAAAGGCACTACTGTTCCGCACGAACAGACCCGAAATGAGCAGGAAAAATACTGCAAAATTGCAGAAACTGGAGAGACGCCGAGCCTCTCGATGTGTACGCGCCGCCATCTTGTCAACAAAAAAAGCTTAACACAAATTTTAAACATAAATAGGCAAAGAAATGACAAAAGTTCTTTAATTCATTAGCAAAATATATATTTGTTTAACATTAGTTACCTGTAACTATTGACTTCCACAGAAAGAAAAACAAATACTATGGAAGTCAATGGTTACAGGTTTTCAGCTTTCTTCAAAATATCTTCTTTTGTGTTCAACAGGTAAAGGTTGAGTAAATGATGACAATTTTCATTTTTTGGGGGACCTATTCATTTAAAAAGGAAAAATATTTAAACAGATTTGTTCATCTAAAGTGAGATGCTAATAGTCTAATTCTATTTAATGATTTAGGCTTTAGTGCCCCCAGCAGACCCGGAGATTGGGTGAGTACATTAAGCTGTGGTAAAACCAAACTGTTTAACACTATGGTGACTTGTAAAATGAGCCTATTTCCAAAATTTATTTGAATACTGTACAAAACAATCATGTGTCAAGACAGCTATATCAAGCATTGTGTGTTGTTAACATAAACTGTGAATTTAAAATAAAAATAAGGAAAACAAAAGCAAAGCACACTTCTTCAAAAACTCAAATAAGCGACAGTATTTTATTATTAATTATATACCATTTTAATATTAAAAAATAATCAATCAAGTTAGTTACAACATTTTAGTTACCTTTTAATTAACTCAGTAGGGTCGGTGCATACATAGAAACACAGCTTTTTAACTTACTTTCTTTAATGGCTTATTACTTAATAGGCTCCTTTAAACACCACACTCATGCATGCTTGTTTTAAACCAAACTAATTGGAGTCTAGGTATACCACTAAAAACGATGAGGCAAAGACAACTTATAAATCACGTAACGATATGCGATTTAAAAGGGTAACTACTAGTATGTAATAGCGATAGCAGAAGACAGTGTCATTCCCTGTAGTGCTGGGCATGATTAAGACAAATGTCATATACTGTTTTACAGGGGCCATTTTAGGATTTTCATTTTAGGGAAACTCAGCTCCTTATGGGGTAAACAAAAAACAATGTGTAATACTATATATTAATATAATATAGTATAAATTAGGGATGTCCAGATCTGATCACATGATCGGAAATCGGGCCCGATCACGCGGTTCCAGACTGGATCGTAATCGGACGTTTCCTTCCGATTAGGACTCGAATATACAGGGAGTGCAGAATTATTAGGCAAGTTGTATTTTTGAGGATTAATTTTATTATTGAACAACAACCATGTTCTCAATGAACCCAAAAAACTCATTAATATCAAAGCTGAATATTTTTGGAAGTAGTTTTTAGTTTGTTTTTAGTTTTAGCTATTTTAGGAGGATAACTGTGTGTGCAGGTGACTATTACTGTGCATTATTATTAGGCAACTTAACAAAAAATAAATATATACCCATTTCAATTTATTATTTTCACCAGTGAAACCAATAAAACATCTCAACATTCACAAATATACATTTCTGACATTCAAAAGCAAAACAAAAAACAAATCAGTGACCAATATAGCCACCTTTCTTTGCAAGGACACTCAAAAGCCTGCCATCCATGGATTCTGTCAGTGTTTTGATCTGTTCACCATCAACATTGCGTGCAGCAGCAACCACAGCCTCCCAGACACTGTTCAGAGAGGTGTACTGTTTTCCCTCCTTGTAAATCTTACATTTGATGATGGACCACAGGTTCTCTATGGGGTTCAGATCAGGTAAACAAGGACGCCATGTCATTCGTTTTTCTTCTTTTAGACCCTTTCTTGCCAGCCACGCTGTGGAGTAGTTGGACGCGTGTGATGGAGCATTGTCCTGCATGAAAATCATGTTTTTCTTGAAGGATGCAGACTTCTTCCTATACCACTGCTTGAAGGTGTCTTCCAGAAACTGGCAGTAGGACTGGGAGTTGAGCTTGACTCCATCCTCAACCCGAAAAGGCCCACAAGCTCATCTTTGATGATACCAGCCCAAACCAGTGCTCCACCTCCGCCTTGCTGGCGTCTGAGTCGGACTGGAGCTCCTTTACCGATCCAGCCACGGGCCCATCAAGACTCACTCTCATTTCATCAGTCCATAAAACCTTAGAAAAATCAGTCTTGAGATATTTCTTGGCCCAGTCTTGACGTTTCAGCTTGTGTGTCTTGTTCAGTGGTGGTCGTTCTTCAGCCTTTCTTACCTTGGCCATGTCTCTGAGTATTGCACACCTTGTGCTTTTGGGCACTCCAGTGATGTTGCAGCTCTGAAATATGGCAAAACTGGTGGGAAGTGTCATCTTGGCAGCTGCACGCTTGACTTTTCTCAGTTCATGGGCAGTTATTTTGCGCCTTGGTTTTTCCACACCCTTCTTGCGACCCTGTTGACTATTTTGAATGAAACGCTTGATTGTTGGATGATCACGCTTCAGAAGTTGGCAATTTTAAGAGTGCTGCATCCCTCTGCAAGATATCTCACTATTTTTGACTTTTCGGAGCCTGTCAAGTCCTTCTTTTGACCCATTTTTCCAAAGGAAAGGAAGTTGCCTAATAATTATGCACACCTGAAATAGGGTGTTGATGTCATTAGACCACACCCCTTCTCATTACAGAGATGCACATCCCCTAATATGCTTAATTGGTAGTAGGCTTTCGAGCCTATACAACTTGGAGTAAGACAACATGCATAAAGAGGATGATGTGGTCAAAATACTCATTTGCCTAATAATTCACGCTGGCGCCGACGAAGATGGCGTCATATTCCTACAATTAGTTTCACCAGAGAAGAATTGTTGGACATTCGGACACATACACCACCAGATATTTTTCCAGACTTGGACTTATGTGATGTTTTGTTGGACATTGTAGTCGGCGGAACCGCGCTGCTGCTCAAACGCAAGGCACGCAGACGAGGGAAGCGTGCAGGCGCGCTTGTGAAACTCAGAAAGCGCAGTTTACGAACCGCGTTGCCTAGCATCCATCTGGCAAATCTTCGCTCTCTACCCAACAAAATAGACGAACTCATTCTGCTCTCCCAGACAAACAGGGATTTTTCGCATTCAGCTGCTCTGTGTTTCACGGAATTCTGGCTGAACGACACCATACCGGACAATGCGCTTCACCTACCGGGTTATCAGCTGTTCAGAGAGGATCGCGACGAAGAATCGATGCGGAAATCGCGCAGTGACGGGACGTGCTTTTACATCAACGAAAGGTAGTGTACAGATGTAACAGTTTTAAAAAAGATGTGCTGTCCAGATCTAGAAGCACTGTTTATTAACTGTAAGCCTTTCTACTGCCCGCCCGAGTTCTGCTCGTTCATCCTCGTCAGTGTTTACATTCCTCCGCATGCGCATGCGTGCCTGGCGATACAGAAACTAGCTGATCAGATCACGGTGATAGAGCAACAACACCCGGACTCTGTTTTAATCATTCTTGGGGATTTTAACAAAGCAAAACTATCCCGTGAACTGCCAAAATATAGACAGCATGTTACATGTCCCACAAGAGACAGTAACATACTGGATCACTGCTATACCACAATAAAGGATGCATACCACTCTGTCCAACTAGCAGCTTAGGGGCACTCTGACCACTGTTTGATTCATCTCATACCAACCTACAGGCAGAAACTGAAAACAGCCAAACCTGTATTAAGATCTGTGAAAAGATGGACTAACGAAACAGAGCGGGATCTACAAGCCTGTTTCGATCTCACAGATTGGAGTGTCTTTGAAGCTGCTGCAAATGATTTGGATGAGCTCACAGAGACTGTAACATCTTATATCAGTTTCTGTGAAGATGTGTGCATTCCTACCAGGACTCAACTCGCGTACAACAATGACAAACCATGGTTTACTGTAAAACTCAGACAGCTACGCCAGGCCAAGGAGGCTGCTTACAGGAATGGGGAGAGGGCCTTGTATAAGCAGGCCAAATACACACTGGAGAAGGAGATCAGAGTCACAAAAAGGAACTATTCTGAGAAACCAAGGAGTCAGTTCTCTTCCAGCGACTCAGCATCTGTGTGGAAAGTTTGAAAACCATTACAGACTATAAAACGCCATCCCCCAGCACTGTAGACAACCAACGACTTGCAAACGACCTGAATGAGTTTTACTGCCGGTTTGAGAAAACCCCCCACACCCACTCTGAACTGCTGTTTACATCACCATTATCACCTCCACCACCCCCCGCCTCCCCCATACCTGCACTTCAGTTCAGTGAAGATGATGTGTGCCAGGTCTTCCGGAAACAGAAGAGGAAAAAAGCTCCAGGCCCAGATCTTATAACACCAGCCTGTTTAAAATCATGTGCTGACCAACTGGCCCCCATCTTCACCCTGATCTTCAACAGATCACTGGAGCTATGTGAAGTGCCCTCCTGCTTCAAACGCTCCATCATCATTCCCATACCAAAGAAACCCAAACTCACAGGACTAAATGACTACAGACCGGTGGCGCTGACATCTGTGGTCATGAAGTCTTTTGAAAAACTGGTGCTGGCCCACCTGAAGGACATCACTGAACCCTCACTGGACTCTCTTCAGTTTGCCTACAGAGCAAACAGGTCTGTGGATGATGCAGTCAATATGGGACTGCATTATGTTCTGCAACACCTAGACAGACCGGGGACCTATGTGAGGATCTTGTTTGTTGACTTCAGCTCAGCTTTTAACACTATCATCCCAAAACTTCTCCTGCCCAAATTAACTGAGCTCTCTGTGCCCACATCTGTCTGTCAGTGGATCAACAGCTTCCTAATGGACAGGCAGCAGCTGGTGAAGCTGGGAAAATTCTCATCCAGTACCCGCACAATCAGCACTGGTGCCCCCCAGCGGTGTGTCCTCTCCCCACTGCTCTTCTCCCTGTACACGAATGACTGCACTTCGAAAGACTCCTCTGTCAAGCTCCTAAAGTTTGCAGACGACACCACATTTATCGGCCTCATTCAGGACGGTGACTAGTCTGCTTACAGACAGGAGGTTAAGGAGTTGGCTGTCTGGTGCTGTCACAACAACCTGGAGATGAACACGCTCAAAACAGTGGAGATGATAGTGGACTTCAGGAGAAACCCCCACTGAGCATCATGGACAGCATTGTGGCAGCAGTGGAGTCATTCAGGTTCCTGGGCACCACCATCTCTCAGTACCTGAAGTGGGACACTTAAATTGACTCCATTGTCAAAAAAGCTCAACAGAGGCTGTACTTTCTTCGTCAGCTGAGGAAGTTCAACCTCCCAAAGGAGCTGCTGAAACAGTTCTACACCTCCATCATTGAATCAGTCATCTGCACATCAAAAACTGTCTGGTTTAGCTCAGCTACCAAATCCGACCTCCGAAGACTACGTCGAATAGTTCGGACTGCTGAGCGAATCATTGGTACAACCCTCCCAGAACTGTACTTATCCAGAGCGAGCAGAAGGGCTGCCAAAATCACTCTGGACCCCTCACACCCAGCACACTGCCTGTTTGAACTTTTACCTTCTGGTCGACGCTACAGAGCACTGCGCACCAGAACAGGCCGACACAGAAACAGTTTCTTCCCTCAGGCAATCCATCTCATGAACACTTGATGATAGTAATTGTGGAACCAACATTGTAAAAAAGCCATTGTTCAGTTTATGCACATTTAAAAGAGATATTATACAAAGATTATGTCTTCTCTGATTTAGAAGAAAATGTGTGGCGTATTTAGTGAGTCACGCGACCGCGAATCAGTTCAGTTCAGAATTAACCGAATGAAGCAATTGAACGCGAATCGGTTCAGTTCAGTTCAGAGTCAACCGCATGAGTAAATCGAAAGTGAATCATATCAGGAATGGCGATGTGAAAGCAGAGGTCCTACAATCTCATCTGTAACGCAGTAAATACAGTAGATTATTGTCTCGTTCTGTAGCACCTTCACTTTGTGAACTACAGAAGAGTGTATTATAATCTGGATGGACGGCGGATGGGTTTTAATAACGCTTATACGCCGTGCTGAAGTCTCGTGACGATCCTTGAAAGTGCGTCCTTGAGAAACGTGAGTTTCACTCGACAGTATAATATACTACTATTATTGTCAGTTATTTGTGTTTAATTGATGTACAACTGCTGCATTATTAATGTAATGTTCGAGTATTTCATGTATCTGCATTACTATAATCTACATGCATGTTGTATGCCTATGACTCAGCACATTTGTAGTGCTGCGGGTGTCCAGCATACAATGATGAGACCTTATTACTGATCACATTAATTTGTTAATTATAGAACCACACACACCCATGTGCAAGAGTCGTATGAAGCAGCATCATAATTATTCAGCAACATCCACTACTGACTGAAATTCCTGCCCTTCTCATCGCGGGAGGATTCATTGTGCACCAACGGCCCTGAGACTGTAGCTCAAAGACCAGCTTCATTCAACCTCCTGGTATCTGAATATATATAAAGGACTTTTTATAATAGTTTCCTTATTGTTGATTTGTGAACAATCAGTATTATATTTTTTACATTCTATCTTGTGAACTTTTCTTTTCTTATATGCGCAGGCCTACGCTCATTTGATGTATGTTTTGTTCATTTGGATAATATTGTTATTTGATGATGAATATATCCTATTTGAGTAAACACCAACAATTTAGTACGTCTGTGTTTTCTTTCACGGTTATTGGACATCCATAATGTTAATATACATACTGAGACGATTGGCACCGTAACAGTAACTAGTGCAACCCAGTTCTTCATAATAAACATCACTACCTGCTAAACACTTTTTTTATACACACATACACTTATTTAACAACACATTTTACATGCCAATTTGCACATAACAGCTGCACATATTATGTTGTATATAGTAATATAGCTGTACATACACAATTTGTACAATTTGTATATTTGCATTCACTTTTTAAAATATATTTATTATCTGTTTTTGTCCTGTCTCTGTAATTCTGTTGCACTGTAGAAGCTCTCTCACGAAAACAAATTTCTCGTATGTGTGAACATACCTGGCAATAAAGCTCTTTCTGATTCTGATTCTAATTTTGCACTCCCTGTATATATTCTCATTATTTTAACACTATGCGAAATTTTACTGTGGTGCCCCCACAGAGGAACAAAAACACACAAACATATGTATTTATTTATTTATATACATAAATATGCATATAAACACTCACAATTATACTTAAACATTCAAATATTTACATTATAAAATTAAAAACAGCTTTTATTCTAGCCGAAATAAAGCAAATAAGACTTTCTCCAGAAGAAGAAAAAATATTATCAGACATACTGTGAAAATTTCCTTGCTCTGTTAAACATCATTTGGGAAATATTTAAAAAAAATAAATAAATAAATTTCTAAGGGGGGCTAATAATTTTGACCGCCGCTCTCTATACGCAGAGTATGCAGGTTGAGTAGAGGCCCAACTCCAGAGGGGGACACCATCTCAGTTGCTCAAAAAATAAAATAATAATATTTATTTAGTAATATTAACATAAACGGAGTGTAAATAAAAAATATATTGATAATATGTTGTTAAATACATTTAAAAAATCATTTCATGACGAACGAAAAAAAAAACGTGACAATTTTTTTCTGTGTACGCGCATAGTGCGGCCAGGCCAGCTCTATGCCCGTGAAAAGACAACAGCAGGCTGGAGCCGAGAAGAGGAAAACAGTACACGATGAATCGCGTGCATCACTTTCAGGTAACTTATGTCCATCAATCTGGAAAACATGTTTTTGTTTGTTCAAGTAAATTAGTGAGGCTAACGTTTACACTTCTGCACAACTGCACAAATTTGCCTGATTTGTTGTTGTTTACGTTCAGTTTCTTGCTTTGCTGCCATGCAATAGCGCTATAAACTGTGATAGGACATGCTTTATGACTTTCATGTTTGCCCCTTTTGCCCTTGTTGCTGATAATAACACAAACTCAATTATTTTATTAACTTGTGCAATACTTTACATTTCTGTTTGCACACCAGCTACATACACTGCACAATTATTTCACTGTATGTATTATTTATTATTATATAGTTATATTATATAATTCTCTGCAGTTATCTTTGTTTATTGTTTTGTCTATTTCTGTATTTCTTATTGCTGCTTTTCTTTCTAAGAGCTGCCAAGTTAATTCCTTGTATCGCTGCAATAACAATAAAGTCTCTTTAGATCGGTGGATTTTTAATAGGCCGGTTATAGATATATTCCATACATATGCACTCATAAACACATATGATACACTATATGCATGTAAACACTATACTCCATACATATGATACACTCTATACATATACACACATATGATACATTCTATACACATACTCTATACATATGCACACATATATGATACACTCTACATATACAAGCATGATACACCCTATACATATGCACACATGATACATTCTATGCATATGCACACCAGAAACATTCTATACACATACATATATTCTATATACATGCACACATGATACACTCTAGACGCATACACCCTATAAAATACATATACACACACACACTATACAAATACACACTCTATACATATGCACACATGATACAGTCTATACGTACACATACATGATATATATATGATGCACTCCAAACATATACACACATGATACACTCCATACATATACACACGATGCACTCCATGCATAAGCACACATGATACAATCCATACATACACACACACACACACACACACACACACATATATTCAATACATACACACACACGATACACCCTATATATTCACACATGATACACTCTATACATATACACACATGATACAATCTCTCTCTCTCTCTCTCTCTCTCTCTCTCTCTCTATATATATATATATATATATATATATATATATATATATACACACACACACACACACTCTATACATATGCACACATGCAACACTCCATACATATACACACGTTGCACTTCATGCATAAGCACACATGATACAATCCATACATATACACACACACACACATATATTCTATACATACACACACACGATACACCCTATATATTCACACATGATACACTCCATACATATACACACATGATACAATCTCTCTCTCTCTCTCTATATATATATATATATATATATATCTATATATATATGCACACACTCTATACATATGCACACATGATACACACCATTCATATGCAAACATTTTATAGACATACATATATTCTATACATATGCACACGATACACTCTATACATATCCACACATGATACACTCTATACATATACACACATGCTACACTCCATACACATGATACACTCCCTACATATACACGCAATACAGATATAGATGTATATATATATATATATATATATTCTATAAATATGCACACATGATACACTATACATACACGATACACTGCTGTCAGGGTCTGGCATAGAATCCGGGTCTCTGGCGTGAGAGGTGAGTCACGTAACCACTGAGCGACTGGAAGTTGATGACCCAAAGCACATATACTCTATACACATCTGATATACACCATACATATACACATGATACACTCCATACATATGCACACACATGATACGCTCCTGTCAAGGTCTGGGATAGAATCCGGGTCTCTGGCATGAGAGATGAGTCACCTAACTACTGAGCTACTGGAAGTTTATGACATATGCACACATGACACACTATATACACTCCATACATATGCACACATGATACACTCTATACACATACACACATGATACACTATACATATACACTCTATACATATACAGACATGATACACGCCTTATGCACACATGATACACTCCTAACATATACACACATGATACACTCTATACATATACACACATGATACACTCTACATATGCACACATGATACATTCTATGGAAGATAAGACTGATTGGTTTATTGCATGTTATGTTCAAAACACACACATAACTTATTCAGAGAATAAGCACAACCCTGTTAGACCATGCGCCAGGGCGCAGAACGTATTTTTCCATCCTTAAAATAGCAAAAGTGGATTTGGACACACCTCTAATGCTTTTGCACAATGTACTTTAGACTTTGCGCCTAGATCATTAAAATAGAGCACTTTATGTTCCTCTGTGTCGAGTTTCATCACGGGTGTTTTTTTTTTCTGAACGCTATCACCCACACTCGTCACCACTGCAAAGCCGACCAATCACAGAGCTTGCGCTATGTGTCATTGCGACTTGTAGTTACATTTTTTTAAGAGGTGCGTGTCAGCATTGGCATCAGCCACGGCGAGGGTTATGCAACTGCACATGTGCGCTTAACGCAGAAGTATAAATCCTTAAAAGTGGTTCTTTGGCTTGTAATCACAGAGGAACAACTTTTTTAGAACTTTTTTTTAAAGAGGACCCATTATGCAAAAATCACTTTCATAAGGTGTTTGTGTGTCAAGTTTGTGAATATAGCCAGTGTCTAATGATAAAAATGAATTAATTATATTTATTGTAATCACACTTCATACAAACAGTCTGCAGAAACACTTTGATTGACACTCTCCCTTTGAACAATGTCATCAGAGGGGGAAAGCCCCACTCATTAGTGACAATCTCTCCCTCATTAGCATTCACAGCCCTGAGTGAGAAGCAGCCATACGTCTTTAGAGTTTTAAATCTGCCGCTATGGTGACACATAGGCATTTATAGCTCTACCTCCTTATGAAAAGAAGTCTGGAATCACAATCTCATTTGAATTTTAAAGCAACAGTCACCAAAACGGCACAATTTGGATCAAAGCCTAAAAAGGACAGTTTCAAAGAGTTATAAAAAATTATTTGCATGTATTTATGATATCAACGATTTAATTGCTACTAGTAAAATGCAAATTACTAATATTAAAAATTAAATTAACACTAGTTGAAATGTAAATTCTTGATATTTAAAAATGTATTTCAATGTGTTCGATTTATTATTTCTGTAAATACATTTCTGATATGAATATATTTGTGTAATGAAATGGCTTTCTTAGATTTTTGATATCTGTAATTATTTTTAAAGAGCCCCTATTAGGGTTTTTTGAAAATGACCTTCCATGTAGTGTGTAATACAGCTCTAAGTGAAGTGATATTTCAAGCTAAGGCTTAAATCTGAAAGTGGACAGTGTTTAAAACTATTAATTCATCTATAAAAGAGTCGACTTATAGTGCTTCAAATGAATCGTCCTGATAACGAGTCTTTAGCTGTTTCGGCGTGACGTCGATACGAAACTTAAGCCCCGCCCAATTGTTGCACATGCAAACCTGGGAAAATTGAAACCTTCGGCCCCACCCACAAACACTAGTAGATCCCTATTGAATCAAGTCATGAAGACGCTGTGCTCAGCTGGATATTACTGGAAGTGTGAGGGAAAGTTAGTGTTAATTTCTATACCCAAAGATGAAACTGTGAAGAGTCAGTGGTTGAGGTTTATTTTTTTTAAATACCTCAGCATTATAGCCCACCCTTGTGCTGTTCCCATCATTTTTCTGAGGAGTGCTTTAGCAATCTGCATGCTTACAACAGGGGATTCGTTGATTGTTTGTTAAAGGAAGGATCAGAAAAGACTATTGATGTATTGGACTTTGTCAGAGCTTGACAGGAACTTTACATGGATCAGTGAATCATTGATCAGTTTCTTCCTCCATTTCACAAGTGTAAGTAAGTGCAATTAAAATGGTTGCATACTTGTTTTGGCTTGCTTGCAAATTATGCATTTAATTGTGTTTTGTTACTTGTAACCGCTTGTAGTGTATCTGGTTAACTCTTTATATTAACTCATATTGCGTCTAATGCCACCTTGAAAACATGACGCGTGCCGCTTTGTTTACGGATTTAAATGCGTTTGTGAGCTGGCGTTCCACTGCCATTTGTCATTGCTATGGCCACCGTCAGCTGTTCCTACACACGTGCAGCGGTCAAGGTTCAAAATAGTTCAGCTTTGCCACCGTGTGGATTAATACTGAATGTGTGTCATGGTTAAGAATAGAGCAATATGCTGGTGTTAATTGGTGTTGACCAATCGCAACAGGCTGTCATCGGCCCAAACAGTGTAGATTAGCTTCCCACTAAGGAGGGGTTTGGGAACAAATGAATCGCTGAACGAATCATATGGGAGTCGCTGGGATAATTAGGTAAAAATAAATCCATATTAAAAGACAATGAAAGTGTTTTTTTTTGTTTTTACCTTGCATGCATATCAGCCTGTTGTTAGAGACCGTTACAACCAAAATATGACCCTATTTAATGTATAATAGGGGCTCTTTAACATGTATACATTTGTTATTTCTGATATCTAAAATACATTTCTGATATCAGAAATACTTATAGTAACAATTACTTTTCTGATATCAGAAATTAACATTGTCATTTCAGTGAAATTCAATTTTTTATATCAAAATTAACATTTTTACTATAGTAGCAATTTAGTTCTTGATATTAACAATTTAATTCATGATATTAACGATTTAATTCCTGATATCAACCATAGCATGTTGAACATTACAAATTAAATTTTTGATATCAGGAATTATTTCAACTAATAAAAAATTATTTATTGATATCAACAAATAAAATTCAATGAGACCCTCGTGATGACGTTTAACTGATACACAATTACAGATATCAACAATTCAATTGTTGAAATAAACAGTTATTTTTGACATCCACAATTTAATTGTTAATTTCAATAAACTGAACTGCTGACATCAAGAATTTATCTCCTGAGAAGGAATAAAGGTTAAAACGGCTTGCCATCCCCACCCAGGCAGCAGAGAGCAGTGAACACTGCGTAGGGACCTTTATGTCAGGGGTGGGAAACAGCTCTGGACTGGTTTTAGTTGGAATGTAAACAAACCCAAAAGGCCCCGCCTAGCATTACTACGAACATCCTCCTAAAACTGAAACTGAAAGTAGTTGGCGTCCATATGTACATTTTAAATCCGTGTTTTTGGAGTTTTAGATGAGATTTTTTTGTCGGTTTTATCAATTAAGCTGTAGCTGACTTCTTTATGGTTGAGAAGGAAACTATGATGTTGATATCGGTGTAGTTTTAAGGAAAACCGATTAGGCAGCTATTAAGAAATTTTCGTCCACTTAATTTGTCGAAATATGGACAAATGGCACAAAATCGATCACACATTAAGTGCGTGCTTTGCGTCGCCCGAATCAGAAGCGCGGCGCAGAAGCCGAAATGTTGACGCCTGGCTGAAACGAGATGTGCAAATCCCGGCGTTGATTTTACTGGCTGGCACGAACAATTCCGGACAATCAACGTTCCTCAAACAAATGCGTCTTATCAACGGAGAGGACTTCAACCATAAACAACGGCTTAGATTCAGAGAAGCAATTTACGACAACATCATACAGGTGCCGGGTTATAAAAGCTTTTATAAAATGATGGAATCTTACAATAGCATATATAAGGCATAAGGTTTTCAGAAGAGATATTGTGTAACAATTTTGCGTCTTTAGTTACATCCAGTGTGCGAATTATATTGACGATCGGGGGGCTCAACTTTTTTTCCGGTAGTAGTTTGGTAATACATGTTTCAGTGAATCAAATGAATATATTTAAATTACATTAATTTATTAATAAAACGTATAGGCATACGTTTTAAGTGTTTTGAGGGATATTTAGTGACTACAAACACCTATTTTACAAGAAACATGTTTTGTGAATACTTAAGATGTCCATCGGTGCTATGTCAGTTTCAGACTGTTGAATATTTTTTATTGATTGGAGCGATTATGCATTCACAATGGTAAACTGCTATATAATATTACTGTATATAATATTTATTATACATTTTTTAATTATTACTATTTACAGTTGAAACCAGAAATTTACATACACTCTAAAAAAAGGAACATAACCATTTTTTTTTAAATGTCTGATGGTAAATCATACTAAACGTTTACTATTTTAGGTCCGTTAGGATTACCTAAATCATTAGGAGAGAATTACTTGTTTTGAGAATGTTTTATTAATTTCTAGACAGTCAAAAGTTTACATACATTTCCTTGGTATTTTTTTTAGCTTTGCTTTTAAACTGTATAAATTTGGTCAAATGTTTTGGGTATCCTTCCACAAGCTTCTCACAATAAGCAATAAGTTTGAAGCAATTTTGGCCCATTTCTCCTGACAGAATTTGTGTAACGGAGTCAGATTTGTTGGCTGTCTTGCTCGCACAAGCTTTTTCAACTCTGCCTACAAATTTTCTATAGGATTGAGAACAGGACTTTGTGATGGCCACTCCAAAACATTCACTCTGTTGTCCTTAAAGCACATTTTCACTAATTTGGCAGTATGCTTAGGGTCATGGTCTGTCTGGAAGACCCATTTGTGGCCAAGTTTTAATTTCCTGGCTGATGTCTTGAGATGTTGCTTCAGTATTTCTATATAATGTTTTTTCTTCATGATGCCATCTATGCTGTGAAGTGTACCAGTCACTCCTGCAGCAAAATAGCCCCACAATATGATGCTGCCGCCCCCATACTTTACAGTTGGGATGGTGTTCCTAGGCTTGTAAGCTTTCCCCTTTGTCCTCTGAATATAACACCGGTCATTATGGCCAAACAGTTCAATCTTAGTTCCATCAGACCACAGGACATGTCTCCAAAAATGTGTCTTTTTCCCCAGTGTAATTTAGCAAATTGTAATCTGGCTTTTTTGTTGATTCTGGCTTGTTGATTTTCACATGTTGTCACACAAGGAAACAGTGTGTTTGAGGTTTTCCTTAAATACTATTCTACAGTTGTGCCTTCAATTAACTCAATTGTTGTCAATTAGCCAATCAGAAACTTCCAAAACCTTGACACCATCATCTGAGCTTTTTCAGAGGGATAATAATCTTATTGTATGTAAACTTGACTTTCAAGAAGTTATAACAATTTCTCAAAAAATATCTCTCTCATTATTCTGCTATTAAGCATAACAGAAACTAATTTGATAATCCTAACTTACCTAAAAGAGAAAAAGTTTAGTCACATTAACATCTGACTTTTTTAATATGGTTATGTGCCTTTTTATACAGTGTATGTAAACTTCTGATTTTAACTGTATATAGATTAGAGATCAGAGAAAGCTATTTCTTACCCGAACATTTCAAGGTTGAAAGTTGGTCCCATAGTGAAATTCAAAAGCATAAATAAACGGGGGGAAATAAAAACATGGATCACAAAATACGGAAAACTGCTTTTTAATGGATATATTTACAGTGTACTATGGAATGGCTACCACTTTCCAACAATCATCAACAAAAACTGATAAAGGTAAAAAAACAAGTGGTTTGTTACTACTTGAGAGTTAGAGAATGACAAGTTTGTAAATGGGTGAATTATCTTTTTAAGGTTTAGAATATGTACACTGATATCATGCTTTTAATGTACTATTTTAACATTTTCATTCATTCATTTTCTTTCCGGCTTAGTCCCTTTGTTATCATGGGTCGCCACAGGGGAATGAACCGCCAACTTATCCAGCATATGTTTTACACAGCGGATGCCTTTCCAGCTGCAACCCATCACTGGGAAACATCTATACACACTCATTCACACACATACACTACTGAATTTAGCCTACCCAATTCACCTATACCACATGTTTTTGGACTTGTGGGGGAAACCAGAGCACCCAGAGGAAACCCCCAGCTATTTTAACATTTATTTATTACAATTAAGTTGGCCCCATTTTACACAATTAGTATGCAATGTTTACAACTCAAACAATGATTTTTTTTTATTGAACTATGCTTCTAAGTATACTTTTTTTTTGTAAGGTTAACAATAGCATTTTACAGTAAGAATGCAATACTACAGTTCATGAATATAGTACAGCATATCAAACAGTGGTATGAGGTACAATATGGTACAGCTACAGAGATGACATCATGGTAATCTAAACTGAATCTGCTTTTTCTGTGATGTGTCTCTTTTTGGTTTTATAGGGTATGAGAGCGTTGATCCAAGAACGAAATAAGTTGGCCATTCCTTTGCAAAACTCTGCCAATGAAATGCACGAGATATTATTTACATCTGATGACTGCTGGAGAGTGAACATTACTGAGCCCAGTGCATTTCAGCCTTATGTTGAAGCTGTGGATTCTCTCTGGAAGGATTCTGGGATTCAGGAAACTTATCGCAGGAGCGACTTTAACTGGCATGAGTTTGATATTGTAAGCAAGTGTTTTGTTTTTGTTGTTGGCATACAGTGCCAAAGTTTTGAAATCCAAGAGATTTGTGATGATAGTAGTAAATAACAGTACTTTTTAGTATTCAGTTATCACTTCACAATACTAAAGCGTCATATTGTTCAAATGAAAGCCTGTGTAGGTGCTACTAAAAACAACGACAAATAATTTCTGTTTGTATGCAGTGCGACTCAGTCAAGTACCACTTTGACAATATTCATCGTATTGGCCAACTGGTGAGTAGTTGAGTAAATCATAAGTGTTTGCTAAGGAATGAAATGCAAGCGCCTATTTGACTTAAGGTTTAGTTGACACCAAAATGAGAATTACCTCATTATTTATTTTCACTCATGTGCTTTTTAAACCTTTATGAGTTTCTTTTCATACGCCCAATCCCAGCTCTACCCCTTAGCCCCTACCCTTACCGTAGCCCTCGTTTTGCGCGTTCACGTGAAGGGGTAGGGGTATTCCAGTTCTTTTTTAGCTTGAAGGCGTAGGGCTAAGGGAAAGGGCTAGATAGCCCTTGAAACAGAGATTTTCCAGGACCACACTCAAAACCAAGGGGTACAAATATGTACCACAATACAACAGCAAAATAGCTGCATACGCGAGTCAGGAGATGCACAAATGTAGGTATTCTTGGTCATTTTTTATGAATTTTTACAACAAACAAACGTATGTTTTAATACATTCATTACCGCGTTCATGTTTTACCGTCATGCTTTTTAAAAAAAAAACACCCTGCTAAATTTCGCTATCTATAATCTATAATCATAACTCCTGTATAGTAGCACCACAACATTCTGTCACTCGGTGACACTCGAATACCCTGTTAGAAAAGTCTAGTGGCTGGGAACACAACTGTAATAACTACAGCCGTCGCCATCGTCGATCTCATATGAAGTAAGAGCTCGCGACAACATATGATGACGTAAAATGTTGAAGCCCTTTCCCTTCCCACTCTGTTTCAAGGGCCAATGGCAAGCGGTAGGGGTAAAAAAATTTAATTGGGATTGGGCCATACTGTACTGCACTCTTTTTCAACATAGGCTCATTCTGAAAATGTAGCCCTATATAGGTATCTAGCCAGAGGCATGTTTGGCTGCATTTCATTTTTAAAACGAACGCTACGAGCAGTATGACGCCGTTCCTTTTTGCGCTTTCCTCCTATAACCAATTTGTCCTGTTAGCTCGCCATGTATGTCGGCGCACTTGAGACGCAGTGAGGACTTGACCATGATGACGGGGTTTGAGTCTGGTGAAGAACGGTTCCAGAAAGCAAGTGAGACTAAAACAGAATCCAAAAAATAAAATAAACAAGTAAATAACAGGGTGAGAATGTGGTAAAATCTGAAAACGTGGTAAAATCAGATCAGTCAGTCAAACAGTCAATCAACAGCGGCCTCTGGTGGGTTTACGCGAGAACAGCAGGCGCGAGAGAAATTTGAGATCCTAAAAAAAGCATACACAGTGGCCTCTGGTGGATTCATAAAAACAAAAACTGCAAAAAAAAAAAAAAAAAAAAAACCTGGGACGTATTTTGCGGTCTCCAGAAATGCATATAGCGGTACGTTTTCAGCATGGGCCTGGGTTGCCTTTTTCACAGTTTTATGTACAGTGGGAATGATAAGTATCAGACCCCCTTAAATTTTTTACTCTTTGCTATATTGCAGCCATTTGCTAAAATCATTTAAGTTCATAAAATAACGAAGTAATTTCTTCACAACTCTGTGACATTTCTTGAATGGCCCAGTCAGAGCCCTGACTTAAACCCAATTGAGCATCTCTGGAGAGACCTAAGAATGGCTTTCCACCAACATTTACCATCAAACCTGACAGAACTGGAGAGGATCTGCAAGGAGAAATAGCAGAGGATCCCCCAAATACAGGTGTAAAATCTTATGACTTAAGAAGGCTGTATTACATCAAAAGGGTGCTTCTACTAAATACTGAGCAAAGGGTCTCAATACTTAAGACCATGTGATATTTCAGTTTTTCCTTTTTTAATAAATCTGCAAAAATGTCAACAATTCCATGTTTTTCTGTCAACATAGGGAGCTGTTTGTACATTAATGAGGAAAAAGATGAACTTAAATGTATTTAGCAAATGGCTGCAATAGAACAAATAGTGAAAACTCTAAGGGGGTCTGAATACTTTCAGCACCCACTGTATATAGAAGCAAACAACTGCAAGGCAAACTTCTTTAAAGGTGAAAGTGAAATAAAGAAAAGAGAAATAAAACACTACTTTGTTAGCATGACATATAATAGAAAAGATATTTTACATATACTTTTAGTTATTTAGCAGGCGCTTTTGTTCAAAGCAACTTACAAGGCGAGGAGGCATTCAGAAATTCCACAAGAGGCAATACACACAAGAAGTGATAATTATTCAAAGAAATTGCTTTTGATTACAAACATGAATTCATATGTGAGGTTTTTTTCCCACTGACCCACTCTCTATACTTGCAGGACTATTTACCACACAATCAAGACATTCTTTATGCACGCAATCGCAGGACAACACAAGAAGAGCAGTATTATGTGCTCCGTGATACCCCTTTTACGGTAGCACAATTATCTATCCGGCGTCTTATTGCAAAGATGCAGGTTTATTGTTGTGACACAACAATATTGTTTATAATTGGATCCAGTGATTATGACCGAATGTTCGCGGACAGCAACTGCCTGGCTGAGTCGTTGTGGCTATTCAACGCTCTTATCAGTCAAAGATACTACAGCAGCAGCACCATCATCCTCCTCTTTAACAAAATGGACCTGCTGACAGAAAAAGTCCAAACTGCAGATATCCGGAAGCATTTTCCTGAGTTTCAAGGTGATCCTCACAGGCTGGAGGACGTGCAGAAATTCTTGATTCAAAGCTTTAAAATGAGGAAACTAGAAAACAGCCAGCCAGTTTACTACCACATGATCACTGCAGTGGACACGGAGAATATTCGGACTGTGTTCAATACCATTAAAAATGCAATAATAAGCAACAACTTCGAAGACTTTCTACTGCTGTAGGATAGCGTGTCCCGAAAAGGAGGTTTGTGAGTTACTGAAAACAAATAATTACTTTAAATCAGGGGTGTCCAAACTCGGTCCTGGAAGGCCGGTGTCCTGCTAGGTTTAGCTCCAACTTGCTTCAACACACCTGACAGGAAGTTTCTAGTATATCTAATAAGAGCTTGATTAGCTGGTTCAGGTGTGTTTGATTAAGGTTGGAGCTAAACTCTCCAGGACACCGGCCCTCCAGGACCGAGTTTGGACACCCCTGCCTTAAATCATAGATCTCGATTCCTGGAGGACCACAGCTCTGCACAGTTTTGCTCCAACACTATTCAAACACGGCTGATCCAACTAATCAAGGTGTTCAAAACTACTAGAGACTATTTAGCAAGTGTGAGTTGAAGGTGGTTGGAGATTAACTGTGCAGAGCTGTGGCCCTCCAGAAATTGAGTTTGAGATCCTTGCCTTAAAGGGTAGTTCATCCAAAAAAAAAAAAAAAAAGAAAATTCTGTTATCATTTAGTCACTCTTCATTTGTCCAAAATTTGAGTTTCTTTCTTCTTTTGAACACGAAAATTCTTGAAATAAGCTGGTTGCTTGTATCCATTGATTTCCATAGCATTTTGTTTCTTCTATGAAAGTCGATTGGTGCCAACATCCAGCTTTCTTCAAAATATCTTCTGTGCTCAACAGAAGAAATAAACTCATAAAGGAACTCATAAAACCACCCAAGGGTGAGTAAATGATGAGGTGATTTTCATTTTTGGGTGAACTATCCCTTTTAGTTAATTTATTTGAGTAGCAATATCAATTAAAAATCTGTAGTTATAAAGTTAATAATAGTCTGAAGCGCTTTGTTTCTGAGTTTAAAAAAAAACTTTGTTTACAAATATGAGACAAACATTAATATTGCAATTCAAGAAAAATGTAGATATTGAATTTATAAAAAGATACAATAATGCAGAACTTCAAACTAATAATAACAATATATATTTTTTAATTTGACTAGGTTCCTAAAACAGTTCAAATCGCACACAAATAAATATATTTTAATATTTATACAGTGGGGGAAATAAGTATTGAACATGTCACCATTTTTCTCAGAAAGCTTGTTTCTAAAGGTGCCATTGCCTTGAAATATTCACGGGATGTTGATAGCAACCAAAGAAATCCATATATGCAAAGAAAACAAATCTAATTAGTTTACAAAATATGTTACGTGTAATAAAATGAAATGACACTGGAAGAAAGTATTGAACACATGAAGAAAGGGAGGTGTAGAAAGGCAGTGAAAGCCCAGACAGCAGCTGAAATCTCTCAGTAGTTCTTCAGCAACCCTCTGCCCTTCGTCAGTGTAAATTACCAGAATGATTAAGATGAAACCAGGGTGGACATTTCAGCAAGACAATGACCCAAAACACAGCCAAAAAAATCTCTCAAATGCTTTCAGAAAAAGAAAATCAAGCTGTAGAATGGTCCAGCCAATCACCTGACTTGAATCCAATAGAAAAAAACAAATAAAGATCAGATTTGATAGACGAGACCCACAGAACCATCAAGATTTGTGATAAACTCACACCTGAGCAATGCATGTGGCTTCATTCTCCCTATGAGAGGCATCTTTGAGCTGCCGTCACCAAAAAAGCCTTTTATATAAAGTATTAAATAGCTTTCAGTCGTTCAGCTCTTTCTCCTTGTGTAATTTCATTGTTATTACACATAACAAACTTTTCATATTTTTTTAGTTTTGTTATATTTTTATGTTTGTATTGTTTTTTTGTTTTTTTTTTTATCAAAATCTGGTTCAATTCCATGTCAACAGCTCCTTTAGAAATATTATTCCCAGGAAAAAACATGACATGTTCAATACTATTCCCTCACTGTATTTTTGAACATCGTTAAATGACTGAAGTAATAAATTCAAATGTTGTTTGGAAAACCTTATACATACAACTTCTTCAAGAAAACTTTCCAAAATCTCCCAAAACAAAATAATAAAACAAAATGGACCTTAACACGGTATATCAGTCTTTATTAAACACACTAAAAGGTACAAGGCTACAAGGAATTTTCTCAATAGCAATCTACAATATTCTCCTCGCTTTGCTGAGCCGCTGAAAGAATGTCCTCCATCAGCGATCGGGGGGAATTCACAACATGATCACTACTCAACTTCAGCATCCTCTGCATGTCATCTAGATCCAGAATCTGCAATATCACAGACAGGCGGATCTCTTTGGTGCAGTGCAGGTCACTTTCTGTTCCCTCGCCACCTCCATTCAGCACATGCTCAGATGCTTTGGCCTGTTGTTTCTTGAGGAGTCTACTCTGCACCTCGTCCCCCCATCGGTTCCCACAAGCTTTCAAAACAAGAGCGTCGTGATCAAAATCTGCACTTTCGGCAGAAAGTCTTCGGAGTTCGAGCAGGAGTTTGCAGGATTTCTCACACACTGGTCTGTCGCAGTCAAACAAGCTGTTCAGCAGCAAATCAAACAGGCCAAGATCTTTAAGTTTGCTCAAGGATTGCGTCAAACGCGTCCTTTCAGTTGAGGAAAAGCTCTGCACTGCATACGGACAGCATGTCAGCGCCTTCTCCGTCAATACTTCTGCAAGCTCCAGCGTGTGCATTTTCACTTCCCAGTCAAAATCGCTGCCCCCAAGAGACAAGACTGAGCTCAGGGACGAGTCCAGAGCTGTTATGGGGTTCGACCCTTTTACCCATGATGTAAAGGTTTTGACAACTGCTCTTCGAGGAAAGCCCTCTGTGTCCTGAGAGAGAATGCTCATCATCTGTGCCAAAGCCTCCTCCTAAAGTCCAAAGGCATGCAAAGAGCAGGAGATTCAGGGCACAACAAAGATTCTGTATGTACTCGTATTACAGTATTGTTTTTTTTCCTGGATTTATAAATCAAATATGTTTGGGTTTTGTGTCTTCTAAGGCAGTAGTTCTCAACCACATTCATTGAGGACCATCAACACTGCATGTTTTGATAGTCTCCTTTGTCTGTCACACCCATTTCAGGTCTTTCAGTCTCTACTAATGAGCTGATGAGCTGAATAAGGTGTGAAAAAGCTTGATAAAGAAGCGATAGAAAATTTGCAGAGCTGGTGGTCCACCAGGAACGTGGCTGAGAACTACTGTTCTAAGGTGACGATTCAGAGCAATGCTGCACTGCAATGTTGCTTGTCAACTATCCCATTGAGAAAGGGCAATAACACTGGATCCGTTAGATCAGTCGTTAGCAGTTTATTTAAATCCTACAATTAGAATGCTAGCAGCGAATCATGTGACCAGCTTGGAGCTGTCTGACGAATTTAAACAAGATTGTGTTTGCTTGGTGGAAGTGGAGCGAGGAAAAAGAGCATAAACTCATAGCTTATTATTCTGGAATGTTGTCATGTATCAACACAAAACAGGATTGTTTTGTAATTTGATGCTTACAATGTCAACTGTTGTGCAGTACACTGTTAAAAAATACTGGGCTCCACACAATTCCTTCATGTTATCCCAACACAAATCAATTAAGTTAACTTTTTAACTTGTTTTTACAAATTTAAGTGGAGTGAACAAAAACAATTAAGTTGTCCCAAAAACAATCTTAAAGGTGCAGTAGGTGATCTATCTATCTAGCACGTTTTCAGTTGTGTAGCAAGCAAAACTTGTCATAATGTGCAATATTTCATGCATGCAGGATCGCTAGTCTCACTCTCTCACATGCTTTGTCCTAAAGCGACTGCTTAGTGGTTGGCTGGCAGCGTGCAGAAATTACACTTATTACGAAGCCAAACTTACAAGCTATTTCACACTGAACATTCAAAGTAGCATGGTAAACAATATAGGGAGCGCGTCACATGTTGTCAAAAATGAACCAATGTGAATATAAAACCAACTTCAGCTCAGTAAAGCAGGCTAGGCGGAAAAGCGCTATTTACTTCTGTTTTGTTGTTAAACTAAATTAAATCTACATTATCGATGCTGTAAAAGTCCCTTATCAAATTGAAAATAGTTACATCAATCGTTCGCCGGGAGACTTCAGTGGCTGAACAACACTTCTGTGCATATAGCCCATTCATAACAACAAAATCTACATCAGCTTTGTGTGACTAAAACAGTTTTAAAACATAACATGACCTGTCTAACAGAAATACTTCAGCCATGGTGTCATCCTTCCTCCAGCGTGCAAAAGTAACTCCAATATTCATTTAGGTTTCTAAGAAGTTTTGATTCAGCATTTTTTTTTTTTTGCACTGTCACTTGTGTCCACTTGTCCACGGCGCATGTGTACACGCTTATAGTGGATCTGCGTGAACAGGGATGCGCAGTTGTACAAATCTACATTTGCTGACAGACAGTTTGGGCTACAGAATTATGGGAATTATCGGTGCGACAAATTTTAATTAGATGAACTTTTTTTTGTCTTATGTCTTACCCAGAATATAAAAATACATATAAATACATTTAGATCATTTACTTTAATCAGTACTATTGGAATATGAAGAGATTTTCAACCAGCACAACAAAAAATGTTTCTGAAGACAATCACCTACTGCACCTTTAAGAATTGTGTTGTTTTAACTTAGTTTAAATAAGTAGTTTGAACAAGCAGCAAAAGTAAATTTTTTGAAATGTAAGTGATTTTGCTTTCTTTGTATACACTGTAAAAATGCTGGAATCCACACAATTCGACCCAACACGAATCAATTAAGTTAACATTTCAACATTTCATTTCAAATATGCAGTTTGAACAAGCATCAAAAAATATCTTTCAGTGTTTCATCAAACTTTCAGTGTGTTTGTTTTGTTCCTCCTTTTTGTGCGTTCATCATATTAGCTTTATTTTTATTAGTTAAGCATTATATTGATTTGCTTTTCTTATGACTAATAGACATCCACTCTTGGATTCATCCACTAGTGAGGGTGGTTCAAGAATGTTAAAACTTATAATTAGTGCTTGGTATCTTACACGGTTCCCTGCTGACGGCAGCAATGCCAAATGTTGCAGGGCAACATTGCTCTAAAAGTTGCCTTGTGTATCATCACCTTTAGAGTTAATATACTGTAAATCTCATATATTATTTTGCGTCACATGTTAATGTTGTGGGTGTACTTGGTTATTCACATTTGTATATCCTATAGATATATAGCCTGAGTTAAAGAGATATTTCATTAAAAAAAAAAGACTAGACTACAAATCAGAAAGGCTAAAAATCGTCTTCGATATAATTTACTAAAGAAAAATGTCACCTGCATCTCAAATAGACCAAGTAAGAACAAATGCCAACATTTCACGATAAGGTTATTTTAATTATGTATTTACTAACATGAACAAACAATGAACAACACATTTATTACAGTATTTGTTCATGTTAGTCAATATAAGTCAGTGAAAATACAGTTGTAGAATTAATCAAAAATTAATAACTAATCAAGAATTAATTTGGATGTTAATAATGCCTTAGTAAATGTTGAACTATGAATAATAAATGCTAGTATTGTTCCTTATTAGTTCATAGTACATACATTACCTAATTAAAAATTGTAAAGTGTGTGATATAATCAGATTTTTGGGGAATGAGAAATTAAATATGAATTATTTAAAGTTTTAAAAGCATATTATCTGTATTATATGGTATATTTCTAGACAACAATGAGCAGAGGACACAAAGAAGTATTGTCAAACATTTATGCTGCTTGCATTGTATGAATGTGCAATATTAAATAAATGCACTACAATAATTGTTTGAGTATTAATAAATGCTTATAGCTTCACTTATTATTCAGTAACTTCTACAGACGGCTATCTCTCTGTAATAATGAGATTTGGAGAGAGCATAATAAACATTGCCTCAATTCATAATTTTGTCACCATCTGGTGTGTGTGTGTGTGTGTGTGTGTGTGTGTGTGTGTGTGTGTGTGTGTGTGTGTGTGTGTGTGTGTGTGTGTGTGTGTGTGTGTGTGTGTGTGTGTGTGTGTGTGTGTGTGTGTGTGTGTGTGTGTGTGTGTGTTTGACTGGAACACAACGAGTTCGGAAGTGGAACATTTCAACTCCAACTTCACTGCACAAGTCCCAGAAATAATGGCTACAGATGAGGAGTCTTTGGCAAGTGTTCCCCTTTTTTTGGCATTGACATTACTTTGTTTACATGCAAAATCTTTAGCAAAAAAAAAAAAAAAAAAAACAGCTTTTGTTTCATAATAAAACACTTTCAAATAGTTAATCTAATGTAAAGATTAGAAGTAGTTATGCATTTTGCAATTTAATTGATAAGATCTTAAACTCAAATATATAACCTATAATACTACATAAAATCTGTATTGCAACCACTGGTCTTTTTTTAATTCTCTTGCATACTTTTATGGCATTGATACATGTACACTGCTTTAAAAATACGAGATTGAAGGGTCGAGATTGTGTATGTAGAGTGTACTGTGTATGTACGAGATTGTGTATGTAGAGTGTTAACTAGGGATGCTCAAAATTAAACCGTTAACCGAAAGGGTGCGTTTGTAACCGATTAATGGTATCAGTTAAACGATTAAAAAATATTATTTTATATATTTTTAAAGTTTGGCTGCATAAGGGGCCGATTACCGAACGCACTTTTTGCGTTGAGAAGGGTATTTTTTTAATGGTTTATTAACTGTTTTGCGTGCTGCTTATGCGCCCTGCGAGCCTCACGTTATACTGTTGCGCGCTGTGTGCTCGCGGTTGAAATAAAACTCAACCCTGAGCGGAACAGTGCGTTACGTCAGTCACGTCTTTTTCATTTTTCAATCAAATGAAAGCAGAGCAGGGTTTCTGTTTAGGTACCTGCAATGTTTGTGTTGTCAGGACGACGGATATTTTTTAATGATGGAGGAGAAACTTGTGGTCGCAGTTTCAAGTTAGCCAGAGCTGTAGGCATATTATTTTACAAATGATGGACATCACAAATTTATTCTGTATATTACAATTATAACAACATGGACAGCAACACTCGCGCACAATAGACCAGCTGATTCAGTCGTTTCCTATAGTGACATAAAAAAAGAGCAGCGCGCTTCTTTTTTCTTGTGAACATAAAAGGCAGTGTGGTGCGGTGCGGTGCGCCTCACATTTTTGGAACAGAAAAGCGCGTTCACTGTGATCGGCCCCTGATGTGCAACAAATATTTGTTAACTTGCGGGATGGTAACACGTGCAACCACAAGTGCCTACAGACGTATTTTGTCAAAGAAGCAAAATGAAAGAATATAGTATAGTCACAGTATAGAATATTTCTAGTCACAGTTTGACAGACGAGTTGACACAAATCAGCACTGATGCTGATTGTGAGTGAGACAGAGGAAATAAGTCATTATGACATAATCTTTAAACTAATAACTTCTATTATACTGTTAAATGGGGTTTTGTGACATAATAACAACGAAGCATTAATCTAATGCATATTTTCAGTGGAGCGATCGATTTAATAGCCTGATATTTTTTTATGACAGACGAAAAAAACATAATTGAAAAATAAGCAAATGCCGGTTCTTAAAAAAGATTCAGTCAGTGTTTTCGTTTTGTAATCTAAATTGGTCATTTAGGTGAAAAATATCTAGGGCAGGCCTGTTTATTTTATTATTATTATTTAGTTTATTCTTTTTTCCTATGCTGTAACACTGCAGGTGTGTGAAGATGTTCTGTTATGTTCTGTATGCTGCTGTTCGCATGTTAAAATAAATCAGTATTTTAAAATATTTAATGTGTCAAAATAGAAACCGCAATTATTTTTTTTATTAAATAATATTTTAATATTTATCTGTTAATGGTTAATATTCGGTTAACGAGCTGGGGTTGTCGATTGGTAAAATAAACCAAAATGAGCATCCCTAGTGTTAGCAGGTAATTTCTTCCGATTTCTTCAGAAAGGCAGTACTGTACTATCCTATTGGCTTTTTTCTGCGATTGTTTTAGGTTAGAACTTCTGGTATAATTTGGAAAAAAATAAGATTGTTTTAGTTAATATTAGTAAATGCATTTAACAATGAACAATGCATTTATTACAGTTTTTGTTGTTAGTTAATGAAAATACAGTTTTTCATTGCTAGTTCATGTTAACGCATGGCACATTAACTAATGTTAACAAGCATGGATATAGATGTTAATAATGCAAAATTAAATGTAGAGCTATGATTAATAAATGGTGTACAAATATTGTTCATTATTAGTTCATGTTAGTAAAAACATTAACTAATGAAACCGTAAGTGTGACCGAACCTTTGATTCATTTTCTTTTTGATCCTATTTAAAAAACGTATTGTGTGCACAGAGTAAATGTGTCTCACCCAGCCTGATCTCATGAGAAAACATAAGTATTTTACGTTTTGTCAGTGGCTAATTCATACTAATTCGTACGAGTTCAGTCGTACGAAAATGTACGATTTTAAAAAGGAGGCGTGGCACCTAACCCCACCCCTAACCCCAACCGTCATTGGGTGATGAGCAAATCGTACTAATTTGTACGACTTAGACCGTACGAATTCATGCGAATTAGCCACTAAATCAAAAAGTTACAAATTGGCGTGAGATTGCGTTGGTCTCACCATTAGATTGCTCTTGCTGACTAGCGCCATCTGTTGGACGGAAGAAGTAACTGCTTCTCCAACAGCAGCCACTGCACTCGCTCTGACATAGCCTTCAGTGTCTGCCAGTAAAGACAGGAGGACGGAGACCATGCCACTGGTGTGGAGAACTTCAACGAAACCACTGTTAGCTGTGAGAAAGACACCAAAGGTACAATTACAATGGAAGTCATAAATAAAACCGTTCTATGTTTGTGATATTGTACCCCTGAGGGCCACGGTCAGCTGGGTGATGAACTCCAGTGTTGAATCTCGAACTTCCCACCGCACATCACACATGCGTTTCTTCAGTACAGGAAAGAGGTCTGCAGACACATATGCTCACTTCAACAGCGTATATATACTGAGAGAATGTTCACAATAGCTAGCCATGTTGCATGTGATTAGTTAAAGGGGAACTATTAAGCAAAAATCACTTTTATAAGGGGTTTAAACCCAGCCGTGTGGCAGCAGTTTGTGAATATAGCCAGCTTCTAATGGTAAAAATTAATTAATTAATTCTCTTTAATTTTTTTATAATCACACTTGATAAGAATAATCTGCAGAAACACTTTCATTGACATTCTCCCTTTGTTCATGTCATCAGAGGGGGGAAACCACGCCCACTGGTGACGATCACTCCCTCATTAGCATAAACAGCCCTGAGTGAGAAGCAATCGTCGTATATCATGCCTCTAAAACCTAATAATAATTAAATGATACATTTTGACCTGGTTCATTTAGCATTCACACTGACTGAAATCTAAAACTGCAAAACAAAAATGACATACTGTATTTATAATAAATATTCCGTTACAGAACTTACCAGATATACAAAACAATGCCAGGCTAAACCCACTTTGTTGTAGGTATTTTTTAGGTTAAGAATTCATAAAGATATGTTAAAATATGTAAAGGAGACACAATAGCACCAGAAAATTCCCCCGTCACCTAGACAAGCAAAGATCTGCTACAAGGAGACCTGAAATACTCTGCAATAGGCTAATAATTTAAAGATGGAAAACAAACTTGGGAATTCTGTGCTTGTATATGGTTGCATCTTGTTGTGTCCTGTTTTGGTTTGTTTAGATGTCTTTAAACCGTGTTTTGTTTATACTGTATTTCAGTCAAACCAAACCAGAGTTCATATTGAAGTAGAGCAAGACTCATTTGTCAAATGTCTCGGTCCACTTGTGAAGCTTACATGGAGGTTTAGATGAGAGCATTCACGCTTATTCAGATAAACTGCTGATTGTTTTAATCAAACCAAACCATGAGGCTGAAGTGCTCTCACCGTTGCTGATAAACTGCAGGAGATCAGGAAAAGACGAACACACAGCAATCCACCTCAAAACTGCCTGGAATGTTTTCTTCAAGACCTTAAAAATCACAGAATGTTTTAATTAAAAATGCATTTTCAACATGAGCTCAGATCTAAAGACAAAAATGTAAAGCAAATGATATTAGGAACACATATGGATGTTCATACTTACTGTGGCGTGTGAATCTGGACTCTGTAGATTATCCAACAGGACACCAAATATGTCTTTTCTTATGTCCAAATTATCTATTTGTAGACAGATTAGTCAGTTATTGCAGCCATTCAACACCATTCATTTCCAAGGTTAGTGATGCCAAAACTAGGGCTGTAACAAATGTATCATGGTTTTCCCAATAATGTTGAGCAGCATAACAAATAATAATAATTAATGTTGCTTGAGAACAAAACAGCATCTTAGAATGATTTTTTTTGAATGACATAAATTTAGATTATTTAACAATAGAAAACAGTTCTATTAAACTGCAATAATTCATAACTATTATAGTTCTAGTTTTTATATATTTTTTATTCGCACATAAACATTGCATGATTTGTACATTGAGTATAATAAGTATTTTGATCTTTCAGAGTAATCATAATGCTTTATTCATTAAGAGAAAACTCAAATTAGGAGTCTTTACCTTCATACACACTGAGAGCACTTAATGTATCCAGGCCACACCTCTGTATCTTGCAGCAGCCAATTAGGTGAGTGCAGGCATTAATATGAAGCAGAGAGGAGGTGCAATGCCCAGAGCAAACCCTCAAAAGCTGCACCACACGGCTGGTGACAGAGGGAATGCAAACACCTACAAACAAGTATTTCTAACAAAAAAGGACACAATTCATTATGCAATACACATATCACTGTACTTAACACCATTTTACAGTTGAAGTTAAAGAGTTATTAGCTGATAAACATGATCAGAAGTAGGCTTACTGTAATTTAAATGTAATTTATTGTGAATACTATTTTTATAATTGCTATACATTTCAGAAATTTCCTGTGCAAACCTCTTACTAAATTATTTGTATTTATTGTATCTTTACAGTACATCAATCTTGTAGTGTGTTTGTTATTTGTAAGCACCCGGGGTCTTAGGGCGCACTCACATTAGGTACAGCTGCCTTGAACCATGCCAAAGCGCGATTGTCCCCCATCCCCTCTTCCCCTTGGCCTGCATTCACATTGCATTTTTACCTACCGGACCTGAGCACGCTTACATCATTGATGATGCAACTGTTCAGTTAAACAGGAAGAGAAGCGCTCTCGCTCAGCACAGTGGAGATTGCTTTAGTTATATCGTTTTGTATTACTTTTAGTCGTTTGGGATGCAGTGACACGCAGTTAAACACTTTGCCGAACAGATCTGCTTATAAATAATTTTGACACTCATAAATTATCATAAAAGTCCTCTTGCTGCAGGTATTAGGAGGTTTCTTGAAGGTTTAGCTGACGTGCAGTGAGGGGTTTGCGTCTTTAATAAACTACGACAGTTTGCGTTCATTGAAAATTAAGAATGATTAATAAATCCATGTGAAACAGTCCCCTAAAAGTGACGTTGTGTCTTCAGTGTCGAGCTCAGACACGCCTTGCACTCACACTACAAGCGTACCGCTGCAAAGCCCAAGTGAACCGCACTATGGCACACATCTTCCAACCAGGCCAGGGCCGGCCAACTAAACCGCGCCTGAGCCCGATTCAGAGCAATCACACTTCTCAAACGAATTGGGAAACGTGCCTGGGCACAAATCGGACAGCATAGTGTGAGTGGACCCTTAGAGTAATGTAATTTCAATTCTCTGTATATCTGTACATGTTGCAGAATTGGCAATGAATCTGACTTTGATTTAATAAAACCTAAAACTGAACCATACAAATGATACTTAAGTAAGTTTAAGTAAAAAAAATGTTAAAACAAACGAACATTCAGACAAACGAATCAATCGAATTAAAGTTAATATATTGTTAAACATGTCTAGTTCACATATGTGGAAGATGCAAGACTTGTTTTTTGACATATAGTTTTAGTCTTTTCAGATTTCAGAATAAAACATTTTCAAAAATAATCTTGGTCTGAAGCAGAAGTCTACTTACTTTGTGCGCCAGCTCAGCTATACTTGATAAACTCTGCACGAGGAGAGAAATACACAAGGCTTTCTGGGATAGCTGCTCCTTTAGGACTAAATCCACCTCCTTTTCTGCTGGAGACATAAAAACTGTATTGTGCAACTGCATGATTTTGATGATATATAACATACAGTTCTATGAATGCATGATACCAGCATCTTGAGACTGTGTTGACACACACTGCAGGGGAAGTACGATAATATCCATGGCCTTCCTCTTTAAAACTTCAGGACTAAAAGGTTAAAAGAGAGGGAAATCCAAAAAGACTTAAGTTTATAACATGATACATAACAGACTGCTTGTACTTATGCATGTATGTTGCTGCACTATGTATTGTAATGTGTAAGTCTACTGTAGTTACCATTTCTCCAGCTTTACAATTAGTTCTGCGCAAAGAATGCACTCCTTTCTGTTTCCAGTACCCAGCATGGCTTCCAAAAAATCTTCCACTTTATACTCTGATTGGCCAAGCAGAGGAGTCCTGTAACAGATTAAAAACAATTCGCAAAACTACAACAACAAGGGTACATATAAGCACAAAAATAATCTAATGTACTGTAACAACAAAAAGTTAATATACAAATGTAATAATGGTCAAATAATGCAAAAAATCAGGGCTGGGTGATTAATCAAAAAGTAATTGAAATCTACATTCAGAACCTAATATCAATCTAATTTTTCCAGGTCAATTTTTTCACTTACTTTCCCTACAACATGTGGAGTCACGTGACCCCGCTCTGTTAGCCACAGTTTGCAGCCACATCTCATCTTTGGTCAAGTAGGATGATGGACACCATTCTTGAGCCTTACTTTGCATTACACTGACGATGACTGGAAGCTGCTCCAGAGATGCCTTGATATTTTCCAATACATCAAAACTATTATTTACATTAAAATATTTGTTTACTTTCACTTTTTTATAAGAAAAACAAGACTGTTGGTTTTAGGCAATGTGTATTTTAATTTCAGTTGATCAACGCTCATGTTCAATAAAAAATCATAGATAGTAGATAGCGTGTGTTTCCTTCAACTATTTTAAAATCAAGCAATGCACCCTTCATTTAAAAATCTCTCACTTGTAATATGTGAGCATATTTACTGTACAAAACCTGTCAGTGAACTATGAGCACAAATAAATAAATAAAATAATTGCTTGTTAATTGTAATTGAGTTTAATTGTTCGAAATTTTGATTTTAGGCCAAATCGCCCAGCCCTACAATAAATACACTCTTACAAAAAAAAACTATTGTATGTATGTTGATCGGAGTTTAATATTTTTTTCACAATCTAAATACACATTCATTCATTTTTCATTTATCTAAATCTAAATACATATGAAATATTATAAAATAAATATTTGTGGGGTGCACGGTGGCGCCGTGGGTAGCACATTCGCCTCACAGAATGAAGGCTGCTGGTTTGAGCCTCGGCTGGGTCAGTTGGCGTTTCTGTGTGGAGTTTGCATGTTCTCCCCGTGTTCGTGTGGGTTTCCTTCGGGTGCTCCGGCTTCCCCCACAAGTCCAAAGACATGCGGTGTAGGTGAATTGGGTAGGCTAAATTGTCCGTAGTGTATGTGTGTGAATCAGCTGGAAGGGCATCCACTGCATAAAACATATGCTGGATAAGTTGCCGGTTCATTCCACTGTGACGACCCCAGATTAATAAAGGGACTAAGCCGAAAAGAAAATGAATGAATGAATAAATATTTGTAAGAAATATTTTTTTGCCTACCAAGGCTAAAGAAAATCAGTAATTTTTCAAGTTAAAATAAACGTCTATTTTTTTATTTATATATATATATATATTGTTAAAGTAATTCATTCCGAAGAGGACAAAACTTTATTACTATTTATTTTTTAGCATCATTACTCCACTTCTTAGTGTCCCATGATCTTTAGTGACTAATCTAATATACTGAATTGGAGCTTGTTTATTTTCATTTATTATCAATAATCAATAATGGTTCTTATTGTATTCAGCAATGTGATGTGTTTTTTTATTTATTTATTATTTTATTTATTAATTGAAAAGAAGTGTCTGTTTCCACAAAATCTTAACCAGCATAACTGGAAATTCATCTTTGCCATCATCAGAATCATTTAGATATTATTATGTATTCATTCATTCATTTTCTTTTCTGCTTAGTCCCTTTATTATTCAGGGGTCGCCACAGCGGAATGAACCGCCAACTTATCCAGCATATGTTTTACGCAGAGGATGCCCTTTCAGCTTCAACCCATCACTGGGAAACACCCATACACACTCATTCACGCACATACACTACAGACAATCTTAGCTTACCCAGTTCACGTGTACCGCATGTCTTTGGACTATGGGGGAAACCGGAGCACCCAGAGGAAACCCACGCAAATGTGGGGAGAACATGCAAACTACACAGAAATGGCAACTGACCCAGCCGAGGCTCGAACCAGCGACCTTCTTGCTGTGAGGCGACAGCACTACCTACTGCGCCACCGCGTCACCCATTTAGATATTATATACATAATAAATAATAAAGAAAAGTTATTTTGAACTGTGGGAAATTACTGCAATTTTCACTGTTCTTTCAGATAATGTTCAAATAAACGCAGCCTCTGTGAGCATAAGAAACTTTTTTAGAATATAATTTTTAATTATTTCAAAATTTGGACTGGCATTTTAATATAATTTATCAAAATATATTAAATATTTCACCTCAGTTGAACAGATATACACGTCTTCTGTATCAGTGACTACGTTTACATGGACATCAGTAATCGAATTATTTGCTTTAATGTAATTAAGAGAATAATATGATTAAGGTGTTTACATGAGTTGCTTTTTGAGTGTTACTTTTATGATCGCGTTTTACATGTTGTAGCACATATTAATTCGATTAACGTCATTGCGTCACCGCGCTATCCGCATTTCCTCTGGAGTTTCATGTAATTTCGGGTGTTTCATTTTTAATTTGTCAACTTTAACTGCAGTTTGGCACTTTAACTTTCATTCACGAACATGTCATGCAAGCCCACCGTGACAAACGAGATATTGGATGCAACTATGAACTGCTGGAAGAGTTGATTTAATGGAAGTTCATCCCGCATGCTGAATGGAAGAAAAAAACTCTGCATTTCACGATGCAGTTGTCTGTGGTCTGCACTGACTCTGTAGGTGCAAAGTGTCAATCAGCCGTGCGTGTGTGTGTGTGGACTACCCTGTTGCAAAAAGCAGCTTAAAGTCCTACATGAGGGTAATAGTTTGATTAAGGTGTTTACATGTCTGTACTACACTTTAATAATGTGACTAAGATCGGCATACTCCACATGTCTTAATTCGATTTCTCTTTAGTTCGATTATGACCTTAATCTGATTAAATTAATCAAAAAATCGCTGTTTACATGGTCGACTCTTAATCAGAGTATTGTCCTAATCGCATTAAAATCGAATTATTGGTGTCCATGTAAACGTAGTCACTGTTTCTCAACCCTGTTCCTGGAGGCACACCAACAGAACATATTTGGATGTCTATTTATCTGACCTATTGATTTCAGGTTTTGGAGTCTCTTCTAATGTTCTGATGAGTTGATTCAGGTGTGTTTGATTAGTAAGAGGTTGAAAATGTGTACTGCTGGTGGGCCTTCAGAAACAGCGTTGGCAAAGACTGTTCTATAAGAATCATAAGACGTATCCTAACAGACTCACATCACAGCAGCACGTAAAACAGTCATGAGGGGCTGAGTCAGTGGTTCAGACCCCCTGTTGATTAAGGCATCCAGAGGCACGAGCACATCTTTCCACAGAGAGCTTCTGGTAGGCTCTTCACACTGAGAGAGAACCAGTGACAGCAGCTGCAAGCCCTGGAGGACTTGCGGATGATCCTCCGAGCTTAACGCCTCAACCACACCAATCCTAATCTCAGAGGAGACTGAAACCCAATCAAGACTCGAAGAGGACTCATTGGATCCCACTGCATCACTGCCGCTGGTCACGTCTGATGGGGTGAGGAGCTTTAGGATCTGCACTAAAAGCTGATTAGCTAAACAGGCAACAAACAGACTCCTGTCGATCTGCAGCTGAAGGATCACTTTGATGAGTCCTGTAGGTAAAATGGGATACAACAAGTCTTAAAGGGATAGTAACCTATAGCTAGGCCCACATGGAATCTGCGTGCGCAGAAACTTGCAGATTTTTAGTCCATCATTGAGTCTGTTTATTTACTTATTTGTAGATGTGTGTAAATTTATATTTATTCCGTGTTTAAATTAATTTCAGTAATATTATTGACAAATATGAAAATAAACACAATTTATTTACAATACAATACAGTTTGTAAAGCAATATTTCTGTCTTTTAGTAGATATATTATATAAGATATTTGCTTTGTTTACCAATTAAGTGGATCTAATTGGATTTGTTTTGTTAACGTTAAATAAAATTAAAAAGGTTTTTATCTTTATTTTATATATTATGTTTTTAGTTATGATATACCCAAAATCATTCCACATAAATCTGAAGATTTTTTTTTTACAAAAATATAGAAATAGCAAAACAGAACAGATTTTGTCTGTTTTAAATAATATGGATTATTTTTAAAGAACAATATTCTCTCATGCTCACTGACACTACATTTATTGGTCACACTGTAACATTTAATGTATTTACTCACATGAACTAATATTGAACGATACTTGTACAGCATTTAATAATCATAGTTCAACATTTACTAATGCATGATTAAAATCCATATTCATGCTTGTTAACATTAGTTAATGCACTGTGAGTTAACATGAGCTAACAATGAACAATTAACAATTAACTAACAATAACAAAGATGAATAAATGCTGTAATAAATGTGTTGTTCATGTTAATAAATACATTAACTAACATTAATAAATACAACCTTATTGTAAAGTGCTACCCATTTATTTGATCTGAAATACATTACAAAGTTGTCATATTATGAGATTGTATAATTAATATATTTTCCCAGTATTTGCAATTATTAATGGCATTTATTCCAGAGATGGTAAAGCTGGATTTTCAGCATCATTGACACAACAATTGAGCATTGACTTTACTATGTTAATTTGCTGTAAACATTTCTTACTATTATCAATGCTTAAAAGAGTTCTGGGTGTTAATACTTTTGTTAATTTTTTCAGGATTATCTGATGAATAGATGATATATTAAAACAGCAGCATTTATTACAATTAAACATATTTACTGTTACTTTTGATTAATGTAATGCATTCTAGATGATTATTACAGTTTTTCTCAGTCACTTTGGTGCATTTCTCACAACACTATTTACATTTGCACAACAGTTAATGCATTTCTTAAAACAATTAGTACAAACTGCAAAACCTAGTGGATAACCTGCAAAAGCGAGTTACTTGCTCAAAATGGAGAGCTCATTCCTCAAAAGCAAGTATTGATGTCAATGAAAGTGTCAATGTCATCAAAATGAAAAGTCCTGACACCATTGTTTATGAACAAGATAGTCAAATGGCTTTGTCATGTTTTCATTATGACAGTTTACTTTGTACATTTTCCCAAAGCAAAAAAGTCAGATTTTGGTGACACTTCCTGAAAATGCTCAAGACAGCACTATATACTATTTACACAGCCATTTGGAAACTACAGTAAAGTTAGACATCACTGCATTGAGTGAGGTATCTGACACTGAATACGTAAGTTTCACATTTTTACTGCATTTGCTCTTTGCAATTCTAATTTATTCACAGCATTATGCAAAAGAATAAACACACCCTTATTTACACCAAACATAAACTCCCTTTGTGTAGAGCTGTGCACAACTTTAAGCAACATTGCAGTACATATTGGAACTGAACCTACATTATACATAGGTATATTGTTCAATTTAGTTTTAACTTTTAATATTTTAAAAAGTTTAATAAAATTAGCTTGACAGATTTTGACAACTAGTTCAACATTTGTGTATATAATGACTCAAGTAATGAAATGAGGACTATTAGTTTAATATGGAATGACTATTTAGCCTTCACAAGTTTAGTTAATTTTGACTGACATGACATAAGCAAATGATAATGTTATAAAACAGCAGAGAGTTGTATGAAAGCAATTGATGCATGTCCAAAAGCATTTGCAATTTGTTGGAAGAAATGAGAAACTGCTACTATGATGTGCACAAATGACTAATTGTTTTGAGAAATGCATTACCTGTTGTGCAAATGTAAATAGTGTTGTGAGAAATGCACCAAAGCGATTGAGAAAAACTGTAATTTTTTTTTTTTTTAAACTGATAAGTCCAAATTTAAACTATGTTAAAATTCTAAATCAAGTACTTACTCTAATTTACTTGTCAATATTTTACCCACAATTTTTGTAGTGATGACAGTATTTACCTTTTCTACAAATGAAGTCTAGGGCTTGCTGGTGTTTCAGCATATTCAGCAGTCCCTGTATCCAGCCACTGCGAACGGAGGCATCCTCCCAGAAATCACACACACTGCAGGATTCCCGCTCAAACACGCACACCAAATGACCTCCCTCCTTATTTCCATAAAGAACACAAAAAAGAGAATGTGAATGGAAAACACTGTAATCTGCAGACAACAGCACAGCACTGTTTGATGTTGTTTTGATGTTAGTGCCATAACAGTGGTTCCTAAACAAGTGTCCTAACCAAGACTTGGAAGCACTGGATTTGATTATTTATAATATTATAAATTAATTTCAAAAACATTTTATTGTACTGTCAATTTCTGGTTTCTGTGAATATATTTCAACTAGCATAAAAATTCCCATTACAGTAGAAGTTCTAGAAAAACCTTGAGGGACTTCTGTATGGGTGCAAATAATATGCCACTTATATTGTGACAAATGGCACAATCTTTGCTAACTGTCTAACCTCAAGCAAGTGAAAGTCCTGTTTGGTGGCAGCCAGAAGTCCAGTGAGTTTGAGGGTGAAAGACAGGATGGCAGGATCTGTGGCTTTAGATGCACAAACACTGGAAATAAACTCCAAGAGACACGGCTGATGCTCTAAAAGTACCTGCCCGTTACCTGAGAAAAACAGCACAAAAATACAATAAAACTTTACTAGCATACATGAGTATGCAGTGCAGATGCACAAATACAGCAAAACACTTTGAAAATGAAATGAAAAAAAATAAATAAAAACACTTTAATAGTACAAAAAACAGAGAGCTTTGAAGAACAGACAACTAAGCAAATATGTAATTAATATGTATGTGTGTGTGTGTGTGTGTGTGTGTGTATACACAGGGCTTTACATTAACACCCGCCTGTTGTCTAGGCTCTACCTTCCAAATGCAGGCAGATTTTAGCTGTGGCTGGTTAGACAAGACTCTCCCACTAGCCACTTTGGCTGGTTGAAAATAATTTTTAATTTGTAGTTTTCTTAAAAGCAGGGTTCGACAATAAGGATGGCTCAAAATGCGTGGCAAATGCGATCTTAGAATCGAGAAGCAGCATGACTGACAAAAATAACTGTGTTCGCGCTAGCAAAAGAAAGCAAGTGAATACCGAATGAGAGGATAATCACTGACGCTAACAGCTGATGTGATGCGAGTGAACACATGCATGCTCCCGTTTCCTTGCTTGAAGCTACAGTGCCTAGAAATGCATCTGGTGTGATCGGCTCTCTTTCAAATAGACTAGACAAAAAGTTATGCTCATGCACCCACAGTCTTGCTGGTTTCAAGAGCTCCAGATTTGTCTTTTTGTAAGCGCACTGGTTGCTTTCGCTTTAACCATTATTTGAACAGATTATTAATAACTAACATTAACTGTGTGCGTGTGATCATCCTTTCATTATCACACGGCTTGTTTTTCACTTGCTTTCTTTTGCTTACAGTTATTTTTGTTAATATAGTTTAATTATCATTTTTTACAATAACATTGCTTTAATAGGAGATGAACTTCCCATTTATGTGTAGTTAACTGGTGATCTGAGACCTTTAGCCAGGACAGATTACTGTGCATATTTTTGATTCATTTATTCATTTTCTTTTCGGCTTAGTCCCTTTATTAATCTGGGGTCACCACAGCGGAATGAACCGCCAACTTATCCAGCATGTGTTTTACGCAGCGGATGCCCTTCCAGCCGCAACCCATCTCTGGGAAACATTCACACACGCACTCATGCACACTGATACACTACGGACAATTTAGCCTACCCAATTCACCTGTACCGCATGTCTTTGGACTGTGGGGGAAACCGGATATGTTGTCCACAGCGAGTTTACTCGGTTTAACCCAGTGGCCCCTGCAGCCGTATGGCTGTACGCACTGCGCGTACCTACCATGAGAGGGCGCAAATTAATGCAGCTTATTTATTTATTTATTTATCACATAATTTAAATTTATTGTTTTATTAACAGTATACACTACAATAATTCCTTGCTGAAATTGTTTTTATTTGCATTTTACAATTACTTTCTTTGACAGTGCTTTAGTACTTAAATATTTATAAATTTTCACTTAAAAAGAAAAAGAAAATCACAATTTAATTAAAGTTGAAATTGTTTTCGTGTGAAGGTCATGTGATCAACAGGAAGCTCGCAGTATCTCATTTCTCATATGCGTTCTATGTTCTCGAAGTTCGAGTTTGCTCTTTCAAGGTAACCTTTGACCGGTCACCACAAGAACGCGAATCCCTGAACAGACACAGCCATCATGGCCTTTGCTTCATTGCCTGCCCCATTATATACCTGATTTATTTTGGAAATTGAACCGCCAAAATGAAACATAACTAACGGTATTCTTCAGCCGTAGAACAACTAAGAGGAAAAATGACGACAAGAGACATCGCTTAAGTGCTAATGATGATGTCAATAAAAGCCCATTTGAGAACCGGGGAAATTACGTCATCGTCCAGCTGACTCTCTGTGGTGGGTGTGTCGCTGCCGTGCGTCTGGTATGTAGCGGCTGTTTAAGCCTTTTTCTCCTCCTTTTTAAAATATGTTTTGGGTCTGATTTAGTTTTATTTGCTCTGGAAGGCTGGGGTCTGTTCGGCGCCTGTTGCACCGTTGAGTGGCTGCTGTTGGCCATCGTGAGCTTTGTGGAATCACGCTCCATATTGCTGAACTTTTCCCTTGTGTGTTTGTTGACATTTTCTGCGCGCTCCCGCGACTGCGGTCTTCCTGGTCGGTAAGTAGAGCGCTACCGCTCATACACTTTGCATATTGAACGAGTATAAATATAAACTGATTTTAGATTTTTAATTCGTTATTAGTACAGCCGCCTTGCTCTGCTGGAGGGATGATTGGCATCGTATGTAGTGGTATGTGAAACCCCCGTAGTCCACTATATTTGAAAGGTATGTAGGCTGATTGTGCTCTGTTTTATCATAGATTGCCTTGCGGCTTGAGCGTCTTCTCCTCCTGCTTTGGCACGTGCTGGATGCTGTTGTTTTGCTTCTTTTGTTCATTTGATTTTGTTTTTTTGAGTTCGTTTTGCTTTTAGTTTAATGTCTATTTTGTTTTTTTGTTACTCTGAAGTGTTTAGTTTTGCATATTTGTTTGTTTTTGATTCTTTAATATTCGTTTGCTGCTTTTTGCATATTTGTTTGGTTCTTTATGATTTTGTGTTCTTTATGCTGATTGTCCGATGTGAATTTGAATATTTCTATGTTTTGTCCTAAGGGCTACTTCTGCTTAAGCTTTGCTTGGCTTCAAATATTGCATTTGTGGTGCTATTTGTCCTGCTTTATTGCGGCCTTTTGTTTCAACTTTTGAAGCCCATTATTTGTAATTTGGTGGCTGGTAGTTGCTCTCTTGTACTTTTTTTGTTTTTGATTCCTCTCTGTAAGATTATTGTTATTGGTAGTAATAATAATGTTAATGTTGGATTTTGTGCACATTTTCCAGTTTTAAATTCTCTCTCTCTCTTCTTTCCCTAGGAGCTGGGGGGTGTCTAGTACGGGCAGTCGGGCCGTTGTGTGGTGTGGATCTGTTTTCCCTAATCTCTTTCGCTCACTCGTGTGCAGTGTGGTGTTTTGAATCTAAAAGTGTGCACGTGTGAATCTTTGGGTCATTTCTTTGGGCCCAGTGCCTAGTCTGCCCGACTGCGGTAAGCCCCAGCTCCTCTGGTCGGATGAATTTTTCCGGTGGCCTCCAGTAGTGCCATTTTAAGCGGATGTGCTTTTGATAATTGTGGTCCAAAGATAAGTGAATTGTAATAAAAGACTTTATTTTTATATATCCACGTCTCAGTTGTCTTTGTCAGGGGTACGAACCTGTATTTCATGTCCCAGGTAATGTACTGGGTGGCGTAGTCGAGCTTTAATTGTAATAGTTTTGTGGTAATTTGGCTCTAGTGTGCCAGTTATCAGATTGGTCTTTCTACCAACAAAAAGCCTTATCCCCGCCACAATAAGTTTACATATTATTTAATTAATAACATACCCTATGTGTTATTGGTTTAGAAATTAAACTCACCTACACCAGTAGAAACAGAATTTATCCACTCCTCGTTGGTTTAATGTAGTGTGTGCGTCCTCTACAAACAGAAGAGGCGTCCTGTCTGCCGAGCATTACTGCATGTGTGTGAAAATGGGATTGCTTTGTAATTGCTTTGGACAATTACAAAGCAATTTGCTATGTAATTGCTTTGGACAAGCAAGAGTAAACTGATGCTCTCATTCTTACGACTGCGCATTTGCATACGTTTACAACCGTGTCGATCCATAAAATAACAAAATACTTTGTAATAGTCAGACAATTGTTTTTAATTCCTCATCATCAACAATATTATTATTATTATTATTATTATGCATTTTGTTTATAGGCTGTGCTTTTCTGTCGCGCTTTCACAAAAATGATTTCACAACACTCAGACAGCACATCCAGGGAAAAGGAACAGCAGGCAACCAAGGCCTGACAACCACAGAGAACTAAATACACAAGACGATCAAAAAGACAAACCTAAAATAATTTAATCGGAGGTCAGAGCTCAGATCAGATCCACATGGGCTGTACAAACCTCCTAGAGTTCCTGTTATTTGTTTGTTTTATTATGACATTTATTTAATATGACATATAGGAGAAATACACATGTACACTGTAAAAAATGCAGGGTTCCACACAATTCATTCATGTTACCCCAACACAAATCGATTAAGTTAACTTAACACATTTGACAAATTTATGTGGATTGAAGATAAAAAAAAAATGTAAGTTGTCCTAATGAAATCTCAAGAATTGTGTTGATTCAGCTTATTATAAATAATTAGTTTGATCAAGCAAAAAAAAATTTTTGAGTGTACATACACGAGCATGTACAAACACAGACAGACACAAAAACAAACAGCAATTCTGTAAAATGAAGTTATATTAAATTTCTTAATGTGTTTTATTTTCCATATTAAAATCATCAAAGCCTCAAAAACACGTAAAAACTAATTCCGTCAGTCCCTAATTTATAATATCTAAAATGGCTTTTTTAGATTCTTGATACCTGCAGTTTTTTTAACATGTATACATTTGTTATTTCTGATATCTAAAAGTATATTTCTGATATTAGCAATTCTTATTTTACTAGTAACAATAACTTTCATGATATCAGAAATTAACATTGTCACTTTAGTGAATTTCTATTTTTATATCAAAAATGAACATGTTTACTAGTAGCAGTTCAGTTGTTGATATTAACAATATAATTCATGATGTTAACAATTCAATTTTGATATCAACAATTAAATTGTTAATGTCAGGTATTAGCATATTAATTTAAATGGCAGCTTTAAGGTGACCCTACCCAGGTAGCAAAGAATTCTGGCCCAGCTTTGGCATAAATCTGGCACAGCAGGCATTCATCCGGCACTGGCATACAGCATGTGGGCTAAACATGGCCCTGGTTTGGCAGAGGTGGCACTGTCTTTAGAGCTGCACACTTGGGTAGATGTAAAATTTAGTATTTGGCCCAGATGTTAATAATTGATATGTGGGCCATGTTTGGCCTATCTTGACCCACATTTAAAATACATTTTTATTAGTTCTAGTTTATATTACCAATCAGGTTACTTTGAGAAAAAGCACGCCTAAAGCAAAATGATTCATGGGATTATCAATTTCATTGCAGTCCTGACACACCAACATATCTGGCCCAGTTTAGATTTAGTTATAGGTTATTAACTTGGCTGAGACTTGGCCCAGATATGATCCATGTTTGGCCCTTGTCTGAAAGTCAGACTTGGTCCAGTCATGTTCTGTAATTCACTGCGGCATGTGGGCCAAGCAAAAGCTTATTGTGTGGGCCAGAGCTGGGCTAAAGAAGCAGAGAGCAGTGAACACTGCATAGGGACCTTTATGTCAGTGGTGTAAAACAGCTCTGGACTGGTTTTAGTTTTTAGGAATATAAACAAACCCAAAAGACCCCGCCTAGCATTGCTACGAACATCCTCCTAAAACTGAAACTGGAAGTAGTTGGCGTCCATATTTACATTTTACATCTGTGTTTTAGATGAGATTTTTTTTTTGTCATTTTTATTAACTTCTTTATGGTTGAGAAGGAAAATATTATGTTCCCAGCAAGCATTTTTTGGCTTAAAAGGCGTCTATTAGACGTCTAAACATAGCCTAGACGTCTAGGCTAAATCACGGCTAAATTTGGACTGTCAGTGAAAATTTAATAGACGTCTATGCATAGCCCAAGATTAGACATCTTCATTTAGACGGCTAATAGACGATTACATATATACGTCTAATAGGCGGTGAATTTTGGTCTAGGCTAAAACAATGCTAAATTTGGGCTGTCAGTGAAAATCTAATAGACGTCTAAGCATAGCCCAAGCATAAACAAGTCATCAAAATTTCAGCTAATGAATGGCTATGTTTATACATTTTATAAACAACAAAAATACACATACATATCAACATGTTCTCAACAAGGCAATCCATACATACTGATTAAACAAAAGCTTTTATTAATAAAAGCAACATTAACAATATTTAAAACATTAAACAATACAAAATAAATATATAAATTGTCTAAGTTATGACAAAACAAACAAGATAAAAACTATGATTTTTTTTTCTGTTGAACACAGAAGAAGTTATTTTAAAGAAAGCTGAAAACCTATAAAAAACACAATGGAAGTCAATGGTTACAGGTATTTGGCTTTCTTCAAAATATCTTGTGTTCAACAGAAGAAAGAAACTCAAAGGCTGTTATTTTTGCTTTATATACACTCAAAATTATTCTTGCAGCTTGATAATATTCTGATTGAACAACTGAAAGCATGTGGTCTGTTTTGAGGATGCTTTAGGTATTTCTCTGGACTTTAAACTAGTTGGGACCATTGCTGTCTATAGAGAATGAGAGAGCTCTCAGATTTCACCTTAAGTATCTTAATTTGTACTCCAAAGACAAACCAATGTTTGGAAAGACATGAATAATTAAACGTTTTAATTTCTGGTTGATTCCCAGAGATGGGTTGCGGCTGGAAGGGCATCCGCTGCGTAAAATCGTGCTGGATAAGTTGGCAGTTCATTCTGCTGTGGCGACCCCAGATTAATAAAGGGACTAAGCCGACAAAAAAATGAATGAATGAATTTCTGGTTGAACAAACCCTTTAAGTGTACATGAACCTAAAAGTCCATCCAATCCATATGTGACACTCAGCAGGTTCTGCAGAATTTCTACACCAACATCTGTAGGTCTGTCCCCAGGACCAGCATCCTCAGCCCAAATGATAAAGATCTCCACTGCTGTGTGTGCATTGCGAGATTCAGCCTCTGCACTTTCAGTCCTGGAGAAAAAGGAAAGAAAATACTGAGATGTGTTCTAAACTCTTGTGACTGAGTTTTACAAATACATTTATGAAAGGAGGGTGGGTTGACACACTTACCATACTCTTTTACAAGTCTTCATTGAGGTAGATGCACAGACTCTTCAAACGACGTAGGTCTTCAGAACACAATCATGCTTGATGGTTACATAAAACTAGAAAGAAAAAAACATCACCCATCAACAAAAAAATAACCGGACATAGCCGGACTAGATTGGGTCTATACTGCACCGAGAAAGTGAAACTATAGCTATTACTTGCATGTACCTCATAAACGTTATTGACTTTGCTTTCATGATGAAGTATCATACATATCATAAGCTTTATTTTACAAAAAAAAAACAACATGCAACCAAATTTAAGGTTGTTCGGGCTAAAATTGGGTTACACGTAGCCGGATTAGATCTGGTCTATGCTTCACCTAGACGGTGAAATGAGGCTATTGCTTGCTGGGTTGATATCGGTCTAGTTTTAAAGGGCAACTATGATGAAAATGAACTTTTGTAAGCTGTTTACTGTGTATAGTGTCCACTGTCATATTGGAGAGATGTAAACCATCAAGTCTCTTTTTTAAATTTCCTGACGTTAAAATACCCAAATCCCAGTGATTTTGAGGCCCACCTCAATGAGACATAGGAGTGTGGGTTTCCCACCCAACGAATTGATTGACAGGCACCATGTTTCTATAATAACATAAATACAGTCCAGAACTTTTTTTTTTTTGCAAATAAACTGGGATTTAAATATTTGTTCCAACTCTCTGTGATTTTTATACGTTTTATAAGCTTAAAACGTTTTTAAAACTGCATGTTTGCTATCTAATTCTTAACCGCTATAATCACCACGGCCGCATGGTGTCAGAAAACGCGCATATATATATACATATGTGTGTGTGTGTGTGTGTGTGTGTGTGTGTGTGTGTGCGTGCGTGCGTGCGTGCGTGCGTGCGTGCGTGTGTGTGTACTGCAAATGGCTTGTGTGTGACTCATCATTTCAGAAATTCTTAAATAATCCACCACAAATACATAAAATAAACTTACTTGGTATTTTTGACTAATGAGCTGTATTTCAGCTTCGTCCGAGTCTGTCTCTGACTTTATCTGACATAGCATGATGAGAAGCAGACAAGTGGAATGGTGGGCAGGGAGAAGCAGCTCATTTGGATTTAAAGCCACAGGCTACAAAAACAGCTATAATGTAGTCAGAGAACAAAATGGGCAGATTCTGGAGGCTTTAATAAATGATCTGATGGGTATTTTGAGCTGAAACTTTAGACACATTCTGGAGACACCAAGGCTTATCTTACATCTTGTAAAAGGGGTAAAATAGGTGCCCTTTAAAGAAAACTGATTAGACAAAGTAATTTAAAAATCCCCATATACTTTTTTTTCATCCACTTGATTTGTCCAAACATGGACAAATCGCACAAAATCCATCTCACACTGAATGCATGCGTCGGCCGAATCAGAAGCACAGCGCAGAAGCTGAAATATTGACGCCTGGCTGAAACGGGAACTTAGGCCTGCTAACATCACTGAATGCCACCCGGAATCAAGCAGTTATGGCTCCTAGCAGTTACGGCTCAGAAGTGGCTTATACAGTGCATCCAGAAAGTATTCATAGTGCTTAATTTTTTCTACATTTTTTTACAAACCAAGCATGAACACAAAGGAATTGTCTGTAGACCTCCAAGACAGGATTGCCTCGAGGCACAAGGCTGGGTAAGGTTACAGAAAATTTTCTTCTGCTCTGAAAGTTCCAATGAGCACAGTGGCCTCCTTCATCCGTAAGTGGAAGATGTTTGTAACCACCAGTGCTCTTCCTAGAGCTGGCCGGCCATCTAAGCTGAGTGATCGGGGGACAAGGGCCTTAGTCAGGGAGGTGATCAATAACCCGACGGTCACTCTGTCTGAGCTCCAGCGTTCTTCTGTGGAGAAAGGAGAACCTTACAGAAGGACAACCATCTGTGCAGCAATCCACCAATCAGGCCTGTATGGTAGAGTGGCCAGACGGAAGCCACTCCCAGCCTGGATTTTTCCAAAAGGCATCTGAAGGACTCTCAGAGCATGGTGGTGGTAGCATCATGCTTTGGGGATGTTTTTCAGCAGCAGGAACTGGAAGACTATTCAGAATAGAGGGAACGATGAATGCAGCAATGTACAGAGACATCCTGAATAAAAACCTGCTTCAGAGTGCTCTTGACCTCAGACTGGGGTGACGGTTTATCTTCCAGCAGGACAATGACCCAAAGTACACCGCCAAAATATCAATGGAGTGGCTTCAAAACAACTTGGTGAATTTCCTTGAGTGGCCCAGCCAGAGCCCAGACCTAAATTCTATTGAACATCACTGGAGAGATCTGAAAATGGCTGTACAGTGCCGCTTCCCATCCAAGCTGATAGAGCTTGAGAGGTACTGCAAAGAGGAATGGGCAAAAATTCCCAAAGACAGGTGTGCCAAACTTGTGGCATCATATTCAAAAAGACTTGAGGCTAATTGCTGCCAAAGGTGCATCAACAAAGTATTGAGCAATGGCTGTGAATACTTATGTACATCTGATTTTTCAGGTTTTTTATTTTTAATAAATTTGCAACCATTTCAAAAAATCTTTTTTCACATTGTCATTATGGGGTATTGTGTGTAAAAGTTTGAGGAAATAAATGAATTTAATCCATTTTGGAATAAGGCTATAACATAAAAAAATGTGGAAAAAGTGAAGAGCTATGAATACTTTCCGGATGCACTGGCAAAGGTCTCTATTGCTTGTTTAAGTTGACCTTTTTGTATTAAATGACACAAAAAGAAAAATGTATTGTCTTTTTAAATTATTTTTGTAATTTTAAGTTAGAGAGTGGCAAAGCTTTTTTATATAAATAAACATAAAACACCTGAGCATATTCTGTAGGAAGAGGTTGACGCAACAGAATTTGATTCAATTTATATTTAGGATTAATATTTGCAAACTGTTTTGGTAAAAAGAAAAAAATTAATTCATTAATATCTGAAGTAGGGAAGCGGTAATAAACTAATTTGAATATGTGTTAGTTTGACCAACTCTGTATTGTAGGCTATAATATTATAATACAAACAAATGTTTACACTTTCTTTTTCTTTTTTTTTTTTTGTTAATTTTAGGAATATAATTATGGTATTTGTTGTTAATTTTGTCTTTATTATTGTGTTACAACATTTTTTATTTATTTTTGTCCTATAATGGCACAATGCCTAAACAAAACTTCAGTAGTTTTTCAAGAGCATCCATCTCACATAACATTTAACTTATTTGTCAAACATATTCTGCCTTCCTCCTATAAAATACTACACATTTGATATGGTTATTAATATATTGATACAGTTAGTTGGGCAAAAAGCACTGATGACTTGAAGCTTAAGTATTGAAGCTCACTTTAAATAACTTTAGTGTATTTGCATTACTCAATCATAAGGTGTTTTTACAATTTTAACTTTCTGCTTTACAAAGAGAGTTATTTGATATTTAGTTATTTAGTGTGTTCAGGCTGTTGAATAATATTTTTTATATACATACACAGCAAGTTTGGTCCCTATAAAAATAAAATTTGTGTTGGCCCTCTAAGGTTTGGAGGTGTTTGTGGATGGATTGTTGGACCAGCTGATAGTATCTCTGCGTGAGACTTAGAATCAGCAAATTTTGCATTTTGCGTCATAGGTGCCCTTTGGAGAAACACAGCCTAAATCAGTTCAGCACCACTGCCATGAACAGCACTCGCAGCACCTGCTGCACCGGCCCTGCATGTGTATCAAGCCTTCATTCTTATAATAATTTACATGAAACAGTACATTTAGATATAGATTAACCATATCTATTAACTATATTTATTAACTAAATAAAACACTACTAGGCTACAAGAAGTGAGTTCTTTAAACAAACAACATTACATATTTCTTTATTCTCAATATATATATATATATATATATATATATATATATATATATATATATATATATATATATATATATATATATATATATATATATATATATATGTGTGTGTGTGTGTGTGTGTGTGTACATGTTTTTGTGACATATCAGGACACAAATCTGTATAATGACATAGGTATGACACAGGTATTACAAAAAGCAGGTGAAATATGAGGACATTGGTGACGTCCTCACTTCTCAAAAAGCTTATAAATCACACAGGATGGGTTTTTCAGAGAGTAAAGCTGTACACTGTCTCCTGTGATGGTTGGGTTTAGGGGCAGGGTGGGGTGAGGGCAATATAATATACGGTTTGATCTGTGTAAAATGAATGGAACCCTATGTAATGTACCCACTTTTCACAAAAACAAACGTGTGTGTGTGTGTGTGTGTGTGTGTGTGTGTGTGTGTGTGTGTGTGTGTATAAATAGTTATAATTAATATAAATAGTATTTGCAAGCGGTCCTCAGTCAACTCAACTCAATCTGGCCTCATCAAAAAATATCTCTTTAGCACACAAAATAATACAAACTGTTTTTCCTCTGTTATCAAAGTGGCTATATTAAGGTTAGCAACATCATTGGTAAATTAAAACAATCCTGTAAATCCTTTCATTTTATTCAATTTTAAATTTTTAAATGTATTTTTATTATTTATATCAAAATCATCAAAAAGCCTCAAAAACATGTAAACTAATTCCCTCAGTCACACAGAAATGCCAACTGACCCAACCGGGACTCGAACCAGCGAACTTCTTGCTATGAGGCGACAGTGCTAACCACTGACCTACAGTGCTGCCCCTTTGCCTTTTTTTTCTTCTTTTATATTTAGAGAATATAAGAGTATATGCAGTATGGGGGATTTGTTGTGGCATGACCAACACAACTTTTATGACTTGGATGCTTTAGATGTGGAAAGACAAAGAACTGATTTGTAACTATGGGCAGAAATTGGTGGAAAAGTTTACTGATTGAAAAGATTCCACTATGGTGGAAAAGATTTATTGTTGGAAAAGGAGTATGTCTTCAGCCAATTTGATTGTTTCGTTCTACGTCCGTGTAGGCTAATCCACTCATAGAGTAATACAAATCTGGATTTAATTTTTATTTCGTTAGCCCAAGTCATGGGGTTGTGTATTTAAAATGTCATCTAGACTTGTTTTCTCTTTTGATATAACACAAACTGATAATAAGCTATGTTTGACAAAAAAAAAAAAAATTCTTTCACAGTTGTTAGACTTTATGATCTAGAAGAACAAGAAAGTTTTGTCCACTGAAAAGGAAACGCCATCATCTTCCTTAAACCAGAATCAGGGCACCCAATCCTGTTTCTGAAATCTACATTTTTACAAACTGAAGAATGTTCCTGGATCAACATCTTTGTTAGTTTATCTTACGTTTAGGCTTAGAGTCTTGGCAAAGCGCTTCTACATCATTGCTACAGTACATTGTGATGTAATACTTCCCTCAAATATTAGGATTAATTTTTAGTTATAGGGTTGGGTTTAGTATTAAAGATTAAGTTTGGATCACAATTTCAGAGTAAAACCATATTCATGGATAAACAAAATAGGAATGTGTCTTCTTCAAAGTAAAATTCTAACCCTGATCAAACACAAATGATCCCCTGCAGCACTTTTTTATTACAGATGGGTGTGTTAGGCCGTACAGTTACAGTTACACGATGTACAGTTGCCTTGAACTGGGCTAAAGTACGCTTGTCCCCCTCTCCCGTCTCCCCCGATGGCCCGCACTCACATTACATTCGGGCCTGGGCGCGCTTACGTAATCGATGATGCGTTGTTCAGTAAGCGCTCTCGCTCAGCACAGTGGAAATTTCTTTAGTTATATCGTTTAAGTCGTTTGATATGCAGTGACGCGCAGTCTAATATTTTGCCGAACAGATCAGCCACTTTTAACGCTCATAAACAATCATAAAGTCCTCGTGCTGCAGGAATTAGGAGGTTTGCTGAAGCTGCAGCTGTGGTGTAGTGAGGGATTTGCGTCTTTAAAAATCTACGACAGTTTGCGTTCATTGAACAGTACGAATGATTAATTAATCCATATGAAACAGTCCCTTAAAAGTCACGTCTCGCTTTCAGTTTCGGCCTCAGGCATGCTTGCACTCATACTATAAGCATACCGCGCCCAAGTGAACCGCGCTCAGGCCCACCTCTTCCAACCGGGCCAGGGCCGCCCAAGTAAACCATGCCTGAGCCCGATTCAGAGCACTCACACTTCTTAAATGATCCGGGAAACGGGCCTGGGCACGGTTCGGATAGCATAGTGTGAGTGCGCCCTTAGACACATTGGTCTCCAGTGGTTCTTGGGGATGGTTAAAGTGCTACTGCATATAGCACTATACTATAGCTGCTTGTAAGCATTATTGAACAACTTTAAGTGCTAGTTAGAACTGTTTATAGAGTGTATATAGTGAACTGAGTATTGTTTAATTGATTTTTTTTTTTGGGATGAACTACCCTTTTAATCATTTAATCTGCCAAGACCTCAATATCTGGCCTTGTTTAGACATAATCAATAATATTCACTTCATCTGTGACTCGTCTGAATTTGTGTCATAAGTCATACAATCTGAAGTGTTTGTAAATGACTATCTGATATAAACTAAAAATGAAAACAAAAGAAGCAATCATGATAAATTGCTGCAAAACCAGTAAGGAATGTGCAGTCAAAGACAGGAAACAGGAAACAAAATTTTAGAAAATATCTGAACTCAACATTTAACTATGTAACCAAACTGTATGTGTCAACACAATAATATTTATTGCTTTTTTTTTTTTTGTAGCAAATTTCTGATAAACAAGTCATGTCAGTCAAATGAACCAACCTGACAGTTGTCCTGTTCTTTTTTCAGTCGATGAGAGCTGAATGCTTAATCTTGGCTAACACAGTGCTCACTACTGTCAACTTTCTGAGGTTGCTATTGTAATACAACACCTATAGTAATACAAACAAATTACCCATTACTCTTCTAATATAACTATAGGGTATATTACAATATACCACAGGTAATTGTAGTAAAAACTGAAAGTATACTACAGTATTCGTTATAGTTTATCATTTAACCATAGTTAAAGGGCACCTATTTTACCCCTTTATCAAGATTTCGGTTACGTTTTTTGTGTCTTCTGAAAGTGTCTGTAAAGTTTCAGCTCAAAACACCCATCAGATTATTTATCATACCTTTCAGAATATTAGAATTTTCTGCTCATAACCCTATATAACTCTTTTTGGTGCCTGTGCCTTTAAAGCTAGTTCTCCCCGGCCACCATTCCCACGTGCCTGTCAGAGTGTGCCTCAATCTCCGCCTTGGCGGCGTCAGATAAACAGCACAGTGACAGACATGAAGTAAGCAGATCTCACATAATGTTTGTGAAATACTACAGTAAGAACTTTCGCAATGATTATTTGATGTGTTTGTTGAGTTGCAACGATGAGTCTCACACAATGTCATTACAAAGTTCACCCACGCACACACACACACACACAGCGGGGACACACACACACAGCATTGTTTTTTGCATGCAAATGTGACAGGATACAGGTTAATATCCACTGCTGTATGGATATCTGTTATGTTCATGTACAAAATAAACCTGATTTAACGTCCACAAACCGGGATTGAAGCGTTTTATTTTATAATTGTACTGACATGTGGCTGTGGTGATAAAGATGGTAAAATCGCTGTAATTCATTACAAATATGCACTGTTTTAAAAATGTTTTAAACTTGTAAAACTCATTCTTGATAACATTTGATGATGATTGATGATCACAGAGTGCTGAACAGATCTTTTAATCCCAGTTGCTTTGTGCACGTCCTGTCTGATTATACGCGTTACTACAGAGACATGTTAATACGTGGCTGTCTATCCATTCGGTGAGCGGAGAAACCGCACTCCTACGTCATGTTGCGGTCGGCCTCAAAATGGGAGGGATTTGGGTCCTATTTTAAGATCAGAAAACTTTAAAAAAAAAAGGCACACTATAACTACACACAGTTCTGTCCAAACAGCTTACAAAAGATGATTTTCATCATAGGTGCTCTTTAATACTACATTATACTGTAACATTCAAATAAAAACTGTTGTAAATACAATATATACAGAGTACAATATGCTTCATGATTCAAAAACACTACAGTATTTATTAATAATTACTACAGTATTTTTTAAAGGGAGGGATAAATACCACACTGACTCACTCACTATATTCTTTTTACAAGTTACAATCACAAGTACAAAAACAATGACAGAAAAGAAAAAATAGATTAAAAATGTTTTTAAAACCGTTTAAAGCAAATCATCTCTGAAATCCGTTACTATCAACAGTACAGAAGATTTTCCTTATAAGCAAATAAAATGCCTTGCTATCAACAGAAGAATGAAAAAAGGAAGAAAAAAAAAACCTCACCCCAAAATATAACCAATTGACAATGCTTTGGTAAATGCACAGCTTTAAGGAAAGTTTATTTAACCTCAGCTTGTTTAATTAAATGACAGTCTTGACAGCATTTATCAAATATTGTTTTTAAATTGCATGTGGCCTTGAGATAAATCTAGAAAGAGCAACCGGAGATCCTCTCTTTTAGCAAATAATAACTTGTCACTCATCCAGAAGTGTTTCAGGTTTATCATATTCAAATAACTTAAAGTCAGTTTCATAAAGACTGTACAGCTCTCTTCTGTCAGCTAAGGAAATGTTTACAAACCATTCTCGCTCCCAGTCTACCGCAGTCCTGTTCTCATTTCCTTTAGGAAAGTGAATCTGTTTATCCAGCCCAAGAATCTTCAGCAAATGCTCTGTGTCCTCATCAAGAGTTTCTAGTTTCCCAATAAAGTCATAGTCAATTTGGCATGGATGGCAAAGTCTGTGAATCTGCTGCCAATGCTCATTGAACGGCTTCTCCTTCTCAGTCAGTGGATCTAACAGATACTTAATAAAGTGAGTAAAGGACGGTCTGATACCTGCACTGAAGGCCTCTTGAGCCGAAGCAGGGGGCTGAGAAATATTAGCATAACGCTGAAGCATTGTGGAGCCATAATTGGAGTAGAAGTACTCATCTGGCCTATTAAATTTGGCTCGAAAAGCAGAAATAAGGCGCACAAAAGGATCCCGTACAAAGAGGAACTTAGTGTAGTTCTTCAGCTTGTGATGCATCAGAGGACGAGCGTATTGGCCATGGTGCATCCATAAGTTGTTAAATGTCTTATGCACTGTAGAATTATGGATTAACTCTATTGGTATGTCAAGAGGATGCAGATATGGAGCTCCATTAGGTGCCTTCAGGTTCTGGCTGAGCACAATCATTACTCGTTTCCAGTTGGTACAAGCTACCTTGGGTACATAACAGTAAATAACACGGTGATGATCGTCCACAATGAGATGATCCAGAGCTTTGTTGGGAATCTGGTCAAATGTGATTGATTTCTCTCTGAAACGCAGGCTGCTATTGGCTGAGCAAAGCTCTTTTATTAGATGTTTACGATGTGCTTGACGCAGTTTGAGATGTTTTGATGAAGCCATGTGCAGGTATGTCCCAACTCTCACCTCATCCCAGAAAACTACTATAAAAAACAATGTGGTGAATACTGCTCCCAAAAGAAAACAACAGTGATGGAGCTTTTGCATTCTGATCGCAATGCAATACCAGTCTATAAGTCTATACCAGATCGTCAGAACTTCTGCTAAATATTATTTGTCTTGGGAATGAGTCCAGCTGACAATTCTGCAGGAAAAATGAATAAAAAAATAAGAATAAGTTTGCTGAAGCCTCAATTTACTGTCAACACTCAAATGATCCATTAATATGGTGTATGTGTCAGAGTGGTTTACATGAATTATAATCACGAACCAGTTAGTTTGGTTTGTTTATAAATGTTTTAGCAAGCTGAGCCAATAAATATTATACAGTATATATAAAATATACAGTGGTTAATAGTAAATACTTCTGTGATTTTTAACCAAACTATAGTAAAGTGTATTATACTTTAGTATTTACAACACTTTTAATGAATGCTAAAGCATATATAAACTACTAAAATGATAAACTGAAATATATACTGTAGTATACATTAGTTTTTACTACAGTAAACTGTGACGTATTGTAGTAGTATTTGATAGATAGATAGATAGATAGATAGATAGATAGATAGATAGATAGATAGATAGATAGATAGATAGATAGATGATAGATAGAAAGATAGATAGACTGTAAAAAGCAATAGCTGTTCTCACTAATAAAATCAAGTGCAGTTAACTTATTATGAAAACGTTTGTTCACCTTACACTATTTAAACAAGTAATCCCAACTTTTTAGGACATTAAGTTGTTAAACTAAATAGATTCAAGTAATCCTGACCTACAATAATATGTATTTACAACTTTTGAGAGGTCGTGTCAAAAGCGTGTTAATGATAGAGAATGGTGATGAGAGCACTGAGGTGGAAGAATTAAAACTTAAGCATAATCAGACATAAGCACAATAAATCTGAGAGCTTTTTCAATTCTTTGATGTTCAAAATTTATAAATATAGTATTATTATATATTAATATTAATACATTTAATAATATTATTATTAAGATTATATAATAAATTATATTATAAAAATGTTTATATTATAATAATAAATACAATAATATATATATATATATTATTATAATAATAAATACAATAATATATATATATATATATATATATATATATATATATATATATATATATATATATATATATATATATATATATATATATATATATATATATATATATATATATATATATAATTTATTTATTAAAGAGCAGGTGGTATAATCTGACCGCTTGTTGAAAATCTGACTGCTTTACTGTTTATTATCATATTTACCATATTTGCGTCTAATTACCAGAAAGTAAAATAGTTTGGAAGTGAAATGGTGGGACAAACCTAGTTACACTTTCTGTGTGCGACTGTACTGCCAAGCAACATATAATTTTTTTGAAAATTAGGTGTAATTTTCTACATAAATTACTAACTCTTGATGCACTTTAACCAGCCACGAGCATTTGCAGTCGTGCTTGTTATATTCCTACTACAAATATTTTTATTATATTTATTATATTATATTATATATTATTATTATTATATTATTAATATAGTTCTATTTATAATATATTATTATATTAAAATATTTTAAGTTTAAATATTATTTAATTAAAAGCATAGCATAGCAAAGCCTATAGGTGTTATTGGTTTAGGCGAAATTTAACTCACCTACATCAGTAGAAATAGAATATATCCGCTCCTCGTTGGTTTAATGCAGTCTGTGCTTCCTCTACAAATGCAAAAGGCGTCCGGTCTGTCGAGCATTACTGAATGTTTGTGAAAATGGGAGTATGGAGCAACTGTTTGCCTCGGGGGAGTCAGAGTAATGTTTACATTCTCATGAGCGTGCATTTACATAGGCTAACATATGTTTAAAACAACTGTGTTGTTCCATAAAATAATAAAATACTTGATTATAATATTCAGACAATCATTATTTTTTATTCATCATCATCATTTTTATTATCAATAATTATTAATATTATGCATTTTATTTATGTTGTGTGCTTTTCTTTTATGCACCTGACTTAATGTTACAAGATAAACATCTTTGTTGTTAGTTTATGTTATGTTAAAGTCCAAAAAGGTGTGGTGTACTATTAGATTAGATTAGATTCAACTTTATTGAATCTTGTGTATACCTAGTCCAAAGTCTTGTTTCCCCGTGTGTGGCAGAAAATGTTTTGATGGAATTTGGGAAGCACTGTTTTTAAGTTTGAGTGATTAAAATCCCCTGCAACAATAAAAGCAGCCTCCGCGTGAGCAGTCTGTTGTTTGCTGATGGCTGCATGAAGTTCATTCATAGCAAGCTTGGCATCAGCATCGGGTGGAATATATGCAGCGATTGTAATGGTAGAGCTGAATTCGCGTGGCAGATAAAAGGGTCTGCATTTGACCATCAGAAATTCCAGATTAACAGAGCAATGTCTCCCAACAATGACAGAGTTTGTGCACCAAGCTTTTTCCCCCGCCTTTGTTTACGATCGCGTCGGCGCCTTCGAGCACTTCCGCCCGGCCGGGCAGAGCGCTCAGCCTCGGGTGTTCTGGCGATCTCTGGAAGGAGTCGAAGATTGCTGATAAAACTGTCCGGAATGCACAAACCAATATCCAAGATCTCCTGTCGGGTGTACGATGTAAAGGCACTACTGTTCCGCATGAACAGACCCGAAATGAGCAGGAAAAATACTGCAAAATTGCAGAAACTGGAGAGACGCCGAGCCTCTCGATGTGTACGCGCCGCCATCTTGTCAACAAAAAAAGCTTAACACAAATTTTAAATATAAATAGGCAAAGAAATGACAAAAGTTCTTTAATTCATTAGCAAAATATATATTTGTTTAACATCAGTTACCTGTAACTTTTGACTTCCACAGAAAGAAAAACAAATACTATGGAAGTCAATGGTTACAGGTTTTCAGCTTTCTTCAAAATATCTTCTTTTGTGTTCAACAGGTAAAGGTTGAGTAAATGATGACAATTTTCATTTTTTGGGGGACCTATTCATTTAAAAAGGAAAAATATTTAAACAGATTTGTTCATCTAAAGTGAGATGCTAATAGTCTAATTCTATTTAATGATTTAGGCTTTAGTGCCCCCAGCAGACCCGGAGATTGGGTGAGTACATTAAGCTGTGGTAAAACCCAACTGTTTAACACTATGGTGACTTGTAAAATGAGCCTATTTCCAAAATTTATTTGAATACTGTACAAAACAATCATGTGTCAAGACAGCTATATCAAGCATTGTATGATGTTAACATAAACTGTGAATTTAAAATAAAAATAAGGAAAACAAAAGCAAAGCACACTTCTTCAAAAACTCAAATAAGCGACAGTATTTTATTATTAATTATATACCATTTTAATATTAAAAAATAATCAATCAAGTTAGTTACAACAATTTAGTTAACTTTTAATTAACTCAGTAGGGTCAATGCATACATAGAAACACAGCTTATTAACTTACTTTCTTTACTGGCTTATTACTTAATAGGCTCCTTTAAACATCACACTCATGCATGCTTGTTTTAAACCAAACTAATTGGAGTCTAGATATACCACTAAAAACGATGAGGCAAATCACGTAACGATATGCGATTTAAAAGGGTAACTACTAGTATGTAATAGCGATAGCAGAAGACAGTGTCATTCCCTGTAGTGCTGGGCATGATTAAGACAAATGTCATATACTGTTTTACAGGGGCCATTTTAGGATTTTCATTTTAGGGAAACTCAGCTCCTTATGGGGTAAACAAAAAACAATGTGTAATACTATATATTAATATAATATAGTATAAATTAGGGATGTCCAGATCTGATCACATGATCGGAAATCGGGCCCGATCACGCGGTTCCAGACTGGATCGTAATCGGACGTTTCCTTCCGATTAGGACTCGAATATACAGGGAGTGCAGAATTATTAGGCAAGTTGTATTTTTGAGGATTAATTTTATTATTGAACAACAACCATGTTCTCAATGAACCCAAAAAACTCATTAATATCAAAGCTGAATATTTTTGGAAGTAGTTTTTAGTTTGTTTTTAGTTTTAGCTATTTTAGAAGGATAACTGTGTGTGCAGGTGACTATTACTGTGCATTATTATTAGGCAACTTAACAAAAAATAAATATATACCCATTTCAATTTATTATTTTCACCAGTGAAACCAATAAAACATCTCAACATTCACAAATATACATTTCTGACATTCAAAAGCAAAACAAAAAACAAATCAGTGACCAATATAGCCACCTTTCTTTGCAAGGACACTCAAAAGCCTGCCATCCATGGATTCTGTCAGTGTTTTGATCTGTTCACCATCAACATTGCGTGCAGCAGCAACCACAGCCTCCCAGACACTGTTCAGAGAGGTGTACTGTTTTCCCTCCTTGTAAATCTCACATTTGATGATGGACCACAGGTTCTCTATGGGGTTCAGATCAGGTAAACAAGGACGCCATGTCATTCGTTTTTCTTCTTTTAGACCCTTTCTTGCCAGCCACGCTGTGGAGTAGTTGGACGCGTGTGATGGAGCATTGTCCTGCATGAAAATCATGTTTTTCTTGAAGGATGCAGACTTCTTCCTGTACCACTGCTTGAAGGTGTCTTCCAGAAACTGGCAGTAGGACTGGGAGTTGAGCTTGACTCCATCCTCAACCCGAAAAGGCCCACAAGCTCATCTTTGATGATACCAGCCCAAACCAGTGCTCCACCTCCGCCTTGCTGGCGTCTGAGTCGGACTGGAGCTCCTTTACCGATCCAGCCACGGGCCCATCCATCTGGCCCATCAAGACTCACTCTCATTTCATCAGTCCATAAAACCTTAGAAAAATCAGTCTTGAGATATTTCTTGGCCCAGTCTTGACGTTTCAGCTTGTGTGTCTTGTTCAGTGGTGGTTGTTTTTCAGCCTTTCTTACCTTGGCCATGTCTCTGAGTATTGCACACCTTGTGCTTTTGGGCACTCCAGTGATGTTGCAGCTCTGAAATATGGCAAAACTGGTGGCAAGTGGCATCTTGACATCTTGGCAGCTGCACGCTTGACTTTTCTCAGTTCATGGGCAGTTATTTTGCGCTTTGGTTTTTCCACACCCTTCTTGCGACCCTGTTGACTATTTTGAATGAAACGCTTGATTGTTGGATGATCACGCTTCAGAAGTTGGCAATTTTAAGAGTGCTGCATCCTTCTGCAAGATATCTCACTATTTTTGACTTTTCGGAGCCTGTCAAGTCCTTCTTTTGACCCATTTTTCCAAAGGAAAGGAAGTTGCCTAATAATTATGCACACCTGAAATAGGGTGTTGATGTCATTAGACCACACCCCTTCTCATTACAGAGATGCACATCCCCTAATATGCTTAATTGGTAGTAGGCTTTCGAGCCTATACAACTTGGAGTAAGACAACATGCATAAAGAGGATGATGTGGTCAAAATACTCATTTGCCTAATAATTCACGCTGGCGCCGACGAAGATGGCGTCATATTCCTACAATTAGTTTCACCAGAGAAGAATTGTTGGACATTCGGACACATACACCACCAGATATTTTTCCAGACTTGGACTTATGTGATGTTTTGTTGGACATTGTAGTCGGCGGAACCACGCTGCTGCTCAAACGCAAGGCACGCAGACGAGGGAAGCGTGCAGGCGCGCTTGTGAAACTCAGAAAGCGCAGTTTACGAACCGCGTTGCCTAGCATCCATCTGGCAAATCTTCGCTCTCTACCCAACAAAATAGACGAACTCATTCTGCTCTCCCAGACAAACAGGGATTTTTCGCATTCAGCTGCTCTGTGTTTCACGGAATTCTGGCTGAACGACACCATACCGGACAATGCGCTTCACCTACCGGGTTATCAGCTGTTCAGAGAGGATCGCGACGAAGAATCGATGCGGAAATCGCGCAGTGACGGGACGTGCTTTTACATCAACGAAAGGTAGTGTACAGATGTAACAGTTTTAAAAAAGATGTGCTGTCCAGATCTAGAAGCACTGTTTATTAACTGTAAGCCTTTCTACTGCCCGCCCGAGTTCTGCTCGTTCATCCTCGTCAGTGTTTACATTCCTCCGCACGCGTATGCGTGCCTGGCGATACAGAAACTAGCTGATCAGATCACGGTGATAGAGCAACAACACCCGGACTCTGTTTTAATCATTCTTGGGGATTTTAACAAAGCAAAACTATCCCGTGAACTGCCAAAATATAGACAGCATGTTACATGTCCCACAAGAGACAGTAACATACTGGATCACTGCTATACCACAATAAAGGATGCATACCACTCTGTCCAACGAGCAGCTTAGGGGCACTCTGACCACTGTTTGATTCATCTCATACCAACCTACAGGCAGAAACTGAAAACAGCCAAACCTGTATTAAGATCTGTGAAAAGATGGACTAACGAAACAGAGCGGGATCTACAAGCCTGTTTCGATCTCACAGATTGGAGTGTCTTTGAAGCTGCTGCAAATGATTTGGATGAGCTCACAGAGACTGTAACATCTTATATCAGTTTCTGTGAAGATGTGTGCATTCCTACCAGGACTCAACTCGCGTACAACAATGACAAACCATGGTTTACTGTAAAACTCAGACAGCTACGCCAGGCCAAGGAGGCTGCTTACAGGAATGGGGAGAGGGCCTTGTATAAGCAGGCCAAATACACACTGGAGAAGGAGATCAGAGTCACAAAAAGGAACTATTCTGAGAAACCAAGGAGTCAGTTCTCTTCCAGCGACTCAGCATCTGTGTGGAAAGTTTGAAAACCATTACAGACTATAAAACGCCATCCCCCAGCACTGTAGACAACCAACGACATGCAAACGACCTGAATGAGTTTTACTGCCGGTTTGAGAAAACCCCCCACACCCACTCTGAACTGCTGTTTACATCACCATTATCACCTCCACCACCCCCCGCCTCCCCCATACCTGCACTTCAGTTCAGTGAAGATGATGTGTGCCAGGTCTTCCGGAAACAGAAGAGGAAAAAAGCTCCAGGCCCAGATCTTATAACACCAGCCTGTTTAAAATCATGTGCTGACCAACTGGCCCCCATCTTCACCCTGATCTTCAACAGATCACTGGAGCTATGTGAAGTGCCCTCCTGCTTCAAACGCTCCATCATCATTCCCATACCAAAGAAACCCAAACTCACAGGACTAAATGACTACAGACCGGTGGCGCTGACATCTGTGGTCATGAAGTCTTTTGAAAAACTGGTGCTGGCCCACCTGAAGGACATCACTGAACCCTCACTGGACTCTCTTCAGTTTGCCTACAGAGCAAACAGGTCTGTGGATGATGCAGTCAATATGGGACTGCATTATGTTCTGCAACACCTAGACAGACCGGGGACCTATGTGAGGATCTTGTTTGTTGACTTCAGCTCAGCTTTTAACACTATCATCCCAAAACTTCTCCTGCCCAAATTAACTGAGCTCTCTGTGCCCACATCTGTCTGTCAGTGGATCAACAACTTCCTAATGGACAGGCAGCAGCTGGTGAAGCTGGGAAAATTCTCATCCAGTACCCGCACAATCAGCACTGGTGCCCCCCAGCGGTGTGTCCTCTCCCCACTGCTCTTCTCCCTGTACACGAATGACTGCACTTCGAAAGACTCCTCTGTCAAGCTCCTAAAGTTTGCAGACGACACCACATTTATCGGCCTCATTCAGGACGGTGACTAGTCTGCTTACAGACAGGAGGTTAAGGAGTTGGCTGTCTGGTGCTGTCACAACAACCTGGAGATGAACACGCTCAAAACAGTGGAGATGATAGTGGACTTCAGGAGAAACCCCCACTGAGCATCATGGACAGCATTGTGGCAGCAGTGGAGTCATTCAGGTTCCTGGGCACCACCATCTCTCAGTACCTGAAGTGGGACACTTAAATTGACTCCATTGTCAAAAAAGCTCAACAGAGGCTGTACTTTCTTCGTCAGCTGAGGAAGTTCAACCTCCCAAAGGAGCTGCTGAAACAGTTCTACACCTCCATCATTGAATCAGTCATCTGCACATCAAAAACTGTCTGGTTTAGCTCAGCTACCAAATCCGACCTCCGAAGACTACGTCGAATAGTTCGGACTGCTGAGCGAATCATTGGTACAACCCTCCCAGAACTGTACTTATCCAGAGCGAGCAGAAGGGCTGCCAAAATCACTCTGGACCCCTCACACCCAGCACACTGCCTGTTTGAACTTTTACCTTCTGGTCGACGCTACAGAGCACTGCGCACCAGAACAGGCCGACACAGAAACAGTTTCTTCCCTCAGGCAATCCATCTCATGAACACTTGATGATAGTAATTGTGGAACCAACATTGTAAAAAAGCCATTGTTCAGTTTATGCACATTTAAAAGAGATATTATACAAAGATTATGTCTTCTCTGATTTAGAAGAAAATGTGTGGCGTATTTAGTGAGTCACGCGACCGCGAATCAGTTCAGTTCAGAATTAACCGAATGAAGCAATTGAACGCGAATCGGTTCAGTTCAGTTCAGAGTCAACCGCATGAGTAAATCGAAAGTGAATCATATCAGGAATGGCGATGTGAAAGCAGAGGTCCTACAATCTCATCTGTAACGCAGTAAATACAGTAGATTATTGTCTCGTTCTGTAGCACCTTCACTTTGTGAACTACAGAAGAGTGTATTATAATCTGGATGGACGGCGGATGGGTTTTAATAACGCTTATACGCCGTGCTGAAGTCTCGCTCGTGACGATCCTTGAAAGTGCGTCCTTGAGAAACGTGAGTTTCACTCGACAGTATAATATACTACTATTATTGTCAGTTATTTGTGTTTAATTGATGTACAACTGCTGCATTATTAATGTAATGTTCGAGTATTTCATGTATCTGCATTACTATAATCTACATGCATGTTGTATGCCTATGACTCAGCACATTTGTAGTGCTGCGGGTGTCCAGCATACAATGATGAGACCTTATTACTGATCACATTAATTTGTTAATTATAGAACCACACACACCCATGTGCAAGAGTCGTATGAAGCAGCATCATAATTATTCAGCAACATCCACTACTGACTGAAATTCCTGCCCTTCTCATCGCGGGAGGATTCATTGTGCACCAACGGCCCTGAGACTGTAGCTCAAAGACCAGCTTCATTCAACCTCCTGGTATCTGAATATATATAAAGGACTTTTTATAATAGTTTCCTTATTGTTGATTTGTGAACAATCAGTATTATATTTTTACATTCTATCTTGTGAACTTTTCTTTTCTTATATGCGCAGGCCTACGCTCATTTGATGTATGTTTTGTTCATTTGGATAATATTGTTATTTGATGATGAATATATCCTATTTGAGTAAACACCAACAATTTAGTACGTCTGTGTTTTCTTTCACGGTTATTGGACATCCATAATGTTAATATACATACTGAGACGATTGGCACCGTAACAGTAACTAGTGCAACCCAGTTCTTCATAATAAACATCACTACCTGCTAAACACTTTTTTATACACACATACACTTATTTAACAACACATTTTACATGCCAATTTGCACATAACAGCTGCACATATTATGTTGTATATAGTAATATAGCTGTACATACACAATTTGTACAATTTGTATATTTGCATTCACTTTTTAAAATATATTTATTATCTGTTTTTGTCCTGTCTCTGTAATTCTGTTGCACTGTAGAAGCTCTCTCACGAAAACAAATTTCTCGTATGTGTGAACATACCTGGCAATAAAGCTCTTTCTGATTCTGATTCTAATTTTGCACTCCCTGTATATATTCTCATTATTTTAACACTATGCGAAATTTTACTGTGGTGCCCCCACAGAGGAACAAAAACACACAAACATATGTATTTAAACATGTATTTATTTATTTATATACATAAATATGCATATAAACACTCACAATTATACTTAAACATTCAAATATTTACATTATAAAATTAAAAACAGCTGTTATTCTAGCCGAAATAAAGCAAATAAGACTTTCTCCAGAAGAAGAAAAAATATTATCAGACATACTGTGAAAATTTCCTTGCTCTGTTAAACATCATTTGGGAAATATTTAAAAAAAATAAATAAATAAATTTCAAAGGGGGGCTAATAATTTTGACCGCCGCTCTCTATACGCAGAGTATGCAGGTTGAGTAGAGGCCTAACTCCAGAGGGGGACACCATCTCAGTTGCTCAAAAAATAAAATAATAATATTTATTTAGTAATATTAACATAAACGGAGTGTAAATAAAAAATATATTGATAATATGTTGTTAAATACATTTAAAAAATCATTTCATGACGAACGAAAAAAAAAACGTGACAAATTTTTTCTGTGTACGCGCATAGTGCGGCCAGGCCAGCTCTATGCCCGTGAAAAGACAACAGCAGGCTGGAGCCGAGAAGAGGAAAACAGTACACGATGAATCGTAGGGCTGGACAATAATTCGATATCAATATATATCGCGATAGAATTTTTTTCAATAACGATGATATGATTTTTGAACCCATTTCCGATATTTCGATATAAATTTGCATATATATAAATAGATATATTATTATTTATATAAGATCTTATACATGTATCACTTGTCACTGAATGACGTTCAGTGCTCAGCCGTCAGAAAGAGCGTGATCTGATCTCACTTACGTGATGACGAACAACACAGACACGCTGCCAGCGCTCAGCACAGCAGGTGGTTAAGCTGCGCCGCAGAAAGTTTTAGCTACAAAATGAGTGCTCTGAATACATATGCGAATGAACAAGCTTCCACAAGTAAGAATGCAGACGAAATAGTTGATAAGAAAGGAAAGACTAATGCAGTGGTGTAGAAGTGGTTCAGTTCAGTAAAGTTAGCAACAGATTTGCAGATTCGTCTTTTCCGGATCAATAACTCATGACCGAAACATTGTTCCTACACAAATAGCACATTTTTTCAACTGTCGCAATGTATACAACCACCTACAACCTTATTTTCCTAAAAATGAGCTTTCCTACGCGCTGGACGCAATATATTGATCTCTATGCGCAGGCGGCAAAGAGACCGATCCCTAGGGACCGTCTACAAAGAGCAAAACGCAAAAATCAATACTACAAAAGCTGTCAATAACTTCCCTCTAACTCATTACACTGCCATCAAACTCAGATCACACGTCACTGCTGTCCTGCTGGTTAGACTACAACACTTATTTTTCTAAAAAACTATTTTGCATATTTTTTATGAATTTTTATTATCAAACATATTCAATAACTGTACTGTAAATTACTGTACTCTCACCAAATTCAGTTCACACATCACAGCTGTCCTGCTGGTTATACTACAAAACTTATTTTTCTAAAAAACTATTTTGCATATTTTTTATGAATTTTTGAGCTTTATTTATTTGATAGTTTATTTCACATTTCTTGTTTGAATAGGCTAAATACAAATAAAAAGTGAACAAATTTTTTTGTACTGTTTTTATTTTTAAAAAAAAGTTATAAGAGTCTGGAAGTATTATCGACTTTGCAAATTCACTTTGCAGACATTTGTAGGTACAGACATCCATTGTGTGCGTTCTTGGGAGTTTTTCCTTGCTTTTTAATATTGTCCATATCGATATCGGAATTATATCGCATCGACCGAAATAAAAATATATATCGTGATATAAATTTTTGCCATATCGTCCAGCCCTATGAATCGCGTGCATCCCTTTCAGGTAACTTATGTCCATCAATCTGGAAAACATGTTTTTGTTTGTTCAAGTAAATTAGTGAGGCTAACGTTTACACTTCTGCACAACTGCACAAATCTGCCTGATTTGTTGTTGTTTACGTTCAGTTTCTTGCTTTGCTGCCATGCAATAGCGCTATAAACTGTGATAGGACATGCTTTATGACTTTCATGTTTGCCCCTTTTGCCCTTGTTGCTGATAATAACACAAACTCAATTATTTTATTAACTTGTGCAATACTTTACATTTCTGTTTGCACACCAGCTACATACACTGCACAATTATTTCACTGTATGTATTATTTATTATTATATAGTTATATTATATAATTCTCTGCAGTTATCTTTGTTTATTGTTTTGTCTATTTCTGTATTTCTTATTGCTGCTTTTCTTTCTAAGAGCTGCCAAGTTAATTCCTTGTATCGCTGCAATAACAATAAAGTCTCTTTAGATCGGTGGATTTTTAATAGGCCGGTTATAGATATATTCCATACATATGCACTCATAAACACATATGATACACTATATGCATGTAAACACTATACTCCATACATATGATACACTCTATACATATACACACATATGATACATTCTATACACATACTCTATACATATGCACACATATATGATACACTCTACATATACAAGCATGATACACCCTATACATATGCACACATGATACATTCTATGCATATGCACACCAGAAACATTCTATACACATACATATATTCTATATACATGCACACATGATACACTCTAGACGCATACACCCTATAAAATACATATACACACACACACTATACAAATACACACTCTATACATATGCACACATGATACAGTCTATACGTACACATACATGATATATATATGATGCACTCCAAACATATACACACATGATACACTCCATACATATACACACGATGCACTCCATGCATAAGCACACATGATACAATCCATACATACACACACACACACACACACACACACACACACACATATATTCAATACATACACACACACGATACACCCTATATATTCACACATGATACACTCCATACATATACACACATGATACAATCTCTCTCTCTCTCTCTCTCTCTCTCTCTCTCTCTCTCTCTATATATATATATATATATATATATATATATATATATATATATATATATATACACACACACACACTCTATACATATGCACACATGCAACACTCCATACATATACACACGATGCACTCCATGCATAAGCACACATGATACAATCCATACATATACACACACACACACACATATATTCTATACATACACACACACGATACACCCTATATATTCACACATGATACACTCCATACATATACACACATGATACAATCTCTCTCTCTCTATATATATATATATCTATATATATATACACACACTCTATACATATGCACACATGATACACACCATTCATATGCAAACATTTTATAGACATACATATATTCTATACATATGCACACGATACACTCTATACATATCCACACATGATACACTCTATACATATACACACATGCTACACTCCATACACATGATACACTCCCTACATATACACGCAATACAGATATAGATGTATATATATATATATATATATATTCTATAAATATGCACACATGATACACTATACATACACGATACACTGCTGTCAGGGTCTGGCATAGAATCCGGGTCTCTGGCGTGAGAGGTGAGTCACGTAACCACTGAGCGACTGGAAGTTGATGACCCAAAGCACATATACTCTATACACATCTGATATACACCATACATATACACATGATACACTCCATACATATGCACACACATGATACGCTCCTGTCAAGGTCTGGGATAGAATCCGGGTCTCTGGCATGAGAGATGAGTCACCTAACTACTGAGCTACTGGAAGTTTATGACATATGCACACATGACACACTATATACACTCCATACATATGCACACATGATACACTCTATACACATACACACATGATACACTATACATATACACTCTATACATATACAGACATGATACACGCCTTATGCACACATGATACACTCCTAACATATACACACATGATACACTCTATACATATACACACATGATACACTCTACATATGCACACATGATACATTCTATGGAAGATAAGACTGATTGGTTTATTGCATGTTATGTTCAAAACACACACATAACTTATTCAGAGAATAAGCACAACCCTGTTAGACCATGCGCCAGGGCGCAGAACGTATTTTTCCATCCTTAAAATAGCAAAAGTGGATTTGGACACACCTCTAATGCTTTTGCACAATGTACTTTAGACTTTGCGCCTAGATCATTAAAATAGAGCACTTTATGTTCCTCTGTGTCGAGTTTCATCACGGGTGTTTTTTTTTTTCTGAACGCTATCACCCACACTCGTCACCACTGCAAAGCCGACCAATCACAGAGCTTGCGCTATGTGTCATTGCGACTTGTAGTTACATTTTTTTAAGAGGTGCGTGTCAGCATTGGCATCAGCCACGGCGAGGGTTATGCAACTGCACATGTGCGCTTAACGCAGAAGTATAAATCCTTAAAAGTGGTTCTTTGGCTTGTAATCACAGAGGAACAACTTTTTTAGAACTTTTTTTTAAAGAGGACCCATTATGCAAAAATCACTTTCATAAGGTGTTTGTGTGTCAAGTTTGTGAATATAGCCAGTGTCTAATGATAAAAATGAATTAATTATATTTATTGTAATCACACTTCATACAAACAGTCTGCAGAAACACTTTGATTGACACTCTCCCTTTGAACAATGTCATCAGAGGGGGAAAGCCCCACTCATTAGTGACAATCTCTCCCTCATTAGCATTCACAGCCCTGAGTGAGAAGCAGCCATACGTCTTTAGAGTTTTAAATCTGCCGCTATGGTGACACATAGGCATTTATAGCTCTACCTCCTTATGAAAAGAAGTCTGGAATCACAATCTCATTTGAATTTTAAAGCAACAGTCACCAAAACGGCACAATTTGGATCAAAGCCTAAAAAGGACAGTTTCAAAGAGTTATAAAAAATTATTTGCATGTATTTATGATATCAACGATTTAATTGCTACTAGTAAAATGCAAATTACTAATATTAAAAATTAAATTGACACTAGTTGAAATGTAAATTCTTGATATTTAAAAATGTATTTCAATGTGTTCGATTTATTATTTCTGTAAATACATTTCTGATATGAATATATTTGTGATATGAAATGGCTTTCTTAGATTTTTGATATCTGTAATTATTTTTAAAGAGCCCCTATTAGGGGTTTTTGAAAATGACCTTCCATGTAGTGTGTAATACAGCTCTAAGTGAAGTGATATTTCAAGCTAAGGCTTAAATCTGAAAGTGGACAGTGTTTAAAACTATTAATTCATCTATAAAAGAGTCGACTTATAGTGCTTCAAATGAATCGTCCTGATAACGAGTCTTTAGCTGTTTCGGCGTGACGTCGATACGAAACTTAAGCCCCGCCCAATTGTTGCAAATGTAAACCTGGGAAAATTGAAACCTTCGGCCCCACCCACAAACACTAGCAGGTCCCTATTGAATCAAGTCATGAAGACGCTGTGCTCAGCTGGATATTACTGGAAGTGTGAGGGAAAGTTAGTGTTAATTTCTATACCCAAAGATGAAACTGTGGTTGAGGATTATTTTTTTTAAATACCTCAGCATTATAGCCCACCCTTGTGCTGTTCCCGTCATTTTTCTGAGGAGTGCGTTAGCAATCTGCATGCTTACAACAGGGGATTCGTTGATTGTTTGTTAAAGGAAGGATCAGAAAAGACTATTGATGTATTGGACTTTGTCAGAGCTTGACAGGAACTTTACATGGATCAGTGAATCATTGATCAGTTTCTTCCTCCATTTCACAAGTGTAAGTAAGTGCAATTAAAATGGTTGCATACTTGTTTTGGCTTGCTTGCAAATTATGCATTTAATTCTGTTTTGTTACTTGTAACCGCTTGTAGTGTATCTGGTTAACTCTTTATATTAACTCATATTGCGTCTAATGCCACCTTGAAAACATGACGCGTGCCGCTTTGTTTACGGATTTAAATGCGTTTGTGAGCTGGCGTTCCACTGCCATTTGTCATTGCTATGGCCACCGTCAGCTGTTCCTACACACGTGCAGCGGTCAAGGTTCAAAATAGTTCAGCTTTGCCACCGTGTGGATTAATACTGAATGTGTGTCATGGTTAAGAATAGAGCAATATGCTGGTGTTAATTGGTGTTGACCAATCGCAACATCGGCCCAAACAGTGTAGATTAGCTTCCCACTAAGGAGGGGTTTGGGAACAAATGAATCGCTGAACGAATCATATGGGAGTCGCTGGGATAATTAGGTAAAAATAAATCCATATTAAAAGACAATGAAAGTGTTTTTTTTTGTTTTTACTTTGCATGCATATCAGCCTGTTGTTAGAGACCGTTACAACCAAAATATGACCCTATTTAATGTATAATAGGGGCTCTTTAACATGTATACATTTGTTATTTCTGATATCTAAAATACATTTCTGATATCAGAAATACTTATAGTAACAATTACTTTTCTGATATCAGAAATTAACATTGTCATTTCAGTGAAATTCAATTTTTTATATCAAAATTAACATTTTTACTATAGTAGCAATTTAGTTCTTGATATTAACAATTTAATTCATGATATTAACGATTTAATTCCTGATATCAACCATAGCATGTTGAACATTACAAATTAAATTGTTGATATCAGGAATTATTTCAACTAATAAAAAATTATTTATTGATATCAACAAATAAAATTCAATGAGACCCTCGTGATGACGTTTAACTGATACACAATTACAGATATCAACAATTCAATTGTTGAAATAAACAGTTATTTTTGACATCCACAATTTAATTGTTAATTTCAATAAACTGAACTGCTGACATCAAGAATTTATCTCCTGAGAAGGAATAAAGGTTAAAACGGCTTGCCATAATCCCCACCCAGGCAGCAGAGAGCAGTGAACACTGCGTAGGGACCTTTATGTCAGGGGTGGGAAACAGCTCTGGACTGGTTTTAGTTGGAATGTAAACAAACCCAAAAGGCCCCGCCTAGCATTACTACGAACATCCTCCTAAAACTGAAACTGAAAGTAGTTGGCGTCCATATTTACATTTTAAATCCGTGTTTTTGGAGTTTTAGATGAGATTTTTTTGTCGGTTTTATCAATTAAGCTGTAGCTGACTTCTTTATGGTTGAGAAGGAAACTATGATGTTGATATCGGTGTAGTTTTAAGGAAAACCGATTAGGCAGCTATTAAGAAATTTTCGTCCACTTAATTTGTCGAAATATGGACAAATGGCACAAAATCGATCACACATTAAGTGCGTGCTTTGCGTCGCCCGAATCAGAAGCGCGGCGCAGAAGCCGAAATGTTGACGCCTGGCTGAAACGAGATGTGCAAATCCCGGCGTTGATTTTACTGGCTGGCACGAACAATTCCGGACAATCAACGTTCCTCAAACAAATGCGTCTTATCAACGGAGAGGACTTCAACCATAAACAACGGCTTAGATTCAGAGAAGCAATTTACGACAACATCATACAGGTGCCGGGTTATAAAAGCTTTTATAAAATGATGGAATCTTACAATATCATATATAAGGCATAAGGTTTTCAGAAGAGATATTGTGTAACAATTTTGCGTCTTTAGTTACATCCAGTGTGCGAATTATATTGACGATCGGGGGGCTCAACTTTTTTCCGGTAGTAGTTTGGTAATACATGTTTCAGTGAATCAAATGAATATATTTAAATTACATTAATTTATTAATAAAACGTATAGGCATACGTTTTAAGTGTTTTGAGGGATATTTAGTGACTACAAACACCTATTTTACAAGAAACATGTTTTGTGAATACTTAAGATGTCCATCGGTGCTATGTCAGTTTCAGACTGTTGAATATTTTTTATTGATTGGAGCGATTATGCATTCACAATGGTAAACTGCTATATAATATAACTGTATATAATATTTATTATACATTTTTAATTATTACTATTTACAGTTGAAACCAGAAATTTACATACACTCTAAAAAAAGGAACATAACCATTTTTTTTTAAATGTCTGATGGTAAATCATACTAAACGTTTACTATTTTAGGTCCGTTAGGATTACCTAAATCATTAGGAGAGAATTACTTGTTTTGAGAATGTTTTATTAATTTCTAGACAGTCAAAAGTTTACATACATTTCCTTGGTATTTTTTTTAGCTTTGCTTTTAAACTGTATAAATTTGGTCAAATGTTTTGGGTATCCTTCCACAAGCTTCTCACAATAAGCAATAAGTTTGAAGCAATTTTGGCCCATTTCTCCTGACAGAATTTGTGTAACGGAGTCAGATTTGTTGGCTGTCTTGCTCGCACAAGCTTTTTCAACTCTGCCTACAAATTTTCTATAGGATTGAGAACAGGATTTTGTGATGGCCACTCCAAAACATTCACTCTGTTGTCCTTAAAGCACATTTTCACTAATTTGGCAGTATGCTTAGGGTCATGGTCTGTCTGGAAGACCCATTTGTGGCCAAGTTTTAATTTCCTGGCTGATGTCTTGAGATGTTGCTTCAGTATTTCTATATAATGTTCTTTCTTCATGATGCCATCTATGCTGTGAAGTGTACCAGTCACTCCTGCAGCAAAACAGCCCCACAACATGATGCTGCCGCCCCCATACTTCACAGTTGGGATGGTGTTCCTAGGCTTGTAAGCTTTCCCCTTTGTCCTCTGAATATAACACCGGTCATTATGGCCAAACAGTTCAATCTTAGTTCCATCAGACCACAGGACATGTCTCCAAAAATGTGTCTTTTTCCCAGTGTAATTTAGCAAATTGTAATCTGGCTTTTTTGTTGATTCTGGCTTGTTGATTTTCCCATGTTGTCACACAAGGAAACAGTGTGTTTGAGGTTTTCCTTAAATACTATTCTACAGTTGTGCCTTCAATTAACACAATTGTTGTCAATTAGCCAATCAGAAACTTCCAAAACCTTGACACCATCATCTGAGCTTTTTCAGAGGCATAATAATCTTATTGTATGTAAACTTGACTTTCAAGAAGTTATAACAATTTCTCAAAAATATCTCTCTCATTATTCTGCTATTAAGCATAACAGAAACAAATTTGATAATCCTAATTTACCTAAAAGAGAAAAAGTTTAGTCACATTAACATCTGACTTTTTTATATGGTTATGTGCCTTTTTATACAGTGTATGTAAACTTCTGGTTTCAACTGTATATAGATTAGAGATCAGAGAAAGCTATTTCTTAGCTATTTCTTACCCGAACATTTCAAGGTTGAAAGTTGGTCCCATAGTGAAATTCAAAAGCATAAATAAACGGGGGGAAATAAAAACATGGATCACAAAATACGGAAAACTGCTTTTTAATGGATATTTTTACAGTGTACTATGGAATGGCTACCACATTCCAACAATCATCAACAAAAACTGATAAAGGTAAAAAAAACAAGTGGTTTGTTACTACTTGAGAGTTAGAGAATGACAAGTTTGTAAATGGGTGAATTATCTTTTTAAGGTTTAGAATATGTACACTGATATCATGCTTTTAATGTACTATTTTAACATTTTCATTCATTCATTTTCTTTCCGGCTTAGTCCCTTTGTTATCATGGGTCGCCACAGGGGAATGAACCGCCAACTTATCCAGCATATGTTTTACACAGCGAATGCCTTTCCAGCTGCAACCCATCACTGGGAAACATCTATACACACTCATTCACACACATACACTACTGAATTTAGCCTACCCAATTCACCTATACCACATGTTTTTGGACTTGTGGGGGAAACCAGAGACCCCAGAGGAAACCCCCGGCTATTTTAACATTTATTTATTACAATTAAGTTGGCCCCATTTTACACAATTAGTATGCAATGTTTACAACTCAAAACAATGATTTTTTTTTTGATTGAACTATGCTTCTAAGTATACTTTTTTTGTAAGGTTAACAATAGCATTTTACAGTAAGAATGCAATACTACAGTTCATGAATATAGTACAGCATATCAAACAGTGGTATGAGGTACAATATGGTACAGCTACAGAGATGACATCATGGTAATCTAAACTGAATCTCCTTTTTCTGTGATGTGTCTCTTTTTGGTTTTATAGGGTATGAGAGTGTTGATCCAAGAACGAAATAAGTTGGCCATTCCTTTGCAAAACTCTGCCAATGAAATGCACGAGATATTATTTACATCTAAAGACTGCTGGAGAGTGAACATTACTGAGCCCAGTGCATTTCAGCCTTATGTTGAAGCTGTGGATTCTCTCTGGAAGGATTCTGGGATTCAGGAAACTTATCGCAGGAGCGACTTTAACTGGCATGAGTTTGATATTGTAAGCAAGTGTTTTGTTTTTGTTGTTGGCATACAGTGCCAAAGTTTTGAAATCCAAGAGATTTGTGCTGATAGTAGTACATAACAGTACTTTTTAGTATTCAGTTATCACTTCACAATACTAAAGCGTCATATTGTTCAAATGAAAGCCTGTGTAGGTGCTACTAAAAACAACGACAAATAATTTCTGTTTGTATGCAGTGCGACTCAGTCAAGTACCACTTTGACAATATTCATCGTATTGGCCAACTGGTGAGTAGTTGAGTAAATCATAAGTGTTTGCTAAGGGATGAAATGCAAGCGCCTATTTGACTTAAGGTTTAGTTGACACCAAAATGAGAATTACCTCATTATTTATTTTCACTCATGTGCTTTTTAAACCTTTATGAGTTTCTTTTCATACGCCCAATCCCAGCTCTACCCCTTAGCCCCTACCCTTACCCTAGCCCTCGTTTTGAGCGTTCACGTGAAGGGGTAGGGGTATCCCAGTTCTTTTTAGCTTGAAGGCGTAGGGCTAAGGGAAAGGGCTAGATAGCCCTTGAAACAGAGATTTTCCAGGACCACACTCAAAACCAAGAGGTACTAATATGTAAAACAATACAACAGCAAAATAGCTGCATACGCGAGTCAGGAGATGCACAAATGTAGGTATTCTTGGTCATTTTGTATGAATTTTTACAACAAACAAACGTATGTTTTAATACATTCATTACCGCGTTCATGTTTTACCGTCATGCTTTTAAAAAAAAAAAAACACCCTGCTAAATTTCGCTATCTATAATCTATAATCATAACTCCTGTATAGTAGCACCACAACATTCTGTCACTCGGTGACACTCGAATACCCTGTCAGAAAAGTCTAGTGGCTGGGAACACAACTGTAATAACTGCAGCCGTCGGCATCGTCGATCTCATATGAAGTAAGAGCTCGCGACAACATATGATGACGTAAAATGTTGAAGCCCTTTCCCTTCCCACTCTGTTTCAAGGGCCAATGGCAAGCGGTAGGGGTAAAAAAATTTAATTGGGATTGGGCCATACTGTACTGCACTCTTTTTCAACATAGGCTCATTCTGAAAATGTAGCCCTATATATGTTTCTGGAGACCGCAAGGTATCTAGCCAGAGGCATGTTTGGCTGCATTTCATTTTTAAAACAAACGCTACGAGAAGTATGACGCCGTTCCTTTTTGCGCTTTCCTCCTATAACCAATTTGTCCTGTTAGCTCGCCATGTATGTCGACGCACTTGAGACGCAGTGAGGACTTGACCATGATGACGGGGTTTGAGTCTGGTGAAGAACGGTTCCAGAAAGCAAGTGAGACTAAAACAGAATCCAAAAAATAAAATAAACAAGTAAATAACAGGGTGAGAATGTGGTAAAATCTGAAAACGTGGTAAAATCAGATCAGTCAGTCAAACAGTCAGTCAACAGCGGCCTCTGGTGGGTTTACGCGAGAACAGCAGGTGCGAGAGAAATTTGAGATCCTAAAAAAAGCATACACAGCGGCCTCTGGTGGATTCATAAAAACAAAAACTGCAAAAAAAATAAAATAAAAACGTACCTCCTGGGACATATTTTGCGGTCTCCAGAAATGCATATAGCGGTACGTTTTCAGCAAGGGCCTGGGTTGCCTTTTTCACAGTTTTATGTACAGTGGGAATGATAAGTATCAGACCCCCTTAAATTTTTTACTCTTTGCTATATTGCAGCCATTTGCTAAAATCATTTAAGTTCATAAAATAACGAAGTAATTTCTTCACAACTCTGTGACATTTCTTGAATGGCCCAGTCAGAGCCCTGACTTAAACCCAATTGAGCATCTCTGGAGAGACATAACAATGGCTTTCCACCAACATTTACCATCAAACCTGATAGAACTGCAGAGGATCTGCAAGGAGAAATAGCAGAGGATCCCCCAAATACAGGTGTAAATTCTTATGACTTAAGGCTGTATTACATCAAAAGGGTGCTTTTACTAAATACTGAGCAAAGGGTCTCAATACTTAAGACCATGTGATATTTCAGTTTTTCCTTTTTTAATAAATCTGCAAAAATGTCAACAATTCCATGTTTTTTTCTGTCAACATAGGGAGCTGTTTGTACATTAATGAGGAAAAAGATGAACTTAAATGTATTTAGCAAATGGCTGCAATAGAACAAATAGTGAAAACTCTAAGGGGGTCTGAATACTTTCCGTACCCACTGTACTGTATATAGAAGCAAACAACAGCAAGGCAAACTTCTTTAAAGGTGAAAGTTAAATAAAGAAAAGAGAAATAAAACACTACTTTGTTAGTGTGACATATAATAGAAAAGATAGTTCACATATACTTTTAGTTATTTAGCAGGCGCTTTTGTTCAAAGCAACTTACAAGGCGAGGAGGCATTCAGCAATTCCACAAGAGGCAATACACACAAGAAGTGATAATTATTCAAAGAAATTGCTTTTAATTACAAACATGAATTGATATGTGAGGTTTTTTTTCCCACTGACCCACTCTCTATACTTGCAGGACTATTTACCACACAATCAAGACATTCTTTATGCACGCAATCGCAGGACAACCCAAGAAGAGCAGTATTATGTGCTCCGTGATACCCCTTTTACGGTAGCACAATTATCTATCCGGCATCTTATTGCAAAGATGCAGGTTTATTGTTGTGACAAAACAATATTGTTTATAATTGGATCCAGTGATTATGACCGAATGTTCGCGGACAGCAACTGCCTGGCTGAGTCGTTGTGGCTATTCAACGCTCTTATCAGTCAAAGATACTACAGCAGCAGCACCATCATCCTCCTCTTTAACAAAATGGACCTGCTGACAGAAAAAGTCCAAACTGCAGATATCCGGAAGCATTTTCCTGAGTTTCAAGGTGATCCTCACAGGCTGGAGGACGTGCAGAAATTCTTGATTCAAAGCTTTAAAATGAGGAAACTAGAAAACAGCCAGCCAGTTTACTACCACATGATCACTGCAGTGGACACGGAGAATATTCGGACTGTGTTCAACGCCATTAAAAATGCAATAATAAGCAACAACTTCAAAGACTTTCTACTGCTGTAGGATAGCGTGTCCCGAAAAAGAGGTTTGTGAGTTACTGAAAACAAATAATTACCTTAAATCAGGGGTGTCCAAACTCGGTCCTGGAGGGCCGGTGTCCTGCTAGGTTTAGCTCCAACTTGCTTCAACACACCTGCCAGGAAGTTTCTAGTATATCTAATAAGAGCTTGATTAGCTGGTTCAGGTGTGTTTGATTAAGGTTGGAGCTAAACTCTCCAGGACAGCGGCCCTCCAGGACCGAGCTTGGACACCCCTGCCTTAAATCATAGATCTCAAAGTCGATTCCTGGAGGACCACAGCTCTGCACAGTTTTGCTCCAACACTATTCAAACACGGCTGATCCAACTAATCAAGGTGTTCAAAACTACTAGAGACTATTTAGCAAGTGTGAGTTGGAGGTGGTTGGAGATTAACTGTGCAGAGCTGTGGCCCTCCAGAAATTGAGTTTGAGATCCTTGCCTTAAATGGTAGTTCATCCAAAAAAAAAAAAAGAAAATTCTGTCATCATTTTGTCACACTTCATTTGTCCAAAATTTGAGTTTCTTTCTTCTTTTGAACACGAAAATTCTTGAAATAAGCTGGTTGCTTGTATCCATTGATTTCCATAGCATTTTTTTTTCTTCTATGAAAGTCGATTGGTGCCAACATCCAGCTTTCTTCAAAATATCTTCTGTGCTCAACAGAAGAAATAAACTCATAAAGGAACTCATAAAACCACCCAAGGGTGAGTAAATGATGAGGTGATTTTCATTTTTGGGTGAACTATCCCTTTAAGTTAATTTATTTTGAGTAGCAATATTAATAAAAAATCTGTAGTTATAAACTTAATAATAGAATGAAACGCTTTGTTTCTGAGTTTAAAAAAAACTTTGTTTACAAATATGAGACAAACATTAATATTGCAATTCAAGAAAAATGTAGATATTGAATTTATAAAAAGATACAATAATGCAGTACAGTACTTCAAACTAATAATAACAATATATATTTTTTAATTTGACTAGGTTCCTAAAACAGTTCAAATCGCACACAAATAAATATATTTTAATATTTATACAGTGGGGGAAATAAGTATTGAACATGTCACCATTTTTCTCAGAAAGCTTTTTTCTAAAGGTGCCATTGCCTTGAAATATTCACGGGATGTTGATAGCAACCAAAGAAATCCATATATGCAAAACGTGTAATAAAATAAAATGACACTGGAAAAAAGTATTGAACACATGAAAAAAGGGAGGTGTAGAAAGGCAGTGAAAGCCCAGACAGCAGCTGAAATCTCTCAGTAGTTCTTCAGCAACCCTCCGCCCTTCGTCAGTGTAAATTACTAGAATGATGAAGATGAAACCAGGGTGGACATTTCAGCAAGACAATGACCCAAAACACAGCCAAAAAAATCTCTTAAATGCTTTCAGAAAAAGAAAAGCTAGCTGTAGGATGGTCCAGGCAATCACCTGACTTGAATCCAATAGAAAAAACAAATAAAGATCAGACTTGATAGACGAGACCCACAGAACCATCAAGATTTGTGATAAACTTACACCTGAGCAACGCGTGTGGCTTCATTCTCCCTATGAGAGGCGTCTTTGAGCTGCTGTCACCAAAAAAGCCTTTTATATAAAGTATTAAATAGCTTTCAGCCGTTCAGCTCTTTCTCCTTGTGTCATTCCATTGTTTTTACACATAACAAACTTTTCATATTTTTTTTAGTTTTGTTTTATTTTTATGTTTGTATTGTTTTTTGTTTTTTTTTAATCAAAATCTGGTTCAATTCCATGTCAACAGCTCCTTTAGAAATATTATTCCCAGGAAAAAACATGACATGTTCAATACTTTTCCCTCACTGTATTTGTGAACATCGTTAAATGACTCAAGTATTAAATTCAAATGTTGTTTGGAAAACCTTATACATACAACTTCTTCAAGAAAACTTTCCTCCTGACTTTCCAAAATCTCCCAAAATAAAATAATAAAACAAAAAAAGGACCTTGACACTGTATATCAGTCTTTATTAAACACACTAAAAGGTACAAGGGTACAAGGAATTTTCTCAATAGCAATCTACAATATTCTCCTCGCTTTGCTGAGCCGCTGAAAGAATGTCCTCCATCAGCGATCGGGGGGAATTCACAACATGATCACTACTCAAATTCAGCATCCTCTGCATGTCATCTAGATCCAGAATCTGCAATATCACAGACAGGCGGATCTCTTTGGTGCAGTGCAGGTCACTTTCTGTTCCCTCGCCACCTCCATTCAGCACATGCTCAGATGCTTTGGCCTGTTGTTTCTTGAGGAGTCTACTCTGCACCTCGTCCCCCCATCGGTTCCCACAAGCTTTCAAAACAAGAGCGTCGTGATCAAAATCTGCACTTTCGGCAGCAAGTCTTCGGAGTTTGAGCAGGAGTTTGCAGGATTTCTCACACACTGGTCTGTCGCAGTCAAACAAGCTGTTCAGCAGCAAATCAAACAGGCCAAGATCTTTAAGTTTGCTCAAGGATTGCGTCAAACGCGTTCTTTCAGTTGAGGAAAAGCTCTGGACTGCATACGGACAGCAGGTCAGCGTCTTCTCCGTCAACACTTCTGCAAGCTCCAGCGTGTGCATTTTCACTTCCCAGTCAAAATCGTTGCCCCCTAGAGACAAGACTGAGCTCAGGGACGAGTCCAGAGCTGTTATGGGGTTCGACCCTTTTACCCATGATGTAAAGGTTTTGACAACTGCTCTTCGAGGAAAGCCCTCTGTGTCCTGAGAGAGAATTCTCATCATCTGTGCCAAAGCCTCCTCCTAAAGTCCAAAGGCATGCAAAGAGCAGGAGATTCAGGGCACAACAAAGATTCTGTATGTACTCGTATTACAGTATTGTTTTTTTTCCTGGATTTATAAATCAAATATGTTTGGGTTTTGTGTCTTCTAAGGCAGTGGTTCTCAACCACATTCATTGAGGACCATCAACACTGCATGTTTTGGTAGTCTCCTTTGTCTGTCACACCCATTTCAGGTCTTTCAGTCTCTACTAATGAGCTGATGATCTGAATAGGGTGTGATAAAGCTTGATAAAGAAGACATGGAAAATTTGCAGAGCTGGTGGTCCACCAGGAACGTGGCTGAGAACTACTGTTCTAAGGTGACCATTCAGAGCAATGCTGCACGGCAATGTTGCTTGTCAACTATCCCATTGAGAAAGGGCAATAACACTGGATCCGTTAGATCAGTCGTTGGCAGTTTTTTAAATCCTACAATTAGAATGCTAGCAGCGAATCATGTGACCAGCTTGGAGCTGTCTGACGAATTAAGATTGTGTTTGCTTGGTGGAAGTGGAGCAAGGAAAAAGAGCATGAACTCAGCTTATTATTCTGGAATGTTGTCATGTATCAACACAAAACAGGATTGTTTTGTAATTTAATGCTTACAATGTCAACTGTTGTGCAGTACACTGTTAAAAAACGCTGGGTTCCACACAAATTCTTCATGTTAGCCCAACACAAATCAATTAAGTTAACTTTTTAACTTGTTTTTACAAATTTAAGAGGATTGAACAAAAACAATTAAGTTGTCCCAAAAACAATCTTAAAGGTGCAGTAGGTGATCTATCTATCTAGCACGTTTTCAGTTGTGTAGCAAGCAAAACTTGTCATAATGTGCAATATTTCATGCATGCAGGATCGCTAGTCTCACTCTCTCACATGCTTTGTCCTAAAGCGACTGCTTAGTGGTTGGCCAGCAGCGTGCAGAAATTACACTTATTACTAACCCAGACTTACAAGCTATTTCACACTGAACATTCAAAGTAGCATGGTAAACAATATAGGGAGCGCGTTATATGTTGTCAAAAATGAACCAATGTGAATATAAAACCATCTTCACCTCAGTAAAGCAGGCTAGGCGGAAAAGCGCTATTTACTTCTGTTTTGTTGTTAAACTAAATTAAATCTACATTATCGATGCTGTAAAAGTCCCTTATGAAATGGAAAATAGTCACATCAATCGTTCGCCGGGAGACTTCAGTGGCTGAACAACACTTCTGTGCATATAGCCCATTCATAACAACAAAATCTACATCAGCTTTGTGTGACTAAAATAGTTTTAAAACATAACATAACCCGTCTAACAGAAATACTTCAGCCATGGTGTCGTCCTTCCTCCAGCGTGCAAAAGTAACTCCAATATTCATTTAGGTTTCTAAGAAGTTTTGATTCAGCATTTTTTTCTTTGCGCTGTCACTTGTGTCCACGAGTCCGCGGCGCATGTGTACACGCTTATAGTGGATCTGCGTGAACAGGGATGCGCAGTTGTACAAATCTACATTTGCTGACAGACAGTTTGGGCTACAGAATTATGGGAATTATCGGTGCGACAAATTTTTATTGGATGAACTTTTTTTTGTCTTATGTCTTACCCAGAATATAAAAATACATATAAATACATTTAGATCATTTACTTTAATCAGTACTATTGGAATATGAAGAGATTTTTAACCAGCACAACAAAAAATGTTTCTGAAGACAATCACCTACTGCACCTTTAAGAATTGTGTTGTTTTAACTTAGTTTAAATAAGTAGTTTGAACAAGCAGCAAAAGTACATTTTTTGAAATGTAAGTGATTTTGCTTTCTTTGTATACACTGTAAAAATGCTGGAATCCACACAATTCGACCCAACACGAATCAATTGAATTAACATAATTGTTTTAACAAATTTAAGTGGATTGAACACAAAAAAATTAAGCTGTCCCAAATAATAAGAAGTCTCAAGAATTGTGTTGTATCGACTCATTTCAAATATGCAGTTTGAACAAGCATCAAAAACTATCTTTCAGTGTTTCATCAAACTTTCAGTGTGTTTGTTTTGTTCCTCCTTTTTGTGCGTTCATCATATTAGCTTTATTTTTATTAGTTAAGCATTATATTGATTTGCTTTTCTTATGACTAATAGACATCCACTCTTGGATTCATCCACTCTAGTGAGGGTGGTTCAAGAATGTTAAAACTTATAATTAGTGCTTGGTATCTTACACGGTTCCCTGCTGACGGCAGCATTGCCAAATGTTGCAGGGCAACATTACTCTAAAAGTTGCCTTCTGTATGATCACCTTTAGAGTTAATCTACTGTAAATCTCATATATTATTTTGCGTCACATGTTAATGTTGTGGGTGTACTTGGTTATTCACATTTGTATATCCTATAGATATATAGCCTGAGTTAAAGAGATATTTCATAAAAAAAAAAGACTAGACTCCAAATCAGAAAGGCTAAAAATCGTCTTCGATATAATTTACTAAAGAAAAATGTCACCTTCATCTCAAATAGACCAAGTAAGAACAAATGCCAACATTTCACGATAAGGTTATTTTAATTATGTATTTACTAACATGAACAAACAATGAACAACACATTTATTACAGTATTTGTTCATGTTAGTCAATATAAGTCAGTGAAAATACAGTTGTAGAATTAATCAAAAATTAATAACTAATCAAGAATTAATTTGGATGTTAATAATGCCTTAGTAAATGTTGAACTATGAATAATAAATGCTAGTATTGTTCCTTATTAGTTCATAGTACATACATTACCTAATTAAAAATTGTAAAGTGTGTGATATAATCAGATTTTTGGGGAATGAGAAATTAAATATGAATTATTTAAAGTTTTAAAAGCATATTATCTGTATTATATGGTATATTTCTAGACAACAATGAGCAGAGGACACAAAGAAGTATTGTCAAACATTTATGCTGCTTGCATTGTATGAATGTGCAATATTAAATAAATGCACTACAATAATTGTTTGAGTATTAATAAATGCTTATAGCTTCACTTATTATTCAGTAACTTCTACAGACGGCTATCTCTCTGTAATAATGAGATTTGGAGAGAGCATAATAAACATTGCCTCAATTCATAATTTTGTCACCATCTGGTGTGTGTGTGTGTGTGTGTGTGTGTGTGTGTGTGTGTGTGTGTGTGTGTGTGTGTGTGTGTGTGTGTGTTTGACTGGAACACAACGAGTTCAGAAGTGGAACATTTCAACTCCAACTTCACTGCACAAGTCCCAGAAATAATGGCTACAGATGAGGAGTCTTTGGCAAGTGTTCCCCTTTTTTTGGCATTGACATTACTTTGTTTACATGCAAAATCTTTAGCAAAAAAAAAAAAAAAAACAGCTTTTGTTTCATAATAAAACACTTTCAAATAGTTAATCTAATGTAAAGATTAGAAGTAGTTATGCATTTTGCAATTTAATTTATAAGATCTTAAACTCAAATATATAACCTATAATACTACATAAAATCTGTATTGCAACCACTGGTCTTTTTTTAATTCTCTTGCATACTTTTATGGCATTGATTCATGTACACTGCTTTAAAAATACGAGATTGAAGGGTCGAGATTGTGTATGTAGAGTGTTTGTATGTAGAGTGTACTGTGTATGTACGAGATTGTGTATGTAGAGTGTTAACTAGGGATGCTCAAAATTAAACCGTTAACCGAAAGGGTGCGTTTGTAACCGATTAATGGTATCAGTTAAACGATTAAAAAATATTATTTTATATATTTTTAAAGTTTGGCTGCATAAGGGGCCGATTAGCGAACGCACTTTTTGCGTTGAGAAGGGTATTTTTTTAATGGTTTATTAACTGTTTTGCGTGCTGCTTATGCGCCCTGCGAGCCTCACGTTATACTGTTGCGCGCTGTGTGCTCGCGGTTGAAATAAAACTCAACCCTGAGCGGAACAGTGCGTTACGTCAGTCACGTCTTTTTCATTTTTCAATCAAATGAAAGCAGAGCAGGGTTTCTGTTTAGGTACCTGCAATGTTTGTGTTGTCAGGACGACGGATATTTTTTTAATGATGGAGGAGAAACTTGTGGTCGCAGTTTCAAGTTAGCCAGAGCTGTAGGCATATTATTTTACAAATGATGGACATCACAAATTTATTCTGTATATTACAATTATAACAACATGGACAGCAACACTCGCGCACAATAGACCAGCTGATTCAGTCGTTTCCTATAGTGACATAAAAAAAGAGCAGCGCGCTTCTTTTTTCTTGTGAACATAAAAGGCAGTGTGGTGCGGTGCGGTGCGCCTCACATTTTTGGAACAGAAAAGCGCGTTCACTGTGATCGGCCCCTGATGTGCAACAAATATTTGTTAACTTGCGGGATGGTAACACGTGCAACCACAAGTGCCTACAGACGTATTTTGTCAAAGAAGCAAAATGAAAGAATATAGTATAGTCACAGTATAGAATATTTCTAGTCACAGTTTGACAGACGAGTTGACACAAATCAGCACTGATGCTGATTGTGAGTGAGACAGAGGAAATAAGTCATTATGACATAATCTTTAAACTAATAACTTCTATTATACTGTTAAATGGGGTTTTGTGACATAATAACAACGAAGCATTAATCTAATGCATATTTTCAGTGGAGCGATCGATTTAATAGCCTGATATTTTTTTATGACAGACGAAAAAAACATAATTGAAAAATAAGCAAATGCCGGTTCTTAAAAAAGATTCAGTCAGTGTTTTCGTTTTGTAATCTAAATTGGTCATTTAGGTGAAAAATATCTAGGGCAGGCCTGTTTATTTTATTATTATTATTTAGTTTATTCTTTTTTCCTATGCTGTAACACTGCAGGTGTGTGAAGATGTTCTGTTATGTTCTGTATGCTGCTGTTCGCATGTTAAAATAAATCAGTATTTTAAAATATTTAATGTGTCAAAATAGAAACCGCAATTATTTTTTTTATTAAATAATATTTTAATATTTATCTGTTAATGGTTAATATTCGGTTAACGAGCTGGGGTTGTCGATTGGTAAAATAAACCAAAATGAGCATCCCTAGTGTTAGCAGGTAATTTCTTCCGATTTCTTCAGAAAGGCAGTACTGTACTATCCTATTGGCTTTTTTCTGCGATTGTTTTAGGTTAGAACTTCTGGTATAATTTGGAAAAAAATAAGATTGTTTTAGTTAATATTAGTAAATGCATTTAACAATGAACAATGCATTTATTACAGTTTTTGTTGTTAGTTAATGAAAATACAGTTTTTCATTGCTAGTTCATGTTAACGCATGGCACATTAACTAATGTTAACAAGCATGGATATAGATGTTAATAATGCAAAAGTAAATGTAGAGCTATGATTAATAAATGGTGTACAAATATTGTTCATTATTAGTTCATGTTAGTAAAAACATTAACTAATGAAACCGTAAGTGTGACCGAACCTTTGATTCATTTTCTTTTTGATCCTATTTAAAAAACGTATTGTGTGCACAGAGTAAATGTGTCTCACCCAGCCTGATCTCATGAGAAAACATAAGTATTTTACGTTTTGTCAGTGGCTAATTCATACTAATTCGTACGAGTTCAGTCGTACGAAAACGTACGATTTTAAAAAGGAGGCGTGGCACCTAACCCCACCCCTAACCCCAACCGTCATTGGGTGATGAGCAAATCGTACTAATTTGTACGACTTAGACCGTACGAATTCATGCGAATTAGCCACTAAATCAAAAAGTTACAAATTGGCGTGAGATTGCGTTGGTCTCACCATTAGATTGCTCTTGCTGACTAGCGCCATCTGTTGGACGGAAGAAGTAACTGCTTCTCCAACAGCAGCCACTGCACTCGCTCTGACATAGCCTTCAGTGTCTGCCAGTAAAGACAGGAGGACGGAGACCATGCCACTGGTGTGGAGAACTTCAACGAAACCACTGTTAGCTGTGAGAAAGACACCAAAGGTACAATTACAATGGAAGTCATAAATAAAACCGTTCTATGTTTGTGATATTGTACCCCTGAGGGCCACGGTCAGCTGGGTGATGAACTCCAGTGCTGAATCTCGAACTTCCCACCGCACATCACACATGCGTTTCTTCAGTACAGGAAAGAGGTCTGCAGAGACATATGCTCACTTCATCAGCGTATATATACTGAGCGAATGTTCACAATAGCTAGCCATGTTGCATGTGATTAGTTAAAGGGGAACTATTAAGCAAAAATCACTTTTATAAGGGGTTTAAACCCAGCTGTGTGGCAGCAGTTTGTGAATATAGCCAGCTTCTAATGGTAAAAATTAATTAATTAATTCTCTTTAATTTTTTTATAATCACACTTGATAAGAATAATCTGCAGAAACACTTTCATTGACATTCTCCCTTTGTTCATGTCATCAGAGGGGGGAAACCACGCCCACTGGTGACGATCACTCCCTCATTAGCATAAACAGCCCTGAGTGAGAAGCAATCGTCGTATATCATGCCTCTAAAACCTAATAATAAAATGATACATTTTGACCTGGTTCATTTAGCATTCACACTGACTGAAATCTAAAACTGCAAAACAAAAATGACATACTGTATTTATAATAAATATTCTGTTACAGAACTTACCAGATATACAAAACAATGCCAGGCTAAACCCACTTTGTTGTAGGTATTTTTTAGGTTAAGAATTCATAAAGATATGTTAAAATATGTAAAGGAGACACAATAGCACCATAAAATTCCCCCGTCACACAGACAAGCAAAGATCTGCTACAAGGAGACCTGAAATACTCTGCAATAGGCTAATAATTTAAAGATGGAAAACAAACTTGGGAATTCTGTGCTTGTATATGGTTGCATCTTGTTGGGTCCTGTTTTGGTTTGTTTAGATGTCTTTAAACCGTGTTTTGTTTATACTGTATTTCAGTCAAACCAAACCAGAGTTCATATTGAAGTAGACCAAGACTCATTTGTCAAATGTCTCGGTCCACTTGTGAGGCTTACATGGAGGTTTAGATGAGAGCATTCATGCTTATTCAAATAAACTGCTGACTGTTTTAACTTTTAATCAAACCAAACCATGAGGCTGAAGTGCTCTCACCACTGCTGATAAACTGCAGGAGATCAGGGAAAGACGAACACACAGCAATCCACCTCAAAACTGCCTGAAATGTTTTCTTCAAGACCTTAAAAATCACAGAATGTTTTAATTAAAAATGCAGTTTCAACATGAGCTCAGATCTAAAGACAAAAATCTAAAGCAAATGATATTAGGAACACATATGGATGTTCATACTTACTGTGGCGTGTGAATCTGGACTCTGTAGATAATCCAACAGGACACCAAATATGTCTTTTCTTATGTCCAAATTATCTATTTGTAGAAAGATTAGTCAGTTATTGCAGCCATTCAACACCATTCATTTCCAAGGTTAGTGATGTCAAAACTAGGGCTGTAACAAATGTATCCTGATTTTCCCAAGAATGTTGAGCAGCATAACAAATAATAATAATTAATGTTGCTTGACAACAAAACAGCATCTTAGAATGATTTCTGAGAAATTATTTTTTTTATTACATCAATTTAGATTATTTTACAATAGAAAACAGTTCTATTAAACTGCAATAATTCATAATTATTATAGTTCTAGTTTTTATATATTTTTTTTTCAAGCATAAACATTGCATGATTTGTACATTGAGTATAATAAGTATTTGATCTTTCAGAGTAATCATAATGCTTTATTTATTAAGAGAAAACTCAAATTCGGAATCTTTACCTTCATACACACTGAGAGCACTTAATGTATCCAGGCCACACCTCTGTATCTTGCAGCAGCCAATTAGGTGAGTGCAGGCATTAATATGAAGCAGAGAGGAGGTGCAATGTCCAGAGCAAACCCTCAAAAGCTGCACCACACGGCTGGTGACAGAGGGAACGCAAACACCTACAAACAAGTATTTCTAACAAAAAAGGACACAATTCATTATGCAATACACATATCACTGTACTTAACACCATTTTACAGTTGGAGTTAAAGAGTTATTAGCTGATAAACATGATCAGAAGTAGGCTTACTGTAATTTAAATGTAATTTATTGTGAATACTATCTTTATAATTGCTATACATTTCAGAAATTTCCTGTGCAAACCTCTTACTAAATTATTTGTATTTATTGTATCTTTACAGTACATCAATCTTGTAGTGTGTTTGTTATTTGTATGCACCCGGGGTCTTAGGGTGCACTCACATTAGGTACAGTTGCCTTGAACCATGCCAAAGCGCGATTGTCCCCCATCCCCTCTTCCCCTTGGCCTGCATTCACATTGCATTTTTACCTACCGGACCTGAGCACGCTTACATCATTGATGATGCAACTGTTCAGTTTAACAGGAAGAGAAGCGCTCTCGCTCAGCACAGTGGAGATTGCTTTAGTTATATCGTTTTGTATTACTTTTAGTCGTTTGGGATGCAGTGACACGCAGTCAAACACTTTGCCGAACAGATCTGCTTATAAATAAATTTAACACTTATAAGTTATCATAAAAGTCCTCTTGCTGCAGGTATTAGGAGGTTTCCTGAAGGTTTAGCTGACTTGCAGTGAGGGGTTTGCGTCTTTAATAAACTACGACAGTTTGCGTTCATTGAAAATAAAGAATGATTAATAAATCCATATGAAACAGTCCCCTAAAAGTGACGTTGTTTCGTCAGTTTCGGGCTCAGGCGCGCTTTGCACTCACACTGCAAGCGTACCACAGCAAAGCCCATGTGAACCGCACTCTGGCACACCTCTTCCAACCGGGCCAGGGCCGGCCAACTGAACCACGCCTGAGCCCAATTCAGAGCAATCACACTTCTCAAACTAATTGGGAAACGTGTCTGGGCACGGATCGGACAGCATAGTGTGAGTGCACCCTTAGAGTAATGTAATTTTAATTCTCTGTATATCTGTACATGTTGCAGAATTGGCAATAAATCTGACTTTGATTTAATAAAACCTAAAACTGAACCATACAAATGATACTTAAGTAAGTTTAAGTAAAAAAAAATGTTAAAACTGTTTAGATGACAAACATTCAGACAAACGAATCAATCGAATTAAAGTTAATATATTGTTAAACATGTCTAGTTCACATATGTGGAAGATGCAAGACTTGTTTTTTGACATATATTTTTAGTCTTTTCAGTTTTCAGAATAAAACATTTTCAAAAATAATCTTGGTCTGAAGCAGAAGTCTACTTACTTTGTGCGCCAGCTCAGCTATACTAGATAAACTCTGCACGAGGAGAGAAATACACAAGGCTTTCTGGGATAGCTGCTCCTTTAGGACTAAATTCACCTCCTTTTCTGCTGGAGACATAAAAACCGTATTGTGCAACTGCGTGATTTTGATGATATATAACATACAGTTCTATGAATGCATGATACCAGCATCTTGAGACTGTGTTGACACACACTGCAGGGGAAGTACTATAATATCCATGGCCTTCCTCTTTAAAACTTCAGGACTAAAAGGTTAAAAGAGAGGGAAATCAAAACAGACGTAAGTTTATAACATAATACATAACAGACTGCTTGTACTAATGCATGTATGTTGCTGCACTATGTATTATAATGTGTAAGTCTACTGTAGTTACCATTTCTCCAGCTTTACAATTAGTTCTGCGCAAAGAATGCACTCCTTTCTGTTTCCAGTACCCAGCATGGCTTCCAAAAATTCTTCCACTTTATACTCTGATTGGCCAAGCAGAGGAGTCCTGTAACAGATTAAAAACAATTCGCAAAACTACAACAACAAGGGTACATACTATATAAGCCCAAAAATAATCTAATGTACTTTAACAATAAAAGATAATATACAAATGTAATAATGGTCAAATAATGCAAAAAATCAGGGCTCGGTGATTAATCAAAAAGTAATTGAAATTGACATTCAGAACCTAATATCAATCCAATTTTTCCAGGTCAATTTTTTCAATTACTTTCCCTACAGCATGTGGAGTCACGTGACCCCGCTCTGTTAGCCACAGTTTGCAGCCACATCTCATCTTTGGTCAAGTAGGATGATGGACACCATTCTTGAGCCTTACTTTGCACTACACTGACGATGATTGAAAGCTGCTCCAGAGATGCCTTGATATTTTCCAATACATCAAAACTATTATTTACATTAAAATATTTGTTTACTTTCACTTTTTTTATAAGAAAAACATGACTGTTGTTTTAGGCAATGTGTGTTTTAATTTCAGTTTATCAACGCTGATGTACAATAAAAAATCATAGATAGTGTGTTTCCTTCAATTATTTTAAAATCAAGCAATGCACCCTTCATTTAAAAATCTCTCACTTGTAATATTCATTCATTTTCTTGTCGGCTTATTCCCTTTATTAATCTGGGGTCGCCACAGCGGAATGAACCGCCAACTTATCTAGCACGATTTTACGCAGCGGATGCCCTTCCAGCCGCAACCCATCTCTGGAAAACATCCACACACTCATGCACACACATACACTATGGACAATTTAGCTTACCCAATTCACCTGTACCGCATGTCTTTGGACTGTGGGGGAAACCAGAGCACCCGGAGGAAACCCACGCAAACGCAGGGAGAACATGCAAACTCCACACAGAAACGCCAACTGACCCAGCCCAGCCGAGGTTCGAACCTGCGACCCAGCGATGTTCTTGCTGTGAGGTGACAGCACTACCTACTGCGCCAAATAAATAAATAAATAAATGGCGACAAATAAATAAATAAATAAAATAATCGCTTGTTAATTGTAATTGAGTTTTTGATTTTAGGCCAAATCGCCCAGCCCTACAATAAATGCACTCTTACAAAAAAAACTATAGTATGTTTATTGATCAGAGTTTAAGATTTTTTCACAATCCAAATACACAGTATGAAATATTATAGAATAAATATTTGTGGGCTGCACGGTGGTGCCGTGGGTAGCACGTTCGCCTCACAGCAAGAAGGTCCCTGGTTCGAGCCTCGGCTGGGTCAGTTTGCGTTTCTGTGTGAACATTGCATGTTTTTCCCGTGTTCGCGTGGGTTTCCTCCGGGTGCTCCGGTTTTCCCCACAAGTCCAAAGACATGCGGTGTAGGTGAATTGGGTAGGCTAAATTGTTTTGTAGTGTATGAGTGTGAATGAGTGTGTATGGGTGTTTCACAGTGATGGGTTGCAGCTGGAAGGGCATCCGCTGCAAAAAACATATGCTGGATAAGTTGGCGGTTCATTCCGCTGTGGCGACCCCAGATTAATAAAGGAACTAAGCCAACACGAAAATGAATGAATGAATAAATATTTCTAAGAAATATTTTTTGCCTACCAAGGCTGAAGAAAATCAGTCATTTCATGGAAAATCAGTAATTTTTCAAGTCAAAATAAACTTCTATTTTTTTTTTTTATATTGTTAAAGTAATTCATTCTGAAGAGGACAAAACTGTATTACTATTTATTTTTTAGCATCATTACTCACATGATCTTTAGTGACTAATCTAATATACTGAATTGGAGCTTGTTTATTTTCATTTATTATCAATAATCAATAATGGTTCTTATTGTATTCAGCAATGTGATGTGTTTTTTTTATTCATTTATTTATTAATTGAAAAGAAGTGTCTGTTTCCACAAAATCTTAACCAGCATAACTGGAAATTCATCTTTGCCATCATCAGAATCATTTAGATATTATTATTTATTCATTCATTCATTTTCTTTTCGGCTTAGTCCCTTTATTATTCATGGGTCGCCACAGCGGAATGACCGCCAACTTATTCAGCATATGTTTTACCCAGCGGATGCCCTTCCAGCTGCAACCCATCACTGGGAAACACCCATACACACTCATTCCCGGAAATACACTACAGACAATTTTAGCTTACCCAATTCACCTGTACCGCATGTCTTTGGACTTGTGGGGGAAACCCGAGCACCCAGAGGAAAACCACGCGAACATGGGGAGAACATGCAAACTCCACACAGAAATGCCAACTGACCCCGCAGAGGCTCGAACCAGCGACCTCCTTGCTGTGAAGCGACAGCACTACCTACTGCGCCACCGCGTCACCCATTTAGATATTATATACATAATAAATAATAAGGAAAAGTTCTTTTGAACTGTGGGAAATTACTACAATTTTCACTGTTCTTTCAGATAATGTTCAAATAAACACAGCCTCTGTGAGCATAAGAAACTTTTTTAGAAACATTAATAATATAATTATTAATTATTCCAAAATTTGGACTGGCATATTAATATAATGCATCAAAAGACATTAAATATTTCAGTTGAACAGATATACAAGTCTTCTGTATCAGTGTTTCCCAACCCTGTTCCTGGAGGCACACCAACAGAACATATTTGGATGTGTATTTATCTGACCTTTTCATTTCAGGTTTTGGAGTCTCTTCTAATGTTCTGATGAGTTGATTCAGGTGTGTTTGATTAGCAAGAGGTTGAAAATGTGTACTGCTGGTGGGCCTTCAGAAACAGCGTTGGGAAAGACTGTACTATAAGAATCAGAAGACGTATCTTAACGGACTCACATCACAGCAGCACGTAAAACAGTCATGAGGGGTTGAGTCAGTGGTTCAGACCCCCTGTTGATTAAGACTTCCAGAGGCATGAGCACATCTTTCCACAGAGAGCTTCTGATAGGCTCTTCACACTGAGAGAGAACCAGTGACAGCAGCTGCAAGCCCTGGAGGACTTGCGGATGATCCTCTGAGCTTAACGCCTCAACCACAGCAATCTTAATCTCAGAGGAGACTGAAACCCAATCAAGACTCGAAGAGGACTCATTGGATCCCACTGCATCACTGCCGCTGGTCACGTCTGATGGGGTGAGGAGCTTTAGGATCTGCACTAAAAGCTGATTAGCTAAACATGCAACAAACAGACTCCTGTCGTTCTGCAGCTGAAGGATCACTTTGATGAGTCCTGTAGGTAAAATAGGATACAACAAGTCTTAAAGGGATAGTAACCTATAGCTAGGCCAGGGGTGGGCAAACTCGGTCCTGGAGGGCCGGTGTCCTGCACAGTTTAGCTCCAACTCTAATCAAACACACTTGCTTATAGATTTCTAGTGATCTTGAAGACACTGATTAGCATGTTTAGGTGTTTTTGATTAGAGTTGCAGAGCTCAACTATGCAGGACACCGGCCCTCCAGGACCGAGTTTGCCCACCCCTGAGCTAGGCCCACATGGAAACTGCGTGCACAGAAATCCGCAGATTTTTAGCCCACCATTGAGTTTATTTACTTATTTGTAGATGTGTGTAAATTTATATTTATTCAGTTTTTAAATTAATTTCAGTAATATTATTGACAAATATGAAAATGTTCATATGATTTATTTACAATACAATACAGTTTGTAAAGTAATGTTTCTGTCTTTTAGTAGATATATTATATAAGATACTTGCTTTGTTTACCAATTAAGTGGATCTAATTGGATTTGTTTTGTAAACATTAAATAAAATTAAAAAGGTTTTTATTTTTATTTTATATATTATATTATGTTTTTAGCTATGATACTCCCAAAATCATTCCACATAAATCTGAAGATTTTTTTTTTTTTTCAAAAATATAGCAATAGCAAAAGATGTCCACAGATTCTGTCTGGCCCTACCTATACCTAATCACTTCTAATGTAGCGGGGTAAATCCTATTTGTTTAAAATGCTATTGTTTTAAATAATATGGATTATTTTTAAAGAAAGATATTCTTTCATGCTCACTGACACTACATTTATTGGTCATACTGTAACATTAAATGTATTTACTCACATGAACTAATAATGAACAATACTTGTACAGCATTTATTAATCATATTTCAACATTTACTAATGCATGATTAAAATCCATATTCATGCTTGTTAACATTAGTTAATGCACTGTGGGTTAATATGAGCTAACAATGAACAGCTTTATTTCCATTAACTAACAATAACAAAGATGAATAAATGCTGTAATAAATGTGTTGTTCATGTTAATAAATACATTAACTAACATTAATAAATACAACCTTATTGTAAAGTGCTACCCATTTATTTGATCAGAAAAACATTAAAAATTGTCATATTATGAGATTGTATAATTAATATACTTTCCCAGTATTTGCATTTATTAATGGCATTTATTCCAGAGATGGTAAAGCTGGATTTTCAGCATCATTGACACAACAATTGAGCATTGACTTTACTATGTTAATTTGCTGTAAACATTTCTTACTATTATGAATGCTTAAAAGAGTTCTGGGTGTTAATACTTTTGTTAATTTTTTCAGGATTATCTGATGAATAGATATCTCAAAACAGCAGCATTTATTACAATTAAACATATTTACTGTTACTTTTGATTAACGTAATGCATTCTAGCTGATTATTAATTTATTTAAAAAACTGATAGGTCCAAATTTAAACTATGTTAAAATTCTAAATCAAGTAGTTACTCTAATTTACTTGTCAATATTTCCCCCACAATTTTTGTAGTGATGACAGTATTTACCTTTTCTACAAATGAAGTCTAGGGCTTGCTGGTGTTTCAGCATATTCAGCAGTCCCTGTATCCAGCCACTGCGAACGGAGGCATCCTCCCAGAAATCACACACACTCCAGGATTCCCGCTCAAACACGCACACCAAATGACCTCCCTCCTTATTTCCATAAAGAACACAAAAATCAGAATGTGAATGGAAAACACTGTAATCTGCAGACAACAGCACAGCACTGTTTGATGTTGTTTTGATGTTAGTGCCATTACAGTGGTTCCTAACCAAGTGTCCTAACCAAGACTTGGAAGCACTTGATTTGATTATTTATAATATTATAAATTAATTTCAAATACATTTTATTCTACTGTCAATTGCTGTTTTTTTGTGAATATCTTTCAATTAGCGTAAAAATTCCCATTACAGTAGAAGTTCTAGAAAAACTTTGAGGGACTTCTGTAAGGGTGCAAATAATATGCCACTTATATTGTGACAAATGGCACAATCTTTGCTAACTGTCTCACCTCAAGCAAGTGAAAGTCCTGTTTGGTGGCAGCCAGAAGTCCAGTGAGTTTGAGGGTGAAAGACAGGATGGCAGGATCCGTGGCTTTAGATGCACAAACACTGGAAATAAACTCCAAGAGACACGGCTGATGCTCTAAAAGTACCTGCCCGTTGCCTGAGAAAAACAACACAAAAATACAATAAAAAGTTACTAGCATACATGAGTATGCAGTGCAAATGCACAAATACAGCAAAACACTTTGAAAATGAAATGAAAAAAATAAATGGGAGAGGACAAGTCTCTCCCACTAGCCACTTTGGCTGGTTGAAAATAATTTTTAAATAGTAGTTTTCTTAAAAGCAGGGTTCGACAATAAGGATGGCCCAATATGTGTGCAAATGCGATCTTAGAATCAAGAAGCAGCCCGACTGACAAAAATAACTGTGTTCGCGCTAGCAAAAGAAAGCAGGTGAATACCGAATGAGAGGATGATCACTCGCACTAACAGCTGATGTGATGCGCACGACTGTTTAAAACACGCGTGTGCTCCCGTTTCCTTGCTTGAAGCTACCGTGCCAAGAAACGCAACTGGTGTGATCTGCTCTCTTTCAAATAGACTAGACAAAAAGTTATGCTCATGCACCCACAGTCTTGCTGCTTTCAAGAGCTCCAGATGTGTCTTTTTGTAAGCAGTACCGGTTGCTTTCACTTTTACCCATTATTTGAACAGATTATTAATAGGCCTAACGTTAACCATGCGCGTGATCATCCTTTCATTATCACACAGTGTGTGTCACCTGCTTTCTTTTGCTTACAGTTATTTTTGTTAATATAGTTTATATTTTTTTACAATAACATTACTTTAATAGGAGATTAACTTCCTATTTATGTGTAGTTAACTGGTGATCTGAGACCTTTAGCCAGGACAGATTACTGTGCAAATTTTAGATACATGACAATAATTACTTTATAATGTCAATTGATTTGTTTTTAAGAAATGTTTTGTTAAATAAAAAGTATAGTATACAGCTATATTTTGCTTGTTTTGACACATTTAAAATTTGTGGCTAAGAAATAATAATTTTTTGTGTGGTCAGAAAAAAATTTGGTAAATCCTTAATTTTGAGCTCTGAAAAGTCAGGTGAAATAAAAAGTAATTGTAATACGACACTATGAAACCATGACCCATTTGCTCATGCTCGTTGAGCAAGCTCATACACAACACACAAAAAATGAAATGAATGAGGAGGCTTGAGGACATAACACAAAATCTAAATCAAGTAATTTTAGCATGACAAAGTCATATTTATGCATATAAAATATATTTTCCCAACAACAAAATTGTGGCTAGTGAAAATGGCGAGTGGCTAGTAAAGTTGGAAAGCTACTAGCCACAGTGGCTGGTGATCAAAAAAGTTAATGTCAAGCCCTGTGTATACATACATACATACATACATACATACATACATACATACATACATACATACATACATACATATATATATATATATATATATATATATATATATATATATATATATATATATATATATATATATATACATAAAACATAAGGGCTGCACAATATTGGGAAAAAACTGACATTGCGATATTCAGTTTGTCTGCGGTATATATTGCGATATGAAATGAATATAATTTCACAAGATGACTTATAGCTCAATTTGGAATTGATTCATGATTTTGCATTGATTGGGCTTATTTTGTAGAGGAGTACCTGCATAAAATACAATAAAATTAAATAGATCCAAATTAATTTTATGGTGTTCTATGGAATCTAACAGTATTGAGGTACAGAAATTCGTTGATCGTAATAATACTAATAATAATAATAATAATAATAATAATAATAAAAATAATATATAAAATAACACTGTATTAGTGTATAGTCTTCACTGTATAAATAATTTAAAAAATAATTTAGGTTTATATACCTTTATAACCGCTTGGTTTAGGTTTACTTAAATCTTACACAGTCACAGGTCTTAAAAACACATGCAAATGAAAATCTTTCAATCTATTTTAGGGTTAACCTTTGTGATGACCCCACATCATCCCCACAAAATCATATATTTTGAACTGTGGTCCCAACTCAACATTGCAAACTTTAATATATATAGACTTTAATATATATATATATATATATATATATATATATATATATATAGGCAACGCAGTGGCGCAGTAGGTAGTGCTGTTGCCTCACAGCAAGAACGTCGCTGGGTCGCAGGTTCGAACCTCGGCTGGGCTGGGTCAGTTGGCGTTTCTGTGTGGAGTTTGCATGTTCTCCCTGCGTTTGTGTGGGTTTCCTCCGGGTGCTCCGGTTTCCCCCACAGTCCAAAGACATGCAGTACAGGTGAATTGGGTAAGCTAAATTGTCCATAGTGTATGAGTGTGAATGTGTGTGTGGAAGTTCCCAGAGATGTGTTGCGGCTGGAAGGGCATCCGCTGCGTAAAATCGTGCTGGATAACTTGGCGGTTCATTCCGCTGTGGCGACCCCGCAAGGGACAAAGCCGACAAGAAAATGAATGAATGAATGAATGAATATATATATATATAAAATGGAAGGCACTGGATTGAGGGATGTTGAATGATACATCTATACTGCCTATATCTGCCAGGTGAAGGCATCTCAAGAGACAGGAAGCATCTTAATGCCTTCATAACAAAATCTGTTTCCAGCCCCACAACGAATTAAGGCTGCTAGGAAGAAAAAACGCTTTTGCAAATACAATATATGAGAATATATGTATTTCTCTCAAACACAGACATTGTTATCACTCAACCAAAACTTCTCAACTAGTCGTATCTGTTTGGTTTCAGGTTACTGACTTTGGCTGTGCAGATCTTTGAACCAGTCCAGTAGTTTCTCCAGAGAGGTGTCATCCGGTGGAGTCTGCTTCGGGTCGGCCAGCACCAGGCAGACCGCTGGCAGCAAAGACGAGCAGTCACCGTCCATCAAATACAAGTCCCTGAATCACCTGCACATCGAACTGAAAGTGACAACAACAAAACAACCAATTATGGAGAAATTATTCAAACATTTGTCATCATACTCAAACGCGACTAGAAAAACACTGTGAATGTAATAAAATACCTTTTCGCTCATCACATTTACAGCAGTCTGTTATCAAAGTTGCCTCCTCGTACTGTATTTTCGCTCCGTACGGCGTGCTGGAAAGGACAAACGACACGACAAGCTGAGCGTTGACGCTTCGATGCTGTGTATGCGCAAATCCAGCGCACTTTAATGTTCTCGAGTAGCGTAACCAACTATCACGCGATAGAAGTGTCTAGAAGGGATACAGCTGCGGATACTCACCTCAATATAGCATAATTTTTGTGATACTGAACAACAGTTAATATTTTGCATTACTGTGAAGAAAATACAATTCAATGGGTAATTTAATAAATAATACCCGGTGTAGTTACTGTTTTGACTGTGAGGGTAGGGGTAAACGTTAATAAAATACAATTGAATGGGTAATGTAAATAATATGAATAATACTCGGTGTAATTTACTATTTTACATTGCTGTGAGGCTTGAGTTTATGGTCGAGGTAGAGGCAGACATTAATAAAATACAATTTAATGGGTAATTTAATAATAATACTAGGTATAATTGTTGTTTTTACATTACTGTGAGGGGTAGACGTTAATAAAACACAATTAATCGATAATTTAATAAATAATATAAAAAATTCTCGTTAACTTCCAGTCGCAGCTGTATCCCTTTTAGGAACAACTCTCATGCATCGGACGCTTTTTGAGTTCATAACTGCGCAGTCTGGAGGCAGCAAACGTTATCTGACGCGTTTCTACTAGTAGTTGTCTAAGAAAAAATGCAAACATACTAAACACTACAACCATAGTCAGTGAGATGCAGGACACGGTAAATATGGCGGCTGAATCTGAATTTGATGAAGAAGAGGAGCCTTTGTTCAGCGACGCGGAGGATTTTGTGGATGATATCGAGGATGAAGGTAAAGATGCTGCGATGAATGATGGCACCGCAGCATCACATCAACTGCTGTTTATAATTTACCGGCTCACACTGCAATGCTAATATTCTAGACATCTTACACTGCAATAAATATGTGTGCGAAATGCATTGAATATACATGTAAGGATGGTTGGATGAATTTGACAGCATCAGAGAAACACGTGCGTATATCGTTCAAAGACAATTTTTTTCCCGCGTTCATTGTAATCTGTTCTGTATATGTGTGCATATATCTGTTTCATTATATATTTTCTGGGGGAAGAAAAGAGGATATTATAGGCTACCTCTTTAAACTGTTTTGCTGAAGACACATACTAACAGTGTAAAACCTGTTTATATGCCAAAATATCTTATCAAGCATATTAACAATAATTGTTTGATGACATTATCAAAAAAGCCTCTGTTTGAGGATCATAATCATTAACTCATTTTAATTCTTTGTGCTTTTTGCCATTACAGTATCATTCAAGCATTAGGTTTTATTCATTAGCAAGCAAGCTTTTAATGTAATGAGTAAAACCTATAAATGAAACATAATGACATTTAGTATGATCAAATATTATTTTGTAAACGGGTCAAAATAAGTATGTTGATTCATTTATGCATACATCTTTTTTTTTGCTGACTGATGATACTGTGTATATCATTTTTTGGGGATTGTTTTGAGCAGTTGAATTTACTAGTTATACGGTGCTCAGCATATATAACTACACTACTCACAAATCTATCTATTAAATTCATATTTTTAGTAGGAAGCTGTACAATATTATATTTGTGGACAGTATTGTGGATATTAGATTAGTCAGTACTGAAGCCAAATCTGGAGCTTATCCAACAAAATAACATACGATAACGGTCCAAAAACTAGTACACCCTAATTGATATGTTAAAGAAAAATATTAAATACAAAATTAAAAGAGAAAAATCAAACAAAAATGTAGTTGAAATTGTATAGGTTGTAATTGTTTTTGCAATATTTTGCTTGAATTTAATGGTATTATCTTTCCATTTCTTAATATGTTTGGTGACTAAAATATTATTTTTAATAAATATATCTGTTTAATAAATTTGTTTTGTTTAAATGCACCAAAATACACTGCCTATATTCACTGAGAAATGGATAGCAATATTCCTTTTCAAAATGGGGTGTACTCAGTTATGCTAAGCACTGTATATATATATTTTAATTAAAACTCGTGGCATGTAATAATATTGTAATAAAATAGTAATACCAACTCTGTTCATCTAATTTCTTTAAAAAAAATTGTAATACCAAGCTGCAATTTTCTGCAGCTTTAATTATCAATTATAGTTGAAGCATTTATGTTAAATACCTTTGTCAAAAACTAATTATTATTAATTATTATTAAAAATAATTCTCAGATTATATGTTCTTAATCTAATTAATACAGCACTATCTCATCTCATTTCCGTCCGCTTTTCCATTGCCGGGTCGCAGGGGCAGCAGTCTTAGGAGAAAAGCCCAGACTTCCCTCTCTCTAGGCACTTCCTCCAGCTCCTTCAGGGGGATCCCGAGACATTCCCAGGCCAGCCGAGAGACATAGTCCCTCCAGCATGTCCTGGGTCTTCCCCGAGGCCTCCTCCCGGTGGAACATGCCTGGAACAACTCCCTATAGGTAGGCGTCCAGGAGGCATCCGAAACAGATGCCCGAGCCACCTCAGCTGACTTCTCCCGAGTGTCAGAGCTCCTCATCTTATCTATAAGGGTGCACCCTGCCACCCTCCGAAGCAAACTCATTTCGGCTGCTTGTATCCGAGATCTTGTCCTTTCGGTCATCACCCGAAGCTCATGACCATAGGTGAGAGTAGGAACGTAGATTGACCGGTAAGCCGAGAGCTTTGTCTTTCGGCTCAGCTTCTTCTTTACCACAACGGACAGATACATCGACCGCATTACTGCTGCCGCTGCACCGCTGTCAATCTCACGCTCCATCTCACTTTCCAGTCAAATAGTATTCAGGTACAGAATTTGAATAATCAATTGTAAAATAACACTGCAGAAGAATAATTCAATAAAATTATTCTTACTTAGAGTTGCAAAAGGGTCAAATTGCTTGTGCCTGAATATTTTGAACTATGTCAGGCCTCAAAAACACATGCAAATGAACAACTTTCACTCATTCATTCATTTTGGTTAGACTCTGCAATAACTACTCAATTCTCATGTGTTTCTCCTGGTCAAATATAATCATAACTCAACATTGCAGATCCTGCAACGTGACTATTGCGGATGTGCACATTGCAATATCGATACTGAAGCCATAAATTGTGCAGTCCTAATCATAATAATCATTTCCAAAGTTTTCCAAATGGTTTGTAGTCTAATTGTTTCAGCATGTGACTGATAAGTTAACTGTGCTTTTACGCAGAGTTGTTGGAGGATGTTTTGAGAGACAGACCTTTGGAGGCTGATGGCATTGATTCGGTGGTCGTGGTGGACAACGTTCCTCAGGTGGGCCCTGAACGACTGGAAAAACTGAAAAATGTGATCCATAAAATCTTCTCCAAATTCGGAAAAATCACAAATGAATTTTACCCTGAAGCAGCTGGGACCACCAAAGGGTAAATCAATGACTTCAAAATGTAAAAGTTTTGCAGATAAAACTATAAAACATGACCCTATGACCATAATTTGGTATCAGATGTGAAACAGCAGCTGTGTTACTTGTTCTCAGGTACATCTTTCTGGAGTATGCATCTCCTAACCAGGCCCTGGAAGCGGTGAAGAGTGCAGATGGTTACAAACTGGACAAACAGCACACATTCAGAGTCAACCTTTTCACAGATTTTGATAAGTATGTCATAAGTTATATATTTGAAGTGGAATATAATGGTTATAATTGGTTTATGACTCTTTGGCCTAACTTTAGACACTGAAAAAAAATTCATTGGATTTACTACATTTTTTCTAAAGTAAGTGGTTGCAAACTATTTATATGGGTTGAATTTAAACAAACAAATTAGGTTGAACATTGCTAAATTTAATTTCTTTGATTAAATTCAGCCATATAAATACACTTACCTTAAATTTGTAAATCTAATGATTTATTTTCAGTGTTTTATGTGGCCTTAATTAATGTATTTAAATTTAATTTAATTGTTTGGTACAATGCACTTATTATACACAAAAAAAAAATGTTTTTTACATTGCACTTACATTTTAAAATTGATCTGCATATTTATATCTTTAATTAATTTCTGTAATTGAGTTCATAATTACACTGTTGAGCCATCCCTTACACGCTGACCCATTGTTGAACCTACAGTATCCATACCTGTATCCCACCTCAAAAGCACCAGATGTGTAGTCCAAAACAATATGAACAAAATATATTATTTATCTAGTAGTTAAGACCACTTAATTTAACCGACTCCTTTGTTGCGAGCTGCAAAAAATAAGAATAATTTCCTATACAAATATTCATGAACCATGTATCTGTGTGTTTCAGGTACATGAACGTCAGTGATCTGTGGGAAACCCCTGAAAAACAGCCATTTAAAGACTTTGTATGTAGTTCTGCATCTGCATTTTTTCTATTTTGATAACTATTTATGAATACTGGATAAAAACCTTGCTAAGATATTTTAAACTATTAAAATACAGACTTGTTAGTTTGGCTTCGTTCCTTGTTGTTTTAAGTGAGAAGCTATTATTTCTTGGCATTACATCATTTCATTTCCTTTTCCTGTTTACCGCAGGGCAACATGAGACATTGGCTTGAGGATCCAGACTGTCGTGATCAATACAGTGTAATCTATGAGTCAGGAGAGCGAACCGCCATATATTCGAATGACCCAAAGGAGCCGATATTGGTGGAAGAGAGAGCTGTAAGCATATTTGCTTGTAAACAGATTTGCTTCAATGTTATTTTAGTGTTGGAGTTTTGCTTCAGTGTCATTTAAGCATTTATTTTATGCTATTTCAGTATTTATTAATATTTTGAATTCACTTGTTCTTTTTTTATTGTTAATTTTGTTTTAGCGTTTGTTTGTTCATTTTTGTTTTTCAAAATTCTATTTGGATTAAGCACAATAGGGGGATAAGTGGTTTTCTTTAAAACAAAACGTATTTACTATCTGCTCCAAAGACATTTCTTAAAGTGGTAAAATTCATTCATAATTTACATTTTACAAATGCAGTAACCTTCTTTTTTCTCATGCCAAAAAATTGTGTGTGCATGTGTCCATGTAATGGCATTGAATGCACGGATATGGACATTTTGGCAAATATCAAAAATTCTTTATATTTGGAAGCAGATAAATGACATATAGTCTGATAAAAATAAATATTGATGTAAATATGTCTGAGCCTGATTAGAAATAAAATGCAAAAAATATTTAATTTTAAAAAGATTTTATTTTAAAAACTTAACTGACGAAAACGGCAAGGAAACATCTTGATCTTTTCCGAACTCATTTACAGATTGAGCTCTTTTTGTAGACGGAAAAAACATTGTGCATTTACATTGTGTGGAACCAATACAAAATTTACTGTCCATAAATTGCTGTACATTTATTTTCTTATCCATTGATAGTGAAGATATTTAAAATTCATTTATCAGCCGATAACAATATGGCCACTAATATATTGTACATCATTATTATTATATTATTATGTGCACCATTTCTACACTGTAAAATATTATATGACAAAAACAGTTAATCAGGTTTCAACATTTTTTTAAGTTATACAAGGTTTAGCTTAATATTTTAGTCAGTTTGACTTATCTAAGTTGAGATAGCTGGAAAAATGTATAAAAATCAACAAATAAAATTATTCAGCAAGATATTTTTTACAGTGTAGGCACGGTTTTATGCTTTGTTTATTTTGTGTATTTCTGTGGGTGAGCCAGAGTGAACCGTGTGCTGTGAGTCTCATGAAGAATGAATCATGCTTAAAATCAAATGCTCACAATCAGGATCATCATAAATAATAATTTGGGTTTGTTATTCACCAAGCCAAGCATAAATCCCTGAAACTCTTAGAATATGCAACAATTGTCACATAGGACCATCCTTTGATAGAGGAGAGCGGGGACAAATGTAATGTGGGACGAAAGTAACAAATCGATTTTCTCGAAGCCCTGACAACATTTGCTTTCCAGGCTATAACAGGACATTCTCCATGCAACCCTTGATGGAGCTGCCAAATATCAGCTGATTTTGGGATTTTGAGCACTGATTTTGAGTGCTGAATTTTTGTTTTTAAATGCAAAAAGTAAATTATTGTAGCAGTTCTTTTTTCCTTCTCTTTTCATGTGTCACACTATGAGGTTATTTAGTGCAATAACACATCCTTGAGTTTGCAATGTCTGAATCTTTCAGTTCAAAAGTAAATATATATATTATTTATAACCTGATTATTATATATAAACCTGAGTAACTTATTAAATTAAATGACATTTTTAATTTTTGGATGAACTGTTCTTTAAGTTCTTTCACAAACTAAATAATTATGTTTAAAACTACTGAACATCCACAATGATTAAATTACTGTATTAATTACAATCTTCTGGGCTGATCTGGTCATGTCATTCTGCAAACCTTTCTACAGCGCTGGACAGAGACTTATGTTCGCTGGTCTCCCAAGGGCACATACCTGGCCACCTTTCACCAAAGAGGAATTGCATTGTGGGGTGGAGAGAAGTTTAAGCAGATCCAGCGGTTCAGCCATCAGGGCGTCTCTCTCATTGACTTCTCCCCATGCGAAAGGTAAAGCTCTGACAGAATGCAGGAACTGCTATTTCTGATTTACGGATGAGAATAATGGATTTAAAATATCTGGCAGGTATGTGGTGACATTCAGCCCACTGATGGACACTAAAGAAGATCCTCAAGCCATCATCATCTGGGACATCCTGACCGGACAGAAGAAACGAGGCTTTCACTGTGAGAGTTCGGCACACTGGCCTATTTTTAAGTTAGTGATATTATTATTTTTTATTTGTATGTTTTGTATGCATTTATGTACAATAGTTTTTTGTTTTTAGGGATTATAGTTGATCACAACAGTTGAAAATATGTGAGATTTGTGGAGTACTGTATACTGCACAGTAAAACCATAACCGAGAGAAAATCATTTGCATGTGCTTTTAAGGCATTTCAAGAGAGTTTAAAGCATTTTTGGCACAATAATGTCTTTAATGAAGAATGATTTTACAGAATTTTATAAAATTTATATTCTGCATACGATATTTGTTCGGACCTGGAGAGTTTTGATCCAGCCTTGGGAAAAAAAAAACTCACTTGCCCCCTATACCCTTATTCACTATTCCCTACATTAGTCCACTAATATAGTCCACTTAAATGAGTGAATAAAACGAGTACGTGAATTTGAGCACTGCGTTTTGTTTGCGCTTTGCTGGTTGATAAATCCCTTAGACAGATTAGATATTACAGTAAACTTCTCAGTCAGACCATGTGATAGTTATATAACACTTAGCGAGCTGTTCATTAGTAATGAAACAAAGTATTTAGATGTCTGTCATGTAATCAAATGTTACTTTAATTAAACAATATTTTTTATTTTGAAACTTTCACCAAAAGGATTCCGCTGTTTGGCCACCCTCTTGTGGTCAGATGCAGAAATTCATTTGGTGCGCAAACTTACTTTTGTGTGCATGGGTTGTACTCTCAACATTGAAGTGCATTGTGGGATTGATTGAGTGCACTTCATAACATCCACTATGGTTTCGGACACTGCTAGAAATGGCTGCTCTGTCAAATTATGCACTATGTAAAGTTATAGGGGGTGATTTCAGAGACAGCCTAACATTCTAGTAATACTGACCTTGATTGGCTTGTTCAGATGTGTAAGGTTAGGGTTGGAGCAAAACTCTCTCAGTACTTGCCTACCTGGGCATCCAGAATGACTCAATTACATATTTCTAGTGTTTCATTGGAATGAGCAGGGCTAAAGATCTCCATTGAGGTGCTTTACTCACTGTGATTTTATGTAAAGCATCCTAAATTGTCATTTTTTATTTTATTTTTTTGCATTTCTTTTTCTTTTAAAAGTTCAAGAATCAAACAAGGTAAGTTGATGTGAGCAGATGGGTTTAACAAAAACATACACAATGAATTAAGAACCTCTGAGCTCATAACAGTTATTGTTAAAAAAATAATAATCGTTTTCGTATGGGAGAAAATGAATGTAGTTTTAACTGCAGCTCTCTGTATGAATAAGTGAATTGCTTCTCTCTCAGGTGGAGTCAAGATGGAAAGTTCTTTGCCAGAATGACACAAGACACTCTGAGCATCTATGAAACCCCAGTAAGACTTTATTCTTCAAAAACAATATGCTGTAGTGTTCCCATGCTTCCATTTTAAAATAAATGTCTTTGTTTATTTCTTGCAGTCAATGGGACTGTTAGATAAGAAGAGCTTGAAAATAAGCGGAATAAAGTAAGTCTTTACAAATATGTGCAGACCTGTAGAATAGAAAGAAATTATTGTTATATTTTTACCAGTGTTATTTTAGTATTATTGAAATATAGATAGATAGATAGATAGATAGATAGATAGATAGATAGATAGATAGATAGATAGATAGATAGATAGATAGATAGATAGATAGATAGATAGATAGATAGATAGATAGATAGATAGATAGATAGATTGATTGATTGATTGATTGATTGATTGATTGATTGATTGATTGATTGATTGATTGATTAAATGTTAACTGTAACTCTAAAATGGTCTGTTTACTGCCTAACAGAGATTTCTCATGGTCACCGGGAGACAACATCATTGCCTTTTGGCTCCCAGAAGACAAGGACATTCCAGCCAGAGTGACGCTCATGCAGTTCCCTTTTCGTTTAGAGATTCGGGTGAGGAATCTGTTCAATGTGGTGGACTGTAAACTTCACTGGCAGCGGCAGGGCGACTACTTGTGTGTGAAAGTGGACCGAACGCCCAGAGGAACACAGGTGTGTGTGTATAACATTATTCATTCATTTTCTTTGGCTTAGTCCCTTATTTATCAGTCGTTGCAACAGTGGAATGAACCGCTAATTATTCCAGCATTTGTTTTACACAGCGGATGCCCTTCCAGCTGCAACCTAGTACTGGGAAACACCCATGCACTCTCGCACTCATACACTACGGCCAGTTTAGTTCATCCAATTCACCTACACTGCATGTCTGGAGCACCCGAGGGAAATCCACGCCAACACGGGGAGAACATGCAAACTCCACACAGAAATGCCAACTGGCCCAGCCAGGACTCGAACCAGCGACCTTCTTGCTGTGAGGCGACAGTGCTAACCACTGAGCCAACGTGCCACCATAACGTTATTCAATCATTTCAATTTTTTATTATATTTTATCCTATTTTTTACCTGTTTGTTTTCTGTTCTTCAACAGGGTGTTGTCACAAACTTTGAGATTTTCCGCATGAGAGAAAAGCAGGTTCCTGTAGATGTGGTGGAAATGAAAGGTAATTATTTTAAAGAACATAGTGAGCTAAGCACATCACAAAATATTGTGTTTCGTCTGAGTTGTCTAAAGAGAACATCTGATCTTTATTAGAGAGCATCATTGCATTTGCCTGGGAGCCCAATGGCAGTAAGTTTGCGGTATTACATGGAGAATCACCCAGAATAAATGCCTCATTTTACCACGTCAAGAGTAATGGAAAGATTGAGCTCATCAGTAAGTGCTTTCACTCATCAAATAAAAAACTATTTATATTATATATGTATTGTATATGTATAATGCATACAGTAGTAAATATATTTGTATACGTAATACTACAAATTTACATATATTTGGTCAAATTTTTTTTAGGCTAAAATAGTTTTGAAGGATCATTATATTTTTACTTAACCTTTGATGCCTTCATTGATTGTGTATTTAAATAAATCTTTCTTGAAATGTGCTATTTTGCTTTGGTTTGATTGAGTCTTTCAATGCTTAGTTGAAATTCATGAATATTATATAAAGAAAAAGTTACAAAGTCATTTTCAGACAGTGCACCCTAAATGATCAGTTTCAGGCCAGAGTTTTATTTTTGGTTCTTCCATGTAAATAATTATTATGATGATGATGATTTATTGGGGCAACCCAGTGGCGCAGTAGGTAGTGCTGTTGCCTCACAGCAAGAACGTCGCTGGGTCGCAGGTTCGAACCTCGGCTGGGCTGGGTCAGTTGGCGTTTCTGTGTGGAGTTTGCATGTTCTCCCTGGGTTCGCGTGGGTTTCCTCCGGGTGCTCCGGTTTCCCCCACAGTCCAAAGACATGCAGTACAGGTGAATTGGGTAAGCTAAAATTGTCCATAGTGTATGAGTGTGAATGTGTGTGTGGAGGTTCCCAGAGATGGGTTGCGGCTGGAAGGGCATCCGCTGCGTAAAATCGTGCTGGATAAGTTGGCGGTTCATTCCGCTGTGGCGACCCCGCAAGGGACAAAGCCGACAAGAAAATGAATGAATGAATGAATGATTTATTGATTTAATTATTTTTTTTTACTACTATGTGGTTTTGCAGAGATGTTTGATAAGCAGCAGGCCAACAGTATTTTCTGGAGTCCACAGGGCCAGTTCATGGTATTGGCAGGTCTACGAAGGTAAGCATATATATTGTATTATATTATATTATACTATACAACTCACCGGCCAATTTATTAGGTACACTTTACTAGTACCCCCCTTTTATTTGATTCAACAAGGTACTGGAAATATTCCTCAGAGATTTTAGTCCATATTAACATGATAGCATCACGCAGTTGCTGCAGATTTGTCAGCTGCACATCCATGATGCGAATCTCCCACCACATCCCAAAGGTGCGCTATTGGATTGCGATCTGGTGACTGTGGAGGCCATTTGAGTACAGTGAACTCATTGTCATGTTCAAGAAACCAATCTGAGAGGATTTGCGCTTTATGACATGGCGCATTATCCTGCTGTAAGTAGCCATCAGAAGATGGGTACACTGTGGGGATGGACATGGTCAGCAACAATACTCAGGTAGGCTGTGGTGTTGACATGATGCTCAATTGGTACTAATGGGCCCAAAGTGTGCCAAGAAAATATGCCCCACACCATTACACCACCATCACCAGCCTGAACCGTTGATACAAGACAGGATGGATCCATGCTTTCATGTTGTTGACGCCAAATTCTGACCCTACCATCCGAATGTCACAGCAGAAATCGAGACTCATCAGACCAGGCAACGTTTTTCCAATCTTCTTTTGTCCAATTTTTGTGAGCCTGTGTGAATTGTAGCCTCAGTTTCCTGTTCTTAGCTGACAGGAGTGGCACCCGGTGTGGTCTTCTGCTGCTGTAGCCCATCTGCCTCAAGGTTGGACGTATTGTGCATTCAGAGATGCTTTTCTGCATACCTCGGTTGTAACAAGTGGTTATTTAAGTTACTGTTGCCTTTCTATCAGCTGGAACCAGTCTGGCCATTCTCCTCTGACTTCTGGCATGAACTAGGCATTTGTGGCCACAGAACTGCCGCTCACTGGATATTTTCTCTTTTTCGGACCATTCTCTGTAAACCCTAGAGAGAGTTGTGTGTGAAAATCCCAGTAGCAGATTCTGAAATACTCAGACCAGCCTGTCTGGCACCAACAACCATGCCGCATTCAAAGTCACTTAAATCACCTTTCTTCCCAATGCTGATGCTCAGTTTGAACTGCAGCAGATCGTCTTGACCATGTCTACATGCCTAAATGCATTGAGTTGCTGCCGTGTGATTGGCTAATTAAAAGTTTGCGTTAATGAGCAGTTGGACAGGTGTACCTAATAAAGTGGCCGATGAGTGTATTATATTATATTATATTATATTATATTATATTATATTATATTATATTATATTATATTATATTATATTATATTATATTATGTACTAAATAAAACATTTAAAATAACATTTATTTGAAATATATATGTTTAATAACATTACGAATGTTCCTACTGCCACTTTTTATCAATTTAATTACAACCAATTTTGGCAATACCAGTTTATAAGATTTGGGGGAAAAGTTTTTATTGAATTTTCATAGCTTGGCTCACATGGATTCTGTTTTTCTTCTTCTGTGCAGTATGAACGGTGCTCTTGCATTTGTGGACACGTCAGACTGTACCATTATGTATATCGCAGAGCATTACATGGCCTCTGATGTGGAATGGGACTCTACAGGCAGATATGTGGTGACTTCTGTTTCCTGGTGGAGCCACAAGGTAATCTGACATTTAATGTCATGTCGGTAAGAAAGTAAACATTTTTTTTTACTTTAAGTAATATGATTTAATCTAACACTCCTAATGGTTTCATGTTTACTATACTATATATGTGCTTTTATTCTACACACACAGGTGGACAACGCATACTGGCTTTGGACGTTTCAGGGTCGTCTTCTGCAAAAGAACAACAAAGATAGATTCTGCCAGTTGCTATGGAGACCATGCCCTCCTACTTTACTCAGTCAAGAGCAAATAAAGGTGACAGAATTTTATACTGTTTGCATTTGTAATGTCATGATTTGATGTAATTTCCCTTATTCTACAATGTTTACATTTTCCAATTTATTTAGCGGTTTATTTTTGTTTTTCGCTTGTAATCATTAGGTTTTGATAGTGTTTTATATTTTATTAATATTTATTTTATATATTTTCTACATTCTTAATTAAACATTTGCCCTGAAGATCTAAAAAAAAGTGACAAACATGATGCTACAGTTGAAGTCAGAATTATTAGCCCCCTTTGATTTTTTTTTCTTTTTTAAATATCTCCCAAATGATGTTTAACAGAGCAAGGAAATGTTCACAGTATGTCTGATCATATTTTTTCTTCTGGATAAAAATCTTATTTGTTTTATTTCAGCTAGAATAAAAGCTGTTTTTAATTTTTTAAAAACCATTTAAGGTCAAAATGATTAGCCCCTTTAAGCTATATATTTTTTTTCGATAGTCTACAGAACAAACCATCGTTATACAATAACTTGCCTAATTACCCTAACCTGCCTAGTTAACCTAGTTAAGCCTTTAAATGTCACTTTAAGCTGTATAGAAGTGTCTTGAAAAATATCTAGTAAAATATTATTTACTGTCATCATGACAAAGATAAAAGAAATCAGTTACTAGAAATGAGTTATTAAAACTATTATGTTTAGAAATGTGTTGAAAAAATCTTCTCTCCATTAAACAGTAATTGGGGAAAAAAATAAACAGGGGGACAATTATTCAGGGGGGCTAATAATTCTGACTTCAACTGTATATAAATAAGTAGATTTGACTTTCAAATACTTTAAAATGTAGAAAATAAATAAATAAATTGTCCTTTCCAACTATGAATTGATTGAATTTACTGAAAAGGTACTATATCGTTATATATATTGTAGGGCTGGGCCGATAAACGATATTATATGGAATCGCGATAAAATTTCTGACAATGATAAGCTCTGGACTTTTTTACTCTATACTGATCTAAAAGCCAATCATACAGCAGAAATGTGCAACAATGAGAATCTAAAAGTGTGTTGATATTAGAGATGAAGCAAATTTTCAGCCACCGAACATTTACTGGCCGAAAATATGTTATGCCATTTAATGACCCTCTATTTTTTTGTGGCTTCGGTCATTGTTGGGGTACTCTTTTAAATCTGGAAACATAAACAACTGATATCGAAATATATATTGTATAGTTCAATATGGAAAATAATTATCGAGATTGCATTTTTGCCATATCGCCCAGCCCTAATATATTGTTCTCAAGATGTAAGATAGCTTGCATTGCTTGTATCGAGATTTTTGTCATATATTGTGTACTCTAAACTAAGCATAAGAGTCTTACACCGAAAATAACCATTTGAGGTTTTCCTTATTTTAACAGGCAATTAAGAAAGACCTCAAGAAGTATTCAAAAATCTTTGAGCAAAAGGACAGACTGAGCCAGTCCAAAGCTTCCAAGGTCAGCAGTTGTTTTTCTTCCTTGATCTAATAAATAGGTTTTTTAGATTTAAGAAAGGTTTTGAAGAGATTTAAAAGCAGTCAATAATGTATTTATTTATTATTTTCTGCAATATATCTGATGCAGGAGTTAGTGGACAAACGTCGTCTGATGATGGAAGAGTACAGAAGGTACAAAGACAGTGCAATTCAGCTTTACAGCCAGCAGAGAGAGCTGCGCCTTCAGCTCAGAGGAGGTGAGAAACACTGAGTGCCAATTTGCAAAGCTTGTGTACTTAAAACATATAAAATGTTTGTTTTTTCTTAATAGCTGGGTTTCCATCCTTTTTAGCGAATTATGGGATTTTTTTTTGGAAATTTGGCATTTCTATCATTCAATATTTAAATGTGCATTAATAGCAATAGAAACCCAGCAAACACTGTCATTTTCTTTACCTGCTTTAAAGCTGAACGGTTTTGGAAAATTTTACATTGTGATATTTAGTTTTTCTTATAAATTGCTAAATCAGTTTCATCAGAAGGCTTCAATAGCTTTATTAGGAAAGAATCAATTAGTTTGGAGTGATTTTGTAGTGCATCTGCATTAAATATTTAAACATACTTTATTTGAGAAACATAAATACAAAAGTAATGTAAATGTAAAATCTGAAATAACACTGCAGTCTTCACTGTATAAATTAAATACAAATAATCTTTGATAAGGGCGTCACGGTGGTGCAGTGGGTAGCACAATCGCCTCACAGCAAGAAGGTCGCTGGTTCTCTCCGTGTTCGCGTGGGTTTCCTCCGGGTGCTCCGGTTTCCCCCACAGTCAAAAGACAATAGGTGAATTGAATAAGCTAAATTGGCCGTAGTGTGTGTGTGAATGCAAGTGTGTGTGAGTGTTTCCCAGTGTTGGGTTGCGGCTGGAAGGGCATCTACTGCGTAAAACATATGCTGGATAAGTTGGCGGTTCATTTCGCTGTGGCGACCCCAGATTAATAAAGGGACTAAGCCGAAAAGAAAATGAATGAATGAATAATCTTTGATAAACCTACTTACGTTATTATTTATAGTCCCTGGAAGCATTAAAGGGACAGTTCACCTAAAAATAAAAATTCAGTCATTTGTTCATCCTTCACTTGTACCAATCCTGTTTGAGTTTCGTTCTTCTATTGAACACAAAGGAGGATATTCTGAAGAATGTTGGAAAAAACAGATGTTGATTTTTGTAGTATTTCTATTTCTACTATGAATGACAATGACTGCTTTTTTGTGATCAACAGAAGAATTAATATCGTAAAAGGTTAGAACCACTTTTGAGTGTGAGGAAATAGTAAGGAAATTTTTGGGTGAAATATTCCTTTAAACGCTTGGAATAAACATATTGTCATGTCGATGCTTAAACAATATATTTTGATGCCTAAATGTGTTTATTTTGTTGTTGACATAATCGTACAGCACATATTTACATATTCATCTAAATGCCCCTCTCTAAACGCTGATTTTTAACTTCTTTTTACTCCTAAGCGACAAAAACCACAAAGCACTTTTCCTGAAGCCTTAACTCAAGTCAGAAACTGATGAGTTGCACTGAATTATTCTCTCTCAGGTGTGGACACAGATGAATTGGACAGTAATGTGGAAGACTGGGAGGAAGAAACAATTGAGTTTTTCATCAATGAGGAGATCATTAATCTCGGAGACCTGGAGTAACTTGCATGCAAAACACTCCTGGAGAGCATCACTGGTCCATCTCAAGTGCTTCATTGAGAGACACATTAAGTATGTTTACATTTGCAGCTAAATCCAGACGGTCTTTGAATACTCAAGTGCTTGATCAAATATTCCCAATAACAAATGCATAATCAAATATATGAAATGGGGGTCGCAATAGCCTTTTCTAAAGCCTTTAAAAGACTAATTGTTTAAAGGTGCATGTAAACACACTTACTGATTCACTGTATATTCCTGCTTAGAAGGGATGTTGTTTGATTCTAATATGAATTTTAAGTAAGCTCATATCAGTCATAACCCACTTTTAACTCAATTTCTCGTAGAATTTATTGGAAGGATTACAGTGAAGTGACTTTTTCTTGTAGAATTAATTGAAAAAGAGTACAGAGAAGTGACTTTTTTTGTAAAATGATGTTTTTTAATCATAATTTTGCTGACAGAAAAAGAAAACATCTCACTTCTCATAAACAATGGTGCTGATACAAGAGAAGAATTTCTTTTGTGCCGTGATTTTGTTTATGCATTTTACCCCAACATACAGTGCATCTGGAAAGTATTCATAGCACTTCACTTTTCACATTTTTTTATGTTACAGCCTTATTCCAAAATTGATTAAATTCATTTATTTCCTCTAAATTCTACACATAATACCCCATTATGACAATGTGAAAAAAGATTTTTTGAAATTGTTGCAAATTTATTAAAAATAAAAACCTGAAAAATCACATGTACATAAGTATTCAGTCTTTGCTGTGAAGCTCTAAATTGAGCTCAGGTACATTTCTGTTTCCACTGATCATTCTTGAGATGATTCAGCACATGTGGTAAATTCAGTTGATTGGACATGATTTAAAAAGGCATACACCTGTCTATATAAGGTCCCAGGGTTGACAGTGCATGTCAAAGCACAAACCTAGCATGAAGACAAAGGAATTATCTGTAGACCTCTGAGGCCCCGTTTACACTAATGCGTTTTCGTTTTAAAACGGCATTTTTTATCAAAAACGATCCGCGTCCACACTAGCGTTTCATCTAGCGTTTCTAAACATATCTCCGTCCACACCACTCCACCAAAAACGTATATCACGTGACCATTCGCGCCCTCTGGGCATGCGCGTTCAAGTATAAACAGGAAGCATGTGTCTCGCTCGGCATTTAGTTATTGTTAGTCAACAAACGCTGGTTGAACGATGATCGCGAGCGATTGGCGAGTGCTCGAACAATAGCTTGCCTCTTGCGAATATATGCAGCTGCTGTAGTAAAAAAGGCAGAGTTTAACTGCACAATGGCGCCTGAAACGGACAATAGTGCAAACAACGCTCCCATTTCTGTGTCCATGTAGTTGTTTACAGTGAAGGCTGGTCTGCCGTCTTCCGGTAGCGTTATAGTCATGTGATAGGGGCTTGACAAATAAGGGAAGGATACGCAATGACCCGAAAGCCCCAATCAGGTAGCGAATCTCAGCAGCCACGCCTCCGTTTTCAGATGTCTCCGTTTTCCCCCATCCACACAGAGACGGAGCAGCAGCGTTTCAGTATTAAAACGGGCTCTTCACCGTTTTCAAAACGCTCCGTTTTCGGGGCTCGAAAACTCCGGCGTAGTGTGGACGGATGGCGTAACCGTAGCAAAACTTATGCGTTTTAAAACGAAAACGCATTAGTGTAAACGGGGCCTGAGACAGGATTGCCTCGAGGCACAAGGCTGGGTAAGGTTACAGAAAAATTTCTGCTGCTCTGAAAGTTCCAATGAGCACAGTGGCCTCCATCATCCGTAAGTGGAAGATGTTTGGAACCACCAGGACTCTTCCTAGAGCTGGCCGGCCATCTAAGCTGAGTGATCGGGGGAGAAGGGCCTTAGTCAGGGAGGTGATCAATAACCCGATGGTCACTCTGTCTGAGCTCCAGCGTTCTTCTGTGGAGAGAGGAGAACCTTACAGAAGGACAATCATCTGTGCAGCAATCCACAAATCAGGCCTGTATGGTAGAGTGGCCAGACGGAAGCCACTCCCCACCTGGAATTTGCCAAAAGGCATCTGAAGGACTCTCAGACCATAAGAAACAAAATTCTCTGGTCTGATAAGACTAAAATTAAACGCTTTGGAGTGAATGCCAGGCGTTACATTTGGAGAAAACCAGGCATCGCTCATAACCAGGCTAATACCATCCCTACAGTAAAGTATGGTGGTGGCAGCATCATGCTGTGGGGATGTTTTTCAGCAGCAGGAACTGGAAGACTAGTCAGGATAGAGGGAAAGATGAATGCAGCAATGTACAGAGACAACCTGAATGAAAACCTGCTTCAGAGTGCTCTTGACCTCAGACTGGAGCGATGGTTCATCTTCCAGCAGGACAATGACCCAAAGCACACCATCAAAATATCAATGGCTTCACAACAACTCTGTGAATGTCCTTGAGTGGCCCAGCCAGAGCCCAGACCTAAATCCTATTGAACATCTCTGGAGAGATCTGAAAATGGCTGTACATCGTCGCTATCCATCCAACCTGATAGAGCTTGAGAGGTACTGCAAAGAGGAATGGGTAAAAATTCCCAAAGACAGGTGTGCCAAGCTTGTGGATTCATATTCAAAAAGACTTGAGGCTGTACTTGCTACCAAAGGTTCATCAAAAAAGGCTGTGAATACTTATGTACATGTGATTTTTCAAGTTTTGATTTTTAATAAATTTGCAACAATTTCACAAATCTTTTTTCACATTGTCATTATGGGGTATTGTGTGTAGAATTTTGAGGAAATAAATACATTTAATCCATTTTGGAATAAGGCTGTAAAATTAAAAATGTAGAAAAAGTGAAGCGCTATGAATACTTTACGGATGCAGTGTAATTCTATAGAAGATTCTAGGCATCAGGAAATCTTCACTCGTGGCTTGGCATGCCAATGTGCTGCAGTATTATGAGGCATAATGTCAGTTCAAAGCTGCACTTACTGTGAGTTAAATAACTATATGGTATTTTTAACACAAGCATTGAAACAGACAGGTGTCATTTATGACAAGCATAAGTCTTTTACTAGCATCATAAAAAATATTTGATATGAGATTTTATTTTGTATTTTATTTAATGTTGTCTTTTACATGAATTTCCCATGAACTGACATTGTTTTAAAGCCTCCATACAGACATACAAGATAATGTATGTTTACTCCTCTATAATAAATGGAAATGGCATAAAGTTTGTCTTGTGGTTTAATATTTTGAAACTCTTAATGCCTTGCATTACTATATTATTTAATAATCATTCATTCATTTTCCTTCGGCTTTGTCCCTTATTTATCAGGGGTCGCCACAGCGGAATGAACCGCCAACTTATCCAGCATATGTTTTACACAGTGGATGCCCTTCCAGCTGCAACCCAGTACTGGGAAACATCCATACTCATTCACACACTATGGCCAATTTAGTTTATTCAATTTACCTGTACCGCATGTCTTTGGACTTGTGGGGGAAAACGGAGCACCCGGAGGAAACCCACGCCAACACGGACATAACATGCAAACTCCACACAGAAATGACAACTGACCCAGGTCGCCACCATTATTTATTCATATTTAATATAATGGTTTAAAAACAAATGCAGCAGCTAAGATAAGAATTTGTACGTGTACTTCGTTAAAAGAATGTAATTTAATAGAAGTAAACATAAAAATGTAAATAGTCAATATATAAATGTTAAATCCTTCATATTTTAAAATGAGTTGACCACATTATTATTACTACTACTAATAATAATAACTTAATTATGTTGTTATTTGTGTATCACAAGTTATGTAAGAATGAAAAAATGGTAAACAATATTTTTGTATGATTTTTTGTATTATATCATTAATTAATAAATGATATTATTAATAACAATAGGCGGCACATAACTCAGTGGTTAGCACCGTCCCCTCACAGCAAGAAGGTAGCTGGTTAGAGTCCTGGCTGGGTCAGTTGGCATTTCTGTGTGGAGTTTGCATGTTCTTCCTATGTTGACGTGGGTTTCCTCCGGGTGCTCCGGTTTCCCCCACAAGTCCAAAGACATGCAGTATAGGTGAATTGAATAAACTTAATTGGCTGTAGTGTATTAGTGTGAGTATGAATGAGTGTGTATGAGTGTTTCCCACTGGGTTGTGGCTGGAAGGGCATCCGCTGTGTAAAACATATGCCAGAATAGTTGGCGGTTCATTCCACTGTGGTGACCTCTGAAATGGAGACTAAGCAGAAGCAAAATGAATGAATGAATAATAACAATTTGATGCTTGTATTGGTCAAACTGGGCCTTTAATTTTGTAATATTGTCTTAAAAAAACATCAAAGCAAAAACACTAAAATATATAGTTGAAGTCAAGAATTATTTGCCCACCTTTCAATTTTCTCCTCTTTTTTAAATATTTCCCAAATGATGTTTAACAGAGCAAGAAAATTTTTACAGTATGTCTGATAATATTTTTTTCTTCTGGATAAAAATCTTACTTGTTTTATTTCGGCTAGAATAAAAGCAGTTTTTAATTTTTTTAAACTATTTTAGGTCAAAATTATTAGCCCCTTCAAGCTATATTTTTTCGATAGTCTACAGAACAAACCATCATTATACAATAACTTGCCTAATTACCCTAACCTGCCTAGTTAACCTAATTATAGTTAAGCCTTTAAATGTCACTTTAAGCTGTATAGAAGTGTCTTGAAAAATATCTAGTCAAATATTCTTTACTGTCATCATGGCAAAGATAAAAGAAATCAGTTATTAGAGATGAGTTATTAAAACTATTATGTTTAGAAATGTGTTAAAACAATCTTCTCACCGTTAAACAGAAATTGGGGAAAAAAATAAACAGGGGGGCTAATAATTCTGATTTCAATATGTTATCAAAAATATAAATGTTAACAAAATCACCACACAAACTATAATGAAACTTAAACCAAATAAAACTGTTTATATTAAACATCTTAATTGTATTTAATGTTCATTTGCATTGCTTTTTATATTTAAAATCCTTTGTTAACTTGTCAAAAGCACGGATATATGAGAACTATATTATTTGTTTTGACAAATTTTTGGCGCTAAAGTATATTAATGTAACCAAACGGGTGTGTACTTGTCTCTATGGCAACAGTAACAATTTCCTCGCGCCAGCACACGATGCCACAGTGTCTTCTGTGCTAAGTTAAAAGCCGCAAACCCCCTTAAACTTTTATCATTCACCTGTTAAATCTTTCACACTCTTACAAACGAGTCTGTCTATATTTTAGGCTGCAGTAAATGTTCTTTTAGCTGCTCTGAGGGGATGGGTTGGCATCTCCGCATGGCAGGTTGTTTTACGCCTCTAGGGGTTTGATCTCCGTTAACAACAGTCCGCTGGTGACTCCAGGACCTCCGCTGAGGCCAGCATGAGATTACCCAGCCATCAAGAAGATTAACTAACCCACGGTAAACCACCAGTTTATTCTCGTGCCGCTATAGCCGAGGTGTATGTTGATCTTTTCTGTTAAAAAACAGGCTTTTGGACACTCCAGAACAGGTCGGAGTAACGGTAACTTTGGAATAAAAACATGAAGGATTTGCCTGGAGAATGGATGGACCATCAGCTCACGGTAAGTTTTCGATATATAATTTAAAGCACCACAGTTTGTTTAACATATCACTCCTGCAAGCGCCAATATCGCCATTTTAAAGTTAAAAATGTGGCTTTTCGTTGATAGGTATGATAATGTGGCTCCTGTGGGACAGGAGAGATTCAACAAGTGAGCATAACATATCTCTTGTGGAAATAAAGACAACTTTATATTAACATAACATCCATTAATAAGTCATTATGACATAGGAAGGCTTGGGTTTACAATATTAGAGAATAGAATAGGATTTGTACTGAGCTTTGGTGGGACATGTTGTCTAAAGGGAGACCTGGTGTTTATTTACATATTTAGAAAACCAAAATAGTTTAACATATTTGCATTTAAGATTTATTAAATTTAGAATTTATTATCTAATCAACAAACGTAAAACTGCATAACAAACAATTAACGTTACTATTCAATAAGAAATTAATAAACGTGGATGAACATGTTTTGTTGTTCAGCTGGAATGCTTGCAGTGGTGGAAAGAGTACTGAAAAATCATACTTAAGTTAAAGTACCATTACTTGCCTAAAAATGTAGTGCAAGTAGAGTAAAAGTATCTGTTGTAAATATTACACAAAGTATGAGTAAAAAGTAGACCTTTCAAAAGTACTCAAGAGGAGTGAGTATTATGCTGTAAAAAGCTGATGCATTTACATGAACTAATTTGTGGGTGTGTGTACGACCTCAATGACGTCAAATGGTATTGATTTTAGGTTGTGTTAGAAAGTGATCAGAATCCAAAGTCGAGCCAGCATCTTAAACCAACGTCATATTGATGTCAAATACTGACATTTATTCGTCAGGTATGGCAACCAAAATCCGTCATCTGATAGACGTTATAGTGGGAACATCCACACAACGTCAAGCTGTAACATCATTAGACACTGATATTTGGTTGATTTTAGGTTGAACGTTAGACACTGACGTCAGCCTGAAGTTGGGTTTTGATGTCAACGCGATTTTCATTTTCAAACAAAATGCAACGTCCCCACGACATTGGGGTACAATGTCAATTTGATGTCATGTTGACGTTTTGTGCCTGCTGGGTGTTTAAGGTCATCATACAGTAAACATCCGTCATCTTCTCATCAGTGACATCCATCTAAACAGTCTCTGGGTCAATGCGTGTAAAGATTTTAAACATCTTATTTTAGACACTTTTAATGCTTCCAAACAGTTTGCTGCAATTATAAATCGCCCATGTCTTGAGGTAGTTCATTATGATGTGATTTACCTTCTATGTGTGATTTGATTGGACAGGAATTGCAGGACTGATTTTTCTAATCCCCATAGACAAGAAAAAATAAAATAGTGATTGCTGATTGAAGTAGTTAAAGTACAGATTCTGCACTAAAAATGTACTCAAGGGAAAGTAAAAGAACACATTTTTAAAACTACTTAGTAAATTACAACTCCTGAGAAAAACTACTCAATTACAGTCATTTGAGTATTTGTAATTTGTTACTTTACACCACTGAATGCTTGAAATATATATACAAACAGAAGACATTTCAAATGTTATAAAAGATTTGAGTTTAAAAATTAATTATATTTTTATATTAAAATAATTTCAACAAAGTCAAATGTAGCAGTTTCTACCAAAATAAGCAAAAAAAACCTTAAAAAAGCACCAAATCAGCATATTAGAATGGTTTTCAAAGGTGTGACACTGACAACTGCAGCCATAGGCATAAATAACATCTTTAAAAACTTTTTTTAATGTATTTAATTTTTTTTAATTATAATAGTTAACTGTTTAGTGCAAAAACAATAAACCAATGCATATGCTATTATAGAGTATAGTGTGTGTGTGTGTGTGTGTGTGTGTGTGTGTGTGTGTGTGTGTGTGTGTGTGTGTGTGTGTGTGTGTGTGTGTGTGTGTGTGTGTGTGTGTGTATGTGTGTGTGTGTGTGTGTGTGTGTGTGTGTGTGTGTGTGTGTGTGTGTGTGTGTGTGTGTGTGTGTGACACGTGACAGCTTCTCCTGACCTGGGATAACCTTGTTCTCAGAACTGTTCATCCTTTTTATATGATTGCATAATAAATATTCCCCCTTCCTAAATTATTGCTAATTTGTTAGTGTACTGCATTACAACCTTACAGTAAGGGAGATATCATACGTTCTTATTTGACATCTATCCGCCGTTTCCTAAAGAGCTTGATGAGTGTTATTGTAGATTTAAAAATGGATATAAAAACTAATCAGTATTTCATTATGTCATTTTTAATTTTATTGACAAACATGTTGTTTTCTGCACATACTAAGATAAAGGCAGATTTGTGATTTATTTATTTGGTTATTTTGTAATTAATGATATGCCCTGATTAAGGTTGCCCTGCGCATTCGGCCACTGAATGAAGCAGAGATCGAGGAGGGGGCAACCATAGTGGCACACAAGATCGACAATCAGGTAAGCAAAATAACAACAACCGACACATAAAAACATTAAAGGATGTCAGGAAACATGTCTAGAAGGACTGCACAATATATTGCAACATTATCATTATTGTGATAATAGTATATGTAATATAAGTATCCCAGACGTGTGATAAATTACATTTCATTTATGCATTGGTTGTTTATCTAAATTTGACCAATCAGATGTGGCCCTACTATTTTAATCCCCACCTCCTCAGTAGTTGCATGATCTGCTATTGGCTGGAGTGGCTCAAAGGTGAACCCAGAGCTTAAAATGACAACAGCCAATCAGAGTCAGACTATCTGAGGTTTTCACTCATTCATGGTGTTTTAAACAGTAAATGTTTGCACCTTGACAGATTTTCAGTCTAAATTAGAATTAATTAGATCTGAAAAAATATATTTTACCTGTTTATTTTAATATCAATGAATGATTTAAAAGCACATCTAATAAAAATAGCATCTTTCTAAATGTTATATCATAAGAAATATTGTTATTGCAATACTCAACAATAATATCACATATTTTTCCAGTATCGTGCTGCTCTAATATCCCGGGTTCCTGTCTAAAATTTATATTATTTGTCATAATATAGTAATGTTCTTTGACAAAAGGGATATGTCATCCAAAAATGGAAATTTGTTGTTAGTTTATGTATCCTTCAAAGATCAGTGACTTTATGATTTGGAGCCACAAGTTATTAATCATTTTTTGCCTTCATATATGTTTTTTGAATCTCAAAAATGCCAATAGCCATTGTTTTGTGTAGCCTTGTGATAACCAGCCATGGTCTCTCTACATTATTACAAATCTTGAAAACATATGCAAAACATTCACATATGCTGATTATAGTGTGTTTCTGAACCTGTCATGATGAATGATGGTCTAAAGGCCTAATCCTTCCTTTCATTTGCAGTAAATCCTGTCTACAGTTAGTAAATAAGGTTTACTGTCATCTTTGCTTATGCTTGATGGCACAACTCTTAAAGCTAAAGAAACATGCTACAGATATTTTTATGTGTGCAGAAATATTTGCACATATTCTGATCCTACATATTTCTTCATCTACATTTTCCTATTTCAAACTATGTTAATATTAATAATTTCGTGGCATAATTATTTATAGGCTATATCAGGTTTGAGAAATGAGGTGTATAGCTTACTGTGACAAACACCTTATATTCAGATGTGCACATTTTAGGCTTATTTCTATTTATTTTCAGATACAGTGGGTCAAAAATAGATCAATTTGAACATTCTAGAGGTTTGCAAAAACATGCTGAGAAGATTCAAATTAAGTGCAAAAGGCTTGAGCAGACTTACACTTACATTCTTTAACGAGAGTAAGTGTGAAGCTATAACGACACCTTTAGGCTTTGTTTACACCTGGTATTAAAATGTGTTTTTGTCAGTCCGATCACAAGTGGAGGATGCTAAATGCATGTATAAAATGTTTTTACATACTATTTGCAGCTAACAGCTGAAACGAAAGCCTCTCTGACTGGTTAGTTTTCTATAGTCTCCTTTTGCATGCATGTTTTGCAGTTTTGGATCAAAATGCAGGAAAGTCTTATACATCCATTCATAGACCCTTTCCTCCTAAAAGTGAACACCAGGGCCTCCTTTATAAAATGTTACCATGAAACTATCCTATATTTGATCTACACTACCTGATAAAAGTCTTGTCGCCTATCCAAGTTTTAGAAACAATAAATAATAACTTGACTTCTAGTTGATCATTTGGTATCAGAAGTGACTTATATGAAAGACAAAGGCCTCTAGTTTACGCTTATTTTTCCAAAATAAAATTGTCATGCCTTGATTTAAAAATTCTTTATTAGGACAGTAAGGTCTGACTTTGCCTAGACAAAAGTCTTGTCACTTAACAGAAATAATGTACAGTATAGAATATAAAGTCATGGTGCAGTGGAAAAAGAATTAATATTGTGTATGACTCCCATGAGCTTGGAGGACTGCATCCATACATCTCTGCAATGACTCAACAATTAATAAAGTCATCTGGAATGGCAAAGAAAGCATTCTTGCCAGATTCCCAGAGTTCATCAAAATTCTTTGGATTCATCTTCAATGCCTCCATCTGACCACAGACATGCTCAATAATGTTCATGTCTGGTGACTGGGCTGGCCAACCCTGGAGCACTTTGACCTTCTTTGCTTTCAGGAACTTTGATGTGAAGACTGAAGTATGAGGAGCGCTATCCTGTTGAAGAATTTGCCCTCTCCTGTGGGTTGTAATGTAATAGGCAGCACAAATTTCTTGATACCTCAGGCTGTTGATGTTGCTATCCACTCTGCAGATCTCTCGCACACCCGCATATTGAATGTAACCCCAAACCTTCACCAAACTTGTCTGATTTCTGTGAGAATCGTGGGTCCATGCGGGTTCCAATAGGTCTTCTGCAGTATTTGGGATGATTGGGATGCAGTTCAACAGATGATTCATCTGAAAAATCCACCTTCTGCCACTCTTACAAATGATCAACTAGAAGTCAAGTTATTATTTGGTGCTCTTACAACTGGGATTGACGACAAGACTTTTGTCAGGTAGTGTAGATCATTGTGGCTATGACTCAGAAAGATTAAGGTTAAAAAAAACTAATTGTATGCATCTTTTATAGAAGTTAAACCTTGTGTATTGTGCAAATGTACTCCCTTTTGTTATGTCCGTGCTGTTCTTTACCCCATTGACTCCCATTAGAACTAAATTAAGTGGCCAAATTAAGACTCAAAATCACCACATAGTGGATGAAAGCATTCTCTACAGCACACAAGAATTAAATCTATCAGTCGTAATTGAGGTGTAAAGAATCTTAGTGCGCCACTATTTTTGTTGACCTGAACTCTCCAGAAGTACAGCAAGGTTTTCAGTGTTTCAGAATTCAAGCAGCAAAACATTAAAAATTTAAAAGGTCATGAATGATCAAGTTTAGATAATATATTCAATATATTTTGTTCAACTTTGAATTTTTTACAGCAGTGATGCACTAAACTTATTAAATGTGACAGAGAATTTAAAATTGTAACAAAAAATTATACTTTAAATAAATACTTTTCTTTCAAATATTCTGTTTATCAGAGAATGAATCCTATAAATTTAACACCATTTAATAAAAATATTAGGCACAACATTGGCTACTGGTACAAAAAAATGTGTCATAAACGTGTAACAATATTTAAACACTATTTTTTATTCTGCATTTTTTGAACAAATAAATGTTTTAAAAACATTCTTAAAATCTTATTTTTAAATATTTCTTCATGATTTAATGATATCAGGCCATTTATAGTGGACTGCGGGATTGTAATAGTTAATAGTGCAGAGTTGAACTACTCTACTAATAGAGGAGTTAATTCTCAGGTTTAATTACTCTCTTCAGATGGTGGTGTTAATGGACCCCTGCGAGGACTCTGACAATGTCCTGAGGGCCCATCGCTCACGTGAAAAAACATACATGTTTGATCTGGCGTTTGATTACACTGCCACACAGGTGTGTAGTAGCGCTTCTCATCCCACACAGAGATTTACAAACGTCGTAGGTCAAATCATCATCCTTAATCATGTTTATGAAGAACTTTAAATACAATTCTTGAGAAAGAATGTTTCTGTTTAATTAGGGCTTAATGTGATTTACTTTTTCTTAATATTAGGAGGATGTTTATGTGGCAACAACCAAAAATCTGATTGATGGTGTGATCGCTGGTTATAATGCCACTGTTTTTGCATATGGACCAACAGGTAATGTTGATCTGAATGTTTCTTCTTAGAGTACATACTGCATATCCAAATATCTTACAAAATAGTGATTCCATGTTAATAAAACAACAACAGAGAGCTTGAAAAAAGAAGATATCTGGAATATCTGATCATGTATATATTTTTTTAGGAGCTGGAAAGACGCACACCATGTTAGGGTTAGATTCTGAGCCTGGCATATACATCCGAACACTCAATGATCTCTTCAGAGCCATTGAAGACAGCACTGAGGACTTGGACTGCAGTGTTTATATGTCATATATAGAGGTCTGCAGTGATGTTTTGTAGACTCATAAATCATATTACATAATATTTGTCATGGTGCTTTTGGGACTTTTCACACTACACAACTTAATTAAATAATTAACGTCTTTGCAGATTTATAATGAGATGATCAGAGATCTGTTGAATCCCTCTTCTGGATATCTTGAGCTGCGTGAGGATGGTAAAGGGGAAATACGAATAGCAGGCATCACTGAATTCTCTACATGTAATGCTAAAGAGGTACTTTTTAGTAGTCTAGCTTACACAGCAATTCTAAAGCTTCGAGGTCATTATGATTAAAATCACTCATTCATTTATTCATTTTCTTTTCGGCTTAGTCCCTTTATTAATCTGGGGTCGCCACAGCGGAATGAACCGCCAACTTATCCAGCATATGTTATACGCAGCGGATGCCCTTCCAGCTGCAACCCATCACTGGGAAACATCCATACACACTCATTCACACACATACACTAAGGACAATTTAGCTTACCCAATTCACCTATAGCGCATGTCTTTGAACTTGAGAGGGAAACCGGAGAACCTGGAGGAAACCCAAATATGGGGAGAACATGCAAACTCCACACAGAAATGCCAACTGACCCATCCGAGGCTCGAACCAGCGTCCTTCTTGCTGTGAGGCGATCGTGCTACCCACTGCTACCCACGATCGTGCTACTGTACCATTATAAGCAATTAATTATAATTATAAGCAATTTTTTTTAAAGCTAATTAAACTTAGAAGTAACTCTTAAATTTTTAAAAAAGTAACTCAAATATTATTACTTATTTTTTTTAAATAAATCCATTACTTTACTCGTTACTTAGAAAAAAATATTATTATGTAGCTTGCATTACTTGTAATGCGTTACCCCCAACACTTATCCCTACTGCCCATTAATTTCCCATTATAGACCTGTCTGCTTCTGATAGTGTCTCTAATAAAGATTTATGTCCTTCTAAATCTAGTGTGTTTGCCTGTGAATTTAGATAATGGCTCTATTGACTAAAGGAAATAAACAGAGGACCCAGGAGTCGACAGCTGCTAACAAGACGTCCTCTCGGTCCCATGCTATACTTCAGGCAAATCTAGAACACACACCCACTAATCATATATGACCATGACCTCAAATTGCCACTGTAGACTGAGTGCACATCTCCCGCTTTGTCTGCTTCACAGGTGACAGTGAAGCAAAAGAGTCGTGTAAAAGATATCAACGAGGAGGTCAGGGTGGGGAAGCTATTCATGGTGGACTTGGCAGGAACTGAGCGTGCATCGCAGGTACATGCTGTGTGTTTAGATGTGCCAGAGTGGAACACAAGCTTTCAAATTCCACAGGGATGCCAGATTTTATAGTACAGTGCCCTCTCTCGTCTTTCACCAAAATTAATATTTAACTTCTTCTAGCCTTCATTATTTATATGCATATAATGTGAGACTGAAAAAGAAATTTGAGCTCATAAGCTAGCCAAAACTACATCTAAGCATTCCTACTGTACACACAATAGTTGTGACTTGCTGTGAACACCATCAAATGCCCTCTGTTCTGAAGCGTTGATTTTTTTTCTCTCAGACTCAAAACAGAGGAAAGAGAATGAAGGAAGGAGCACATATAAACCGTTCCCTGTTAGCGCTGGCCAACTGCATCAATGCCTTGAGCGAGAAGGGTGGAAAAGGGGCTCAGTTTGTCAACTACAGGGACAGCAAACTCACTCGACTTCTTAAAGTGAGCAAAACTAGCTTTCAAACTTTTTAAATGATCCCAGACTTGGTTTCTGATCACTGTATGATGTAGAAATATACAGCGGAGAAATAAGTATTGAACACGTCATGTTTTTTTGTGAAAATAATATTTCTAAAGGAGCTGTTGACATGAAATTGAACAAGATTTTGATAAAAACCCAAACAATACAAACATAAAAATATAAAAAAACTTAATAAATCTGAAAAAATTTTTACAGTATGTGTAATAACAATGGAACAACACAAGGAGAAAGAGCTGAACTACTGAAACGTATTTAATACTTATTTAATACGTATTTAACAAGGCTTTTTTGGGACGGCAGCTTAAAGACGCTTTTCATATGGAGAATGAAGTCACGTGAATTGCGCAGGTGTGAGTGTTTTATCAAAGTGTAAAAATCTTGATGGTTCTGTGGGTCTCGTCTATCAAATCGGATCTTTAATTTGTGTTTTCTATTGGATTCAAGTCAGGTGATTGGCTGGGCCATTCTACAGCTTTATTTTCTTTCTCTGAAAGCATTTGAGAGTTTCCTTGGCTGTGTTTTGGATCATTGTCTTGCTGAAATGTCCACCCTGGTTTCATCTTCATCATCCTGGGAATGTAGATGTTGGACTGAATCAAGGGTTGCTGAAGAACTACTGAGGTTTCAGCTGCTGTCTGGGCTTTCACTGCCTTTCAGCACCTCCCTTTCTTCATGTGTTTAATACTTTTTCCCTGCGTCATTTCATTTTATTACGCTTAACTTCATTTGTAAACAAATTAGATTTGTTTTCTTTATATATAAATATCTATTTTTTTGGTTGTTACCAACATCCAGGGGAAATGTTCAATGGCACCTTTAGAAATATGTTTTCTCAGAAAAATGGTTACGTGTTCAATACTAGTTATAACCACTGCATTAGATGCATCTGAAATCGCATACTAAGTAGGCACTACATTTGAATTTGATCTTACTTCAGGACTGTTACACTACAAAAGTGAAATTGAGTAGTATAAATGTAATTTGTAGATATTACATCAGCCACATTATTGCATGACCTATCTGCAATAGTTGCGTTGCTTGACTACCACTCATAAATTTGTTCTATTGGCCTCATGGGATAGTAAAGTGTCCAGTCTCTGCGGTAGTTGGTCATCCAGGGACTTCTCGCTGACAGTTTTCCAAATATGAGTTTATAGGTACTAATTGGCTCGTATAATATTTTTGATGTATTAGTAATTAAATATGTGATTTCAAATCCACAGCTGGTTAGATTTACAGTTGATTTGATGTGCTTTCCAGGATGCTTTAGGAGGAAACAGTCGTACTGTCATGATCACCCATATCAGTCCTGCCAGCTCCAATTTTGAGGAATCAAGAAACACATTAGTTTATGCTGACAAAGCCAAAAATATACGAACCAAGGTAAACACACATACACTTCACAATCTGCATCAACTAAAACTTAACAATATTGACATAAAGGAATATTAGTCCTTCATCATTTACTCAAACCTGTATGAATTTCTTTTATTTCCTGAACCCAAAAGAGCATATTTTTATTACTATGACTTTCTATTATGGTATAATTGATTGATTTACAATTTTATTGAAACTATTTTGCATAATTATGATGAAAATCGGTAAATAATCATAACTGAGATCTTAATTTTCAATGTCCGATTGCCACATTATGTTTTCAAATCTGTGATTTGATTGTGCTTAGATGTAGCTCATCCTCTCCAACATATATGTTTTAACCTCTTCTGTAGGTGAAACGTAATTTGATGAATGTCTCCTATCACCTGGCCCAATACACCCGCATTATTGCAGATTTGCGAAGTGAAATTGAACGACTTCGCGCAAAGATCGATCAACAAAGTCAAGATCAACTGAAAGGAGAGAAAGCAGACATCCGTAACATTCAAGGTACATTTGGACACAGTTGCTGACAGATAATAGCATAAACACTGCTTGTGTTTGTCAATGTTTCGCACCATAGTTTGATACTCAGTAATTTGTTCAAATTTTTAATTAAAAGTATGAGCAATAAAATTAGATCTTGCCATGTTAATATTATAATTAAGGACGTTCTTTCTAAATATTTTTGCCAACTGATTTGTTTGTATGGGCTGTTTCAGCTGAAGTGCAACAGTACAGTCACGGTGAGATGGCTTTACTGCAGGAGCAGCTCCTGTCTGCCTTCAGGGAGCAGATGGAGATCAGACGCAGCCTCATGGAGCTGGAGAACTGCAATATGGAACTGCACATAGACACATCCAGACATCTGCTCACCATTTCAGAGTAAACACAAACCTATAATACATACTGTATACAAATGGAGTTTTGTTGATTGGTAATTCTTCAGTTAGAGACATGGTTATTATAGGTATACAGTAGTCAACATTGGAAGTGAATCAAAATGGTTATTTTTATAGTTAAATTGTTAAGAATGAGTGTTGTTTAATAGTTTTAGGGCAACTTTGATAAAAGGGTTTGATCCACTTTAAATGTTGACTGCTAATATATTAGAAAAATGATAATTCAGCTAATTGGAAGGCCATTTTAAATTACAGTTCTTTTAAATGTGTGCTAATAACTAAATTGACACTGAAATATCAATTAAAAATAAAATTCAAAATACATTCTGTACTAGCCTGCAGATGACCTCTAACCTGATTTCACCAAGTAAGACATGTTCCTGGTTTAACATCTCTATTGATCCTGGAACAATATTTCAATCAGCCAATAAGAATTTTAAGTTTAGGCTTAAGGTTAGGTTTATGCACTTCTACATGAGTGTTATCCAACTATTATTCCCCTTTGATTTTGGGAATAATTTACAGTTATGATTGGGTTTAGGGGTAGGGAATAGGTATGGATTAGATTTTCAAACAAAATGCATTTACTTGCGTTTCCTGAACAGAAAGAACATTAAATACTTAATCGAGTATCATCATTATAAATTGTAAAGAGTCTACCTTTATCTACTATAATTTATGTGTATTAACAATAACAGCAAAGCATTGTCCTTTCCTAAAAATAAAAAAGCGTGTTTTGTATTCTTGATTTTTCCAAAAAACGTCTTTCAGAAATAGTATTTATGATAAGAGTAAACCTGCTTGCATTTACTCCATCGGCTTTTCACAACTTTTTTTTTTTATCTTTGTATTTTCCTCATCTGTTAGTTGGGAGCGAGATCGAGCACGTGCCCGGCGAGGGAAAGACGAGTTGTCCGGACAGAAAAAACACACAGACAAGGAGGAAGAGCAAGAGGGTGGGCCAGAGGAGCCTCAATATGTTACAGCAGCTCGAGAGGAGATCGGCCCTCTACTGGCTGAACAGAGGAAGACAATGGAACTAAAAGTAATTAGTCGTTTTTTTACTTCTGTTTAGGGCTGCAAAAATCTAATTTTGTGATATTTTATTTTTCTGCGATAAATATTTCAATATTTATACAGTTTCACAAGATAATATGAATTTGCTTTCTGGATCGTCTAACATTATTCAGGTACGGAAATTGAATAATCACAATGCAAAAAATTATTTTCTCACTTTGCTTTGTCTCGTTTCGAGTCCAAATATCAAAAAATTCTTATATCAAGAAAATATTGTTTGTTTTCAACTTCTGAAGAAATAAGGCAAAATTAAGAGTTTTCCATAAGCAAAATTATATATTTTTTTGCATAATCGTATAAATTCTATATAAATACCGTATAAATGCAGTAATTAAATACAATTCTGTAGCTTCTTGTCAGCTATAATTTAGACTCAACATTGCATATCTTGCAATGTGACTATTGCAGATGCGCACATTGCGATATCGATGCTGAAACGACATGTGCAGGCCTACTTCTGTTACAGTAGTAATCTAGATATGGGCTGCATTTGAAATCGCATACTTCCATACTATACAGTATGCTAAAACAAAATGTGAGCAGAGTAGAATGTCCGAATTCATAGAATTAAAAAAACAGCATGTAAAAAGTACCCGGATGACCTACTATTTCCCGCGAGATTCTCCAGTGCGCATCCAATGGATGCTATGCTATCCCATGAAGCTCCATGAGAAAATTCATGAATGGGAGTGAAGCGACGCAACTGACATGGGTAGATCACGTGATGATGACAAAATAGCAGATGTACTGTAGTTCCATTCATACTACTCGCATTCATACTGTATAGAACATACTTTTCTAATGGTCGAGCAGTACATTTGAATTCAAATGCAGTAGTAGTCGGACGCAGCCATTTTGAATGAGTCATGAAAGCAAATGAACATCTGGCATGTCAGCAGTGTGATCTGCAACACTTTTTACATTACACCATTTTTTTAAATGTCAATTTATGTCCTCAGCAAAATAGTTTAGTTTTTTGGTTTCCTCTCTTTTTTTTAGCGTGAACTGGAGGAAAAACTGTTGAACATGAAGCTGAAGTCATCTAAGATTGAGGAGTTGCTTCCTAAGCGCATAAGCAACACTGAGCAGAGAGACATTCTGATGCTTCTTTGTAAAGTCCATGAGCTTGAACTGGAAAAAACTGAAATCCAGTCAGCTGTTCTGTGCAAAGAAAACGTTCTCCGCACAAAAGACTTCATCATTCAGCGGCACGAGCAGCAGCGGACACTCTGCGATGACATCATACACCAGCAGAAGATGCTAATTGAAGGTGTGGGTTCTTTAAAGCAGGCATTTGACATTTGATAAACATTATATAGATATGAATTTTCCTAGAGTGTTTTATTTATTGATTTTGTCTACAGATCAAGGACTTTGTGTACCTGAGGGATTGCAAGAGCTTTATTCACTGTACTTTGGCGAATTAAGTGACGGAATCATTGACCAAATACTGAACATTCACACTTTAACAACAAACCCTTTAACTGTAAGCTTTAACTATATGTTTTTTAACATTTTGTTAGTTTTGTCTTTTCTCTTATTCAATAATGTTCAAGAGTTTGGGTTTAAAGAAGTCATTTGTGCTGCTTTATTTAATCAAAACATCAATATTGTGAAATATTATAATTTAAAATGTATATTTTTATTTTAAATTGCATGAATTTTCAGCAGCCATTATTCTAGGCATTAGTGTCACATGATCTTTCAGAAATCATTGATTGTTTACTGCTCAACAAACATTTCTTATAATTATCAGTGCTAATCCAGTTATGTTGTTTATTTTTTGCTTACTTTTTTCAGTGTTTTTTCAATTTTTTTTATTTAATGCATCCTTGCAAAATAGTCATTTTTTCACTTTCCCCAACTTTTGAATGGCAGTGCATTTATTATTATTGATCACAAACTTTATTATGATTAGCACTTTATTAGCACGTTTAAACCGTCTATTTTGATTCATTTAATGCATCAATGTTGAATAAAAATGTTTATTTCTTTGTAAAAATGATTATCTTACTTAACCTAAATCATTGAATGGCATTATATCAAAATATTAATATGTTTACACAGGCCAGGCAGCTGAGACTTGATGTCATCTCCAATTTAGAAGAAGCAGATAAAGCAGAGCAAAACAACGTGAAATTCAGTCCTTTAGATAAACATCCCCGTGACTCTTCTTCATCTGGGCTGGATTATGACAGGTAAATTATGCAATAAGAGAAGTAGACTGTTGTGTTCATCCAGAATGACATAAATAGTGTGCTTTCATCTTGCTTGTATTTCTTTTATCTCCCTCATTACAGTGACAGTAACAGAGTTTTTAAATCACTGTCTAAAATTCAACCTCGGAGACAGCACCATTCATCTTCTAGCCAGACTCTTATGAGGAAGGTAAACAAAAAACACAGAAAGCCATCTTAAATTATTTCATACTCAACACAGATCTTAATCTATTCTACAACAGATGTAAATAATATAGTATGCTGATTTTTGTTTATTACATTTTTAAATAAGTATTGTTTTTACCTTGTATGTTTTGCATACACGCTTCAGAAGATTAATTTTTACAAATTTGGTTACAAGTGGATGATGCAAAATACAACACTTAAATTATTCTGAATTTGACCACTTTGAGACTTAATAGAAAATGCATGTAAATACACTTGTAGTCGAATGCATTCCAACACACACAAAATACCAATCATGTTGTTGATATGGAACGCGTTGTGAGAACCTTGTACCACCACATATGGATTATAATCAGAATCATAGTTGGCATTAACAAAAAAGATGCATTTTTTACAGTATTAATTCCTGGTTTGAACTTGGGCTGGACACTGACCAATTTAGCAATTCAATTCTTAATCATATGGTTTTAATTTGTATTTTATTTGATTAGATTCAATATCAATTGAGTATGAGTATTTCATTTAAAATGCTAGTTTTGTAGACATGGAATTCATATATTTTTTTAAAATGCTCCTACTCAGCTGTATTAATTAAACACATATTAACCCTTGTGTGTTGTTGATGATTTTTTATCCACTCTGGTGTGATTTTGAGTCTTAATTTGGCCACAACTTTCCCTGTGTTTCAACAAATGTAATGATTTTTGGTGACAAATCTTATTTTGACACATATTTTGGGAAAATGCATTGGATTTTCAAGAACTCAACAATACACTCTGGGTTGGTGGCTGTTTTTGCCCCATTGACTTTCTTTATAATGACACTTTTTGATTGCAAAGCCATGACACCATATTATTATGTACGCTTGATTGTTGGTGGGTTTCCCTGTTGGGAAGAGGTCAAACCTGTCATTTTTACTGTTGATCATCCGTTGCAGTGCAAAAAAGCTTAGTGTTTGGCTTTTATACTGTATGTAGTTATATGGACACATATATATAATGTGTGCATGTGTGTAAGAGAGTCCTTTGTGCACTTGTCTTAATTTGTCTGTAAAATCAAATTAAGCACCTCAGCTGTCAGAACATAGTAAACATAGTAAGTGTATTTATGCACGCACACTAGAAATTTACTCCGTAGAACTCCATATAAAAGCCAGAAACTTTTTTTGCACAGGCCTATCTAAAGGGCTGATGTTGCCAACTGATGATCAACAGTAAAAATGACCAATTTTACCACTTCCCAACCGAGAAAACCACCAACAATCGAGAATACATGATTATTTGGTATCAAGGCTTTGCAATCAAAGAATGTGGTTATAATGGAAGTCAAAGGGGCAAAAACAGCCACAAACATATCAAAAGGGTAGTAAATTTGAACAATACACATAAGTTAACAATAGCCCAGATTATTATTACTTTTTACTTTTATTATACTGCAACAAATATCAAAAATAATGCTTCTTAGCTGACCATTTATAATCTTATCTTAACACCTATTGTAAACAGGGTCACAGATAAAGCTTTCAACTCCATTTTGGGCAGCGTGTAATGTGGCTGAATGTTTTTTGAGCAGGTTTGTGCTGTTAAGGATTCAACTCCTATATGTCCAACTGAATCTGTGAGTCCAGACACACTGAGGGAAATTGTCAGTGACACTAAAAGCATCTCGGTCATAGCAGCGAAACGACGCTCTCACCTTCAAGCAAAGTCCAATTCCAGGATGGCTGGTATGGGTTTGGCCGCAGGGCTCAAGTCCTCGGTGAGCATGGACAGTCTAGTTTCTACTTTGGCAGATGAGTCAGCTGAGGTCAGAAGAAGCCACCCAAGACATGGAGGTGGCTCACAGTCTAAGCAGGACCCCAAGAGAACAGAAGGCAGAACGGAGCTGCCTGAGAAACAGCAGCACAAAAAGAGGTCCAGATCTTTTGAAGCAAGTAAAAGGGTATGATCACATCTTCAGTATATGCACCTCCATCATGTGTTTGAGCTTGAGTGACTTTTGCTTATGTTAATATATATAGACACTCTACCATTTAAAGTTTTGGGATTAGTATGATTCAACCCAGCCTCATTCTGAAAACGTAGTCCTGTGGATGTTTCTGGAGACTGCGAAATACGTCCCGGGAGGTACATATTTTTGCAGTTTTTGTTTTTGCAAATCCGCGAGAGGCCGATGTGTGTGCTTTTTCACATCTCAAATTTCTCTCGCAAGTGCCATTCGCGCCCGCTGTTCTCGCATAAGCCCATCAAAGGCCACTGTCGACCGACTGTCTGTCTTACTGACTGAACGAATGAGTGACTGGCCGGTCGACCAATCGACAGACCCACCCTCCTCCTTTCCTAAACCCAACCAATTTTATCGATTGACCTGCCCACCCACTTCCCTAAACCCAAAGCCATCCAGAAAAAGAAAAGCCCTCGTCATATTAGTAAAATGGTTCATTACTTAATGTATTTACTAAGATTAAGTATGAATAATCTTGTAAAGCATTTGTTAATCATAGTTCAACATTAACAGATGCATTATTAAAATCAAAATTTGTGCTTGTTTACATTAGTTAATGCACTGTGAGTTAACATGAACTAACGTTATTTAACTTTTACTATTATTAAACATTGACTAGCATTACCAAAGTTAAACAAATAATGTAATAAAGGTATTACTAATTGTCTGTTCATGTTAGTAAATACATTAACTAATGTTAACTAATGGACCATTATTTTAAAGTGGCACCGAATGTTTTATTAATCAAATAATCCTGTAAAAAATGCATCAGAGCTGTAAAAAAAATTTAAGCAGCCGTAATGTAGTCAATGTTGATAATGCAATATTTAATTTTTTTATGTATTTCTCTCTCTCTCTTTTTTTTTTTTTTTTGCAAAACTTAATTTTATTTGATTTATGTTAGTACTAAATCCTCCAATTACAATAATTTATAAAGGATTATGTGACACTGAAGACTAGGGTTAGGTATCGTTTGGGGTTATTTTGATATCAGTGGTAAATCGATACTTTTAAAACGGTGCCGGTGCCAAAATGGTGTCTGAACTGATATTTTTGAGCCACAAAATTATTTGACTAGAAAAATATCTAAATATTAATCATCTTAATTGTACAATATAATTAAAGTTTAAAGTATATATAAATTCATATTTTATATATTTGATTTGCATTAATATATTTCTTTTGATCATTTGTTTGTTAATGCAAGATTTGCATTATGCAAATAACATAACCATTAACGTGTGGAAAGGCTGTCACCCAAATCAGTGAACTCCTTTTTTCTATAGTGTTGGGGCTTGTGACTATGTTTACATGGACATCAGTAATCTAATGATTTGCCTTAATATGAATAAGACAATAATATGATTAAGGTGTTTACACTAGTTGCCTTTTGAATGTTCCTTTCATGATCCCATTTTACATGTTATAGCACATAGATCGATTAACGTCAATGCGTCACGACGCTAACCAACGTTTCCTCCGGAGTTTCATGTAATTTCAGATGTTTCATTTATAATTTGTTGATTTTAACTGCAGTTCAGCACTTTTACTTTCATTCAGGAACATCTCATTCATGCCCCTGTGAAAATTTTTTTTTTTAAATTGTAATAACATTCCACAATATTATTGTTTTAAATCATTGAAAATGGAAAAAATTATTTATTACATATTTTTCATGTAATAAACTATCAAACTATCAAAAATGTGTTATTGCATTTTTTTTCAGTAAAATTCGCAACAAATGATTACCTTATTAAATTGATAAAAAGATGTGGAATCTGTCTATTTTAAGTTACATTCTCAAACCTGTTAATTTTAACCACTACTGATCTGTGTTTACCACAGCAGGTACAAAAACCAAGACAAAATGCTTCCAGGTATCCAGCTTTGGAAAGCATCTCAGACAACCGCCTTGTGCGACCAGCATTAAACATCATCCAACCACTCAACGGCGTTCCTGCAAACCCTGCAACACCACCAGTAGCAAAAGTGAAAAACCCTGTTTCTCACTTTACAGGTACAGAGCTACAGCGATTTCAAAGATTTTTCCAAATTTAAGAAAAGAGGATGTGATCTCCTTTACAAAACGCAGACTTAAAGGCTTTGCAGAAAGAGTTGTTCCATTTTTTTCAATGTGTTGCTTTTGTTTTGCACACATGAGATGTTGGAAACCAACTTTGGCATTTAATCAATTTAGGTGAAGTGCAGTTTCAGAAGTTGGAGATCAGGGGAACACCACCCAGCACCATCCATCAAAAACACTCAGACACCAAACGAGCGCAGGCCGTCTACAAACGACAGCGAGGTGAGCTTTCTTTCTTCTTATTCATCATCTTCTGACTTTCTTTTTTAAATTGTGAAATTAATTTGGGAGGCTAATGGCCAACTTAAGCTGACTAAAATATGTTTGTAGGCCAAGGAGATGTTGTTACCCCAGCAGTCTCCTACAACAAGCAGGGAATTACAAGAAGTCCACCAATGAAAATCCTAAACAAAAAGCAATGGCTGAGGTCAACAGAAAGAACGAAACACGGCAAAGGAACAAACATGCTGTGAAAAAGTCCTACGTCTGAGTTTTTAGTGCTTATACGAGATCTACTTTTTGCATAAGTATGTACAGCGGAGTACGTTGTAAATTTCCATTCATTTTATTATAGCTTTTTAACAGGAATGTATTGAAGATTCTTTTTAGATTTTATATGGTTTACCTCAGACAGCACTGACGTTTTTAATGATCACATTTGAAACATGTAAATAAGCACTTGAAAATAAATTATGGTTCAGAATGGATATGTTTTTTGTCTTTATCGAGTCAGCTCCTAATTCTGGAAAAATAAATACAAAAACATGGCTGTATAATGGTCAAAGAAATCAATCCAATATTAAGATGCTTTCTGTCTACTCTATGCATGTCATAAATACAATGCGATCCTGGATTAACATCTATGTTGATCCTGGAACATCATTTTTATTTGAGAATGTAATCCATAGCTTTTCACTACCCCTAAACCTCAAATCAAATCAAATCAAATCAAATCAAATCAAATCAAATCACTTTTATTGTCACATCATCAGCAGCACGTGTGGTATGATGAGTGAAAAGCTTAGGTGCTGGCTCCCGACAGTGCAAAATACAGACAGTGCAAATACAACGACAGTGCAAAATACAGACCGTGCAGAATACAGACAGTGCAAAAATACAGACAGTGTAAATACAGACAGTGCAATATACCACGCCTCAATGTCTCGCGCCCCCCTTAATAGGTGCTGGCGCCCCCTGGTCTGGGCATGCCCCACAGTTTGAAATCCCCTGCCCTAACCTGCCTAGTTAACCTAATTAACCTAGTTAAGCCTTTAAATGTCAATTTAAGCTGTATAGAAGTGTCTTGAAAATATCTAGTCAAATATTATTTACTGTCATCATGACAAAGATAAAATAAATCAGTTATTAGAAATGAGTTATTAAAACTATTATGTTTAGAAATGTGTTGAAAAAAATCTTCTCTCATTTAAACAGAAATTAGGGAAAAAAATAAACAGGGGGGCTAATAATTCAGGGGGGCTATTAATTCTGACTTCATCTGTATCCCTGAAAAATGTTTCAGCAAATGAGTATCTGCTATACTGACTCTGTCATATAAATAATGACTGTTCACTCTATTATATTGGATGGCGGAAACAACGTTCCCCATTCGCCCGTCTCGATTGCCATATTTGTGAAATAGTATACACTATTGTCTTTTGCGTACACTATTTATTGACAATATACAGGTGTATATATAAATATATAGATGACGAGGTCCGAGAAGACGTTAATAACATTAATATCCGTCGTAACCATGGTTCGCCCCTGCCTAGATTCTGTATCCTGGATTGTGTGTGCTAAAACATGTGTGGGTCTGCAGCTGGATATTATTGGCTTTTGTGTTCAACATGACAAAGAAACTCATAAAAGTTTGGAACCACTTGAGGGTCAGTAAATAGTGAGTCAATTTGTCATTTCTGGGTGAAGTATCCCTTTAAATCACTTTTCTTTCCCCATTCTGTTCCTCGGTTTAAAACAATTTTTTTTCTTGACCATGTCTAAATGCCTAAATGTGCCATTAGATTTTACTGATTAAATATCTGCATCCAGCTGAACAGTTAACAGACAAGTGTATTTTATATGAAAGCGAATTAAACAGTAAAATAAACAGGGATGTAAAGATTTTTTTTTTATTTAAATTTAGCTGCTAGAATTTATAACATATATTTAAAGTAATAAATCCATCATAATAAATAATTCACTGGAACAGTCTCTGTGTAGACGTGTGTGTTATTGCTTCTTCACATGAAAACAATCCCTACAAAATCCCACTCAATCTCAAGGATTAAAATAACCATGGGAAACCAAAAACATAGAGTAACTCATAAGTGCTTTTGGTTTACTTTTTCATTCTGAACTTGACACTGCAAGCCTGCCCGGCTGTTTTTAGCTGTGGTTTCCTGTGAATACTTGTGATACTTTTAGCTGAACCGTCTGGAATAACAGCATATGATTTAGTCCTGGCTGTAAGGCGGAGCGATTTTCCTGTGTTCACACCCTACTGTGAGTTTACATATGTAACTTCAAGCATTCCTGCCTCCTGAGAGTTTTGGAGTGAAATGTTCTGAAACTGGGAGCACACATAAGGACAAAATATGGGTGAGTGATAGATCATATTTTGTGCGAGTACATTCTAAATTGAGACTTCAACGAATTGTGCATTTATTTATATATTTATGACGTTCTCCCCCAGATTTCCTAACTTGACTTATTTCAGAGATGATGTTACACATTCAAGATGGGATCCATTACAGACAGATTTCCAGTGAAAATGGTGAGGCAGCTGCAGTTTTTCCTTCTGCTGGGAACACTGTTTATCATATTCTTCATTATAGTTCACTGGGATGACGTAAAAGATGGGACTTTTTATCTGCATGTGGCTTTATCAACACCTGCGCTCCCAGCAAGCGTTGTGTCCTCTGAACGTTGGACAAGCGAGGATTTGTTTATCTGGAAAGAGTCGAGCAGGTCAGTCAAACCAAACCTGACAATCATCTCAGCTAACCTCAAACATAATGCGGATCCAAACAATCTAACGCACATGTTCATGCAGTCTTCCTCCAAAAACCTCAAACTGCGTCAAGCGCGTCGCAAACGTATAATAAAAGAACTTTGTCCAGCCGACAGCAGTTTGAACTTCCCTGGAAAATTTAGGACATTTGACCAGATTCCAAGCAGAGAGCTGGACCATCTCATTGTGGACGATCGTCACGGTGTGATTTACTGTTTTATACCAAAGGTAGCTTGTACCAACTGGAAACGAATCATGATTGTGCTCAGCCAAAACCTGAAGGCACCCAATGGAGCTCCATATCTGAATCCGCTTGACATACCATCAGCTTTATCCCACAATGCTACTGTGCATCTGACATTTAACAAGTTTTGGAGGCTATTTGGTCATTTTTCACGCCCATTAATGCATCACAAGCTGAAGAACTACACTAAGTTCCTTTTTGTACGGGATCCTTTTGTACGACTGATTTCTGCTTTCCGGAACAAGTTTGCTCTGCCAAATGAGGATTTCTACAAACAGTTCGGCTCCACAATGCTTCAGCGTTATGCTAATATTTCACAGCCCCCTGCTTCGGCTCAAGAGGCCTTCAGTGCAGGTATCAGACTGTCCTTTACTCACTTTATTAAGTATCTGTTAGATCCACAGACTGAGAGGGAGAAGCCGTTCAATGAGCATTGGCAGCAGATGCACAGACTTTGCCATCCATGCCAAATTAACTATGACTTTGTTGGGAAACTAGAAACTCTTCATGAGGACACAGAACATTTGCTGAAGATTCTTGGAATCAGTAATCAGATTCATTTCCCCCCAGGGTACCGTAATAGGACAGCTGTAAAATGGGAGCGAGAATGGTTTGCAAACATTTCAGTAGCAGACAGGAGAAAACTTTACGGTCTCTATGAAGCAGATTTCAGATTGTTTGGATACAACAAACCTGAAACGCTTTTCTAATATACTGTTGAAAATAAAGGTTCCAAAAGGGGTTATCACAGGATTGCAATAGAAAACTATTCGGGTTCCCAAAAACTTACAGTAAACATAAGCATTTTTTAATTTCCATAAAAAAGGACCTTTTGCATTTGGAATTTTAAGGGTTCCTCATGGATCATTCATTCATTCACTTTCCTTCGGCTTAGTCTCTATTTCAAAGGTCGCCAAATGAACCACCAACTATTCCAGCATATGTTTTACGCAGCGGATGCCCTTCCAGCTGCAAATACCTATACACATTCATTCACACACTCACTCATACACTATGGCCAATATAGTTTATTCAATTCACCTATAGCGCATGTCTTTGGACTGTGAAGGGAACCCACGCGAACACAGGCAGAACATACAAACTCCACAGAGAAACACATCCTGGCCTAGCCGGGACTTGAACCAGCTTAATCTTGAACCAGACTTGAACTATTCTTGCTGTGAATAGTATGTTTTGGTACTTAAATCTTTTCTAATTTATTTGACTAAAACCATGAATTAGGTGACCAGTTTGCTTGCTTTTTGATTTGGATTTTCATGTAGCCCTTATAAGTATTTCAGTGATATGCACATGATTATTAGGATTTTTTTTAAAACTCTAGAAAACTACACAGAAAAAAATATTCATTGCATTTACTTTTTTTTTTAAGGTGAGTGGTTGCAAACAATTTATTTGGGCAATTTATTAAGTTGAACAGTACTCAATTTAATTTGTTTGTTTAAATTCAGCCCATGTAAATTGTTTGCAAGCACTCACCTTAAAAAAAAAGTAGTAAATCCAATGAATACTTTTTCAGTATACAGTAGCAAGAATTGACTGAACCTGTGCATTGGTTTGTTTTGACCACAAGGGCGCAGTGTGTCTTAACTGATTTTTTGAAGCAAGCTTAATATACTGCATCTATGTTAGCAGGAGCACTCGGAGCTCTGAAATTTTGACAGATCTTATGAATCTTTAATGCTGGAAGTGAATCTTGAATTTATGAAATGAAGCATATTTTAACAGACCTCCAAAGTTCAGTGAAATTAGATTCTCCTGTTTTTTTATTTGAAACAAGACATCTGTCAGCAAAAGGAGATAATTAAAATGAATTGGAGACAATTACATTATCTCAAAGTCTGATGTCTAATTTTCTTGTGTGAGAAAAAGTATTCAGTTTCTGAAGTTTTACCAATAAAATACATAATGTAAAATATTATTATAGAAATATGTATTATTAGTAAATAAAATTTTAGTAAAACATATTTTCTTAATCAAATTTTTGAATTTTCATCTTTTCTTAGTAAAAATGCACTTAAAAACACTACCTTCATTCAATCATTAACTTGAAAACCAGCATGCATAAATTTGCCAGCAACAAAAGAAATCAAACTGAAATTGATTTAGCTATTAATAGTATTAAATTATTATAATAAATGTTGATTGGGTCGATAGACAATGATATCGTCCATCACCGATGGTCGATAGACATCACAATGCTAGGCCGGCATAGCTATCCTCCGCCACGCCCCTGTCGCAGCAGCAACCCGCTCACAAAAAACACACAAGTAGGCCCCATTTACACTAATACGTCTTAGTTTTAAAATGGCATTTTAGAACGAAAACGATCCACGTCCAGACTGGCATTTCATCTAGTGTTTCTGAAAAGCCCTCCGTCCACACTATACAGCTGAAAACACACATCACGTGACCACACACACACACACAGGCATGTGCTGCAGCGTACGTGCACGTCTGAGCTCCAGCAGTCAGTGGGTGCTTTGAGCACAAAACCCCAGAGAGCTGTGCACGTCAGACAGTTTATCAAGGATGTACCGCTGGATCGCGTCTTACTATAGTAAATATAAACATGTATATTTAATTAATCTCGTCTCTATCTAATGACTCTTTCGTCTTTTGAATGTATCAGGTAACGTGTCACAGCGTCAGTACACAGCTGCAATCTTTTGCTTTCACGCTTGTACTTGTGAAGATTATTTATAAACTAATTTCGAGAGGATCACGTGCTTATGATTGCTTGCGGCTGGTCCCACATTATCCAATTTATAATTTACCAATCAGACGATTCCTAAGCCACTATAAATACCCTAAGCTCCATATAACAGTCATCTTCATTTTAAAGAATCCCCCCTTCCACCCCTACTCCTCCTCCTTTCCTAGATGGGTGGCACAGTGGCCCAGTGGTTAGCCTCACAGCAAGAACATCACTGGTTCTAGTCCTTACCAAGCCAGCCAACATTTCTGTGTGTTGTTTACACATTCTCCCTGTGCTCACGTGGGTTTCCCCCGGGTTCCCCGGTTTTCTCCCACCGTCCAAAAACATGCAACTTAAGTCAATTGACTAATCCAAATCGACACCATAGACATGCCCCTAGTAAGAAGGTTTCTCTTAAGAGCAATCACTATCTGTTCATTAGCAACTACAGCAGGGGACTTCTCGAGATCTACCTGAGCTCAAACTCCCATCTCGCCTTGCAAACGGGAGGGAGCCCCGAGCTCGAGGATCTTATGAGCTCAGGGCTCTCTCCCGGGACAGCATGCCAAACAAGCTTTATAATCAGTCATCAGCTACGTGTGAACTCTTGAAAGTAATTTTTGCGAAAACCTCAGATATTGTTGGTTGCTTCCTGTTGGTTGTGTACAGTGCTTAATTTGTAAATTTGAGGTCCCGGAACAGATCGGGGTTACGGATCCGAGGAAAAGGTGGCAGGTTGTGTTGCGGACAAAAGTGAAGACGGTTGGTGATTCGCAGAAGAGTCACGTGGGGCGTGTGAGGAGGGGGATTGGTAAAATTAGGTTAATTTAAGCCCTGGTTGTGCATCATTTTTAGAAACCTAGTTTGTGGACGCCATTATAATAACACGATCACTCTGCCTATTCATGCCAGAGTCCCGCGGAAAAAGTGATTGACAGGTAGTAATCTTTATTTATGATTTGATTATGGGTAAAACAAAGTCCATGTGGGTCAGCTAGTTGAAACGGTAGGCTACAAATAATTAATTAATTATGAATGAATGAATTATTCATAAATAATTAATTAACTTTGCTGACGGCGATGCCATCGTCCATCACGATGTTTCACATTAGACATCGTAAAATGCCAAATTGGTCGACATCGCCCAACCCTAGTTGATTGCATTTTTAAAATGATCAATTAAGTTTTCTGTAATGATATTTATAACATTTTTATTATATTTATAATATTTTTATTAAAAAAAACACATGAGTTGTAATTTTATTTGTTGTAAAATATTTCATGGTTATTTAAATTGAGTCATGATAAATAGCGGTACTGTGCTTTGTTCCAAGTCTCATTTCTTCTTTACAAAAACGGAGAAGAAAAGGTCCATGTTAATTCCAGTGAGCAAAAATCTGTTCTGTCTTGCTCTCTTTCTCCATCTCGCTTTAGTTCTTATCAAACTGACTAAAACTGGACAATCTGAAAGGTCAAGGGCAAATTCTCCACCGAGTCAAGAATTACCGCCCTCTTCAGCTTGCCTACGCTTCTGCTGTATGACAGCTTGAAAGGTTGTGTGGCAGCTTCTTTTAAAGTCGCCCCTCTATGAGATGCTTCTGAATAAAGGTCAATACTAATGGCTGAGTCGGCCACAAGAACAGGATATAAGTACATTTTGGCTTCCTGTTACCCCCTGTCCATGCTGACTCATGTCCATTATCACTTAAAAACCTACAGTGCCCCACAAGAGAGATGCCACATGTTGCTACATAACACGAACTATATACAAAATAACAAAAAAAGATTAATAGTAAAAGAGAACAGATCATGCTGACAGCACTTTCTGACAACAGTGAAAAAAGGAGACCTGAAATGATATAATAAATGGCTCCTATTATACCCCTTTTACACGATGTTAGATAAGTCTTTTGTGTCTCCAGAACGTCTCTGTAAAGTTTCAGCTCAAAATACCCATCAGATTATTAATTGTACAATGCTGAATATGTCAATTTTGAGGTTAGAGGGCATTGTAGCTGTTTTTGTTGCCTGTGACTTTAAATGCAAATGAGCTGGTTCTCCCCACCCACTGTTCCCACATGCTTGTCTATTTCTCCTGCTGCATTAAGTCAGATAAACAGCACAGTGAGTGACAGAGACAGATGAAGCAGAGTTTATGAGTCAAAATACCAAGTAAGTATTTGATGTATTTGTTGTGGAATTTATTCAAGCCTTTCTGCAACGATGAGTCTCACATAATGTCGTTACAAAGTTCACGCACACACACACATTTAAGTTTGCACTGTTTTTGCATGTCTACTTGCAGCAAATGTGACAGGATACAAGTTAATATACACTGCTGTATGAACACTCATTATGCTACTGTACAAAATAAACCAGATTTAACGTCCACAAACCGGGACTCCTGTTGTGTGTTTGAAGCATTCTCCTCGTTTACATTATGAATTACATCGCGATTTTACTGTCTACTCTTTATTACAAACATGCAAAATGTTTTAAACTGGTAAAACTCATTCTGGATGTGCAGCTGATCACAGACAGTTGGAACAGATCTTTTAATCTCAGTTTCTTTGCAAATCCTGTTCTGTGGACATGTTTATACACATTACCATGGAGACATGTAAATACGCGTCTGTCAATCAATACGGTGGGTGGGGAAAAGTGCACTCCTATGTCACGTTGTGGTGGGCCTCAAAATAGCTGGAATTTGGATCCTTTTTTAATGCCAGGAAATTTTAAAAAGAGACTTGTGTTACAAATTAATATGACTGTGGACACATTATACCTACACACAGTTCTGTCCAAACAGATTCCAAAAGTTGATTTTGCATCATAGGTGCCCTATAAAGTTCACTTTCAAGTGTTTACGACATTTTAACCATCACATTAAATACAGTATAATGTTTTTTTGTTTGTTTTTAACAGGGTTTGCAATCCTGCAAAACCTGATTTGTGTATTTTATCTTTATACTACAGAACTGTTGAATGCTCGATTCAGATTGGTTCATGAATGTTGGCATTCATTCATTCATTTATTTTCTTTTCGGCTTAGTCCCTTTATTAACCCGGGGTCGCCACAGCGGAATGAACCGCCAACTTATCCAGCACGTTTTTTACGCAGCAGATGCCCTTCCAGCCGCAACCCATCTCTGGGAAATGAATGTTGGCATATGTGCTATTATTTTCAAATGAAAACACATACAGTAGGTTCAAGACTCTTATTTCCTTTGAAATAACATTTTGCTTGAGAAGCTTGTCCTGTTTGAGGACAAAAAAATTAACAATGTCTTCAGGTATAGTAACCAGAAGCAGAATAATTGGCTGCAGTACATTGAATTATTAATAAATAATGAACAGCCAAGGAGTAAGAGCTACTCCGCTTCACTTCAGGTATGCATTAGGTTCTAATAATTCAATGGCCCGACATCAGTTATTCTTATTTACTTATAGCAATAAACATTAAATGTACATAAAAAAATAAACCTACACGCATCTTGGGTTGTTGTGTTGTATGAGGGGGACTCTCCATAGACACTACTATTTTAAACAGGACAAAATTTTAATGCCATCCCACAGTATAACCCAAACCAACATGTAATCAAAACCCTCACAGAAAGCAGATAACATGATAACAGATTTGATAAACTGTATGATTTATACGCTGATTTTCTTATGAGGAAATTGTCAAGCAATTACATTAAAAAAAATCTTTGAGGGGACATATAGTTCCCATAAAGAAAATACTTGGACCAGGGGCTTGTACCACAACACATTTGACACATTCACTTAATGAGGACAACTTGACCCCCACACAAAGTATCATTTGTTTTTTATTTTAAAAAGTCCTGATTTGTACTATTTTTACAAAGGAGGCAGATTTGTAAGATTTTGCTTACTACTGGGCTTGATGTTTTGCCATAATATGGTTTAGCACTGTAGGTATACACACAAAATACCATAACAAAGAGTCAAAAAATACAACATAACAAAGGCACAGCAGGAACCACAGAGAACTGGCTCGGCGACCAGGGTCATAAACATGTAACTTACTTACCAGAAGAGTTGTTCATGGACAGCTATTGATGTGGATGGCGTGGCCTGTGCAGAAGAGTCAGTCAGGTCACCACTTAATTTTCTAAGCAGCCTTTTACGGATTTTCATAATCTTAAAACTTCTTTAAATGTCTGCTTTGTCTAATTAAAATATATAATTGGATATTGGGAAACAGTTTTTTAAATAGTTTTTATAGGGGAAGGGGTTGGTGTTTTGAATAATGTATTATTCATTCATTCATTCATTCATTCATTTTCTTTTCGGCTTAGTCCCTTTAATAATTAGGGGTCGCCACAGCGGAATGAACCGCCAACTTATCCAGCACATGTTTTACGCAGCGGATGCCCTTCCAGCTGCAACCCATTACTGGGAAACACCCACACACTCTCATTCACACACATACACTACTGACAATTTAGCTTACCCAATTCACCTATAGCGCATGTCTTTGGACTTGTGGGGGAAACCAGAGCACCCGGAGGAAACCCACGCCAACATGGGGAGAACATGCAAACTCCACACAGAAATGCCAACTGACCCAGCCGAGGCTCGAACCAGCGACTTTCTTGCTGTGAGGCAACAGCCCTACCCACTGCGCCACCACGCCACCTGGAATGCAATATGTCCTTGTTTATATATATATTTTTATTTTTTTATTACCTAAACAATGTAATTTTTTTTTTAAATGGGTATTGTTCTTCTCACTGTCGTTCTTTTATGTTTTCTCATTACAAAATTAATACACAAAACAAACAAAATAAAATTCACATCTTTCTGACCACACATTCTATAATAAATCTGGTCCTAATGGAAGAATATATTCAACCCATTTTCTCCATGTCTCATTGAACTCCTCAGTCTGTAAACGACGGTTCATTGTTAGCCTCTCCATCTTATAGATTTAATAAATTATGTCAAACCAGTCACTAATTTGAGGTATTTTGAGCTGTAACCATTTTTTTGGCTATGGATTTTTTACAGGCTATCAACAAAAGTTTCAGCAGTTTTTTGTCTTTGTCTTTTAGGCCTTTTAAGTATAGAGTTGAGAAAGAAAAATCGATAGGCATATGAAATATATTCTCTAAAAATTTATGATTTCTTGCCAAAATGCCCAAATTTTTTAACATTTCCAGAAAATATGTGAATGATTTGCTTCATTTGAGCCACATAGTCTCCAGCAGACTGCATTTTTGTTTAAGTACAGTGTTGCCAGATTGGGCGGTTTCCCGCCCAATTGGGCGGTTTTGAATCCAAGTTTGCGGGTAAAAAATATCATAGGCGGGTAGTGGATATTTGGGCGGTATTGTAAAGGTACGCCCGCCTGCCCGCGATCTCCCGTAACCCCCCAATTTTCGTCAATTTCCCCCTACTTTTCGTGAAATATAGGACGATCCAATATAGGACGATCCAACCACCCCTCATACGTTTTGGAGCGCCCCATATATCTATGGCTGGAAAAAGTTAGCTACATCTGGCAACACTGTTTAAGTATCTCTTCTGCTCAGGGGTGAAGAAAAAACAAATGAAGTTTTTCCAACCAAATTCCCTCCAGACTGAAGAGGATGTTGATTTACACTGTTTTAAAAATACTTTTCCACTCTGCCTCAGTAATTTCAATATTACCCCTTTTTTCCATTTATTTTTATATAATATGTGTTCTGTAATTTATTGTCTTGTGGACTTTTATATAATTTAGTAATTATTATGGTCATACTGGCTCCTTTATAAGCTGAGATAAATATTGTAAGAAGACTATTATTTTTGTTTTCATTGCCGTTTCGAATGTTTTTAATTTTGTGTCTTATCTGTAAATATCTATGAAAGTCATGATTCATTTTTGAAAGTTTCCAAATCCTTAACACTACCATTATGTAAAAAAGTGCAGTATGCTGTAAGTCCTTGCTTATTCCAAACTTTAAAACTAGTGTCTATTTTGTTTGGGGCAAATGTGGAGTCAAAGTTTATCTATTTTTAATAGTTGTACTGTTACTAAAATATATTATTAATCTGCTTTCCCAAAGAAATAATTCTCCTTAGGGAGACAAATAAGATTGACTGATGACAAATGCATAAGGACAAACCAAGGAAAAAAGTATATTGTTCACAAAACCAGTTAATTTTGCAGGTTGGCCAATCACATCTCAGTTACTTGGAAGAATATTTTAAAGGTAGTAAAAACAGGCCCTACAGGTGTTTACATTTGGATTTTTGGATAGCTCCTTTTTAATTACATTTTTATTTAATGTCTTGCCTTCAGAAAACCAATAACATGAATGTATATTATGTGCGGTATTAGACAACGAACAAACTACCAAAAAATACTATTGGAAAATAATAAAAAAGTAATTCTTTTCAATATAAAATGGATTTGTGGTTGTGTTTCTTTGTGTCTGTGAGGGGAAATATCAAAGGAGAGTCTTGTTAGTCTTACCTAAAAAGATTTGCCCTTGCTTAAACCATTTAAAGAAACAAACCACACAGTCCTGATTTCAGAGCAACTGAATGTGCACTGACAGAATCAATACTTTGCTCTTTAACCTCTTTAACCTTGTGACGTACATTTCTTCTGCTTTTTATCCTGTTTTTTTATTTTATTTTATGTGTCAACAACAGAGAACAGAGTGTGACTTACCTCTGTCCTCGGGCGTTTTCCTTTTTCAGGGAAGCATTTTAATTATTTCAAAAACAGCTAATCCCATGACTGGAGGCGGTGGGTGTCACAAGACATTTAAACCGGCATACATTCATATATGACGCGGTAAAATCCCAAAAATGTTTGGTCAAAAAAAAAAACAGTGGCGAGCTGAGAAAAATGCCAGAGAAAGACCGCGAAAAAAACAAAACGCCGCGATGACGTCATTTCTGTGTTACAGGCACTCGGGTATGGATGTATATCATAACATAACAGGTAGAGTGTTATTTTCTAAAGCAGATGAATTATCCCGGGTTATCTATCCTGCTATGGCACTGGATGTTTCTGTGGAAATCTGTCAAATACTGGACAAAATTATAGACTTTGTTTGAAACTGTAAAGCTCACCAAATAAAAAAAAACATAGATATTTACATTAGATGTCGCCTACATTGTTGTCTATTAGAAGGAATGCATCAATAGAGCCGCCATCAGTGTTGCCAGATGTAGCTGACTTTTTCCAGCCCAAAAAACCGCCGACATGCGAAAACACCCGCCCAACAACCTCGATTTTACAAAAAGTGGGGGTGGGGGGGGGATTGGACGGTCCCAAATATCACGAAAAGTGTGTGGGACAGGGGTTTGGGCGCTCCCACAGATATATAGGGCGCTCCAAAACGTATGATGGGTGGTTGGATCGTCCTATATTTCACGAAAAGTAGGGGGAACGGTCCCAAAATTGACGAAAATTGGGGGGTTACGGGAGATCGCGGGCAGGCGGGCGTACCTTTACAATACCGTCCAAATATCCACTACCCGCCTATGATATTTTTTACCCGCAAACTTGGATTCAAAACCGCCCAATTGTGCGGGAAACCGCCCAATCTGGCAACACTGGCCGCCATTTTAGTACAGGGTAGCGCTCCTTTGAAATGAATGTGGGACCAAGGTAGAGTGAAGGACTCTAAGAATTATATTGCATGTAAAACTCTTGGTGTAAATTATTTAAGCTTGTTTAATTTGCTGGAATTTTATTTACAGGTATGTAACCCTTTTTGTCACTTTGTTCATATTTTATGTTTGTAAATGTTCTTTTATGCAAAATAAAAAAAGGATGTATATCTAAAACAACAGTGCTGTAGTTATGGATAATCTTATTACATATTTGTACATCAATATATATTACGAAAAGCGTAAGTAATTTGCATAAAATGTGTTTAAAACACATGTAACAGATGTCTTATGGCCACGAATTGAAGAACTCACTAAGAAGTAAGCAGTAGGCCTATTTGATTAGCTCTTTTTATTAGACAGAAATACCGTCTTTATTTTGGATTGTAGTTTAGATTTATACAAATTCTACTGTTGCAGTGTCAGAATGTGTTTCTTTTAAGAGAAAACTGTTTCAGCTTTAGTCAAAGTCTCACAATTTATGAGAACAGAAGCATTTGTTGAGGTTGTTGTTGTTGTTGTTGTTGTTGTTTTTACCAATAATCGAGTGTTTGAAATGACTTACTTTTCTGAACTAACACTATTCTATATTATTTTAGTCTATACAGTGATAAAGGCTGTAACGATCAGCATTACATTATACAGAAACATTATCCCTATAAAGGCGACACGGTGGCCAAGTGGTAAGCACTGTCGCATTACAACAAGAAGGTCGCTGGTTCGAGCCCCGGCTGGGTCAGTTGGTACTTCTGTGTGGGGTTTGCATGTTCTCCTGTGTTCGTGTGGGTTTCCTCCGTGTGCTCCGGTTTCCCCCACAGTCTAAAGACATGCACTGAATTGGATGAACTAAACTGGCCTTGTATGAGTGCGTGTGTGTATATGGGTGTTTCCCAGTACTGGGTTGCGGGTAGAAGGGCATCCGCTGTGTAAAACATATGCCGGAATAGTTGGAAGTTCCTTACGCTGCAGCGACCCCTGATATATAGCAATAATATGTAGCTGCAGACCCGCAGACCTACAAATGTTTCAGACACACAATCCAGCACACACGATCTAGGCAAACCATATATGGTTACAATGGATGTTAATGTTATTAATGTCTTCTCAGACATCCTCATCAATATATTTTTTATATTGTTAATAAATGTACACAATAAACAATACTGTATACTATTTCACAAATATGGCGATCAAGACGGACAAATGGGGAACATTGTTTCTGATCGCATTTCAATAGACTGAACAGTTTTCTATCAGTCATCAAAGATGATCAGTCATTATTTATCTGACAGAGTCACTATAGCAGCTACTCGTTTGCTGGCCTTGTTTAAACATTTTTCAGAGATATATAAATGATCTAAATTGGACAGGTTTAATTTATATAATGGATTCATTATAATGAAGGATATAATAGTAAGTTAATATATATAGGCTATAATAATTATTTATTTAGGAATTATTAGCCCCCCTTTGATTTTGTTTTCTTATTTTAAATATTTCCCAAATGATGTTTAACAGAGCAAGGAAATGTTCACAGTATGTCTTCTGGAGAAAGTGTTATTCATTTTATTTTGGCTAGAATAAAAGCAGTTTTTAATTTTTTTAACACCATTTTAAGGTCAAAATTATTAACCCCTATAGCTTTATATCCCCTTAAGCTATATATTTTTTTATGGTCTACAAAACAAACCATCGTTATACAATAACTTGCCTAATTACCCTAACCTGCCTAGTTAACCTAATTAACCTAGTTAAGCCTTTAAATGTCACTTTAAGCTGTATAGAAGTTTCTTGAAAAATATCTAGTCAAATATTATTTGCTGTCATCATGGCAAAGATAAAATAAATCAGTGATTAGAGATGAGTTATTAAAACTATTATGTTTAGAAATGTGTTGAAAAAATCTTTTCTCGGTTAAACAGAAATTGGGGAAAAAATAAAAAGGGGGCTAATAATTCAGGGGGGCTAATAATTCTGACCTCAACTGTACATCTTTATATGTAATACAAATCTTTTTACATTTAATAAATGTATAACACTATATTAATATTTTACTCCAGTGATTGAATAGTATTTATTTGCTTAATTTTCTAATAACTTTTATTAATGATTTCCCACATTAAATAATATAGTAATTTATAGTAAGTTATATATTGTTTTCAAACCATAAAGTAATGTTAATTTGTGGTAATTATAGTTGCAACAAATATAGTAATGCAAACAAATTAACTGTTAATTAATTCATTTTAAAAATTGTAAAAGTTTAGTAAAAGATAAAGTAGTTTATCAGTTTATAACTATATTAATTTTAAATAATTAACTATAGTAATTCATTATATTTTACTACAAACGATTTTAACTAAGTATGACAACATTAAGATCCTGAATTAGTTTATTACACTTAATCCTACAATTAGACGGTCTATTATGTTTTCTTTGTGTATGGATACGTGAATAAAGTCATAAGTGTTTAACTAATTATTTTTATTTACATAATTTGAGTTCCAAAACTGCACAGATGTTAAAATGATTGTTACGATATAATAATTAAAAATAATGACCGAAATGGGAAACGCTAAACTGTTCACAGTCTAATGAATGGCAGTCGTGGCACGGGCGGTCTCGATCACCATATTTGTGAAATTCAGTAGGAATTCCATCATTAACCATATGTGGTGTGGCTAGATTGTGTGTGCTGGATTGTGTGTGCCTGATACACATGTGGGTCTGCAGCTGGATATATCTCGATATATAAGGGATTAAGTCAAAAATGAATGAATGAATATATAATTTTATTTGATTTAATCATATAGTGCTCCATAATGGTGATGGCGCTGGATTTTGGTGTCCTACATGCAAATGTAACATTCATTTTTAAACATCAGGATTATTGCCATCACAGAAAGTCTTTCTCAAGTGACCATATGTAGAATTATCATAAAGACTGCTCACCTCAATTTGAAGTAGAGATATAAATCCACCAATAGGAAAATAAATCCACAGATCAAGCAGAAATGTGAATAAAAGTAAGTGAATAAAGGACAATATAAACATTGACATTTTATTGTGTTTTATAAGATTTAGAGTCCTGGATGCCAGGGAATGCTCCGCTTGAGCGATCATGAGGAAGATCAGAGCAGCACACCGTCCAGAACTCAGCCTGAGGGCTCTGGATGGTCATTGGGTGGCCCTCGCTGCTGCCTGTCCTTAAATGTTATCACTGGTAAATCAGGTGACTGAACGTCTCTCAGGCTTATTTTGACCAAAGTGTGTGTGTCTCGTACTACGTGTGAGCAGTGACGTCTTGAGGCTGTGTGTTTGTGTTCAGGTTTCTTTAGGCTGTGTTTAGATGCTCACCCTTTTAACATCCTTAAACACCAGTGTGAACAGAGCTGAAGGCGCCTTCCTAAACAAACATCCAGCGAGGCAGGAAAGAGAGAGAGGAAAATAGGGTTTCAAGGAAAGGTAGACCTGGTGAGTACAGTGTGGTAAATCTTTGTGTTTTAACAGGCAGGAAGGAAAGCAGATTGCTGAGAGGAAACAAAATAAGGGAGATCGCTGTGATTATCAAGATGATCTCAAAACACACAAATTATTTTTAATAAAAGCAAAGAATGCCCTCTTTTCATGGCATGCCAAGGAAACCACTCCCAGTTACAGTTCTTTATTTGGAGATTTTCTACATACTGGGGGTTTTATTTTATTCGTAGCCATTTACCAATATCAGCAACATAGCTTGTTGTTTAACATAAGACACACCAAGACCACATAAATCAAGATTAGAGAATGCTGAGACCAAGCCAAAGCCAAGAAGTTTTACAAAAAGTCACATTAACGGTGTTAATAAATGAATCACAACATATTCAGTAATATCCTGCAGTTGTAATCTTGAGTGGTCTTTGAATAAACTTCTCTTAGGGGCCATTCACATATTGCATCCTTTGTGCGGCAAGTTTGTTATTTTCAATCGATGCATGCGGTTTGCACATATTGGAAGCGACGCACTCACGTATTCCAGGCGCCCCTGGTTAAAAACATCTCGGCTGCGTCTTAAATCACCTACTACCCAGTAGGTACTACATTTGAATTTGAATTTACTGCACGACCATTAGAAAAGTACGTTCTATATAGTATGAATGTGAGTATTATGAATGGAACTCGGACAAACTACATCCGGCATTTGTCATTATCACGTGGCGTACCTGCGTCAGTTGCGTCACTTTGTAAAGTTTTACAAACTAATTTCAAGAGGATCACGTGCTCTAATTGAACACGGCTGGTCTCACATCATTCAATTATTCATTTATTTTCTTGTCGGCCACAGCGGAATGAACCACCAACTTATTCAGCATATGATTTACGTAGTAGATGCCCTTCCAGCTGCAACCCATCACTGGGAAACACCCATACACACTCATTCACACACATATACACTTCGGCCAATTTTGTTTATTCAATTCACCTATAGCACATGTCCTTGGACTTGTTGGGGAAACCGAAGCACCCGGAGGAACCACGCGAATGCCGGAAGAACATGCAGGCTCGAACCAGCGACTACCCACTGTGCCACCTCTCACATCAACAATCATCGATAAACCAATCAGATGAATTCATACATAAATCCCCCTATCCACCCCATCTCCCCCTTTTCCTCCTATACCAAGACTCTTGAGACCTACCCCTTCTATGCTAAATGACCAGTCAGGAGCCCTGGGCTCAAGTATCTCCAAGCTCAGGTTTCTCTCCCAGGACAGCATGCCAAACCTGCAATCAGTATCAAGCATTAGCTAAGTGTGAACTCTTGAAACTCCCGTTCATGAATTATCCCGAGTGGCAATATGGGATAGCATAGCGCCCATCGGATACGCACTTCAGAATCTCGCCGGAAGTAGTAGGTCATCTGGGTACTTCTCGCATACTGTTTTCGTATTCTATGGATTCAGACATACTACTCGGCTCGCATACTGTTTTTAACGTACTATATGGACTTTGCCAAATGCCGCTAGCGCACAACAAGTCACGTGGCAAGAACTGACCAATCAGCTACATACTTTGTAAAGAATATACACATTTTGGGAGACAAATAACCTCAGACAAACACAGAGCACCCAAACACTGCAGGGCTTTTTAATTGTTAAATTTCTGCTTTTTAAGTTTGTCATTCTCTGAGAAAACGGTCGATGGTCTCCTATAGCAACAACAGACAACTTGGGACCTTTCCACGCGCTTTTAGACACGATATGTGAACGGCCCCTAAAGCCACTTTTCCACTGTGCAACACGGCCCTCGCCACGCTTCAGTTTTGTTTGTTTGGTTCGGTTTGCATTTCCACTGCAGTTTAGTAGCACTTAAAGTGTGGGATTATGGCTATAGTTGTGGTGCCCCTATTGCAGTGACTTTCTGAAAAACCTTTTCATCAGCACTCTCTGGATCTGCTCCTCGGCTGCCAATAAGAGGAACATCTGGACCTCTTCTTCTGAGTTTGATGCACTTTCTGCTGTCTTTTTCTTTTGCAAAACCATTTAGTCATGCCAACAAATCATAATGGCATCAACTGCTTCTGCTGACTATTTGTAATATAGCGGGTTTGATGTTATGACGCTGGTAGTAATGATTTACTCGGACTAATCTGTAGTATGTATATATCATGTTTTGGTAATGTTACAGCTCACTTAGAACCTCACCTGAGGTGGTACTAAAAAGGACCAGGTACTAGGTACAGAACGCAGTGGAAAGGCCTCGCAAATGTAAGTCACACCGTAGCATACAGTGGAAAAGCAACTATAGTCCGCTAAAGGGGGTCACAGACCAGAAGTCACGCGCCACGCAGCGCCATGCATTTCAGAATTCCTTAACATAGGTTTCTATCAGAGTACACACACCGGCGCCGCAAGTCGGCGGCTGTCCGAGGCACCCAGCCACGACTCAGGACACTGTTCATATTTCTGCCGCGCCACAGAGCACCATCTGAACAGTTTTATTTTAAATAACATGCGAATGTGCGCGTCTGGTGTGCAATATTTTTAACTGTCATGTGCGCGCCGTGTAGCAGCGCTGAGCGGTGCATCCGGTGTGTGACGCCCTTAAGACCAAGACAAGATCAAGTACAGTCAGTCAGTCAGTCTTTATTCATTTCCCGAAGGCAATTTGGTTGCAGCATACAAGCATGTCCCACATAATACACAAAAGCACATTGTGCAATACAATTCTACCCTAAATTTAAAAACTTTACAGCTGAGGGGATGAATGAAAGTTTAAACCGATTTGTTTTACTAATAGGAGTTCTATATCGAATACCAGAAGGAAGAAGATAAAACTCGTGGTGCATAGGATGGGAATCATCTGACAGAATATTCTGAGCTTTACTCAAAACTTGTCTATGGTATAACTGAACCATGGTCATCTGTTTTCTCCCTGTTATTTTCCCTCCTAGGTTCACAATTTTCTCCAAACAACTCTTATTTTTCACACTTAGAGAATTGAATTAACAAAGCAAAGAAAATGATAACAGTGACTGATTGTATGAACTGTAAAACATGCACATAAGTTGTAGTGTTCTCGTGCAGTGTGTTGTGACTGACTAAACACAGAGTTAAACCATAGCCAATGAAGACAGAGTCGTAGTAAGGTTGATCATTTACTGTCACTCTTCTTATTAGCATTTATGGTGAAAACTGCAATAAAACAATACAACACTTCTCAGAAATTGTGTTTTGACAGATATTTGCACTTAAATGTCCATAACATAAACAGACTATAGATCTCCTTGCAGTAGGAATTACAATAACAAACAAACTCATAAAACGTTGTATTTTTTACTAAATAATCACTGACATAATGTCTTTAGCATGTCTAGTGTACCAAACACAAACTTACGGCATTGCCTCTATGATGGTTTTAAGCGGATGGCTTAGATTGTCCAAAAGAGCACATGTCTGACATGGCTTTCACCTAGAGCCAGGAACACTAACCGGAAGTGACTAAACAGGAAGTATGTTATAACACAAAATAAAAGTATTCCTTTTTACAACTAAAGGAGATTAATTAATTAAATTATGTATTTCACATTTTAACAAAAGAAATATGCATAACAAATATTTAAAGAAGATAATTTAAAGTGAAACTTCTTAAGGGGCAAATCATAAGTGAATTATCTATATTAAAAGATCTTAATTTCTGTAAGCAGTATAGTCTTTGTTGCCCCTTCTTACACAAAATATTAGTATTAACAGAAAAGGACAATTTATTATCTAAAACAGTTCTCAGATACCTATACTGATCCACACTCTCAACACCCACTCCATTAAAACTTGTTTGCTTACCCTTAATCAGTCTTCTCCTAGAATTAAAATCAATAGTCATCTCTTTAGTCTTAAGAACATTCACATGTAAGAAAGCCTCCTGACACCAGCTGGAAAAATAATCAATTACAGGACAGTGCGTGGAGTCTTCCTCACTTAACAAACTAATAATTACAGAATCGTCAGCAAATTTTAAAATGTACCTATTACTAAAAATTCTCCTACAACTATTTGTGTACAGAATAAATAATACAGGAGAAAGGACACAACCCGTAGATGACACCAATCATTTAGAGAAACAATTATTTACTTTAACCCTCTGTGTTCTCTGAACAAGAAAGTCTAAAAAAAAAGTTGATACAGGAATAAAACAACAACCTTCAAAAAATGGTCTTGAGACTGATCTTGGTCAATACTACAACAATACATTAATATGATTTGATGCACAGCAAATATTTCTTAGGGTGTTTTTACACATACTACTTGGTTTGTTTGAAAAAAAGAAAATCATATGTTTAGTTTTGGCCTTCATGACATACAGTTTGTAACAGAACAATCTAAACAATACTGGGTCCTACTGCTGCATGGTTGTATTTTTCAGTTCACATGGTCCCTGTTGTGTATATATTTTAGTCGTTTAAACGCAGACCGAAACCCACATTTTCAGCAGTCGTGGCCCACTTGTCACTTTATTCACACTTATTCAAATTAATCGCACTAACAGAGCAGTCACACCAGATTTAGTTTCAATCAAACTAAAAACTGCCAAGTGTAAACACACTCCATATTGCTGCTTCTAAATGTAACTTGTATAACCAGCGTGAAATATCTGAAGATGAACAGTATGTGAATCAGTCATCAGATAAAATATTCCACTCTTTCCTCTCAGGATTTCCCTTCACATATCATCTGTCTCAAGTAATCTATATTAATCTCCTATAGTAAGTGAGTGGCAGGAGAGTGAAATTTGTTAATCAGTGGCATCATTTCCTGTCTGCAAAAGGGAAAGCACACCAAGATGATTTCATATTGATGTCTGCAGTTGTGGGGCGGTACGGTGGCTCAGTGGTTAGCTCTGGCACTTCACAGCAAGAAGGTCGCTAGTTCGAGTCCCAGGTGGGCCAGTTGGCATTTCTGTGTGGAGTTTGCATCTTCTCCGGGTTCGTGTGGGTTTCCTCCGGGTGCTCCGGTTTCCCCCACAGTCCAAAGACATGCGCTATAGATGAATTGAATAAGCCAAATTGGCATTAGTGTATGAGTGCGTGTGTGTGAACGTGAGAGGGTGTGAGTGTTTCACAGTACTGGGTTGCTGCTGGAAGGGCATCCCCTGTATAAAACATATGCTGGAATAGTTGGTGGTTCATTGCGCTGTGGCGACCCCTGATAAAAAGGGAGTAAACTGAAGGAAAATGAATGAATGTCTGCAGTTGTGTTATGGCTGATGTTAGTTATAAAAGGCAGTATTTGGACATCAATCACAGGTATTCATGGCTATCTTGAAAAGGAAGCCTGGGTTCTCAGAGGAATCAATGATCGCGTGGTTGAACAGGTGGGAAGGTGTCTCATTCGAAAGTGCGAGGAAAGGGTGTTTGGAGGGTGGTACTGAAGGTCACACCTGTTTAGATAGAGATCCTATCATTAGTTTAATGGCAGATAAAATACACCTCTTTGAGATGATTTAGGCTATGTGACATGGCTGCTGGAAGTAGCCCTCACAAGATGAATACGCTGTGGTCATAAGTGCAACACAGGCTCATTCTGAAAACATAGCCCTATATACATTTCTGGAGATTGCGAATTATGTAGCCAAACGTACGTATGGCTGCATTTCATTTTTTAAATGAACACTACGGGGCGATATGACTACAGTATTCCCTTTCACATTTACCAGCTGATCACTTATCTCTGTATGGACGGCTTTCTGGCTGTTACCAGTTTGTCAAGTTAGCTCACCGTGTACATGAGTGGACTTGAGATGCAGAGAGGAGTTGACCACGACAACGGGGTTCGAGTTCCAGAAAGCGGGTAAAACAAAAACAGAAGCCAAAAAATTAAATAAACAAGTAAATAACAGGGTGAGAATGTGGTAAAACGTGGTAAAAATCAGGCAAGGGCTTTTCATTTCATTTTATGAATTGCTTTTTAAATTAGTCGGTTGGGTTTAGGAAAGTGGGTGGGTGGGTCAATCGGTGCTTTTGAAAATACTATTGGTTGGGTTTAGAGAGGGGGGAGAGTGGGTCAGTTGATCAGTCAGTCAGTCAGTCAGTCATTCAGTCAGTCGACAGCGGCCTCTGGTGGATTTACGAGCGAACAGCAGGCGTGATTGGCACTCGTGAGAGAAATTGAGATTCGCAAAAACAAAAACTGCAAAAAACTTAGCTCCTGGGATTTGACAGTCTCCAGAAATGTATATAGAAGTACGTGTTCAGAATGAGCCTGGGTTGTATAAGTGGATGGATGTGGTCAGCAACAATACTCAGAAATGTTCTCCCAATTACCTTTATTGCTCATTTGGTACCAAGGGGACACAAACTGTGCCAAATTCTGATGGTAACTCATCAGACCAAAGCCTATTCAAAATCTAGTCTAATTTTCCATTTTTAGCTGGCAACATTGGCACCCAGAATGGGCATTTGATGCTGTAACGCCTTCAAGGTTAAAGTCTGTGTGAACTGGAAGTTGCTGAGTTTTTTATTACAGTATGTTGATGTACTTCCAACTGAAACTGAATATTGAGTCGGGGGTGTGGCTTTCTTTTTTAGGGAAAAAAGTGGAATGAAAAAAATCATTCCATCATGGCAAACTAACAAAAAGAGATGCGTGATTAAGAGTATTGTGGCTGAAGTCAAACTGACATCAACAGAGAAGAACTGCCACTCCAAACTCATTCATTCATTCATTCATTCATTCATTCATTCATTCATTCATTCATTCATTCATTCATTCATTCATTTTCCTTTGGCTTAATATTATTTACCACAGTGGAATGAAGTGCTGACTATTCCAGTACATGTTTTACGCAGCAGATGCCCTTCCAGCCACAACTCAGTACTAGGAAACACCCATACACTCTCACATTCACACACAGACACTCATACATTATACGGCCAATTTAGTTTATTCAATTCACTTATACTGCATGTCTTCGGACTGTACAGCAATCAATATTTGAAACGATTCAAAAACTACATCAGCTAAGTAAGCCACATTCCTTATTTGCAATTAATTGTTGTATTCATTGATAATTGGAAATATTAACGTTACAAATAATATTTTAAGTAAATTACAACAATCAGCAGTAAAGTCCTAGTGAAATCAAAATTTACAGTATTTATTTTGCTAGTGCACATTGCTATTCTTTAGGTGAACCATTAATCCATGCAAGTTAATCCACTTCAATCAAAATCTGACCATTTGCTTTCATGTTTGGAGTGTACAGTAGCTCTTTCTCTGTTGACTTCAGTTTGACGGCTTCATTTACAATATTCTTAACCACGCCTCTCTTATACTGTTAATTTGCTATGAGGGAATCATACACAAAAAGAACGCCCACCCCTACTTAATATTATGTTTCAGGAAGTCGTCAACATACAGGCGCCATGGCGCATTTACTATTTACATGGCGGACTTTGTAAGTGGAAAAACTGAACGCTTCACTAGCAAGAAAACATTAAACAGACCATCTGCAGCGCGAGGATAAAGAACGAGCCTCCTCCATTCGGCTTCTTTACTTTCTATTTACTTTACTTTTACCCTTTACTTTACTCCTTTACTTTTGTGGATAAAGAAATGGTTTTTACACACTCCACTGAAGACATCCATCAGCCTACATGTTTAATTTCACCCATGAGTCCACAAAGTAGCGCAAATGGATTTGCTATTTAAACAATGTGGCACAAAATGGGAAAATTAGGGTTGCGCTGGTCTGAAAATAGCAACAAATTGTGCCATACTGTACACGTCTTGCGTGAATACACATTGACAATACTTCAACAATATAAAAAGAAAAATTCACATCAGTTGTTTTTACAATATTAATCTCATTTAACCTTCTAGATGTACAGTTGAAGTAAATACCCGCCCTCCTGTGATTTTCTCTTTTCTTTTATAAATATTTCCCGAATTATGTTTTATAGAGCAAGAAATTTTTTGCGGTATTTTCTATAATATTTTTTCTTCTGGAGAAAGTCTTATTTGTTTTATTTCGGCTAGAATAAAAGCAGTTTTTAATTTTTTAAAAACCATTTTAAGGTCAATATTATTAGCCCCCTTAAGCTAGATTTTTTTATTGTCTACCTAACAAACCATTTTTATACTATGACGTAATTACTCTAATGTGCCTAATTAACCTCGTTAAGCCTAAAAATGTCACTTTAAGCTGTATAGAAGTGTCTTGAAAAATATCTAGTAAAATATTATTTACTGTCATCATGGCAAAGATCAAAGAAGTCAGTTATTAGAAATGAGTTATTAAAACTATTATGTTTAGAAATGTGTTGGAAAAATCTTCTTTACGTTAAACAGAAATTGGGGAAAAAATATACATTTTTTCAAACTGTGCAATTATCAAGCCATATTTTAACGCAAACCATTGCACCTGCTAAATAAGTCAACATCCTAGAAGCTTTAACTCATCGTCTCCCTCACATGAGATATGGTAAGAATAACATTGTGTGAAACAGATTAGAGAGAACCATACTGTAGCTCCGTGCTGTAGTGACGCACATCAACCGTGTTCAACAATGAGCAAATCTCACACCCTTAAACCCATGAGACTTCACTGCAGAAGTTGCGATCACGATGGCAGACACATCTAGGTAAAGTTTACTCCCTGAGGAAGCAAAGCTGGCTGATGTGAACTCATCTTAAAAGGGCCAAGCTGGCAGAGATGATGGGAATGCCTCCTGTGGCTGGCACAATGCCTCCTCCACAGCGCTAACAAATGGCAGAGTGCTAAAGTGAGACTCGGTGCTGTAAACAGGTTTTGTGATGTTCTACCATGTCAACAGACCTGGTGATGAAATATCTATGGACTGTGGTGCCATAGACTGCTCGAACATAAAGTATTCTGTGACAATGATTATTAAAGACGCTGTAAAAATAATCTGTTAATTAACAGTTTCTGTATTTTGTGATTCACAAGTGTTTTCTGTTTATTTACAGCTGTGAATTGCATTATGGGATGTTGATCTCTGCTCTGTCGACTTTTGATGTTGAAAATTTAACTACAGTTTAACAAAGTGACTTCTATTGACATTTTAGTGGTTTGAAAAAAACTACCCCATTTTGCCTGCAGAACTGCGCTAATCCTTCATGGTATAGATTCAACAAGGTACTGGAAATATTCCTCAGAGATTTAGGTCCATATTGACATGATAGCATCACGCAGTTGCTGCAGATTTGTCAGCTGCACATCCAGGATGCGAATCTCCCGTTCCACCACATCCCAAAGGTGCTCTATTGGATTGAGATCTGGTGACTGTGGAGGGCATTTGAATGTCAAGACTCATCAGACCAGGCAACGTTTTTCCAATCTTCTATTGTCCAATTTTGGTGAGCCTGTGTGAATTGTAGCCTCAGTTTCCTGTACTTAGCTGACAAGAGTGGCACCCGATGTGGTCTTCTGCTGCTGTAGCCCATCCGCCTCAAGGTTGGATGTGCTGAGTTGCAGCAGATCGACTTGACCATGTCTACATGCCCTAAATGCATTGAGTTGCTGCCATATGATTGGCTGATTAGAAATTTGCATTAACGAGCAGTTGGACAGGTGGACAGGTGTAATATAAAACACCAACCCAGACAATATATCGCTTTAAAATATTAAAAATGTTAATAAAAATAACTTTTCAAGGTTAAAAGTTGTTGGAAAAAAGATCAAGGTCTCATAATGCAATTCAAAAGCATAAATATACAGAAAAAATATTACAAAATGCAGAATTGATATTTTTTACAGACTTACTGCTAAAACACAAAAGAAGATATTTTGTGAAATGTCTCTGTTTATTTTTGTCTTTGGTATATTTGCTGAAGCAGCTACGCAATGCAAATTCATGGATCAGTAATTATCTCATAATAGATGAATATTTATTATATATTTTGGTCTGATCAAAACACTGTTGGATGCCAATTTGAACATTTGTCATCAGACTGTTGTGGAGTGAGAAATGCTGAGATCACACAGCATGCCCTGAGGAATTGTAAAACCTTTAGTTAAGTTTAGTAATTTTGCTCTAACTTGCAAGCTTGTAATGGTCCCTCTGTGCTTTGTTTTTGTGATTATATTGTTGTCTTTGAATTATCTTAATTTGTGGGTTGCTTTCAAACACACACACACACATGCGCACACACACACACACACACACACACACACACACACACACACACACACACACACACACACACCACACACACACACACACACACACACACACACACACACACACACATTGTTCTCCTTTAAAAAATAAAAAGATATTTTGTGTATATTAATATTGGTGGTTAATTATGGGAATAAGCCCAAAAAAGTGAGTGAGTAAAATGTTATTAAAATAAATAAATCTATTTTAATCTGTTTTTAAAGTAACTTATTGTTTATTCCTGTTTTATTGTCTTAATTGCTGAGAGACAGTAAGAGTTTATGCTTAAAAAAAAGTTTACGCCTCACAGCAAGAAGGTCACTGGTTCGAGCCTCGGCTGGGTCAGTTGGCATTTCTGTGTGGAGTTTGCAAGTTCTCATCATGTTAGCGTGGGTTTCCTCCGGCTGCTCCCATAAGCCATAAGTCCAAAGCTATAAGTCCAAAAACATGTGGTATAGGTGTATGGATGTTTCCCAGTGATGGGTTGCAGCTAGAAGGGCATCTGCTGCGTTAAAACATATGCTGGATAAGTTGGCGGTCCATTCCGCTGTGGCAACCCCAGATTAATAAAGGGACTAAGCCGAAAAGAAAATTAATGAATGAATGGTTTTTCCGAGTCTATTGACAGATGTTTGTTCTTGTTTTAAGCATAAAAACTTGCTTCGTTTTGATACATTAAAAGTAAAATCTTAGTTTCTTTGTCATTTTCTCTCCAAGTAAATGTATCTTCAGTGTACAGTATGTTCAGACATTTGTAATGAAGATTTTTTTGTACTGAAGTTTTTTTTGTATTTTAGGAAGGAAAGTTATTCAAAGCTTAGGATTATGTGTGTGTATTCCTTATGTGGTGGGGACCCCACAAGTCTAGCAATACCAGTAACATTTTTGTAAAATACCAGTAAAATAAATCATCCAGAATCAAGTATTTTGAAAAAAAAAAGTGCATTTAGTTTCCTATGTGGGTTAGGTTTAGGGATATGGGGATAAAATATACAGTATAAAAACAAGTGTGCTTGTGTGTGTGTGTGTGTGCGTGTGCGTGCGTGCGTGTGTGTGTGTGACCCCCACAGTGGCTGCAAGAATGTCACACTGCCTTGAGGATATTTCGGCTTGGATGAAATACCATCACCTACTGCTTAACCTGGCAAAAACTGAACTTCTTGTCTTCCCTGCAACACCACACATACAACATGACTTTTCAGTCCAGCTGGAATTATCCACCATTACCCCATGTGATTCAGTAAGAAATCTTGGAGTAATCCTGGATGATCAGTTGTCCTTCAAAGATCACAACACCGCTCGAGCTTGCAGGTTTGCACTCTTCAACATCCGAAAAATTGGACGCTTCCAGATCATGCTGCACAACTTTTAGTCCAAGTTCTTGTCAATTCAAAGCTAGATTCTAGCAATGCTCTTCTAGCTGGTCTCTCATCCTGCACTCAAGCCCCTACAGATGATCCAGAACGCTGCAGCTCGTCTTGTCTTCAGTGAGCGAAAGAGAGCCCATGTAACACCTCTCTTTTGCATTGGTTACCGATTGAAGCTCGGATCAAGTTCGCAGATGCTTGCTTACAGGACAGCCACTGGCACTGCCCTTACCTCCACCTGCTCCTGAAGGTCTACATCCCTTGCAAGGAGTCTCCGGTTGGCGAGCGCGCACTGAATTGTGATGCCATCACAGAGAGGCTGTAAGTCACTTTCCAAAACCTTTTCATTCAATGTTCCACGCTGGTGGAATGATCTTCCCACTCCCACTCAGACTGCGTATTCACTGCTATCCTTTACAACTAAAAACCAATCACTTCCGAGAACACCTGAAACCCAGTGAATAAAACCAAAACCACTCTGGCACTAAATTCTCTGAGCACAAACACATTACTTTGTATAACTAGAACTTCTTGTGTGTATTGCCTCTTCTCGTTGAATCGCTGAAAACCTCCTCAATTGAAGGTCGCTTTAGACAAAAGCTAAATGTAAACGTATGCACGTGCATGTGTGTATTCAAATTATTCACTCCATTTTCTTCACTTGTTCTTAAAGTCTTCTCCAATTAATAGATTAATTTATTTGACACAGAAAGCTTTAGTACCATTATATACTGTATACATTTTAGGATCAATTTAATGCTCTAGTGCTCATTTTTGGTCAGGTTCTGTCAATATAAAATTCTCAACAAGAAAAACAGCAAATGGTACAAAGGATGGAGGGAGTCCTTAGACACTTAATATCTCAATTTCAGCTTTTACTTCATAAGGCATAACAATTTAATCAATCCAATAGGAAAATAGATTTTGAGAGCAGCTTAAAGCAAAATATCGAGCTCTCTTCAACACAGATCAATCTTTAGTGAAGAGTGAACAGCCACTTTAACACTCGCATCACAATCTTGGTCATCTGGAGTAAATTGATTAGCTTGATGTTCAGACACGTGTGCATCATTTCAATTTCACGTGTGCCGATTGTATACTGAGTTTGGCAGCCTGCAATTAGCTGTGACAGACTTCACAGCTCTGCGCTGTTTGTGGTGGAGGGATATTATGGACTCACCCAGTCGCACTTTCTTTCGTTGTCTAGACAGACTGAAAGAATGCAAGAAGTCTCTTGAGACAATCTGTTCAAGCAATGCGTGACGTCAACTTGAATTAATTAAATGCATTTTAATCAGGTCGATCGAACTTTCTGCTCTCTTTTGGATATACTGTTGATTTTAAATTGGCTGATTTGCGTAATTGCTGCACCAGCTTGCGTTTGAAAGTGCAAGATATATTTAATTGCGCTCAACTAAAAGCTTGAATCTTCAAAAGGGCACTTCAGTCTCTTCTCTTTCTGTGAATAAACCTTTAAATCTTGGTGCAATTCAAAATATGTATATCCACTTTGTGCCAATTAAAAAGAAACTACTGGAATTTTGAAAAAGAATTGTTTTATTGTATTATATAATCTTTCTACAACTTTGTACAACTTCTACAGCAAAGTTAAGCTCCTCATTTGACAGACTAATTTCATTATATTGATATTTGTTATCTGCCACCTTAATTCACCTATAAAAATTGCAAATCAATAGAACTTTGAGAGTAAAAAAAAACATATTTAGGCAATACAAAATTAACATGCATGGCTCATAATGATACATTGTAATATTATAAAATGAAACTGTTGATCTGTGCAGAAAAACTGGTTTTTTAAGCCATCAAATAACAGAAAATGTTCAAACTATCCATTTATTTAAAAGATTCATGAGAGAAATATTTCATTTACCAATGAGGACTGGGAAAAGTCTATGAAGGTCACAAATACATGTTCTATTAAGTCAAGACACCAACTAATCCAATTTAAAGTAGTACATCGGCTTCATTATTCTAGGGTTAAGCTTTTGACCCATTTCCACTGAGTGGTACAGTACGGTACGGTACGGGTCACCTTTATCAGGCTTGCGCTTCACAGCTAAAAGGGTACCAATGGTACTCTTTTGGTGGGCTTGGTGTATGACAAAAAAGTTTCAATCAATGTCATTCTCGCTCGAGGAAATATCAAATTAAAGTAGTAGGGTCGTTCACATATCATATGAGAAGCACTTCTCACAAAACAGATGCTTTATGCACATAAATACTTGAACATGTAACACATAACCTTTCTATGAACAGGATTTGATTATAACTGCAGATCAATGATCAAGTGTGAAATAGCTTACTGTAACGTCTGCGATTTTATAAAATAAATAAATAAATGCAACATATATGAACACATACAGACCCCTACAGTCTCTGATATGTTACCAATTACAGAAATAGTTAAACATGGCAGTTTTTACGCACGTCAGTCTCGCGTTTGTCCGTTTCTGACAGGATCGGATGTCAGAAGCACTTCAATAATCAAGCGCACGTTATTATTATCAGCTCAAGAAGTTCGTTTTTTCAAATATAGATGCGTGGTGAGCACAAGCAAGAAAGCGAAACCGCTCGCGCTTTAGACAGCCTTGTAAAATACTACGCTGCACAGGGTAAAATCTGATTTTCTTCTTGGCTTTGTGGCTGTTCATCAAGACGACGACCATGACCATGGGTTCACCATGGCTCATTATTATATGTATATATTACGGTGTAATCTCTCGGCTGTGTATTTAAAACATGGCGGTTCCTTTGTCTTCATTCTGGATTGTGTACGCTAGCGTTCAGCTGTGCGTCTCGCTCTGCCTTTTGATACGCTTTTGTTGTGCTTGGTACCCTTTGCAAAGGGTACCCAAAAAGTTGTACGGTACGGTTCGCTTTTAGGTAACTTTTGACAGTGGAAACGACAATTAAAAAAATTCTACCCCTCCATCTCCTCTAAATGTAACAAATGTGAATCTGCAGAAGGTTTCTTAGGACATGTTTTTCATGAAATGAAATGAAATGTTTTTCATGAAATGGAGTCAATAACTCCCAGCAACCCCCTCTTCAAATATGTCACGTGGAATCACCCCTCCATGGCCGCCACCAACCAACCCCCACCCCCCCACTGTTGTAAAACGGATCCAAGATCAGGTAAAAACTGAAACCTTTTCAGTGGTTCGTCAATGGGGGGGCGATCTGAGTGTGTTATGATGGTAAAAGCGTAATTTACTGAAATCACGTGACCTTGCCAATTTGATACACGCTCCAAACCACTGATTCCAAACAAACGATTCCTAAAAGTTTCAAAAGGAGTCATAACTATAGTAATTCACACCAAGGATGGCTTGTGGGTGAGTAATTCATTCATTTTCCTTCGGCTTAGTCCCTTATTTATCAGGAGTCGCCACATCAGCACATCAGCACATCAGCACATCAGCGAATGCCCTTCCAGCCACAACCCAGAACTGGAAAACACTCATACACTCTCGCATTCACACACACTCTCATACAATACGGCCAATTTAGTCCATACAACTCACCTATAGCGCATGTCTTTGCACTGTGGAGGAAATCAAAGCACCCAGAGGTGTTTTGCTGTGAGGCGACAGTGCTAACCACTTAGCCACCGTGCCGCCTTGTTGGTGAGCAATATATCTGCTCATTTTTATGTCAACTACTCCTTAAAATTCAGATAAATAAATAAAAAATATAATCTATAACAGTGGCGGCTGGTCAATAGAGGGGGCTGGGGCGCCGCCCCCGTCAAGTTAGACTCCTTTAATATGTCAATATTTATTATCACAAATATTAACAAAATAAACTGATTTAATTATAACATTCTAACATTTATTGTAGTCATACTAACATTTATTGAAAAAAAAAATGTATGAACAATATTTTTTCATATGTGTGCGGGGCGCCAGACTAATGGGTGTCTATGTGGGTACACAAACTTTTGCATAGCATGTAATATGACGATAAGCTCTAATTGGCCGGTTTTAAATTGTCCTTAGGGCACAGCGATCTGCGCCCCAAACCCTCCCTTTTTTGTTGTTAGAACGAATCATACTTGTTTTTATATGATTGGCCTTAGGTGATTGGACCATGCTCACTTAGACCGTTCACTCAGCAGCAGCTCGTCAGTTAGCTGTGCTGACCTTTATTCATATAGTGAAAGCAAGTGCAAGATGAAGGAAAATTCTGTTGTATCTTTGCAAAGATATCCATTCACAAGGCGTTTGGATGAAGAAAAAAAAAAGAATCAAGGAGCTTGGACCAGATCGACCTTCCTTGCAAAACTAATGAAAACAAATTCACCAGCAGTCAAGTGATGGCGAGCGCGCGTACACTCGGGGCTTTTCCAGCACTTGTTATGACAAACGGAGTTAGCTGACAGGTTGTGATGTAAAGTCATGCCTTTTACTGTTTTCCATGTTTGCTGTTTCAAACAGCATGACGCAAGAGAGGCTGAATGCATTGGCCATGCTGTCAATAGAGAAGAGACTGGTGACTGAGATGACTGATCAAAAGCTCATTAAGAAATTTGCAAGTCAGAAAGAAAGGAGAGCCAAATTAATTTTTAAGTAGTGCTACTGGCCAGTGATTAGGCAACATTTATGTGTGTGTGTGTGTGTGTGTTTACTGATTATCTTGATTACTTCATTAATGATAAACCCAAATTGAACTAAAATGAACTGATTTGTGATGCATTTATTGTATACTTTAGTAATTTTAGTTTTTTGGTACATCACCTGAAAAATGGCTTTTAATGGCTTTTAAAATGCGCCCCCCTCACATTTTTTAACACCAGCCGCCACTGATCTATAATATAATTTATTTAAAAAGCAGCTACCCCCAAAATTGCATCAGTGTTTTTCTTTTATTTTGTACTATTCCTTATACCTTTAATTATGAACAGCTTGTGTGTTAACAATTTCAAAGTAGCTTTCCCAACACCGCTGCTCAAAGCGCAGAGTTACACAACACTGACAGTTTGATGCTGAGACTGGAAGGCAGAATTAGGGCCACGGCAGGTACACTAAACACACACACCGAATGTACACACACACATGCTGTTAAATTACATCACAGTACATCACATGAGTTCTCTGCCTACAGTATACGCATGCACAAATACTTGCCTACGGTATATACAGTAAATAAACAAATGCATCCTAAAGCTTAATAATTTCCTGCATAAACTTTGGCCTTGAAGTCTGCTGAATATCTTTGAGATGAAGGGAAATATAAACTGTGAGCCATCATTAAACTTGAGTGCATGAACTTAATGATGCTCAAATCCTATTAATGATATTAATACATTTATTAATCAAATGCCTTGGAAAAGCAGCAAGTTCATTCATTCATTCATTTTCCTTCGGCTTAGTCCCTTTATTCATCAGGGGTCGCGGAATGAACCGCTAACTTATCCAGCATGTTTTACACAGTGGATGGCTTTCCAGCTGCAACCCAGTACAGGGAAACATCCATACACACTCATTCACACACTCATACACTACGGACAATTTTAGCTTACCCAATTCACCTATAGCGCATGTCTTTGGACTGTGGGAGAAACCAGAGCACCCGGAGGAAACCCATGCAAACAAGAGGAGAACAAGCAAACTCCACACAGAAATGTCAACTGGCCCAGCTGGGATTCGAACCAGCAACCTTCTTGCTGTGAGGCGACAGTGCTAACCACTGAGCCACCGTGTCGCCCCTAGCAGCAAAGAGTTTATTTACTGGCTGCACACATTTTATTTTTGGCCAGGTTGCGCATTTATTTATACTCACCAACTGCTAAAATTACCCTCATTGTAATCTCTAGGGCAAAACGTCACTATCAGTTCACACAGAGGCTGTGCTGATGAGCTCATTGATAATGCATGAGAGAGCCAGGAATACTCAATTCACAGACAGTCATTACTTTTTTAGATGTAATTTATATGCACGTTTTATCAGGAGATTTGATCAATGAAAAAGAAGTAAACACACTTAGTTGGATTTGTTTCTTTGGTGTGATTTTAGTTTGGTTCTGAATATTATGTTTCTGTGACACAACTCAGCATATGAGCTACACCGTAAAAAATGCTGGATTCCACACAATTCCGTCATGTTATCCCATCACAAATCATTTAGATTAAATCATTTTTACGATTTTAAGTGGATTGAACATAAAACAATTAAGTTGTCTCCAAAAAACATGAGAATTGTGTTGTTTCAACTCATTTTAATAAGTTTAAACAAGCAGCAAATGTATTTTTTCGTGTATAGCATGAAAAAGAGGAATCTAACAAACCGACAGATTATCACAGTTTTTCTCAGTGGCTTTGGTGCATTTCTCACAACACTATTTACATTTGCACAACAGTTCATGCATTTCTCTAAACATTTAGTCATTTGTGCACATCATAGTAGCAGTTCCTCATTCCTTCCAAAAAATTGCAAATGCTTTTGGACATGCATCAACTGCTTTCATACAACTCTCTGCTGTTTTATAATATTATCATTTGCTTATGTCATGTCAGTCAAAATTAACTAAACCTAACACTAATAGTCCTCATTTCATTACTTGAGTCATTACATACAAACATGTTGAACTAGTTGTCAAAACCTGTCAAGCAAATTTTATTAAAAAATTTAAATCTTTTTTTTTCCTGAAAATGTTTTCGAAATTGAAGAGTTTGATGAATGATTTACAGACCTGTGTATGTTGTAGGTTCAGTTCCAATATGTACTGCAATATTGTTTACAGTTGTGCACAGCTCAACACAAAGGAAGTTTATGTTTGTTGTAAATAAGGGTGTGTTTATTCTTTTGCACAATGCTGTGAATAAATTAGAATTGCAAAGAGCAAATGCAGTAAAATGTGAAACATACATAATCAGTGTCTTGTACTCAGATACCTCACTAAATGCTGTGATTTTTAACTTTACTGTAGTTTTCAAATGGCTGTGCAAATAGTATATAGTGCTGTCTTGAGCATTTTCAGGAAGTGTCACCAAAAACTGACTTTTCTGCATTGGGAAAAAAGTACAGAGTAAAGTGTCATAATGAAAACATGACAAAGCCATTTGACTATCTTGTTCATAAACAATGGTGTCAGGACTTTTCATCTTGATGACACTGACACTTTCATTGACATCAATACTTGCTTTTGAGGAGTGAGCTCTCCATTTTGAGCAAGTAACTCGCTTTTGCAGGTTATCCACTAGGTTTGTACTAATTGTTTTGAGAAATGCATTAACTGTTGTGCAAATGTAAATAGTGTTGTGAGAAATGCACCAAAGCCGCTGAGGAAAACTGTAATCAACTGCTAAGCATTGTGTAATGTTTGTTGCATAATCCAACATTTTAAAATGTATACTTGTCAAAATAAAAGTTGCATATGCATTATAAATTGTCAGGAGTGACAACTGTACTGAATGAATCCCCTAATTATAATTGAGTGTGTGTGTAACCATTGCTGCATTCTTAGCTATTTTGACTCCTTACTCATTGCTCTGCAATTTTATCTAAGCTGTTGTTGACAGAGGCGCTGTGTTTGTGGCTGCTTCACAGACAGTGCTCCATTTTGCCTTTTCCACTTGTTCTAAGTATTTTAAGAATATTTTGGAGATTGATTATAAAGAAAACAGATTATCGAAAGTGTCACGGTGGCGCAGTGGGGAGCACGATCCCCTCATAGCAAGAAGGTCACTGGTTCGAGCCCCGGCTGGGTCAGTTTGCATTTCTGTGTGGAGTTTGCATGTTCTCCCCGTGTTCACGTGGATTTCCTCTGGGTGCTCCGGTTTCCTCCAAAGTCCAAAAACATGTGCTATAGGTGAATTGGGTAGGCTTAATTGACCATAGTGTATGTGTGTGAATGAGTGTGTATGGGTGTTTCCCAGTGTTGGGTTCAGTGGCGGCTGGTGTTAAAAAATGTGAGGGAGGCGCATTTTAAAAGCCATTTTTCAGGTGATGTACCAAAAAACTAAAATATGACTAAAGCATACAATAAATGCATCACAAATCAGTTCATTTAAGTTCAACTTGGGTTTATTATCAGTAATGAAGTAATCAAGATAATCAGTAAACACACACATACACACACACACACACAAATGTTGCCTAATCACTGGCCAGTAGCACTACTTAAAAATTAATTTTGCTCTCCTTTTTTTCTAGCTTGAAAATTTCTCAATGACCTTTTGGTTAAAGTCAGTCATCTCAGTCACCAGTCTCTTCTCTATTGACAGCATGGCCAATGCATTCAGCCTCTCTTGCGTCATGCTGTTTGAAACAGCAAACACGGAAATAGTAAAAGGCTGGAAAAGCCCCGAGTGTACTCGCGCTCGCCATCACTTGACTACTGGTGAATTTGTTTTCATTAGTTTTGCAAGGAAGGTCGATCTGGTCCAAGCTCCCTGATTCTTTTTTTTTTCTTCATCCAAACGCCTTGTGAATGGATATCTTTGCAAAGATACAACAGAATTTTCCTTCATCTTGCACTTGCTTTCACTATATGATTAAAGGTCAGCACAGCTATCTGACGAGCTGCTGCTGAGTGAACGGTCTAAGTGAGAATGGTCCAATCACATAAGGCCAATCATATAAAAACAAATATGATTCGTTCTAACAACAAAAATGGGAGGGTTCGGGACGCAGAGCGCTGCGCCCTAAGGACAATTTAAAACCGGCAAATTAGAGCTTATCATCATATCACATGCTATGCAAAAGTTTGTGTACCTACATAGACACCCATTAGTCCGGCGCCCCGCACACATATGAAAAAAATATTGTTCATACATTTTTTTTTCAATAAATGTTAGTATGACTACAATAAATGTTAGAATGTTATAATTAAATCAGTTTATTTTGTTAATATTTGTGATAATAAATATTGACATATTAAAGGAGCCTAACTTGACGGGGGCGGCGCCCCAGCGCCCTCTATTGACCAGCCGCCACTGGTTGGGTTGTGGCTGGAAGGGCATCCACTGTGTAAAACATATGTTTAATAAGTTGGCGGTTCATTCCGCTGTGGTGACCCCAGATAATTAAAGGGACTGAGCCGAAAAGAAAAATAATGAATCATGAATCAGTTTATGGATGTAATCAAGCAAGCAGTTGGGATGTTTTGTTTTCATTTCAATATAAAGCATTTGCTTTTTCTTGATTTATTTATGGCCTTGTTTGTTGTTGTTTAACTAGGAAGATTTGGCAACACGAATGCAACACTTCAGAGAATCCAATCACATATTTTAATGTGCTCATGAAACTTGTGTGTACACGGCCTCGGCTGCTAAAATCAGTCGTCACTTTAGCATCTGTGTGATTCTTTAGATCTTGCGATAAAAAAAAAAACAGACAACAACCCCATTATAACCTTAAACCCAAATGCTTTATCTTAATACTAATCAGAATCAGAATCGGTTTGACTGCCAAGTGTGTTTACACACACAAGCAATTAGTTTTGGCTTCCAGTGTACATAAAGTGACAACACAAAAAAAATATGAGAAAATACAATAAACATTTTTTAGCATACTTTAGCCACATACCAAAATACCTCCATCTGCATACTTTAATCAGTACAAAATATAGTTTATTCAAGTACTTTATGTCAGCACGTTACAAATATTGGTATCTGAATCAGATAATTGTGTTTAGGAAAAAAATAGAATAATACACTCTAAAAATGTATTAGTTACTTTACTTTTAAAAACTTAACTTGGAACTGTTAGGTTCATTCATTCATTCATTTTCGTTTTGGCTTAGTCCCTTTATTAATCAGGGGTCTCCACAGTGGAATGAATCGCCAACTTATCCAGCATATGTTTTACACAGCGGATGCCCTTCCAGCTGCAACCCATCACTGGGAAACACCCACACACACTCATACACTACAGACAATTTAGCTTATCCAATTGGTAAGCTAAATTCTTTGTCAATGGACTTGTGGGGGAAACCTGAGCACCCGGAGGAAACCCACGTGAACACGGGGAGAACATGCAAACTCCAAACAGAAATGCCAACTGACCCAGCTGAAGCTCGAACCAGCGATCTTCTTGCTGTGTGAGGCAACAGCGCTACCCACTGCGCCACCGCGCCACCCACTGTTAACTTGACATAATCTAATTTTTATAATTTTGCACAGCTCATTTACTTATTAATATTAAGGCAACGGGTTTACTTTTCCCAGTACTAGGTTGCAACTGGAAGGGCATCCGCTGTGTAAAACATATGCTGGATAAGTTGGCGGTTCATTCCGCTGTGGCGACCCCTGATGAATAAAGGGACTAATCCGAAGGAAAATAAATGAATGAAGGTTTACTCATTATTTTAAATATAGTTAACTAATCACTTTTTCTAGTGTAATAATAAATTATATTGGCCCACCTTATTTGTATTAAACATTTTAAGTATACAGAAAACAGCGTACAGAGATGCAGTCAATTATTTAATAATTTATATAATTACATAACATAAGCGTGACAGAAACAGCTGGAGAAAAAAATCCCTGCTTTACTTACACGACTAAATGAAGATGTAATATCAGGACCTAAGGAAGATATTTTGCAATATAAACTAGTGGGTTGGCTGTACGGAGCAAACCAGAACAGAACAGACTGTCCATCAAGCTGACATCAGATCTTAAAGGGTTAGTTCAGCCAAAAATGAAAATTCTGTATAATTTACTCACCCCTTTACTTGTTCCAAACCTTTATGAGTTTCTTCCTCCTGTTAAATTCAAAAAAAGATATTTTGAAACATGTCAGAAACCTGTAACCATTGACTTCCATAATATTTGTTTTTCCTACAATGGAAGTCAATGGTTGCAGGTTTTGAACTTTCTTCAAAATATCCTGTTTTGTGTTCAACCAAAGAAACTTATAAAGGTTTGAAACCACTAAAGGGTGAATAAATATGCCTGATCTCACGAGGAAACGTAACTACTGTATTTTACGTTTTGCCAGTTTAGTGGAGTTCAGTCATACAAAAGTAATGATTTTTAAAAGGAGGCACGGCACCAAACCCAACCATCATTGGGGAATGAGGAAATCGTCCTAAATAGTACAAATACGATCATACAATTTCATAAGAAGTAGTTATATCTAATTCTAAAAGTTACACATTTAATTTGATTTTAAACTAAATCAAAAAGTTTCAAATTGCCGTGAGATAACATTGCAGCACTGGGTCAATTTTTGGGTGCGTTTTTGGGTGAACCATTCCTTTAAATGCAATGCTAATGATGCAGGATGTTCCAACTACATAAATCAGAAAGATACAGAAAGGTAAAACTTTAACTAATGAAGAGTATTGGTTTAGTCTTCATCAGCTTTCCATATTCAGCCAGTCAGCCAGCATAAGTCAAACTGAAAACTTCATGGATGTTTAGAATAAAGATTCAAAATGCAAGACCATGTCCTCTCTGAGGCGTAATGCATGTATTTGCTACTCAATAATACATACTTTGCAATGCCAAGACATCGTAACTTATTCAATACTTCAAACTAGTCTATATTGCATAACACATTCATATTTATAGAATTCTTGGAAGGGTCGGAGAGGAGGGGTAATGGGAGCAGGGTATAATAACATAATGGCAGAAAACTTTTTTTTTTCTTTGACTAAAAGGTCTGCTCCTTTCATACCTGTCAATTATATTTTTTAGTTGATTAAGCTTCTCATATGCAACCGCTGATATATTGCCAAGTTAATAGAATATTAAATATTCACCAGAGAATTCTCCTCCTCATGGAAAAATTCAAGTGTGCCCAACTGAGCCTGGTTTCTCTCAAGGTTTTTATTCCTTCACTTTCGTCAGTTGGTGAAGTTTTCCTCGCCACTGGCTTGCTTGGTTTGGGCGAGCATCGATGGATTTGCTCTTCAGTGTTTTGACTTTCAGTAATGAAAATTAAACCACACAAAACTGAACTAAACTGAAATTCAACTCTGAAAACTGGACTGACAGTTTCAATTTACTAGAACTTCTTTGTTAAGCTACTTTGACGCAATCTACATTGTAAAAGCGCTATAGAAATAAAGATGAATTGAACTTGTACGAATTTGTATAAATTAGCTTATAAACTGGCAAAAATGTAAAATAGTTAGGTTTCCTCGTGAGATGAGGCTGCTAATATTTCACCCATAAGTACCCAGGACTAAAAAAACTGATTCTGTTTTGAGGTATTTTAAATTGACCTTTTTCACAAGACGGTTATGACGCATTTAAGGGTCATCAGCATCTCAAATCCTTAAACGTTTTTAATATTTTGATTTAAAAAAAAAACTGTTTGAACATTTATGAAGCTACACTTTGTATTATATCACCGTTGCATCAAAATACAAAAAGCTAATTAGCACTTATATGCAAGGTGTTCGTAATGCAGCGTCTATGAGCGGGGAGGTAAATTTAACATTATTTAAAGGTTTCAGTTTCACACAATTTTTCTGAAAGTCTTGATAACACTACCGTTGAGTTTTTCTTGTATTATTTCAGCAAATGGGAATGCAAATATATATATATATTTGTTGTACTCTCCCATTCACTGCACTCTGAGATTACCCAATGACAACTTCCGATGCTGAGAAATGTGAAAATGGTCAATTTTGTATTATTATTTATTTTTTCAGATTCTTTGATGAATAGAATCTTCCAAATAAACAGGATTTATCAATGCCTTTACTGATTCAGAGTTCCTACACTTTTATGGACAGCAAATTCAAAGGCTTTCAAGGACTGTGTCCCTTTCCAAACTGTAGACTGTCATGTTCAAAGAACTTTAATACAAATTGTTGAATTCATTCATTCATTTTCTTTTCGGCTTAGTCCCTTTATTAATCTGGGATCGCCACAACAGAATGAACCGCCAACTTATCCAGCATATTTACGCAGCGGTGCCCTTCCAGCCGCAACCCATCACTGGGAAACTCCCATACACACTTACTCACACACATACTCATACACTACGGTCAATTTTAGCATCCCCTATTCACCTGTACCACATGTCTTTGGACTTGTGGGGGAAACCGGAGCACCCGGAGGAAACCCACGCCAACACGGGGAGAACATGCAAACTCCATACAAAAACGCCAACTGACCCAGCCGAGGTTTGAACCAGTGACCTTCTTGCTGTGAGGCGAGCGTGCTACCCACTGCGCCACCGCATCACCTTGTTGAATTCAATGCTGTTAATATTCAAAAGCAGTTTCTGAAATATTGATCAAATGTGCATTCTTTTGTCAGTACTTGTATAAGATTTAAATTCAATCATTCATTTTTGGCTTAGTCCCTTTATTAATCAGGGGTCACTACAGCGGAATGAACCACCAACTTATCCAGCATATGTTTTATGCAGCGGATGCCCTTCCAGCTGCAACCCATCACTGGGAGACACCCATACACTTTCATTCACACTCATACACTACAGACAATTTAGCTAACCCAATTCACCTGTACCACGTTTTTGGACTTGTGGGGGAAACCGGAGCACCTGGAAGAAACCCACACAAACACATGCAAACTCCACACAGAAATGCCAACTGACCCAGCCGAGGCTTGAGTCAGCGACCTTCTTGCTGTGAGGCAATAACACTGCCCACTGCGCCACACAAAATTTAAATTTAAGATTTTAAATTAAGAATTTCCTATAGTTTTTTTGTTCAGTTTTTGAAAGCAGCACAGTACACTTGTTGAAATAAAATCATAAACTTTAAATTCAAGCAATTTCAGGGACATGTGTTGTTTTTAAGTACTTTCCAGGCCTTGAATTTATATTTCTGAAATTCAAGTACTTTCAACCACAGCCATATCACCCTACAGCCCAAGACCGCTCACTCACTGAGACCAGCAGGGGGCACACAATCTGCAGTCTGTGTGAGTCCTAATGCCCAGTACAGTGAAGGGGACACCATACTGACAGTGAGCGCCATCTTTCGGATGAGACATTAAACCGAGGTCCTGACTCTGTGGTCATTAAAAACCCCATGGCACTTCTCGTAATCACGGTGTCCTGGCCAAATTCCCTCCATCGCCACTTACCAATCATGGCCTCCCAATCATCCCCATCCACCGAATTGGCTCTATCATTTTCTCTCCACTCCACCAATAGCTAGTGTGTGGTGAGCAAACTGGCTTTGTTGTCCTGTGGCCGTCGCATCATTCAAGTGCTGAACACTGGTGGAGGTGTGAAGAAACCCCCACCCCATCATGATTGTGTAGCGATTTGGGTGTATGTCCATACACGATAAATGCGCTATATCCATACACATTACACTACTTTCAAGAAGTGTGGGAACCCTGTGATGGTTTTTATTAATTGAAGCCATTGTTTCTGAACAAAGAAAAATCATACTGAGCGCAAACTTTTGAAGGATGATGCAGTTTAATCTTCGCTCTGATTTCACTGAGATAACACTAAGTACAGGGTGATGACTTGAGATGCAGATGGTTTCCACATTTAGTACGGAAGGTGAGAAGCCGCGAGCGTTCACAGAAAGACATTTCCATGTGTTTCTTCGCCAGAGAGTGAAAGTGTGAGTGCGTATGTGTGTCAGGGTTTCACTCAGATGAGAAGTTTAATTAAAGCACTTTGTCAGATGTAGGAGCAGCATGGGTTTATCTTAAGACAATGCTCTAGGCCAATCTTAGCAGCACGAACCGTACACATTCTGCAATGAACCACTTTATTCCTTTATGATATGAATTGTTTACATGGACCCTAATTAGTTTTGACGGCATGATATTTATTACACATCAGTAGTATATTTACAGCAGATCTAAACATGTTAAACGTTTACTCCGAATGGAATACTGTATGTTCAATCACTATGCACTTACATGATTTCCAGAAATGTATGGTTTTTCAAAGCATGCTCGATCTTGCTTATAATAACCAATAGCCATTTTTCTCAGGTCTTGAAAGCTAAAACATCAACTTTTAAGAAAATTTAACTTCGATCATCATTTACTCACCAACTTTTGTCATTCCAAACATCTACAGTATTAATTTTAATCCTTAGTGAAAAACGAATGAAGATATCATGCAGTTCTGTCTGTACTCTCTGCTTTCTCTTTCTGATTCTAAAGATGTCTGAGTGATATTTATTTATTTACTGTTTATTTGTCATCACAAAGAGCCACAAAAAACACTTTTCAGAATATTTTTGTTCACTGTTGCTTGCTGAAGGCGGCACGGTGGCTCAGTGGTTAGAATTATTGCCTACAGCAACAATGTCACTGGCTCAAGTCCCGGGTGGGCCAGTTGGCATTGTGGGTTTCCACCAGGTGCTCCGGTTTTACCCACAGTCCAAAGACATGCACTAAGTGAAATGGATTAACTAAATTGGCCGTAGTGTATGAGTGTGTGTGTGAATGCAAGAGTGTATAGGTGTAAGGTTGTTCCCAGTTAGTCAGCGGTTCATTCTGCTGTGACGATCCCTGATAAATAGGGGACTAAGCCGAAGAAAATGAATGAGTGTTGCTTGTTGGTGGAATGATTTTCTCAACCAGGTCTAAAATATCAAAACCCCTATAATATTCAAGACAGCTGAAAACATACAGTACTGTTTAAGAAACATAGCTACTGTACATCCTGTATCACTTTTTCTTAATCCCACCATGTTCTAGCTTATACTTTTCTACATCATGTCTGAAACTTTGTATTAATATCAGTTGAGATAACTTGACTTTTTATAATGAACGTTTAGTTTTCCTCATTTGTGAGTTGTTTGGATAAAAGCATCTTTAGGAGTTTGAAATCTTTTAGACGTCACAGACCTCACTCAAGGCATCTCCATCTTAAAATGTATTTATATAGTTGCTTGTACATTGAAAAATGTATAGGGTCTAAATTAAAATAATATTTGTAAAATATTTAGTTTGGGCGACGCAGTGGTGCAGTGGGTAGTGCTGTCACCTCACAGCAAGAAGGTCGCTGGTTCGAGCCTCGGCTGGGTCAGTTGGCTTTTCTGTGTGGAGTTTGCATGTTCTGCCTGCGTTTGCGTAGGTTTTCCCCCACTGTTCAAAGACATGCAGTACAGGTGAATTGGGTAGGCTAAATTGTCCGTATTGTATGTGTGTGAATGAGTGTGTATGGATGTTTCCCAGAGATGGGTTGCAGCTGGAAGGGCATTCGCTTCATAAAATATATGCTGGATAAGTTGGTGGTACATTCCGCTGTGGGGACCCCAGATTAAAAAAGGGACTAAACCGAAAAGAAAATTAAATGAATGAATGAAATATTTAGTTTGGGTTAAGCTACATTATTAAGTTTTTTATTATTATTATGGTACGCTGTGATTTTCACTATGATTAACATATTTTTAAATTAACATTTTGGATAATATATTTATAATTACATCATTTTACAGTTATTTTATGTCATTTTAAAATGTTTTTTATTTTAATTCCATCTTCAGGGCATCCGCTGCATAAAACATATACTGGAATAGTTGGCAGTTCATTCCGCTGTGGCGACCTGTGATAAATAAGGGACTAATCTGAAGGAAAATGAATGAATAATTCAGTGTACAATAAATAACTTGTTTGTGTCTTTAATACATGTGTTAACATGTTGAATGTTTGGCTAAAGTTTACAATTAAATTAATAATGAAATTATATCTTATTTCGTTCATTCATTTTCCTTCGTCTTAGTCCCTTTATTCATCAGGGGTCATTACAGCGAAATAAACCACCAACTTTTCCAGCATATGTTTTGCCCTTCCAGCTGCAACCCAGCACTGGGAAACACCCATACACTCTCACATGCACACACATACACTACAGCCAATTTAGTTAACCTGTACCACATGTCTTTTGGACTCTGGGGGAAACCAGAGCATCCAGAGGAAACCCACACGAACACAGGGAGAACATGCAAACTCCACACAGAAATGCCAACTGACCCAGCCATGACTCGAAACAGCAACCTTCTTGCTGTGAGGCTACAGTGCTAACCACTGAGCCACTGTGCAGCCTTATATGTTATTTAATTTACATAATTTTGTTAATGAAGCGTTTTTACACAAACATTAACTCAGACCATCATGACTCCCTTTTGGGAAGACTGCCTAGGGGTCCAAAGTGCCAGTCTGAAACCCCCTGCACTTAATGCATAAATGTAAAAGTATAAAACTATGGTCAATGGATTCCAATATAGTTTGAACCATATCGTCTTTTATCATATGCACAAAGAATAGCTCAAAACGTCATATTTTGTCTTCCACAGAAGACAAAAAGCCAATCAGTTTTGGAATGACAAGAGGGGTGAGCAAACTGACTTTTCTGTGAACTAACCCATTCTAGAAGCACAAACACAGCACATCTGAGAACAAACGTCAGAGCGTCAGGTCTATGAATCCAGCGTAATGGCCTCAGTCATTCCTAAGTGGTAAGGCAAGCTCAATGACTCACATGTGCGAGATTGAGTCCACCACATTGACAGATTTAGACTCCCAGCGTCCTCCCCGCAGGAGTTGGGCGAGCTGTCGGTGGCGACCACTGGAGATTTGTCCTGATTCTGCAGGTTGAATATTTTCGGGAGAGATGCCAGAGCCAGCGCTGAAGCTGGTGACGGACCGAGCAGCCGCAATCGCAAAGCCTTCGCTGAACGATGGAGGTCACCAATGAAGCAGTAGCAAAAAGGGTTGAGAGAAGAGTTGGTGAGGCCCAACCACTGTGCAAAGGGTCTGGTCTGTAGGAGCCAGTCTGGTGGATGGCGCAGCTCACGGTCTAGCCAAATATCAGTCACGTACATAGGCAACCACGAGAGAGCGAAAAGCAGCACCAAAGCTGCGACCATACGTGCGATCTGTCTGCGCCCTTGAAGCCTGGTTTCATGAAGAGCCTGAGAACGAGGGTCCAATTCAGTGAATCGTCCCTCGATGCCAGAGCTGCGCAGTCGGCGACATGTCAAAAAGGCTAAAGTGAGATTAAACGTAACAGGCAGGCAGTAGAGGGCGCTAAAGAGCAAGACGTTGTACGCCTGACGCAAGCGTGGCTGAGGCCAAACTTCTCCACAGACGGGTAACACGATGGCAAGACCGTCAATCAGAGCGACTTCATCACGCCTGGTAACAATGGCGACTGGCATGCAGATCACAGAGGAGACGAGCCACACGATGGTGACAGAGGCCAGAATGCGTCGGCGAGTGAAGTAGGCACGGGATTGCAGCGGCGAGTGAACTGCATAATATCGGCTAATGCTGATGACTGTGATGCTCAGGACACTGGCGGAAACAGACACCGCTTGTGTGAAGGGCACAGCACGGCACAGGAAGTCTCCGTATATCCATGGTGTGTAGATACGGTGGCCCAAGGTGACGGGCATGCACAGGCAGACCACCGCCAGGTCACACACGGCTAAGTTTATTAGCAGACAGCGGGTGGCGCTCACACCTGACAGACGTACACTTCCATGCTGGCCCAGTAGGACTTTGAGGGACATGACATTTCCAAAGAAACCCACGAGGAAGGAAATGGAGTACAGGACGGTCAAAATAATGGTGCCAGGCTCTCGGATGGTGAGGAACAGTTGCCATTCTAAAGCGGCGTTATCCTGAAAGAAGAAGGTGCTGTTGAAGAAACTGGCTGATGAGGATCTGCTTTTGTTTTGAGGTTCACGTTGAAGGTCGTAGAGTTGGGTTGGTGGCTGATCTGGGGTCAGATTCATTGTTGTTTTCCTGTAGCGTTGAGTGGGTGAACTATGACAGAACTACATCAGATCCAAACTACATGGTAACGATTGAAATGTTCTACCTTACTTTCAGGTACCAGAGTTTCCATTTATGGACGAAAAAGCTTGAAGACCATGGAAAACAGGACGATCTTAAATTCATGTTTGTTTTTTCCCGTCAGTTCACAAGCCAGTGCACAATTCAGTCTCGTCTTCCACGCTGTATCAAATACAGAATTCACCTCCTCAGACAAGATGCTTGGCTACAAAAGAAAATTAGACCTGCTTTTTTCTGAAGTATCTCTTCTTCTTCTTTGTTTTCTTCCTTCACACCTTAATGATATCATGTATAACCTGAAAAGGGACAGACATACAGTTATACACTGATGTGCATGCATGCATTCATCTATTCACTGAAAAGGCAACAAAAATGTACAAGTAAAAGCTTTCCAAATCCTTTAATTTATTCATACTTCAGATCTCATGCTGCTACACCCATTCATGTGCATATAAGGGCAACCGAGACTCCAACTTTAAAGGGCTAACACTAGGAAATGACAAAGAAAGGTTTTTACATTGTATAAATAGCTTTACATTCACACAATGCACCTGTCAAATTGACATGAACTCATGTTTATGTATAGTCACGAATGCCACTGCATAGCCTATAACATTACATGCATCAAAACTCTTTGGGTTACCATTTTGTTATATGTGTATATGAAATAATACAAATGTAATATATTATCAAATGTATGCTGATGAATTTAATTGCTAATGATAATTTGTTTACCTCAAAACAGAATTATTATGATTCATAAGCAGCATCTGAAAATCCTAAACACTATTAAAACACTATCTTTTAACTATACATTTAAAAACAATGACACATTTAGCAGTCGACACAGAATACAGTTCATTTTACGCACAGTTGAATTTGAAATAGACACTTACCCAAACAATTAAAGGCTCTGAAGTATCTTCAAATTGCTGAAAAGTTAAGTGAAGATCAACGTATACATTTTCCACCAGACTTCCATTAGATCCAGCGCGGTGATGCTTCGGTTACCTGTTCACGACCTCTGGTAAAGGAGATGAGCTTTCGGCTGAGCTTCAAGCTTTAACTGTGCGTGATATTTGCGCGCATGCGCCTCCTCGCGGCAGCATAAAGTCACTGCTGAAGCTACAATCGGTCATCAGATGTTCTTCACTCCTCACTCGGTAACTTGCTGCCTTGATTGAAGCACGTCCAGGTAATTTTTTTCGTGAAGCACGTCCAGGTGCCCAGATGTCCGAGTTTAATATTTAGGATGTGAAATAATTAAATGTAAATAGATGAAAATTAAGAAAAGCAAAAGCCTACCTGAACACCCCACACCACTTTCATTCCTTTTGCTGGGAAAAAAACCCTCACTGAACCCACATGATAAAACACTGCTATAGTATTTTAGCAGATAGTGTTTTTTAACCCTATTAAAGTACTTGAATTAATCTGTTGCGATAATTTTAATGTAGTAGTAGGCTACATAGTGATATTTAATTATAAAGTTGTCTACAACAATATTATTGGTGGCTCAGGTTAGCACTGTTGCTTCACAGCAAGAAGGTCGCTGGTTTGAGTCTCGGCTGGGCCAGTTGGCATTTCTTTGTGGAGTTTGCATGTTCTCTCCCGTCTTGGCGTGGGTTTCCCCTGGGTGCTCCGATTTACCCCACAATCCAAAGACATGCTATACACTAGGTGAATTGAATAAATGAAATTTGGCGTAATGTGTGAATGAGTGTGTATGGGTGTTTTCCAGTACTGGGTTGCAGCTGGAAGGGCATCCGCTGTGTAAAACATATGCTGGATAAGTTGACGGTTCATTCCGCTGTGGCGACCCCTGATAAATAAAGGAACTAAGCCAGGGATGGCCAAACTTGATCCTGAGGGCCGGTGTCCCTGCAGACTTTTGCTCCAACACTAGTCAAACACACCTGAACACACTAATCAGTGTCTTCAAGATCACTAGAAAGCTGCAGGCAGGTGTGTTTGATTAGGGTTGGAGCAAAAGTCTGCAGGGACACCAGCCCTCAGGATCAAGTTTGCCCATCCCTGGACTAAGCGAAAGGAAAATGGATGAATGAATATTGTAAATTTACTGTATAGTAAAAACTAGCTATACTACAGTATTAGTCTATCAGTTCACCATAATCATACTAGTAGCCTATGCTGTAGCAGTCGTTAGTTGAAAATAATATAATATACAGAATAAAATATAAATTACACTTAGTCTGGTCCAAAAATGTTAAAGTGATTTAAAAATGTGTCAATTACCCTACCTTATAATTTGTATTTAAGCTATCGTCCTCCCTTACCTTATAGCTATTTTTATTAAAAAGCTACACTGGAGAATTGGCTGTCAATCATCGAATATTTCTCTTGTGAAAAATGAAAACATATCAGTAACTGAAAAACCCAGCATATGTAGAGCTAGGATACCCGTGCAGATCTTGCCCATCCGGTAATTAACTCCCACTCCGTTAATGTGGACAATACTTTCTCCTGTCAGCCCAATTCATTTAATGTTGCTTGTTTTGAATTCATTACGCTGTAGTGTTTCCATTTGGCGCTACATCTGAATTTCAGTGCTCCGTCTGCGCCAACAATTTCTCTGGAGTATTTCGCCAATATCAGATGTACCGTGACCATCGTGGTAAACATGGTGGACAAAATAAGGTACAGTACCACATTTGAATTTTAAAATTATGGTTAATAATCAATGTATTTTCTCTCAATGCTTGTTTCGAGGTCAAGGAAAGTTAGCAAAATAAATTCGCGGGCAATCCCAGGATTTAAACAGCTAGGTCAACTGAACAAGTTCTCGGATTAATTACACACAATAAATTTATGAATTAAAACGTTTTAGTAGTTGACCTATAAAATGGGCAAGTGAGAATTACATAGTATTATTCGTTCAATGTATTGTGCTTCTGGTTCAGTTGAAGCCAGTCAGCCTTTGACGTCTCCTCTATTTTTAACCCAATTCAATATTTGCTATATATGTAAAGTGTTTACGTCATTCTACTGTATTTTTGATAACCATGACAGCATGTTAAAATAAATATCACATGAGATATTTCTTTAATACCAAAATCAAAGTCTACACTAGCAATATTGATGTTCTCTCTTTGTTTATAAGTCAGAGGCTTAAACGTTTGTAGACAGTACTTCATGAACAACACAAGTTTAGACTACTTTCTCTATGGCATTTAAACATATAGCAGTTTATTAACAGCCCAACTGCATTATATTTTGTAGTTGTACTACAACATGGTCTACTTTTAAAATGTATGCCTGCTCACAGACTTTCATGCAGTTTTTAAACAAACAACTGTACAAATTCTCTTCCAGAACTCATACTTTCAAAGCTTAGATTTCGCATTTTGTTCGTTTTTTTTTGTAGCGCAAATCTTGATAAATGCATACCTTAATAAAGTGATTTTTCTGTTTCCAGGCACTGATGCTCAACACCCTGCACCAGATAAGTTCATTTTAATATATTATTAAAACATTGAATCCAGGCTCAGAAAATCAAGTTTCCTGACATGTACAACATCTTGAATCACAAATGAAAAAACATAAAAAACATGAAAAAATCCATAAGAATTGTTATCAAAACATCAATTTATGACGAATCATTCAAATCATTCACATTTAGAAAGGAGTGAGTAGGCTCATCTGTTATGGTCTATACAATAGAAAGCTAACAATACACTAGAAAAAGAAAATGTGTACATTTACAGAAAGAAAGGTTACTGTATGAAAATGTTAAGAAAGGCAGAATATTTCCTCCTCGTGTTTCCTTCAGTCATGCAACTGCATCGTATGGTACAGAATCATAGATCCGAACATTTGGATTGTCTCTATATGATGGTTAGTGGTTGAATACATACCGTAAAAAGACTCACATATTTCAGAGCAGTTTTACATTGTGTCTATTGAGTGTTAAGGTGCATTTTAATCCACTTGCGTTGAGTGTAAAACGACTCCAGTAATATTCTGCTTATGTGAAACGTAGTGTTGCATTGTTGCTTTTTGTGCATGAGTGTTATTTTGTGTCGTAATTAAGTGGTCAAAGCATGTCTGTGCATGAGATTTGAGGGATACAAGCCCTTTCCTGTTGGCATCTGAACACAGCGTCCATTTTAGTTGCATGGAAAGAAACCTCATTCGACAGAAGGTGTCACATAGTCATAAAAGTTACAGCATTATAGCATTTTCCAGTTTAAAACGACATTTCTACCTGCTAATGTAATTTATGATATTTATTAAAATTAAAATGAATCCATAAACACCTACGTTTAAGAATCAAGTTGCGATGTCTCGAGATTGGCTTCAGATGCCACATGTTACGAATGATAACATTAGCTGTTGACTGGCATGTCATGACAAACGTTGAAACACTGTAATGTCAGCCTTATGAGACTGGATGCAAGTAAATGAAACCAACAATACTGCACTTGGTAAAGACAGCTAGGTTATCTTACACTACATCCACACAAGTCTTACTTAGTGACTGCATGACAAGGAGGAACTTTCCTCAGTTTCATTATCTCCATCAGAATTTGTTTTTTTTTTTTTCATCCTTCATCCTGCGGAAAGGAGGCGAAACCACAAAAAGTCCAGTAAGTGGCACACGTCCAGTGTCCATATTGCAGATCCATCAACACCACAGAGAAGTGTTTCCCCATAAATGCGAAACAAAAATAAGAACAAGGCTGACCATGGTGAAAATAAAATCCGATTCACTACAAAACTAAAAATCTCCTGATAAAAATAAAAAAGTGAAGTCTGGACGACATGCCTAAACCGAAGACAAAAATAACAATGTGGGGAGGCATTTCTCTTTAAGTCCAGGTATCCCTTCTTCGCCTTTTCCACTCCACGCAGATTTTCCTCCGTTAGAAATATTCACATTTAAAGTGTGCACATACACACACGAGCACCCACAAGTGTATTCACAAATTCAAGTGATATGTCTACAAAACATGTACTATTATTTCATCACAGAGTTCATTGACGATTATTTTTTCTTCATCACTGCAGCTCTAAGCCACGGCAAAAGTCGCACTGCACCGTTACAGAGAAGATTAGTGCATCGAGTTTGTAGTGTTGCTCATTTTTTTGAAAGTACAAAAACACTATTTACAAAGAGCAAAGCTCGTGAGTTGTGCGGTTTTAAAGCACACTCACTAATGCACAAGGCAAACACTCCACTCGCACAAACACACTGTTAATGTGCTGTGCAACTGTTTCCCTTCTACAATAAAATACTGGGTCACACTTTACAATAAAGATCCATTAGTTGATGTAAGTTAATGCATTTACTAGCATGAACTAAGAATGCATTTATTAAATATAGTTCAACATTTACAAATGTGTTATTAAAACATGTTAACATTAGCTAATGCACAGCTAACAATGAACACATATTGTCATTAACATCCCAGCAAGCATTTTTTGTTTCTAAAAGATGTCTAATAGATGTCTAATAGACGTCTAAACTAGGCATGGGACAATAACAGTTTTCAAGGTATACCGCGGTTTGAAAAAGTCAAGGTTTTAGAACCGCCAAAATTTTCTGCTATACCGTTCCTATGGTATATGTAAGTCTTTTTTTTTTACGTTTTGTTTTAAGTTTTTTAGGACAACAGCCTCATCAGCAGAAAAGATATCCAAGATGTCATTTTAAATAGTGAAGAAATCTGTGTTTTGGAACCTAATGAAGACAGCTGAAGTCAATGATTCATTTGAATTATTTAGCTTGACATGTTTACTGCTCAAAAATATTTTAAAAGTTTCTCAAAATAAAATATATTGTGTTTAAAGGGGAAAAAAGGTTTTGTTTTTTACCCAGAGATTTAAAAAGAGATTATTTTAAAGCAGTAATCACAATATCGTAAAACTGTGAAACAGTGATATTTTTATCCAAGGTTATCATACTGTCAGAATCATATACCGGCTCATGCCTTGTCTAAACATAGTCGTCTTGGCTATAACAATGCTAAATTTGGGCTGTCATTGAAAATCTAATAGACGTCTAAGAATAGGCCAAAACTAGACTAGTCATCAAATCAACAGAAATTAATAACTACACATAGAAAGTCTGTCTAATCTGTCTATTTCATGCCTAGTCTAGTTTTGGGCTATTCTTAGATGTCTGTTAGATTTTCACTGACAGCACAAGTTTAACCAAGCTGTCTATGTTTAGATGTCTATAAGACGTCTATTAAACACAAAATAATTTGCTGGGATACATGTAATACATGCATTCTTAATTTTTGATTCATGTAAACAAATACATTGGCTGACATTAACTTACGGAACCTTATTGTAAAGTGTTACCAAATACTGAATGTGCATAATGGCTCAAAGGCTTGATGGCTGTCAATTCACACTGGGTTACACCATAGATCACACTGTACTGTAAATACAAAGAGTAGCCTTGTAAATCCACAAGTATGGAATTCAGTGAACTCATGAACATTTGTAAACGAGTAAACGTCTCCTTCAACATCGAATAGCAATGATGGACACCTTGTATTGTGGCTGTAGTAGCAGAACGCTGCCATATTGTCAGGAACTGCAGAGAAAGCGCAAAGGCTGCATCATTAAAACCTAAAAACCGTGTAATTTTGCAAAATACTTAAAAATAGAACTCCATCATAAAATCAAATCATCTTAAAAATGACAGTGGTAAAAACCATTATCGTTGTCCTGCAGTCCTTGCCAATATGGCTGCCCTGAGAGACTCTCTTTTAGGGTAGTATGGGAGTTACTGTGCACACGACTGAGAGGAGTCCTCCAGAAGAGGGCAGTGTAGTTGCTGTGATGCATTGGGGAGTAAAAAATGGCAGTTGGAATTAAGGTTTGGCAAAAATGGAGTCTTTAAAAAGCCAAAGCACATGAGTACAGGCGACTGATTCCAATCGGATAGAAGGATGGTAGGGTGGATTTTGTTACTGGAGACAAACTTCATACTAGTGGACTTGACAGGTAGATGCCTATTGGTTACGCATTCGAGGGTGGTTAATGGATGGCGGAGTGGGGCCGGTGGATGGCTGAATTTGGTCGACTATTGGGAGCTGAGCGGCTGGTTAGGTCTGGTCGCATGTTGGGCTCCAGGCCGTTTTGGGATTCTGTTGGCCTGGGTTGGTCTGGGCGGCTGGTTGCCAGATATTTGGCCCTCATGCTTGAGGTGTACTGCAAGACAGGGTGAGAAAACAAGGGGAGGAAAGACACCATCAAATCATTCTGAAGAGTGTACTTTTTTTAGAGTACGATACAAAACGGCCAAAAATTCAAAGTGAGGAAAAGTTAGCATCTATTTGAGCATTAGGACAGAGTATAGCTGTAGCGTCTTACAAACATGAAGCACATATAAATATGAACCTCATTCTGTCGATCTCACTAAATCACTCGCATGCGTAAAACAGACAAATTGACAGTCATTTGGACAGCCTGATGGTATTTTTAAAGCCAAGAGCTACTGTGATGATGCATTATCATTATGTGCTAGGATACTTTTCTCTTCGAGACTGGCTTCTGTGTGCAATTTCCATTACAAGAGTGCAATTATTGTAAAAATGAAAACAAAATGGTATGACACCATGACAAACAGAAATAAAGACAGCAGTGGATAAATAAAACACATATAGATACAGAAAATGCAGCTATATGTGGGAGGATGTTAGGGGTGAGGTTATAATGTGAGACACTTTACAAACAGACATGCATGAGGGATGTTTCTCAGGTGGATTAGAAAGATACAAAATTCATGCATATTTTATATCATAAAATCCAGAGAAGGAGAGACTATTCCATCATATATCAGCGATTTCAATTCTAACAGAAACAGGGATCGATAAGCAGCATCCTGGACCATGACGTTATTGAGAAACAGGTTGTTGGGTGGTCTCTCCAGTCTGGAGTTTGAATGCACATGCGTCACGTCCAGGGCCCATAAACAAAAAAATAAATCAAAACAATCACCTAGAAAGTAAGACTGAGTGAGAGCGGCGTTTAGAAGAGATCAAAGTGTTCTCGTTTTCTGAACTCAAACTAATGGGAGGATGTAGGATGTCCTCACATGCCAAGTCTGATTAAAAGAGCATCCCTGCCACTTCAAAAAGAGTACCATGCTCCTTTATTCACCGCGCATGAAGCAGGAGAAGAATTGTCTGGTCTCATCTCGGACTATTCATGCAATCATGCAAACTCCAGGATTCTGTCAAACCCACTTCCACTCAGTGAAGGGGGCCTTGAATTAAAATAAGTAGAAACATGAATGCCATTTCTGAGGAATAGTCTACCCACAATCTAATGCCCTTAACCCTAAAACCATACAATGGTCTCCCATAGAACACAAAAGGAGAAATTTAGAAAAAAATATTCATGCAGTTTTTTCATACAATGCATGTGAATGGAAATGGACACTGTTAGGTATCAAAATGACAAAAAGCGCCTTTAAAATGCCCTAAAAGTAGTCTAAACAAACCTTGTAATATATTAAAGTCTTATAAATAGCTTTGTAAGAAGAATATACTCAATTACAGAAAACCTTCCCTCTTTTTACATCTAATAGTGTCGTTATCGGATTACAAATTAAAGTCATACATATTCTGAATATTTGAAAGCACTTCAGTACTCATTTTCCACTGTACCAATCCATCAGTACAATTCTACTTTCTCTCTTTGTTCTCTCAGATGTATGAGGAGGATTTTAATGCAGATTGGCTTTAAGGAGCATTTGTATGCAACTCTTTGCATTCATGAAATAAAATAGTTTACTTATTATCAATTCCCCCATGGTATTGAATATTGATTTTACAAGGTACACTATGGCTTCAAACTATTTTAATTCAGACTTGATTGACTGTTTAAACGTCTTTCACAGAGCTTTTTTTGTCATATTTGGACCACGCGTCCTTCCCATTGGCATTTACATTGATTGTATGGAAAAGAAAACCTTTCATTTCACATTCCAAGGAAGAAGAAAAGCAAATGATGACAGAAATTTGGCTGGTGCACCTTGTTTTTTTTGGCGGAAACGACTTGTGGTTAAGTATCGCATACAGGCTGCCAAAATGACCTTCGAGACTCTTTATATGTGTGTTTGAGTTTACAATAATCATCTATATGCTAAATCTATCCTAAAAGCTAAGTTTTACAGTTGTCAAAGCTTGCAAATACCATATATACTCATCAGTAAAGGCCTGTTTCACACCAAGAACGATAACAATATTTGAGTTTATTTGACAACTGAACCATAACTGTGTGTTTATTCTAAGCTCCCATGCTGAAGTTTCAAAGTAACAAAAGTGAATGAACAGTTGGTTTATATTTGTAAAAACACCAAAGAAAATACAGATGATTTTGGCAAAATGAGACCAAAGGATTTGGGACACAATTTGTTTGCAGTTTCAAATGGGAGTCATTTCAGTTCTAAAGAATTCTGTTTGGCTGTCAGTGTTGTATCTTTATTTATCTGGATTTTTTTTCTGAAATATTGTTATTTTTATATTTCTCTAAACTATATATAGTTATCTTAAATTATCTTAAAATAGAACAAGTCTTAGAAATGTAGACTTTTGTTCTTGGTGTGAATAGTCTTTTAAGATGCATGCATAAAAACTCTCACAGTAACATCCTGTAAACAATTTTGGGCCACTACAATCAAGTTTATGTCAAGAATGGGGCAGAGTTGCAGGAAGCCATCTAATTTCATGTATGTGTGAGTCAATGTGTGAGACTGCGCTTAACTGTGACTGTACATCTACAGACATGTAGTAGAGTGTTTGTGTAAATGTGCTTGTGCACTTACTGACGGTGGGGGGGATTCTCTGCCAATGAGTGGCGTGTTCTCGCACCGAGGGTTCTGAAAGTTAGCATTCTGGCTCCTGCGTCACAAACGAGACACCAGTTACTCTGACTCCCTCTTCATGGGAGGGATGTCCACACCGCGATGCTCTAAACTTTACAAATCTGACAGAAAGCTTTAAACTGCATGGTAGGAGTAATGCGCAAAGCCATTGAGTGATACTACTATGCACTATATTGAATCATATCCACTGGATGGATATCGTTTAGATTGAGTAAAACGCATCACATACAGTGCATCTGGAATATATTTATGGCGCTTCACTTTTTCCAAATTTTTTTGTTACAGCCTTATTCCAAAATGGATTAAATTTGTTTATTTCCTCAAACTTCTACAGACAATTCCCCATAATGACAATGTGGAAAAATATTTTTTGAAATTATTGCAAATTTATAAAAAAAAAAAAATACCTGAAAAATCACATGTACGCAAGTATTCACAGCCTTTGCTCAATAATTTGTTGATGCACCTTTGGCAGCAATTACAGCCTCAAGTCTTTTTGAATATGATGCCACAAGCTTGGTACACCTGTGTTTGGGAATTTTTGCCCATTCCTCTTTGCAGTACCTCTCAAGCTCTATCAGGCTGGATGGGAAGCGACGATGTACAGCCATTTTCAGTAGCAAATGCCACTCCATTGATATTTTGGCGGTGTGCTTTGCATCAATGTCCTGCTGGTAGATTAACTGTTGCCCCAGTCTGAGGTCAAGAGCACTCTGAAGCAGGTTTTCATTCAGGATGTCTCTGTACATTCCTTCATTCATCTTTCCCTCTATCCTGACTAGTCTTCTAGTTCCTGCTGCTGAAAAACATCCCCACAGCATGATGCTGACACCACCATGCTTCACTGTAGGGATGGTATTAGCCTGGTGATGAGCGGAGCCTGGTTTTCTCCAAATGTAACGCCTGGCATTCACTCCAAAGAGTTCAATTTTATTCTCATCAGACCAGAGAATTTTGTTTCTTATGGTCTGAGAGTCCTTCAGATGTCTTTTGGTAAAATCCAGGCGGGGAGTGGCTTCCGTTTGGCCACTCTACCATAAAGGCCTGATTTGTGGATTGCTGCACAGACGGTTGTCCTTCTGTAAGGTTCTCCTCTCTCCACAGAAGAACACTGGAGCTCAGACAGAATGACCATCGGGTTATTGATCACCTCCCTGACTAAGGCCCTTCTCCCCCGATCACTCAGCTTAGATGGTCGCCCAGCTCTAGGAAGAGTCCTGGTGGTTCCAAACATCTTCCACTTACGGATGAAGGAGGCCACTGTGCTCATTGGAACTTTCAGAGCAGCAGAAATTTTTTTGTAACCTTCCCCAGCCTTGTGCCTCGTGACAATCCTGTCTAGGAGGTCTACTGACAATTCCTTTGTCTTCATGCTTGGTTTGTGCTTTGACATACACTGTCAACCCTGGGCCCTTATATAGACAGGTGTATGCCTTTTCAAATCATGTCCAATCAATTGAATTTACCACAGGTGAACTACAATTAAGCTGCTGAAACATATAAGAAAGATCAGTGGAAATCTTTTTTCACATTGTCATTATGGGGTATTGTGTGTAGAATTTTGAGGAAATAAATGAATTTAATCCATTTTGGAATAAGGCTGTAACATAAAAAAAATGTGGAAAAAGTGAAGCGCTATGAATACTTTCTGGATGTACTGTAAGCTGAATTATCTACTAGTTTTTCATGACATAATATGTTTGCCGTTTAGGAACTTATAATATATATATACATACAGTTTTATTTCTTAAAACTAAGGATGCACCGAAATTTCAGCAATTTTTGGGACAAACGTTTTTGAAAAGCTAAAAACACTGACCAAAACAGTGAAGTGTAATGAACTTTTCTGAACATTTTTGTGCCACCACATGGATAAAAAGTTCACAGTGTCAAACGTGTTGGCTGATAATATTTGAATCGGCACTGATATAGACTCTTAAACCTAAGATTGAGCTTTTAGTTGGCGCAAGTCACAAATATTTAAAATATTGTCATTTTGAAATTCACCAATATTTAAAAGTCCTGCCATTCAATAACCACATGAAGTTTTGTTACTTTAATGAGTGTTTCAACCACAGAAAGATGTCAGTTAATCAGCTCATAAACAATAATATTACATTTTTACATGAGGAAAGCATTTCAGTGTCCTTGTTAGTTAGCTAGAATAAACTATAATTATAATTTAGGTGTTCAGGTAAAATTCTTTAAAGGTGGTGTAAGTGAATTTTGGCAAACCATATTGATTTTTGAAAGCACCAAAAGGCCTAACCCAATAAGGCCTCGTCCCTTTTTGAAATCTCAAGTGTCTTTTGTGTGTTTTGGGACACAGTGTTAAAAAGTGTTTTTCAAATATTGCTTAGTCGACATTTAATAGTAATCAAAAAGCCTGATAGTAATAATAAGGTTTCGTTTTTTTAAATACAGTATATATGTTTGTCAATTTTCGGTTTCAGTTCAGAACCATTTCGGTGCATCCCTTTGACTAACTTCTACTGTAGAAGTAAAACCCATGCAGTTTTAACAACTGATCTTAAATCTACTGTAAATACAGCAAAGCCCATGCAGTAATCTATGCTAGCGAGCCTATGCTACAGGAGCCGTAACAGCGGCACGGTCATTTAGATCCAGCCCATGCATTAGGATGAGGTTAGCGTGGCTACACTCACATGTACTCAGTGACTGGTGCGTTGCTGACAGTGTGTGCCGCAGCGGGGAGACTAGCCTCACTGCCGTAGGTGCTGCTGCCACAGCTGTACAGGCTAGGCATGTGCACGCGGTACAGGTTATCATGCGGCGCTCGCGAGCCGAGAGTGGCCGAAGTCTCATCACCATCCTCCTCCTCAGACCTTCAGACAAATGAGCACAGGTCAAACACGTGCCCCTGGGTCAGAGGGGAGCGCAGAAGGGCTTCTCCTTCACGCCATTCCTAATTAGACTCTAAAGCATATTGATGGGAACTGCCAGGATTACATGATTCATGCATTTGTTTTCTCTATTTTCTGTTTACATGGCAAAGGGGAAAGTTCATTTAAGAGTGAATTTTTCAGATCTGTGAGGTAAATATATATCCAATGTAGTAGTAAAACTACAACCCCAAATCAGAAAAAGTGGGGACAGTATGGAAAACACAAAGTAGTGATTTCTAAATTTACTTTGACTTGTATTTCATTACAGACAATACAACAAACATTATTTAATGTGTTTCTCATGATTATTATTGTTTTCTTTCCAACGTATACCAATTTTAGTTCTTGTAACAGATTTCAAAAAAGTTGGAACAGTAAAGCATTAACCACTTTGTAATATTGTCATTCCATTTCACAACACTTAAAAACCGTTTAGGGACTGAAAACACCAAGTTATGAAGTGTTTCTGGTGTAATTTTGTCTCATTCTTCCTGTAAATGTCTTAAGGTGGGCAACAGTATGCGGTCGCAGTTTGTGCTTCAAATTGTGCAACACATTCTCTATTGGAGACAGGTCGGGACTGCAGACAGGCCAGTCAAGTACCTGGTACCTGTGTCCTCTTCCTCTGCAGCCAGGACTTTGTAATGTGTGCAGAATGTGATTTTGCGTTGTCTTGTTTAAATATGCATGGGCATCCCTGGAAAAAAAGGCAGCATATTGTGCTCCAAAATCTCTATGTACTTTTCAGACCTAATGGTGCCATCACAGAAGTGCAATGTTACCTTTGCCAAGGGCACTGACACAACCCCATACCATTACAGACCCTGGCTTTTGGACTTGTTGCTGGCAACAGTCTGGATGATCCTGCTCTTTTTTGGTCTAGAGCGCACAGAGTCCCATTTCTCCCAAAAAAAAAAACCTGAAATACTGATTAATCTGACCACAGTACACGTTTCCACTGTGTGATGGTTCATCCCAGATGCCTCCGAGCCCAGAGAAGTCGATGGCGCTTCTGGACACTGTTAACATAGGGCTTCCTTTTTGCACAGTACAGTTTTAACTGGCATTTGTGGATGCAACTACTTATTGTGGTACTTGACAATGGTTTGCCAAAGTAGTCCTGAGCCCATGTGATGATATCGCTTATAGATGAATGAAGATTCTTGATGTAGTGCCGCCTGAGGGATCGGAGATCACGAATGCTCAGCTTAGGCTTGCGCCCTTGTACTTTATGCACTGAAATTCCTCCAGATTCCTTGAATCTTTTAATTATGTTATGCATGAAGGTGAAATATCCAAATGTCTTCCTATCTTTCTTTGAGGAACATCGTTTTTAAATATTTCAATAATTTCTTCTTGTATTTGTTGACAAACTGGCGATCATCTGCCCATCTTTGCTCCTAAAGGACCTTTCTTGTGTGCTGCTTTTGTACCAAATCATAATTACAATCACCTGTTGACATCACCTGTTTCAAATGACATCATTTATGCAATTTACCTGATTACGAGCCCTAAACTGCTCCTGTCCCGACTTTTTTTGGAATGTGTTGCAGGTCTGAATGACAGGAAAGGATATTTATTTACAAATGAATTAAAGTTGATCAGACAAAACATTTTGTGTTCATATCGTCAGCAATGAAATACAAGTCAAATTAAATTTAGAAATCACGATTTCTTTTTTATTTGCGTTTTCCATACTGACCCAACTTTTCTGATTTGGGGTTGTATATCTTACTCAATCCTGAGCAGGGGTTTTCAAACTGGGGTATGGGCATACAAGAGAGTGCTGTGGGGGTCAATGGAAATATTTAGGGTGAAAAATAAAAATAAAAAAATTAATAAAATAATAAAACAAAAATACTAATGATGAATGATTTATTAATATAAAAATATTTTATATAAAATATTTTATTTATATAATTTTTTAAAAGAAATAATATTTTATGTAAACAATCTAATAGCTATTGATGCAAGAATATAATTAATGTAAATGCAATAATGTAAATGTAAAATATTTGATTAATAATTGCAAATTAGAATAAAATAAATAAGTAAATAAATATGATACTATAATGAGTAGAAAATAACTGAACTAAATATTTTCGAAATAATGTTAATCATACAAGAAACTACATATTCTAGAATGGGGTCCCATATATGATGATAATATTTAGGGGAATAATTATGCGGAATCTAAAAGAATGAAAACCCCTGACCTAGAATCACTGCATGCATTCAGATCAAATCATATCCAACCCCACGCTTACACCGAGTAGAACAAATCAAATTCTTTTAGCCAACCAAGTGTGTTTTTGAAGACATACTGCATGATAATTGTCAATGATGGTGATTAATAAATACATATTTTTTTTAAACTATTTCACAATTTCAAAATATTCATCTGAGAAACATCTTTTAAATAGTGTTATTTCAGAGTATTACTGTTTTCTATTCAAAAAAAGAAGAAAAATAAAATGGAGCCTTGATAAGCAATAGGGATTTAAATACAAATATATATATATATATTTAAAAAAATAATTATTGCCCCCACAACTTTAAAAAGTAGTGTGCATATTATTCATATTAAAACTCTTGACTTTAAAGCCACTTTCAATATAAATTAATTTAAATGCTTATTCAATATATTGAATCAGCAAATAGTAAAATGGTTGACAATTATTTCTTTCTTCTTTATTTAAGATGTGTATATTACATAAAACACTAAAAATACATCAATGCATGTTACCCAGGACCACAAAACCCCAGTCATAAAGGTTAATCTTTTTGAAATTGAGATTAATACATTATCTAAAAGCTGAATATATAAGCTTTCCAATGATGTGTGCTTTGTTAGGATAGGGCCATATGATTGAATTGATGAATTGCCTGAGACACAACTATAAAAATATCTAAATATTGAGAAAATTTCATTTAAATAACCTTCGAATTTCTTAGCAATGCATATATTGATATATATTGCATATATATGTCAGTTCTGATATATTTATGGTAGGACATTTACAAAATATCTTCATGAAGCATGATATTTACCTAATATTCTAATGAATTTTAGCATATAAAACATTTTATAATTTTAGATATTCCTGCAAAAATATCTGTGCAACTTAACACTGGTTTTGTGGTCCAGGGCCACAAATATATAAATAGATAACTCTAAAGAATATTATAGCCATAAAGGAATATAGCCAAAATAATGCAATTCAACAGAACTTAAATAAATCTAAATAAAACTACTATTCATGTCCAATTGCATGTCCAATGGATTATCCTCAGTAACCATTGAACGTCTGAAGTCATGCATTAAATCAAGAAACAACCACCATGAATCAGATTTGAGACATAAAGGGGTATAAATAAAAAAAGTAAAAATAAAAAAGTGGATCTGTGAAGGTGTAGATTTGGATGCCACTTATGCTCACAAATACCCTTTTTATAAACGTGTAACTCTTTTCCAAACCACTCATCAACCACATCACCAGCATGTTTCAATGATGATGATACTATTCAACAAAAAGAAGCACGTCAGCCCTGCTTGCAGTTTCAAAAGAGTCCAAAGGGAGGCAGCGTCTTCCAGCAAAATACAGTACAGCAGTCTGCCTTTGCACCGAATTTAGAAACGGGACTCTTTGTTCTTTCCTTTTGCTTAGAAACACATGCACTAGTGCTATACCACAAGCCATATAACAAACCTCCATCATACTCCTTTTTCCAAATGTACTACAGTTTTTCTCCCATAAGCAGGCAATATTTAGGTTACCCATTAAGCGCTACACAGCGAGTGTGTCTCTCACACTTACAGTGCTACAGGGCAGTGGGTTTCCAAATCTATGACACGAAGAGGGATGGATGACAAGACAACAGAAGCTACACGCAGTCATGAGAAAGATGATTAATATGTGAAAACAGAAGGAGCAGATGTGAAAATAAAAGCATTAAACACACACATGACTGGTGGACAATTCTCTGTCCATTAAGTTGACCTGTGTTTTAAGCAGTTTTTCCCTTTTCCGGCCACCCCTAATGTCATTTTTGGCACATCTTCCCTCTCACCTCTTGCTCTGCCAGGTGTGTGGCACACTGCAAACGATGGAGCTAAACATTAGAGCGGTGACGAATGAGAACAGGACCAGATAAATGAGACCCTCGACTCCATCGTAACACAGTCCGGTCAGAGCCTGCACGTAGTCCTGTGAGACAGACACAGAGATACAGCTTTAGAGGTCTGGACACACTTATTTGCACAGGAAGGACTAACACAATCATGGGAAGTAATACATAGGATTTCCTTGAACTTTAGTCATGTTTATGTCCCAGGGGTTTGTTTTTTATTATAAAAAAAATGTATGGTTGGTTGGGTTGGCTTGAGTTGGGTTATGGTCCAGTTAGATTTTGTTAACGTATATTATGACCCCTAGGCATGCATTTATGTCATAATACATACTAGGGATGTCCAGATCCGTTCACATGATCGGAAATCGGGCCAGATCACATGGTTTCAGACTTGATCGGAATCGGACATTACCCCCTGATATATATATATATATATATATATATATATATATATATATATATATATATATATATATATATATATATATATATATATATATATATATATATATATATATATATACACATACAGCAACGTGTGCGGCATTACATTACTTTGTTGCAGAGATCCTATTGGTTAAATAGTTAAAATTGGTTGGGTACAGTATGTCTGCGGTCTGGAGGTATTATAAAGTTGATGATGACAACATTGCCATAGCAAACTGTGAGATATGTAAACTTGGTATTGCCTGCCGGGTGTTTTAAGTTAAGGTGCTATTTGTTTTTATATTAGATTTTTTTATATATTTACTGCGTGAATAATTGATGTTATTTATTACTTAATTGTTCAAGCTACCTCACAGAAGTGCTCTGTTTGTTTACAGAGTTGTTGAATGTTAAAATAAAGTGAAATAAATAAAAAATAAGGATCATCCTGGATCTGTTTCTTCGCTTTTCTTTATTCTTTTTTTTTATGTATTATAGAAGTATTGGATCGGGTTTCAGTATCGGCAGATACTCAAAATCAAATGACTCGGACTTGAGGGCAAAAAAAAATCTGAACCTGATCAGGACATCCCGAATACATACATTTTTAGTGTACTGCTTTTGACTAAATGGGAATGGGAGTGCTAACATGTTCTTTTGTTGCCTTGATTACTTCTATTGGCCTCATTTGTAAGTGATTTTGGAAAAAAGCATCTGGCAAATGATTAAAAGTTAATGAAATCATGCTGATTTGCTGCTAATTAAATATTTCGTATTATTATTAATGTCAGGGTTCCTACACAATTTTCATTTGAAAGTTTCATACTTTTCCAAACTCAAATTTATTTACAAACTTCTCTACAGATTTTGCTGAACATAATTAACTTCTGATAAGTTTCTGATTTAAAATTCATCTGCCAATAAGTATGTAGCACTCTGAGTCAGAATCTCTATGTATGCTATTATGTTGCCAAACTATTTTATCTTTAACTCATATAAGTCAGTTAACCAAACCCAGTCAAGTTCAAAGAACAGCATTTGATTAAAAATGTAATACTAAAACAATGCAATGTCATTCATTCTTGTTGTCATGTAAATTTAAACACTGTGTTTCCCCTAGGTTTACAGTTTTTTTTTTTTTTTCGTGGGGGGGGGGGGGGGGGGGGGTGGGGGGTGTTGGGGCTGCGGCACGACGCGACGCTGCCCAACGTAGCGTGGCTGTTCAGACTTACACTGACACAAGGAGTCATGGTCTTTTAATGACAGCAGTAAATAACTGAACAACTATTTGACCTGTACAACTATTTGTAAATTATAAATTAACATTTAATTTACATCTTTTTTATTTACAAACTGTGCAGCTTTTGTCACTGCAATGTATCTTTATGGGCTTCTGGAAGAACATTTCCTGAGCCTCTTGGTATGAAATGTCAGAAATGTCTGGCCCATTTATTGAGACATTTATTAAACATGTCTCTTATAAAAATTTAGATGTGAACATGTCATGGCCAGAAAATAATTCATCCATTCATTTTACTTCAGCTTAGTGCCTTATTTATCAGGGGTCACCCCAGCGTAATGAACCGCCACAGAAAAATGACAAACAATGCAATTTGGAAACATTGCAAATGATGAAAGATGAAAATGAGTTAAAATGCACATCTATAAATCTAATACTTCTGTACTAAAAGGAAATAGGCCCATAAACTACTTCTTATAGCAATGAGTGTATTACAAGAAGTTATATTATTAAATATTTATGTAAAAAAAGTTTTATCTAATAAATCCAGCCAGCTTTTGTAATATTTTGTAATATAAGATTTGGAATATTGTCAAAAACACAGAAGACTGAGGCCGTACTCACACTATGTACAGTTTTGCACTCACACACAAGTGTACCGTGCCTGAGCCTGATTCAGAGCACTCACACTTCTCAAACGATCTGGAAAACGGGCCTGGGCACGGTTCGGATAGCATAGTGTGAGTACGCCCTTAAATACATGCAGGACAATTCCAATATCAACCTATCAAATGTAATGCTTAGACCATCACTGTGCCTCTCGCGATCTGTTCACTTGCTCATTCACTCTCGTCGCCATGATTTCCGGGTATTTTAATTCATTTTGGGGGATCACGGAGCCGGTATGAATTTGCAGAAGACACGCAGAGCCTCCGGGAGAGGTCATAACTAGACACTAGATAGAGGAGTGAGCTCCGCTGGCATCACAGATCACAGCATGGCATGTGCGCGACGTATCTGAAGAGCGGGGAGGGATACGGGACGTATTTGAGGACCGGGCGGGAGATGCGCGATTTCCGGGAGATTATCATTCGTTTGCGGGCATCCAGGAGTCTCTATGCATTTATGGGAGACTCCCGGAACTTTCGAGAGACTTGGGATGTCTGCATCTGTATATATTTTAGCTGCAGTGACGCGAACGCAGAACAGAAATGACATGCTGTTGTGTAAATAAGATATTATATACGGCGATTTAGCTTGTGTATTAAAAGAAGTTGTGATCTGGCGCTTTATATATAATACATATAAAGTGACTTCAAGGGGGGTGGGTACAGCCGATGGGAGGGCGGGGCGCCCCCCTTATATAATGGTAGGGGAAACACTGAAATAAGTATAAACTTAAACCTTCATCAACTACAAAAACTGAAGAGATGTTCATGTACAAATTACCAGGCAACAAGAAAGCAGAGCTTTTTTTTAAGTGGCTGTTAGCTTAAGGTTGCTTGTAAAGACTTTAAATAATGCCTTTTGTGAACGTGTAAAAAAAACTAACAAAAAAAATAAAAAATTCAGTCAGTGAGCAATAATAGTATTCATAAGATGAATGAAATTCTTATTCTGGATTTATACATTCATATGTATACATGTATACATATCAAACTTATACATGTATACATACTGTACAGATGAAGTCAGAATTATTAGCCCTCCTGAATTATCAGCCCCCCTGTATATTTTTCCCCAAATTTCTGTTTTTTTCTCAACACATTTCTAAACATAATAGTTTTAATAACTCATTTATAATGACTGATTTCTTTTGTCTTTGCCATGATGACAGTACACAATATTTTACTAGATATTTTCAAGCCACTATTATTCAACTTAAAGTGACATTTAAAGGCTTAACTAGGTTAATTAGGCAAGTTAGGGTAATCAGGCAAATCATTGTATAACTGTGGTTTGTTCTGTAGACAATTGGAATAAAATATTGCTTAAGGGGGCTTATAATCTTGATTTTATAATTAAAACTGATTTTATCCTAGCCAAAATAAAACAAATAAGACTTTCTCCAGAAGAAAAAACATTATAGGAAGTACTGTGAAAAATCCCTTACTCCATTAAACATCATTTGGGAAATATATGAATAAGAAAAAAAAAAGAAGAAGAAAAAATAACAGGAGGGCTAATAGTTTTGACTTAAACTCTGTGTATACTCAAATATTTATATACTCTAATTTATTTTTTCCATTCTTTTCCAGACCTAGAATATCCTAAAATCAAATTCCATACTTCTCCAAACTGAATGGCAGCAAACAGTTGCGCACTAAGAAAAGTTATTGTATATATTGTGCATATATAGCAGAACATTTTAAATAAATGTTAACAGAGACTTGTTGTAAAAGTGGTCAAATGCTGGGGGTGTAACGGATCACAGTTGATCCGTGATCTGTACGGATCACAACCCACAGTTCGTAACACACGTGACCCGCGGATCAAAAAATTTTTTTAACTTGTAGGTTAATCCAACATTTATAATAACTGCAGAGAGATCGCCTCCCGCGTCATTCAAATCATTCAAAGCATTTTAGCTTCGTTTTAAAATTTAATGATGACGGAAAAAGTTGTGGTGGGACCTAAATGTTTTCTTAGGTTATTAATTAAAGGTGTTTTCTGTCACTGCTTGTTTAGCCTGCATTAATGCATTCAGTGTAAAGCTGCACAATTACACATTAAAAGATCCTGATCTCAATTCATACCAGCGCAACATGAATGATAAATGATAATGATTTGCATATGTTTATTAATCCTTCGAATCGCTACATTCAAATCACCGCTTGATCGAGAGAGATTCAGATCTTACAATTTTTCAGTTAGTTACAAACAATTAAATAACACAGAAGTACTAGGATAAAAGTTTATAGTTCGAATATAAACGCTGATGTTTATGGTAAAGATTAAAATCACTGTTTAATGTCAGAGTACTGTATATACAGGAATCAAAGAGTGAAATAAGCCCTTTTTTAAAACTCTTTCCATACATTTTAAGACCTTATAACCACTTTTCAGCCGGAAACACTGGCACAATTTTAACTTACAGTATATTTACTAAATATTAATGTAAGAAATTTATCCAAAACTAAAAGATTATTCATATACTGAATAAAAATCTATTAAATCTAGCTAATTCAGCAGGTTGGCGCCTACTGCAGAAATAACGTTGTTGCCTTGGTAACTGCAGTAAACAAAGCAGCATGATGTCAAGTCTAGTAAGATTTCATTGATTTCATAAACTGCACAGCATCCTGATATTCACATATTTAATTCAGGCAAACTTTAGCATACAACCATACATTGCATAATCAAAAATTATATCATTTAATACCTTGCAAAAAAGCATTAAGTCTTTTTTAATTTAAGGGCCTTAAATTGCTCTACATTGATTTATCAACTTTTAATACTTTTAAGGACACCGCGGACACTGTGTAAGCAATGGGTGGCGACAAACAACCATCAAAATGAGGTCACTGAATAGGTTTTCAGAAATGATACACCTATAATGAATCATGAAGTTTTATGTGTGAATTGTTGAATCAATAATTGAAAATAAATAAATGTTGTACAACATGTTATATTTCTATATTTAGCATTAACAGCAACAGTAGAAAAGATCATTTTTCGTATTGAATATTTTCCTTTTTTTCAGCTGATTCTTTCTTGACTTTTATTTTCATTAAAATTACAAGTTAAAATTACATGTTTATTAAAACTAATGGTTTTTGCAGTAGTATTTTTGTATAAATGAAAAGCAAATGACATTGTCTCCTCCCTTATTTGCTGATCCGAAAAATGGCCCGATCCATGGCTCAAAAACCGTAGTGTGATCAGAACCGAGATTTGTGATCCGTTACACCACTATCAAATGCATTCAGACATTAACAAAAAATGACCTCGTCTACTTATGATCCAAAAGACCAAAACAAATCTTAATACCAAGTTTAAACAAGGAGTACATTTTTTTCTATTTTCATTTTGTCACTACACAGAATTAATAAAATGTAAAAACTTTTTTTCTTTTACTTTACACAAAAGGCATGTACCATGTGCAGGCTCCGACAGTCGACCAGGGCAGTGAGATGGTGGAGGGAGACTTCAGTGGAGTTTAACACCCCCTGCATCTCCTCAAGATTACTCTAGAGAAACAAAAAAGCATGAACAGATAAACATCCACATATCAAGATGCTCAATCTCACACTCGAAAACATCTGCAATCTCATACCTTTGTCTTGGGGAAATCTCTGATAGCTGAACGCAAGAGCTCAGAAACATCATCCTGCATCTCCACGAGGGCTTTGTGGCTCCCAGAGAGTTTCTGCAAATCAGGCGAATAATGTATAATTCATGAAAGAAAACTGGAGGGGGATGATGAGACAGAGAACAGAGAGTAATTAAGTACCTGCTGAAATGGGTTGGTCTGTCCCATGCTGCACTTCAAATAATACTGCAGGATATCTATCATTAAAGATAAGCACATATTTAACAATGTTTTACTTATAATCACGTAATGATATTTCTGAACACCCCCACGTCTTCTATACTTCAACACACCAATTAACAATTAACCAATTAACAAACTCTTAATCATATATATAGATTTATTGTTAAAATAATACATCAAAAACAAAACAGCTGATGCAAACAAACAAAACTCAGCAGTAAATCAGTTGGCAGTATCACATGCATCTGCCTCCCTTGAGTCACTGTGACCTGCTAGTTCATTATTTACCAAGCCATCTGGCTGAGATTACTGACAATGCCAACTAGCATAATTTGTTAAGATATCAAGTTTCTATTTTGTGTTTATGTGCGAGTGTATGAGTGTAAGTGAGAGAGAAGACTGCGAAAGCTCTAGATCAATCTGAACTCTGTTACTGTGCGTTCACGTGCTAGAAAGAGAGAGGGAAGAGGGAATGAGATTAGCATTAGTGAAATGACCTCAGGCAGAGGTTTAATGATTAATTAACCTCAATCATAGTAGGAGCAGATGGATAAAACAAACCCAAAAAAACACATACTGGCCATAATAATAGCAATTTTTTAATTGTGATTTTTATTATATACAGTGAAGCCCGAAAACGTTCATGCCCCTGGCAAATTCTGACTTAAAGTTACTTTTATTCAAACAGCAAGTTTTATTTTTGACTGGAAATGACAGGCTTCTCCCAAAAGAAAATAAGACATTTGTACAAGAGGCATCATTGTTGAAAAAAAAAAATATTTCACAACTTTAAAAAGTGTCAGTCAAAAGTTAAAAGTTGCCAAGTGTATGAATAATTTCAGGCTTGACTGTATATATTTTGTATCTTTGGTTATAAATACAGTGGGAGGCACTATTATTTTTGTTCTCCTGTGAAATAACAGCAGATTTACATATTTTTATACATTTTTAAGGTCAATATTATTATCCCCCTTAAGAAATTCAATATTGATTTGGCTATAGAACAAACACTGTTGTCTAAACTAAACTAAACTAAACTTGCCTAGTTGTAATGTAATGTGTATTTATATAGCACATTTACCGTGTATGACCATAGAGCCAATTTGGTGAATGGGAGGCCATGATCAGTAAAGGCCGATGGAAGGTATTTGACCAGAGGTTGAAGTGCCATGGTCTCACTAACACCACTTCCAACAGCAACCTAGTTTTCCCATGTGGTCTCCCACCCAGGTACTGACCAGGCTCAGCCCTGCTTAGCTTCAGTGAGTATCCGGTCTTGGGCTCCAGGGTGACATGGCTGTGGCTAAACTTGTTAACCTAGTTAAGCCTTTACATTGCATTTTAAACTGAATACTAGTTTCTTGCAAAATAACTAGTAAAATATTATGTACGGTCATCATGACAAAAGTAATTAGTTATAAGAAAAGAGTTGTTAAAACTATTTATTACGTTCAAAAATGTTTACATTTCACATAAGGGCTGATAAACTTGCCTTCAGTTATAAATTGTCATGCCTGCTGTAGTTCCATCTTGTGGTCTTTTGGGCACTAGTTATGTTTTGGTTTTTGTTCCTGTTTTGTAGTTGTTCACGTGATCACTACTTGTTTCCAACTGTCCGTCATTGTCTAATTAGTGTTGTCTTTATAAGCTCTGTTATGTTGTGTTTAGTTTGCCTTTAGATTTTTGCTGTTTGCTGGTGTACTCTGTTTGCACGATTCTGTTTAGTTCTGTCTGGCTCTCATGTGGTCCTAGTCTATTCACAGACTCATAATTTTGGTTTAATTGCTTGTTCACTTTGTTTCACGGTTTGATTATGTTTTTGAATTCCTGTTTAAACGTTGTTTGATTCACCTTGTGTTTATTGTTTGGTACTTTTTGTCTCTGTTTGATTTTTGTACCTGGCCTGTCCCCTTGATATTTGTTTTTATCAACACTTAATTGCTGCACTTGGATATATCTTGTATTTTTGTAAGCCCAATTTGACATATTAATATGCTGATTTGGTGGAGCTCTTGAATTAGGGATGTAAATTAATCCATTTACGTGGATTAATATTATTTTGAAAACTGTGATGCTTTTCTAGATAAATAAAATCAATTTAAAGATTCCTTAATAAATAAAATTATTCATTTCTTTAAAAAAAAAAAACTAATCTATTGGAGTGGTAGTGTATTATTTAGCCACACAAAAAAGAATATGCAAAGGGAAGTGATTACACAGAGGGGACATTATTTACAGACACACCTGTAATTCTCTTACCTTCAAAAGAGAAACCGAATGCATTCAGTTGCAAGTGTCTATGCAAATGTGAATAAGTGCTGATTGTGAATGTGTTAAGTAGAGGCTGAGAGGGTCATGAATCGCATCCCCTGTGGGAACTAATTAGCAATGACATTCATGTCTGTCCAGGAAAGCCAAGGTCTGAGAGCAGGATACAAAACCTGCTTTGTGCAGAAACACCATTTAAGAAAGCCTGCTCTGCATAGCAATGCTGCAGGACGTTTCAATAAATGAATGAAAGCGTCTGTGAACGTACACCGTTTCTGAGGGGAGTATTGAGTTCAAAACTTGATATGCAACGATATGTGCTGCTAATTCAATGCATACGATTTAGTACTTTCTTCAGTCTGATCTCTCATATCACATACAGTATATATTGGCGGTTGGCACACAAAGAGTATCTGTTATAGTTATTTATCTTCATTTTAATGAATCAAAATCCACTTTTAAAGCCCAAGATCAATTATTAAGATTCATTTAATTTCTGTACCTGAATACTGTTTGCCAGAAAACCATAAAGCACTGTTTATTTCACTTTTATCTTTGCTCTTTTGTATTTAATAATGCTTGCTATTGGTTATTTAATGTTATGCATGATTCACTCCTTTTCAAAACCATCTCTATCCATATAAATGAATGAATTCTTTCCAAATTGAGCCATTCAATCGTCTTGTATTCATATATCATAGAAAAACAAAATATGGCAATGTCAGATTTATAGCTCTACTAGAAATGTAACCAGTAACTGCTGCTGTCTATATATAGCATAAAACACATGAATGAATGAATGAATCAATGTTTCAGTCATAAAGAAAATGTCAATAAAAAGGAACTGATTGTAAACAATGTATCATGGAGCATTACATTTACCTCAGAGAAGTCATTCAGTGTCTACAGCTTATTAGTTCACTAAAGAAATGAACTCTGAATATATATTATAGTTTACTTAACTGGTTAATGACTTAATTATCCAATGTACATGTTTGACTAAATGATAATATAATTATAATTTGTTTCAAAATGATGAAAGCGTAATATGTAAATTATTATACTTAAGTAGAAACTTACTTTATAATTTTCTACTTAGATATAAATGTTAATGTAAAAATGTTAATCTAAATTTCATTATAACTGCCCCATGTTTTGTGGCAATTATAATATCTACAAATACACAGCAATTAAATAGTATAAGGCTAATTGTTTTTGTGTACTATTATACCCCATCACAACTATTTATAATTTTCTATATTGTTTTCGAGTTTTTCATGTGATCAGAGCCTTGTCACAAGCATTTCAATGTCCAGTGAACCTTGTTTAAACTGGGCAAAAGACAAATAGCATGGACCTGACTTGGTGGAGCACATACCTTGGTTGATAACGGCGTTCTCACGTGTCACTTTGGTGATGTAAGAGTCAGGAGAAACACAAAAATCACTGGCACCCTGAGGAACAGAACAACACATGAAACACCCAAATACATAAAGCAAAAACTCAAATACTTTGCAGGCAAAAAAACAGAAACACATTTAAATATTCAGAGTTGCAAGATAATGGATGAACTGAGAAATTTGTGGATTTAAAATAAAAATCATGATTCTAACGGCAACAAAATAATTTGGCGTAACGTTGCAAACATCCAATTATTCTAAAATAGTCCAAATATCTAAAACTCCTAAACCAATAAGCATTTTTAGACAGATTTTTAGTCAAAATTATGTGGGTTTTTCCTTAAGAAAAGTAAGTAAAATAATATTGTTTTTGGTTTGAAAAAATATTATTTTACTTAACTCACTGGCAGATTAATTTGCTTGTTTTACAGAAGAAGAAAAATCCCTTCATTTTGAATTATTATTTCTAAAAACAAAACAATATTTTTGTCTAGAAAATGCTTTTTCTTTTAGATATTAGACTTTTTTTTAGATATTTGGACTAGAAACAATACAAAAACTATAAGTAAGAAAATCATTTTTACAGTGTAACATTGATATGCATTTTAAATGTTCATCTTTATTGCTGCAGTATTTGGTTTCTGCAGTATAAAATGTAGAATTGTCTTAAACAAAAATATTTTATGATGTAAGCAATACAGCTACAACAAATAAAAGGGTTAATGCTTGTTTTAGATTAAAAGTGTATGAATAATTAAAGAATTACGATAATTTGTCATATTGGTTGCACCAAGGGGCCACCAAATAAAATCCTGCTTTTGATGCTTAGCCCCCTGAAGTCTTGGGTCTGAGAATAAGATTCAGCACTGATAACAAGAAATGATAATAAAAAAATTGCACTGTATTTTCATAAAAATATGCTCAGCCTTGATGAGTAGAAGATACTTCTTTCTAGAACTAATGCAAATTTTGCTGACCCCAAATTGATGCACGTACTTATTTCATTACATATAATTTCAGCACTAATAATATAATAATATAATCTGGCTCTAGTGACTCACTTTAGATTTCCACAGAGACAAACAGAAATGACCATGAAGGTCAATAGAATTAAAGATGCTAAATTTACTCACCACAGCAAAAGAAAACTCAAGCCCAAGCGAAGCCCAGCTGATAACCAGCGTCAGCACACCTAGAAAACAAACACTGAACAACAGAAACAAAGCAATGAATTTATCTTTTGAAATCAGTATGAAAAAGTGTTTAATGATTTGCATGTATAACAGTGGACATAATACAACCCCAAATTAGAAAAAGTTGGGACAGTATGGAAAACAAAAATAAAAAAAAGTAGTTATTTCTTGAGTGGCCTGTCTGCAGTCCCAACCTGTCTCCAATAGAGAATGTGTGGCGCATTTTGAAGCGCCAAATGTGAAAATGAAGACTCCATACTGTTTGCAGACTTGTTTGCAGGAAGAATGGGACAAAATTACACCAGAAACACTTCATCAACTGGTGTCTTCAGTCCCTAAACATCTTGTAAGTGTTGTGAATAAGAATAGCAACATTTTTTAGAAATGTGTTGCAAGAACCAAAATGGGAATACGTACTTATTTTAAAAAAAGAAATGTAGAAAAATTGATGAGGAACACATTAAATAATGTTTGTTGTATTGTCTGCAATGAAATACGAGTCAAAGTAAATTTACAAATCCCTACTTCCTTTTTTATTTGCGTTTTCCATACTGTCCCAACTTTTTATGATTTGGGGTTGTAGATTTTAATCTTATTTTAATGTTTTTGGGGTCATCTTTTAGTAGTTGGACTAGTCGGATGTACACCTAGCTATTATTCCTGTCACCAAAGCCTAAACATTACTGCACTGCTGATGGTTTTTTTTGTGGTCGGTTTCTTTTAAAACTTGTTTAGGCTCCCGGTGAGTAACCCATTTAGTAAACATCTCTGGGGAATCAGACATCCTCCCACTGACCAAATGTGCTTCAAGATACACATGCGTCTCCAACAAACACAAACAAACACGCAGGAGGAGGTGTCTAATTGCAGCAGGAGTGAGAAAGTGAGTCAGAGGGAATCAAGGGAAGATCTTCACCCTCCCTCGTACACTAAATAGATTGTGTTTTGCCTGAATCCATCTCTCCTCTCTCTCTGATTTGTGCTGCTTCTCTCTCCCTCTCCATTTCTAAAAGCTTTCAGAAAATGGATCTCAATTTTGCATAGTTACAGGCTAAAAATAGGCTTTTTCACACAACGATTGCCAAGCCTGAAATTTATAAAGTAAAAAAACAAAAAACTGTACAGTAAGATGGAGGACTTGAAATAGACACACCTCCTGCAACGCACCAGGAAAACACGAAGCCCCCTTTTTGATTTACCTTGAAATCATGTGATCCTGTATATCAGGACATTCAGTCTGTTTAGGAATGGACCGATATGAATTTTTGGGCCAATATCGATAACCGATAACTCTTCAGATTTGGAGGCCGATAACTGATACATATAATTGGTTAAATAACAAAATGGGATTTAATTAACAAAGTTAAATAAATATATTTTAAATCAAATTAAAATGAAAGAACTAAGTGTGTTTTGATAGTTTAGAGCCACTGTACAACCAAAAAGCTAGATACAGATAGTATTACTTTAGAAAATGCGGCATAAATTCACCCTATTTAGCGTTTTAGATCCTCTTGAACACATGTAGGTGCTGTTTGTCAATCAGACAACGCTTCTACTGTATGTCCGTTCTGGTTGTCAATTGCAAGAAAAATGATCGCTGAAAAGTTTATGATAAACTGCTGTGAGTTTCAAGCTTTAACTGTAGGCGCTGTGTGACATGTCATGTGAAGCAGTCAGATTTGTCCTTGGAGTCAGATTTTGATACAACACCTGAGCATTGAGCACAGATGACTTTATGACACAAACAGTTGCATAATATAAAGACAGAATGTGGCAGAGGTTTGAGAACCCTCAGTGACTGGCACACCTCTCTCCCTGCTGCTGAAAAGACTGTCAGATCAGATGTGTGTGTGTGTGTGTGTGTGTGTGTGTGTGTGTGTGCGCGCACGATGATAGCCCTCATGTGCGCTTGTTATAATCATTATAAAAATGCTTATCAAACTGAATACAAGCATATATCAACAACACATGGCAAGCAATGCGTTGATAATGACAAATAATCATATTACAAACAACCCAACGAGTTGTTTAGCACGTGTGCATCGCTGCTCTTATGTTTACACATGTAATATTTTTCCTAAGGCGATTTAAACCAAAATACACAATGATGCTCTATCAAACATATCTACAATGATAAGGAACATGGTTACTTACTGAGTTATTAATGCACAGCAATACCACATAAATTCCATGAATACCATGGAAAGCTCCATTACAGTGCACTGGACAAGTCTGAACAAGTTCAACCCACGCATGAGCGAGGCAGGCAGTTCTGTACAATTACGTAATTTATCAGCTGAAGATATCTGCCTAATTATGACATCGGATCGATAACGATAACATTAGAAATAGCATTTATCGGCCGATAACGATATGGCCACCGATATATCGTGCATCCCTAGACCTTTTCCATGCAATTCAATCTCTCAGTTGTGAGTCAAAGTTAGTTACATTTACTCGTATCATATTGACATGTGTTTAGAGTTTCATTCCAGATCATTTCTCAGCTCATTTCGCTCTTCTCTGCTAATTATTCTGCTAAATTCAACAAAAAAATTAATTGATAAATAAAATGTTATTTATTTTCCAATTTGTGTAATTTTATTATTATTGATACTACAATTTTAAATTGGCATTAGTTTTTAGATATATTTTTTAATTTTAAGGATTACATTTTTTATTGAAATATTTGGATTATTGAGTTTTTTTATTAAATATTTCAATTTAATTAATTTTCATTTAAGTGTTTTGTAATTCTAGGTAATTTTTATTTAATGCCTCAATTTTAATTTACATTTTAAATCAAGAGTTTTTTATTGCAGCTTTTTTAATTAATACATTAAGACAAACTATTTGTAATAATTTTCAGAATCAGTAAGAAGTTTCTTACAGGCAAAATAATCTTAATTTTATGGTGTAGATTTGTTGATAATACTTTAAATAGATTTCATGGGTGGCTATAGTGTGAAATATGAATTAATACCATGTAAATCATTTTTGCACTCACCCAATCAAGATGCTTCTAGAGTTGCGTATGAGCCCGACCAAAACAAGCAGGCAGATTATGACATCAAAGAGCAGCAGGCCCAGATAACCCAACCACCTACAAAACACACACACAAATATCTTAATACAGTCATCCCAAAGCAGGAACAGGTCTGGGTGTTATTACTGAGAAACTCTATTGCGTGTGCCTCTGTACACAATCCCTAATTTGCGATGCCTTTGAACATCATGCCATACTCATTTCTGAATGTCAGCTCATTATATGATGATGTGATAATGTCTTGACTTGGTTATTACCTGTACCAGTCATACTGCTCAGTGATGGATGCCAGGTGATCCAAAGAGAGATCGGTACTGCTCCAGAAAGGCACCCCCAGCATCAGATTGATGAGCTCGTCCAGCTGACCCTGCAGTTTCTGGACGATGGACAGGTAGTCTGTCTGCTTCGAGTACACGGTCTCCAGTTGCACCAAACCCTCCATCAGGGTTTCATTCAGACTGCTTGTACTCTCTGAGACCTGGAACACAAACACACACACAATTGGCTCAATGCATCAGAACCGTTTTTTCTGCTGCCTCAATCAAATTGGCAGATATCATTTATGTTATCATTACTGAAAGACTAGGTCAATGGTTTCTGGAGCATTGCCTGCACGGCTGAATGCGGTTTCAAAAATATGAGTAAAAAGTGTTTTATCCCACCATTAAACATTGTATATTTTTTCTACTTTATTTTAGTCTGAATAAGCAGCCAGGAATAGTACAGACATAACAATAGTACAATAAGAATCCTGGTGTACTTTGGACTTGATTACAACTAAATGTCCTGAAATGTGCAAAAAGGGCATTTATTTAAATTGATCAAAGTAAAATTATTTGATTAATTACATTAACTTTATGGCCTATAAATAATTATACAATTATTAGTTTTACAGTTAGCAGTTAAAACTAGGGCTGTGCGATTTGGGGAAAATATCTAATAGCGATTTTTGTAACAGATATTGTGATTTTGATTTGATTTGCGATTTAATTTTGTGGTCAATCTTCAGCTCAATATTCTGTATCGTAGCTTCTTACTGCTAAAATCCAGTGAGTGTTAGTTAAAAAAAGAAACTGAAAAGATATTAACTTACGCCAACATTTATTCAAATTTGTTTATAAATATTGAGAAATTAAACGCAAACTTTTTTCTATAGCAATCAGTAGTGAGTTATGGCGTTAGTTATCTCCTGGTGTCTTCATGATGTTATTTCATATGGTGTAACAGCCGTTTCGCTTTGCTGTTGCTTGCTACTAGATTGAGTGTCACTGGCAATACTTTCAGTAAACATTTTAGCAAGACACTCCTCATATAGTCGCCTGTGGAGCTTTTTTAGGTGCTGGTTGTTGTATTTCCTCGTGCTGGGGCAACAATTCTGTGATAGCTCTTACAAATGACCTAATTCTGTTTGGTGTCTGTGACTTTGAAACCAAAATATTACAATATTATCGACCTGCTGTTTTTCTTTGATATGAATTCGTCTATTAATGCTTCTGAAGCGGCAGACGCCATCATCCCACTTGTCCGCGTTTTCCTGTTTGTTTGTTTTATCGTGGGCTTTCCGCATAGTTCGGTTGCGCAATTCTGATTAGGCAGAACAAAAGTGTGCTCACTCAATTGGCTAGTAAGACTGTCACACACAGACGGCAGTCACGCATTTGCTCTGAGTGGGGCAAATGATATAATACACATAAATTTTATATCACAGCCTCTTGCGATTAGCTAATCGGAACGTTTTAAATCGCGATTGCAATTCGATTTCAATTAATCACACAAACCTATTTAAAACTATTTACATTTTTATTTTAAAATGTCGCTTGTTAATGTCACCTTGCATCAGACATTTTGTGCCCCTACATTTTTCACATTTGCAAAAAAATTTGCTTGGAAACAAACAAGACAAATCGAGAAAAAGAAACCTTACATTGCACATTAGACTTTCTCTGGTAGTTAGTCGTATTGTGGTTACACAGAGTTTAGACTAGGGCTGCACGATATTGGACAAAAACTGTCTGCGATATTTAGTTTGCGACATATATTGCGATTGAATATAATTTCCCAAGATGACTTATAACTCTATTTGAAATGAATTCACCATTTTACATTGATTGGGATTATTTTGTAGTATATGCATAAAATACAATACAATTGAACTGATACAAATTAATGTGATGTTTTTCTGTGGAATCTAACAGTATTGAGGTACAGAAATTCAATGACAATAATATTAATATATAAAATAACGTTATAGTGGACAGTCTTCATTGTATAAATAATTAAATACAAATAATTTAGTTTTATATACACCTTTTATAACTTCTTTGCTTAAATCTTACATTCACGGGTTTTAAAAACACATTCATCTTTCACTCTATTTTAGGGTTAAAATTTACTATAATCCCAACTTGACATTGCTGATCCTGACTATTGCAGATTCACATATTGCAATATCGATGCTGAAACGATATATTGTGCAGCCCTAGTTCAGACGCACATTAATTACATTACTGTCATTTTGACATCATAAGTTTGAAAGCAAAACTGGAAAATTCAACTCAATTAGACAACTGAAGGGGGCGCATGTGCGGAAAGTATGGAGTAGTTGTGTTTTGTTGCTCTCTGATAACCCTGAATTTTGAATATAACTCTATCTTTCGTGTCTTTATTTTATTTAAGAACTATCAGTCATACCTTGGATCTATTTTTAATAGTTGGAAGAAGAATTAAAATTTATTTTCATAACTTTTTGGGTGTTTTTCCTGACTTTTCCTGATTCATCGCGTTTGATCATGGCGAATAGGAAGCTTTCAAAAACGTGGCTTCTGTCAGGGATGAAGTCGCCGTGGGTGACACTCTGTCCCAGGAAAATGTGAGTGTTATACTGGCTGCAATAAACTCGCAAGGCGACTATCTGGCGAAATTAATAAATGAGAAGATGACCGCTTTGAGTGGTCAGCTGGATACACTGGATGCGGTGATGGCTAATTTGCAGTCCGGAAAAAACTGATAGACAGTGGTCCCTCATAATTCGTGGTAGTTACGTGAAATCCGTGAAGTAGTCATGAAGTATTTGTAGATGTTTTAAGGCTGTAAAACCCCTCACTACACACTTTAAACACCTTTCTCAGACAGGCATTAAGATTTTCACACTTTTCTCTCTTGTTTAAACACTCTCAAAGCTCAAACCTTCACAGAAAAATAAGTCCAGTATTATAGAATCAAACCCAAGATCAAAACCATTTGATCTTCATTTATTTATTACGTGCCCTACAGCCACGTAACTTCTACCTTTCTAGCATGTCCAGAAGTTAAACTTTTTGTGCGATGGTTAGCATCTTCCTCTGCCTTTTGGGTGCTACTGCAGGTGCCATGGACTGTGCAGAACGTTTCGTCGACATTGAGGGGAGAAAACTTGCAAACACACAGTACAGCACTTCAGAGTCACACTGCTAGCGATTAAAGATTTATGTAAATCTGGCAAGCTGAACGCATTCTGTACTGTAGAGGAGACATGGCACGGAGAAGATTGATTGACAGTGGTCTACAGCCAATCCGGACACATAATAGAATGCACAAATCAGGACGCAGAACACAGTGTGCTGTATAAAATAAAGCATGTCAAATTGCATGAAAAAAATCTGCGAAACTGCGAGGCTGTGAAAAGTGAACCGCTTTATAGCGAGGGACCACTAAATGGCAATATGCACATTACATAGATGACATGCAAGTTTATATTTGATTTCACATATAAAATGTATCCTATATCCAACATATACAGTTGAAGTCAGAATTATTACCCCCCTTTGAATTTTTTTTCCTTTTTTAAATATTTCCCAAATGATATTTAACAGAGCAAGGAAATTTTCACAGTGTCTGATAATATTTTTTTCTTCTGGAGAAAGTCTTATTTGTTTTATTTCAGCTAGAATAAAAGCAGTTTTTAATTTTTTGAAACCCATTTTAAGGTCAAAATTATTAGCCCCTTTAAGCTATATTGTTTTTTGATAGTGTACAGAATAAACCATTGTTATACAATAACTTGCCTAATTACCCTAACCTGCCTAGTTAACCTAATTAACCTAGTTAAGCCTTTAAATGTCACTTTAAGCTATGTAGAAGTGTCTTGAAAAATATCTAGTAAAATATTATTTACTGTCATCATGGCAAAGATAAAATAAATCAGTTATTAGAGATGAGTTATTAAAACTATTATGTTTAGAAATGTGTTGACAAAATCTTCTCTCTGTTAAACAGTAATTGGGGAAAAAAATAAACAGGGGGGTTAATAATTCTGACCACAACTGTAATTCAAAAATTACCAAAAAAAAGTGTTTATAAATGGCTATATATCAGATTTCCATATGGGAAAAGCCATTTCAAAACCCTGCTTGTTGTTAGCGGCTCCCTGACAACACAAAGATTATACACAAGATCTCCCTCAATGTTGACGCAAGTTCATTTACCAATGTCAAACCAAAACGTCCTCTATGAATATATTTAAAAAGGTTGTGAATTTGACCGTTTGCATTATGCATTTGGACTTAATGTAGGTCTCAATTATTTCTCAGGCTTTCTTACAGACGAAAATAATCTGCAAATGTATATTTTGATACACAATTCCTTCCCACAAGAAGTCTTGGCCTGCCGATTACAACAATTACACTCTCAACCTTATGAATGCATTAACATTTAACAATCCTGCATGCTGGGAGTTGTAGCGATGGCCATGGAGATGAACTGGAGGAAGTTAAAATGTTCATCAAAGGGCGATGAACTCTCTAGTAACAACAGTTGGGTGTTCAGTTGAGGCAGTGAACATTTGGGAACAAACAGTACTTTTAGTACCTCATTTGAAACCCTATTAATTAGAGCTGTAAAATGATGGTGGTGGTGAAGTGCTTGGAAAGGGTGGTAAAGTGTTTAGGACTTGGAACAGAAGGACAGCAAAGTGTCTTTTGGACCCATGGACACAGCAAAATGTTCACAGCTCAGAACAAACAGAAACATGAATGACTCACCAGTTTGTCGATGCCTGCCACTGTTTGGTTAGCGTGGCGCAAGGAATATGTCAGCCGTGTCACGCCATCGCACGTTTCGCCGTTTCCGTAGAAACCGACTGCAATGCCAGCACTGCAGGAAAGCGATCAAAATGGGAATTAGCGCATATGAATGTGGCAGACTCTTTTATGCAGGCTGTAATAAAACACTCCATGTGTCTGTATTCTGCAAGGCTAAGAATACATAAAAAGCTATTGAAGATGTTAAAATGGGAAAGTTCAGATCAGTATTTGGTCAATCCAACATCACTCTTTTTTATTGTACAACGGCATAAAAACACACTTGAACTTAAAACCTAAAATTGGCAACTTGAATGTGTAAAACTAAAACACTTCATTTTTTAAATCAACAAAAATATTATCTAAAACACACTAGAGAACTCAATTTTGACGAAATACAGTATTATTTTGTACACACATAAAAGTACATATGCACAAGAGTTCAAATCTTTGGCCTCAATATGATCTTCATCAAAGAAATTAACTTTTATTTAGTAGAGATGCATTAAATACCTACAAATACTTACTATAACAAATAGAAAGTTCAAAAACACATTTATTTGAACAAAAGCATCACTTTTTTCCTCACGTACATTAATCCTAGGCAAGTTTTAGCGTGTGTGCATGAGCTTTTTATCTGATGCCACATGCACATTTTCCTGCATGTGTTACTCTTTGTCTCTGTCACTCCAACACAAGAGGATTTAGGCAGGAGAGCTCTTATAAGCTTAGAAGTGTGTGAGACCGAGAGAGAGGTCAAGCTGTCATTCTTTGTTAAGGTCAGGTGTCACGTGGCTCACAGAGGCTTTCCCACTCTTACCCAGAAACCTTCACTCTAACAGCGTGCACCACAATCCCTTGCTTGTGTGTTTATCTGTTAGATCATGCAAGTGGGGCACATGCTTATTGTTGTTTTGGAGATAAATAGTAATAACAACCAAATCTAGTTAATCATGTATGATGATTCATAAGTGCTACAGTGTTGGTTTAATGCGCCAATATTATTCTATTATAAAGATTTTTAAAGGTGGCATGGTGGCTCAGTGGTTAGCACGCAGCAAGAAGGTCGCTGGTTCGAGTCGCGGCTGGGCCAGTTGGCATTTTTGTGTTGAGTTGTGTGCATGATCTCCCGTGTTCGCATGGGTTTCCTCCGGGTGCTCCAGTTTCCCCCACAGTCCAAAGACATGCAATATAGGTGAATTGAATAAACTAAGTTGCCCGTAGTGTATGCGTGTGTGTGTGTGAATGTGAAAGTGTATGGGTTTCCCAGTACTGGGTTGCGGTTAGAAGGGCATCTACTGCATAAAACATATGCTGGAGTAGTTGGCGGTTCATTCCGCTGTGGCGACCCCTGATAAATAAGGGACTAAGCTGAAGGAAAATGATGAATGAAAGAAAGATTTCTGAAAGGACGTCTATTTTCTGTTAATATACATTCACATTAAATATTTGTTATTTCTATATCCCTCTGAGAGACTATAATGTGCTCTGATTGGTCATGATGAGCAGTCTGTTGTGATTGGTCCACTGCTTAAAGTTCATGGCAGAAACAAGCTCTGGAGGACACTTATAAAGCAGTGATACAAACAGTAAAAATGACCTCTAATGGCCCGTTTCCACTGAGTGGTACGGTATGATTCGGTATGCTTTTATGTCCGTTTCCACTGTCAAAAGGTACCTAAAAGCGAACCGTACCGTACCACTTTTTGGGTACCCTTTCCAAAGGGTACCTAGCGCAACAAAAGGGTACCAAAAGGTGGAGCTAGACGCACATCTGAATGCTATTGGTTTACAGACAAACATCACTGGCGCGTGTACAAGCCAGGAGAATGAAGCCATTTATAAATACACAGCCGAGATATTACATCACTATAATACATACATATAATAACAAACCGTAGTTGACCCAAGCTCAAACAAACCTTGTCGTCGTCTTGATGAACAGCCACAAAGCCAAGAAGATAAACCTGTTGTCCTGTTGTTGTTTACGTGGCCGTCTAAAGCGCGAGCGGTTTCATTTTCTCCACAGAGCTCGCGATGGCTCGCCGCGCTTCTATATTTGAAATACGGAACTTCTTGAGCTGATGATAATAACGTGCGCAAGATTAATAAAGTGCTTTTGACACTTGATCCTTTCAGAAACAGACAAAATCGTGAAAAAACAAAGGAGCAAATGATTCTTTCAGCAACCTAAACCATGAACAAACTGCCATGTTTAACTATTATCATCACCTTTTGGACTATTATGAACTCGGAATGATGGAATTACTCTCTAAGAGAGGTTACATGTGCTGGTGAAGATTATGAAGATTATGTTGCGTGTTGTTTTTGAATCCAAGTAAGGCCTAAATCTGTGTGTAGTGTTTTCTGTAATTGGTAACATTTAGGAGACTGTAAAAGTCTGTATGTGTTCATATATGTTGCATTAATTTTTTTATTTTATATAATCGCAGACGTTACAGTAGGCTAGTTCACACTATCAATGATCTGCAGTTATAATCAAATTATGTTTATAGAAAGGTTAGTAATGAACATTTATACACAAGTATTTATGTGTTTTGTGAGAAGTGCTTCTCATATGATATGTGAACGACCCGTACAGCTTTACTTTGACATTTCCTCTAGCGAGAATGACGTCAACTGAAACTTTCTGTCGTACACCACACCCACCAAAAAGGTACCTGTACTGTACCGTACCATACCACTGAGTGGAAACAGGCCATAATTGGCTGGCATTGTGCAAATCTGTTACACACCTACATGGTTTGAACAGGAAGACCAAAACTCCTTTTAGGCATTTGAGAATTGGCCCTTTCTTTTGGTAGACAACCTTTTAAACTCTGCAGACATTTTCTATATTTACAAACAGCTTATGTTACATGGAAGATAATATCCAAAAAGCATAATAGGGGCACACTGGAATGCTTAAGTGCACAATATAAATCCAAAATTAATCACACTTAACTGATAACAAATGATTTAAAAAAGCACTTAAAACCTCCAAAGGTAAGTTCACTGAAGTAACAAGTGCATTATACAGTAGTAGATTAATTTTAGTGTAGAGTTTTATGATGTGTGTGTTATAGAATCTGAATAAATATGCACGTCTATGTGGATTCATTTAGAGATGGACTAAACTCAGACATAAATAGGTCACTTTCAAACATAAATGTGAAGAGTCAGGACAAACAGTCTCTGACATTTACTCTTAACAAGATCAACTCAGGTAAATGCAATTGTTGTGGAAAATGAGCCATTACTTTTTATGAGTCCTGGTTGCTTTAAACAGAATCGATTCTGGCTTGATGGGTCAATTAGGAAGACAAACCAAGACAAAGTACTTGCGATATTTTGCAGCAATTAAACAGTGGACACGAATACAAAAAGGCCGAAACAGACGCATCTTTATGAGAATCTGGCAGTGTTAGATAAGAGATCCTGAATAACAGCACTATGCGGCTGTGGCACACACATACGCAGAGCCCACACATACACACACACACTGGCAAAGAGACCTGCAGTGCATTATTCATCTTGCAGCTCCAATGTTCAAAATCAGATTCTGTTGCTATGGCAACACCTCCAAGGCACAGAGGGGGCGGTGCCACGGGAAAAGAGGGGGGGTAGAATTGACGCGAGGGCGACAGAGGGAAAAAGAAAGAATGCAGAGAGGAAGATATTGTTTTACACACAAAAAATGACGTTTGCTGTTTGTTCAAACTACTTATTGAAAATGAGCTGAAACAACATCATTCTTGAGGGTTTTTAACTTAATTATTTTTTGTTCAAGCCACTTAAATTTGTAAAAACTAATGAGATTACTTAATTCTGTCATGTTGTTCCAACACAAATTGATTGTGTGAAACCCAGCATTTTTTACAGTGTATGAGTCTTTAACTCAGAACAAAAACACATACACGGGGAAAAACGGGACAGTCAAAAACATTCAGATAATTGTGTTCTTTGTTTGTTTGTTTTTTCAGTAAACATCAATCAAGGCAGCTTAAAAAATAGAAATACATTCATATGTGAAGCAATATTGCATAGATTTAATATTAATATTTTATAATCCTGAGTAGAGAATAGCCAACTTAAGAACTTTTGGGTCTTTAATATCATGCACTTCAAAAAAAAAAAGTTCATATTGTTTTGCACAACACTTCTGGTCCTATTGAGGTGGCATATGGTTAAGGGTTGGGGACAGGTCAACCCAGGCTCATTCTGAAAACGTACCACTATATACATTTCTGGAGATCGCGAAATACATTTCAGGAGTTACATTTTTTGCTGTTTTTGTTTTTTTTGTGAATCCACCAGAGGCCGCTGTGTACGCTTTTTCAGATCTCAAATATCTCTTGCAAGTGCCATTTGTGCCTGCTGTTCTTGCCCGCTGTTGACTGACTGAATTACAGATCGACTGACCCACCCTCCTCCTTCCCTAAACCCAGCCAATAGTGTTTTAAAAAGCACCGATTGACCCACGCACCCACTTCCCTCAACCTAACCGACAGTTTTAAAAAGCAATCCAGAAAAAGAAAAGCCCTCATCTGATTTTTACCACGTTTTCAGATTTTACCACATTATCACCCTGTTTATTTATTTATTCATTTAATTTTTTGGTTTCTTTTTTGTGTCTTACCCAATTGCTGGAATCGTTCTTCTCTGGTCGCAAACCCCTTTCTGCATCTTAAGTCCACTGTGAGCCACTGGACAAACTGGTAACAGGGGGGGAAAGCCATCCATACAGAGGTAATTGGTCAGCTGGTAAGCGCGAAAAGGAACAGCATCATACCGCCCCGTAGCATTCGTTTTAAAGACGAAATGCAGCCATACGTACTTCTGGCTACATAATTCGTGGTTTCCAGAAATGTATACAGGGCTACGTTTTCAGGATGGCCCTATGTTGGGACAGGACAGGTTTGGCGCTATGGGTCAGTTTAAGGCTGGGTTAAAGTGTAAGGGATGGGTAAAGAGTATAATTAGAAATATAATTACAGAAATTAATTACAGGTAATTACATGCAGATAAGTACAATGTAAAAGCATGTACATTCTGTAATGTGTTGAACCATATAATTAATTTAAAAAGTACATAGTAATTATGGCCACTTAATATAAAGTTACACCCACTTTTGTGCTTTTTTTTTGGAGCAAATCATGATTCTAATCGGAGACATTTAACCTTTAGAGAAGCTTAACATGCTTAAAAATTATTTTAAAAATGTATAAATTATTTCTGAAGTGATTGTTGGTGCATTTATTTTTACAGTGACGATTGCATTTGAATCTTTCCAGTTCAAAATTTCAAAAAATGAGTTTCCTATTTTGGTTGACGGTTCATTATGCTGTGGCAACCCCTGATAAATATGGGACTAAGCCGAATGAAGATGGGCAAGTGTTTCTTATTTTTTAAATTGTGGACTTTGTGAAATTATGAGTGAAAATATTTACTACAACATTTTTCCTCAGTGCTAAAAATTCTTTACTGAAACAAAACACATTGAAATTATATAATTCCCATATTTTAAATGAGAACATATTTATTCAGCTACTAAACCTCAAAGGCACAAAACATCAGCGAGATTAAGGCTTTAGAAAAGGGCTCCAGTATTTTAGGTCACCCCATGAGCATGTGCACATGTGTGCATTAGTGCATGTGTGCACTATCTGACGTGCTTAATGATGCATGAGGCACAATGTGTTTCATCTGAGCCATCATATCAGCATGAGCTCTCTCATCTCGGCCATGGAGCCATCGCTTTTCCCCGTTAAGCTTTATCTGCATCTCTCTCAATCAATCAGACGTTCTTTTCTCTGGTTCCTCTGCGTCCATATATCTCTAAGGGGAATAATCTCTTCTTTGTTTGTCAATCACAGACTGAAGTCAGATATAGGACAGACGAGTGCTGATGAGGGAGGGACAGCAGAGGGGAGGAGATCATCTGATCAGGGGGAGAGATGGGAGCCCAGAAAATAGTCAACAAAGAAACCCAAAAGCAAACGGTAAATGAAAACCAAACTATGGAAAATGAAGCCCAAAGTATGTGTTTTTTATTTGATTACCATTAGATCTTGTGTGCAAACACTGGCATTTAGAATATGCTCGCTACAAATATTTATTCTTGTCAGTACCTGTGCTTTCTTCATCAAAAAGTTATGATTGATCAAAATGTATTTGTAGTTATTTAAAATTCAGTTGTTGTCATGTCTTCAGTAGTTTGCTGTTGATTTTGTTCCTTTCCATCATTTCTTTTATGACTGAAACAATGGGCAGTTCAGTGTTGACACGCGTCACAAACGTAATAGTGCAAAAACATACAAAACGCATGTACGAAAAAAACAGCAGGTGTGTGTTCCATGCTGCACGCTAAAATACCAAAGTATAGGCTATAGAATGCAAAATGTTGGCTTTTGGTTTATCATATACACAATTTAAAGTAACTTTTGTTTACTTCACTTCAAAAACTGCATATAAACACTTTACATACTTCAGATACATAGATTAGATTTAAGTATAACTATACTTGAAGATTTGAATGACTATGATACATTTTTTCACTTTTAGTTTCTTTTTTGTGGAACAAATACACTCATATTTTGTATTTCTCAAATTTGCATCCACATTAATGGGTCAGAATAGATTCTAAGATTGCCATACCATTGGCCACTGATGGAAAAAAAAAAAAAACATTTGATGAGCACACATCTGGTACAGGGCATCACGGTGGCGCAGTGGCTAGCACAATTGCCTCACAGCAAGAAGGTTGCTGGTTCGAGCCCCGGCTGGGTCAATTGGCATTTCTGTGTGGAGTTTGCATGTACTACGCGTGGGTTTCCTCCGGGTGCTCCGGTTTCCCCCACAGTCCAAAGACATGCGATTGAATTGAATAAGCTAAATTGGCTGTAGTGTATGAATGCAAGTGTGTATGGGTGTTTCCCAGTACTGAGTTGCAGCTGGAAGGGCATCAGCTGCGTAAAACATATGCTGGATAAGTTGGCGGTTCATTTCGCTGTGGCGACCCCTGATTAATAAAGGGACTTAGTCGAAACGAAAATGAATGAATGAATGAATGAACATCTAGTAGAATTACAGCTAAATCATTGCTAGATTAGCAGAATACTGGCAAACTCATGTAAGGAAAAAAGTTCCACTGTCAATAATGTAACGTTGCATGAAGCAACACACCAACAATTTCAAAACAAGCAACATTCTGATTATCCGAATGTGACTGTGAATGCACATGATGAATTTAACCAACAAAATTTGAACTGGACTATTTTTACTGAAATGGGTGGATGTCATCTGAATCTTTATTATTGCCATACAGAGCCTAGTTTCAATGGAAATACATGGCTTCACCTTACGTAAAATACATTGCTCTGGATACATTTGGTTGCACGTTTCAGATAACAAATCAACTATGTTATTTGCAAATCTGAAATATGTAATTTAGGGTTTTGTTGAATATTTTAGATACAATTCCTTGTGAAAGTTCACAAGAAAGCAGGGCTTGTCAGATCATCTAGACCAGTGAACCACTGACCTAAACCCAACCAATAGTGTTTAAAAAAAAAAAATAAACGTAAGAGAAAAGTGCACAATGACCATTTAGTTTTACTTTGATATTAATAGCTTTTTTCTCTTTTCTGGAACCATGATTTACCGGACTCAAACCCAAAGTTTCACAAGTACAACAAGTTGTCCATATGAAGATAGAAAGGTGGGGCAAGGTGTTGAGCACAGCTTTTAGTGTTGAGCACAGAAATGCATGAAAAAAAAACCTTCATGCATAGATAATTTGGTTCCTATTCCGTAGGTCAGGGTGATATGGCAAAAATTCGATCTCAATTAATTATTTTCCACATTTCGATATCAGCTATTATTGCTTCCAGATTTAAAAGAGTATGCCAACAATGACTGAAGCCACAAAAATGCATAAATACGTTTTGGCGGCCGAAAATTTGGTGCATCTCTATTAACAAAACACTTCTAGATTCCCATTGTTGCACATTTCTGCTGTGGGATTGCCTCTTAGATCAGTATAGAGTAAAAAAGTCTAGAGCTTATCATTGTTATTGGCATCAATTTTATCGTGATTCGATATCATATCTATTATCGGACCAGCCCTCCTATGCAGTATATATCATTAGTTTGAAAAGAAACAAAAGACTGCCCCGTAGCATTCATTTTACTTATAAACTGCAGTCAAATGTATGCTTATGTTTTGGCAGTTTCACAAATATGTAGGCTAAATAAATAAAACTCCAAATTTGAGCTTACTGCAAAATTCCCAACTGGTAGTGCTTCCCAGATACAAAGCAGCCAACTCTCCATCAATTACTGTGAGGCTTCTATTTCAAAACCAATCCACTCTATTTCTACATCCCGACCACAGAAAATAGCAGCTGGTATTATTAAACAGGGTCACTGCGGGACAATTCAGTGGACTTGAGTCTAACCCCTGACTAATGCAGACACTTGATTAAACCCACTTAACCTTTGTGTTGGGAGTTCAGTGTGAAACGACTACCAGCCTGATCTGACCTCTCACCTATCGATATTTATAAAGATCTGGCAGGAATGATTAGACACGCTTTCACAACCAGAAACGCTGCAGATGAACGCCTTAATATTTACTGGTTTACACACATTTAAAAAGGAACTGAAATGTTGGTCGATGTTGAAGATAATTATCAGTGTCAAATACAGCAGTGTCATTGATTAATTCAAACAAACAAGAAAGGAAGTAGAAGTTTATTTACCAAATTAGAAGAGTGACATGCGGCAGAATGTGAATTATGGCAAATATCCTAACAATCCTGAGCAGTGAAAGAATACAAGCATGTGCTAATTTTGGCAGCTAATACTATTTGGATGAAACAGATTTGGAGGGCTAAATTCATTAAGAGATACTGATATTTCATTCACATTTATACAATGATCCATTTTGAATAAGTCACTAAATATTTGTAGTGCATCTACCATATTATCAGTAAATTGTACAGTGAATTGTAAATTGTACAACTCGAATAATAAATGTAATTTTAATGCTCTGAAATGTGGTGTAACAAATAACTACATTACTGCAAGAAGAAGTGGTGCAGAATGCATTAACGGATCATCTCTTCCACTTAACTTACAAATTAAAGTTCATAATAAACTTTAATGAACATCATACTGAAACGAGCAGTACATTGTACAGAAATGTTTTATGTCTCAATCAATTTTTCAAGCATTGAAAAAAGTTCAATAAAGCAGCATGTAATCAATGACACTAAACAGTACATTCACCTCATTTTGCAAGAGCATATCGCATTTACATATGAGCAATTCCAGCATTATGGATGTGACGTTTGCAGTAAAAACTCAAATCATAAATTCTCATAGAAAGTATACTTTAACATATTGAAACAACTGTTTATATTTTGTAAAACAACTAACCACAGCGTTATAGGATCAGAAAAATATCGATCTGTAAACATTTTTTATATTTTAAATGTGTAAAATAAACATGCGTTATGGATGTGACAAAAAAAGTCTGTGAGTTTACAGTATACAACATATTTTGTGGAAATTCTGTGAATTAAACTGCACAACTCAAAAGAAATAAAGCTAATCAAAAGGATAAAAGTTGGCTCGCTATAGAACAAACATCGTTGATTTTATTTTGTTTGACATTTTTGCATTTATGAGGAAAAAGCTTCGTTATGGATGTGACAGATGTGAAATTGCCACTTGTGTGATTTTGGTAAATCAAATATAATAGTTTAAAAACACTGACAGATACATTTGAGTACTTCTAAAGTACTGTAAAATACTTCCTTACACAAAAAATGTAGAAACTGTTTCGCTATTTCTGTGAAAAATTTTTTTTTTTTAATTCTAAGGTTGACATTTGCATGGAATTGCTCATATGTGATCCATCCTTAGTTATCTTGCTGTCATAATTATTATTTAATTTATATTTGAAAACATTTTCCCTGAAAACCAGTTATTACAGCCAGCAGCACTTAAATGTTTATAATTCAGCAACAAAATGGAGTAGTGTTTCGAGTGATCAAGCGTTTGATTACTTTTCTGGGATTGTCCAGTTTTTAAGTAATTTGATAATGCTCCTAGAAAACTAAGGCCCAATACCAATTCTATTTTTGTAGCCCTTCCCCTTGGCCCTTAAAACCGAGTGTGAAAAGGAAGGGCTTCAAAATGTACCCCTAAGAAATGGGACAGCACTACAACCCCTGCACACGTCATCATATGTCATCGCGATCTCTTGCTTCATATGAGATCATACGATCGCGACTGCTGTAGTTATTCCAGTTGTGTTATTTTTGGTATTTATCTTCAAGAAATCACTGAAGGGCATATATTCATGTTATCATAACAATCTAATGTGGCAATAAGATCGTAACTGTACTGTGCATTTACACAGTGGCCATATTCATCTGTAAACACACCAAAAAAAAACATTAACATTATAGCAGACACTGTAAAAAGCTTATTCCCAGCCACTAGACTTTTGTGACAGGGTATTTGAGCGTCATCGAGTGTCAGAATGTTGTGGGACTGCTATACAGGGGTTATTATTATGGATTATAGATCGCGAAATTTAGCGGTTTTTATTTTACCATTTTTTTTTTAAGCATGACAATAAAACACGAAAGTGATTATGAATATATTAAACATATGCTTGTTTGTTGACAAAAAATACTAATTTGTGCATCTCCTGACACTACAGGACATTGTTAAGGCCCAATCCCAATTCTACCCCTTCCCTTTCCAAATTCTCTTTAGCTTAAAGGCGTAGGGCTAAGGGGAAGAGGTATAAACCCCTTAAAAAGGAGATTTTTCAGGACCACACTCAAAATCAAGGGGTAAGAACATTTCCCAGAATACACCAGCCACAACAGCAGCATGACTGCACCCAGAAGTGAGGAGACCCACAAATTAGTATTTTTCGTCATTATTACATATTTTTACAACAAACAAACACATGTTTTAATATATTCATTTTTTTTTTGAATTTGTGTTTAAAAACCGCAAAATTTTTGCGATCTATAATCCATAATCATAACACCTGTATAGCAGTACCACAACATTCTGACACTCGATGACGCTCAAATACCCTGTCAGAAAAGTCTAGTGGCTGGAAGTGACCTTTTTACAGTGTCTGCTATAATGTTAATGTTGTTTTTCGTGTGATTTCATAGATGAATATGGCCACTGTGTAAATACACAGTACAGTTACGATCTTATTGCACATTAGAACATAACATAATATATGCCTTCAGTGATTTCCTGAAGATAAAAACTAATAAATAACACAACTGGAATAACTACAGCAGTTGCGACCGTCTGACCTCAAATGAAGCAAGAGATCGCAATGACATATGATGACGTGTGCCGGTGCTGTAGTGCTGTCCCAATTCTTAGGGGTAAATTTTGAAGCCCTTCCCCTTCACACTCGGTTTTAAGGGAAGGGCAAGGGAAGGGGAAGGAGAAGGGGTAGGGGTACAAAAATAAAATTGGGATTGGGTCTAAATCCTGTACTTTGAATGTATACTGCAAAAATGAAAGAAAGGAGATGAATATTTAATGACTATATTAATGGTGACTAGGAAAAAGACTATTAACTAGAAATGGATATCTGAAGATATTCCATCTGTAAATACACGAATTGGAAATAAAAAGAACATGCATAACTTAAATTGGAAACTGGAGCAATTTACACAGAAATGGCTAAATGGGTAAATTATCTAAGACGTGACAGGCCTGATTTTATTTTTTATTACCTATTATCCATAGAAAGATCACACCCTATGTATAATCTTTTTTTTCCTTCCACATGTTTATTTTTGATGAGATTGTTAGTTCAACCAAAAATGAAATTACCTCATCATTTACTCTTCCTCAAGAGGTTTTAAATCTTTATCAGTTTCTTTCTTCTGTTAAACACAAAAGGAGATATTGTGAAAAATGCTGGTTGCTGGGACCCATCAACTTCTATAGTAGAAAAAACATATATTACGGAAGTTAATTGGTGCCAGCAACCAGCATTTTTCACAATATCTCCTTTTGTGTTTAACAGAAGAAAGAAACTCGAATATGTTTTCAACAAGTGAAACGTGACTAAATGATACTTCATACACTTTAATGTATGAAGTATCTGAAATATGAGTGTAATTGTTTAATTATGGCTAAAATTTGTTTAAATGACTAAATATTTGTTTTTTATGACAACAAACTGCATATAAAAACTCCCTAATGTAACAGATAAATGGTTCTATAGTTTTTATTTGAGCAGTGATCATTTAATAAATGTATCTTAATATTCAATTACTAAATAAAGGCTACTTTCATTTAACACAAATCCTTCAACAGCAGAATGTAAGTTACAGGTATATGTTGCAAACAATATGATGGATGATTAATTCCCGGGTAAACGAACCCTCTCAACAATTGTGTCCCTAATAGACCATAAACCTCCATTTCAATTTACTCCTACTGTTAAGAGCATGTCAGCTCACTAGGTTTATGTTAACTCCCATATGGATTGACTGCAGTCACATTTTCATTTTCTTGATGTCCAATTTACTAGACTTTATGATGTGTATTGCCACATTATGAGTGCTTGGGTGCAGTGAGGTTGAAGAAGGTGTATGAGAGTGAAAAAACACGGACCTGCACACGAGCGTGGCGATGATCACACACCAGGCGGTGCAGCAGCAGTCAGCATTGGGCGAGTCATGGTTCTTCCTGCGGCAACAGCACAGCCAAAATGAGTAGAAAAGGAGGAAGAGAAGATCCAGCGCCAAACAAACCAATGCTGCTGCTCCCAGCAACAACACCGCCTGCAAAGAGACAGAAAAAGTCCTTCAGACCGCATTGTTTCTCATGAACCATGAACAATTAAGAATACAATGAGGCCATTCAAGTCTGCTTCTTCCATCAAAATCTTTTGTTACTGTGCATCCCATGTTTTCCTTTATCGTACTCTGGAGTAACCCATTGTTTTTAGAGCATTATGCATCTTTGCGTGTAAGGTGCTATTTAAGATGTAAAAGATTTTCATTGGAGACAAAAAAAGAAGTCATGAATGTTTAATCCAGACCTTCATCTACTAGCTCCTCCACTGCACCAGAAGTGTCATGAATGATCTAGTTTTTTTTTAATCCATGGCTACTGTGAACCATGCAAATCACCATATGCAGCAAATGTAGGTCAGGCTGAACATGGGAGACTTCTCTTGGTCTCAGAGCTGCTGTGACGTAGTGTAAGAGCTCAGAAGTTCTACTGTATAACCACACACAAAACATGAAGCCAAGTGCTGGAACACGATACTGAATCAACATCCCTTGTTAGTCCTGGAACAACACTCTTATCAAAATCAGGAACAGAAATGTATTCTCGACTAATTCATCCTTAAAAATCAGAGGGAGGTGATCTTCTGAATGTTCGTCCAGGACTAACAAGAATGATGATCCTGAAGAATGTTGTACTTGGAAGAATCGCAGTAAAAATAAAGGTTAATGGGTTTGGAAGTTCATATTTGTGTCTATTTTTCATATATTTTTTAAAATTTATTTTGTGTCAATGTGGCTTTGTCATACAATACATGCAATAGTGGTTGACAGGGCTTTTAATGGTTGGCAAATGGTTGCTAGTACGTTCTGATAAGTTGTTAGGTGGAAACGTAATGGCCCAAATAGCCCAATTTGCATATAAAAATGTATTAAAGGGATAGTTCACCTAAAAATACATTCACCATTTACTCACCCTAAAATAGTTCCAAACCTTCAGAATTTTCTTTTTTATTGTTGAACAATAATCATCCCCATCCACCGAATTGGCTCTATCACTGTCTCTTCACTCCACCTATAGCTGGTGTTTGGTGAGCGCACTGTGCCATTGTCCTGTGGCTGCCGTCGCATCATCCAAGTGGATGCTACACATTGGTGGTGGTGTAAAGAGACTCCCCTCATGATTGTGATGCGCTTTGGGTGTATGGCCAAACACAATAAATGTGCTATATAAATACACATTACATTACATTACATATTTAATTTTGCTTGTTAAGCACAAGATTTGTTTCTAAACTATTTCTAAATTCAGTTCTAATTTCCAGCAAATGAATAAATGAACAATAATAACGAAGTGTGATCAAAAACCGAGTTATATCCAAACACACGTCCTATTCTTATGCCCCATATGGTGATGCAGATGTCCCCAAAACCCGACATGCGGACAAATCTAAACTTGTTTTTATTAAAACAAATATAAACATGCATATAATAAATACTACTACTACTATTAATAATAATAACAACATTATACAACTGCAAATTGTCATTAATAAACTGAAAAGAACCTCTTGTGTATTGCTGTTCATCTTGTGTGTATTAAGCAATGTGTAAGTGCTTGGACCTGCATAGGTGCATAACTGGTCTCAAAATTGTGCCAAACACGCCTTGAGCCTAATTGTGCCGGGTGTATAATAGGGCCCTTAAATTTAATACTTAATAATTTAAAACTTATATAATTTAATTGGGGTCTTATGGATAAAAAAGTCATAACTGCCGTTGTAAAATGTCATTCAATTTCAAAATTAACTTTGCACACAACAAACGTAAACAAAAATGCAAGATGTTAAATAAAAAAAATTCTGTATAATGACTTTTGAAAATCAGTCAGAAAACCTCTGTTCTAAAACCCTTACAGAAGACTGTTTGTGGGAAAAAAGCATCATGTAGCATTTCCAAATGGCTGATAATCACAAGCCAAGGATTGCTAAATAGAGCAAGACCGCTAAATTGTCCTCAGATGCCCAGAGTGACCCAGTGATGTACATCTGCCTCTGTGCAGACGCTCATCACCGAACATTCACCCACATCTCTGAAACACAATAACGTCATTCCCACCTCGAAGTTAAACTCAGTGCTCACGGTTATCTCCAGTGGGCTGAGATATTGCGTTATGGCTTCAGGCTGGTTTCAGGAGATTTTGCCAGCATTAATATCCGCTCCTGGCCTTTGGAGATTGCGGGACCTGTGAGCGAGTTGATGACTTCTGTCTGTTGATGTGTCAGAGCTCATCTGAGTCAGTCACCGTAAAGAGATTAGCGAGGATTAATTATCAGCTCACACACATACAAACACACACACATATGCATTGCTAATCTAAATGAGGATATGTCATAGACTTCTTTTGTTTTTATATACAGTAAAGCAAATTAGAAATACTATAACGTAACCTTAACTCAAACCCCAAGTATATGAAGCACAGATTTAAGATGTGATCTAACCAGCGATTAAGAAGAGAGTGGGGGAGGCTGTCAGCACGTCTCAAATGTAATTATCTTATTAGCAGCCCTCAGAGACTCAACTTAAGTTTGTATTGGGCAGACTCGCTGCTTAAGAGCAGTATGGCAGGAAGTTGGCATCATCTGATTATGGGAATGGCTTACAACTAAACCCAAATTGTTTATAAATGTGTGTGCCAGAATCAAATGCTGAACGTTTTAAGTTACATTTATTTAATCACTATATTTTCAATGAACAATGTGAGAAATGCTAATTCTCTTTTAGCATTTTTCTCTTTTAATCTTTCAGCATATTCTTTCTTATGTAGAAGATTATAAAGTAATGTGCCAGTATGCTAAAAACAATAGTGTTTTCACTTGTTAAAGGAATAGTTCATCTTAAAATCATTAACTCACCTGTTTGAGTTTTGAACACGAGAGATATTTTGAAAAAAGTTGGAAACTAACCATTGACTTCCATTGTAATTGTTTATAATATGGAATTCAATAGTGTCCAGCTTTCTTCAAAATATCTTCTTTTTTTTGGAGGGTTCATCAGAAATAATAAATTCATTTTAGAATTAGAACCACTTGAGGGTGAGTTCCTACACTGTAAAACCCAATAAGTTAAGGCAACTCAAACCGTTTGAGAAAACCAATTGCAACAAACCATTTGAGTTTAAAAAAAATAATCTATATGAGTACTGTGAACTTACTCCATTTAAATTGAAGTAATGAGGTATTTAATTAACACATTACCTTCAACACTGAGTTCAAAACTCTTTTCAAATGAGTAGAATTAACTTTCAGTATAATTTGAGTTCAAGGTACAGGTGAATGTCTTCGGAAACATTTTTTGTTGTGCTGGTTAAAAGTCTCTTCGCATTCCAATAGTGATGATTCAAGTTAGTGATTTAAATGTATTTATATGTATTTTTCTATTCTGGGTAAGGTATAAGACTAAAAAATGTTCGTCCAAATAAATATTGTCGGACCGACAAGTAACTCAATTACGACAGCTAAATTGTCCATAGTGTATATGTGTGAATGACAGTGTATAGATGTTTCCCAGTGATGGTTGCAGCTGGAAGGGCAGCCGCTGCGTAAAACATATGCTGGATTAGTTGGGAGTTCATTCTGCTGTGGCGACCCCTGATTAATAAAGGGACTAAGCCGAAAAGAAAATGAATGAATGAATGAATTTCAGGTATCAAAACATTAACTTAAAAGTGAATTTATGTAAAATCTTATGTATCTTATGTAAAAAAAACACTCTGGAAACCCAACATTGAAGTATTACACTGATAATGTGTCAATCAACAATACTAAATTCAACATTGCTTCTATTAAACTCATCCGATACACTTTTTAAAGGTAGAACCCACAATCCTCATCCAAAAAGTAAACCCAGAAAATCGAAATCACCGCACAAATCATTGGGATCTGGTCTATGACGCAGTAATACACTGTAGCACACACTGTTATCAACCAAACCACAGAACATATAAATCTGCAAAACACCTCCCATCTGTGCAAAGAGAGTAATGGTGAAGTTAAAACAGTAATCGCACTCAATTAAATGCAATGACTCCGCGTGTTTATGTGTGTTTGTGTGTGTACAGCGCAATGTTCTGGTGTAAATCGTTTCATTGCCACTTCTCATGACTTCCTGCCAGCTGGGCCCCTTTCCTGCCCAATATGTTTTTAATTATTCCAGCATTCCCTGCTGAGATGAAAAAACCCGGTGCTTTTTCTACACATCAAACTGAGAACAGCAACACAGCTGTACGAGCCACGAACAGATATCTTCTCAAATTATTGCAGACTTTGAAAGTGTCGTAAATTCATCTTATTTTGGACAGTGAACAGACAAAAGGTGTGCGGAGACCTTCAGTACAGAAATGCAGAGAAAACAGAAGCCTGTACCAACCAAAACAGATGTTCAGCATCTGCTAATCAGATTTCCTTCAAACAGGAAGTAGATGAAGAGGGAAAAAAGGGAGATCCCGGTTTTTTCTGTATTCAAATAATTTTCTGTGACAAATAATCTTGCATCTTTCTTCTCAAACATGACTCTACAACATCAGCTATCACAGGATTATCTTCTAGCACTGGAGAATCCACTATTAGATTCAAGTCAGGTGATTGGATGGGCCATTCTACAGCTTGATTTTCTTTTTCTGAAAGCATTTGAGAGTTTCCTTGGCTGTGTTTTGGATCATTGTCTTGCTGAAATGTCCACACTGGTTTTAATCTTCATCATCCTGCTAATGTAGGTGTAGGACTGAAGCAGCTAACATTCATTTACAATTACGAAGGGAAGAGGGTTGCTGAATAACTACTGAGAGATTTCAGCTGCTGTCTGGGCTTTCACTGCCTTTCTACACCTTCCTTTCTTTATGTGTTCAATACCTTTTTCCTGTGTCATTTCATTTTATTACACACAACTTAATTTGTAAACTAATTAATATTGTTTTCTTTGCATATATGGATTTCATTGGTTTTTGCCAACATCTGGTTAAAAAAAAAAAAAAAACTACAGCACCTTTAGAAATATGTTTTCTGAGAAAAACGACACAATCAATACTTATTTCCCCCACTGTAACTAAAAAATCCTTAAAATAAAATAGCTGGTAGCCATAAATATTACATTTATACATTTCATTTATTCTTTTTAATACATAAATAAATAAATAATAACTTAAAATGACAGAAAAATACATATTTAAATATATTATTTACATGGACATAAACAAATTGAAATGATGAAAAACACACAACCAAATTACTAAAACTTCAAAATCAACATGAAAACAGAAAATACAAAAGTACAAACTATTTCAAACAGTTAATAAAGTATAAAAGTCTCATAAATGGCACTACAATACCACCCACTGGTACTAACAACTAACTAGAGCTGCACGATTAATCGGGGGAAAAATTTTTTTAAAATTTCGCGATCTCGATTCGACCCCCTAGATGATTCTAATCCAGCATTTCTACGATTCTGACAATCATATTTTCAAGTTCTGGAGAGAAGCAAAGGCGGCCGCACAAGTCTTCACATTGTTTTACATTCATTGTTCAGCAACGTGGACACCGCCAAATAGTGTTGAAAGAGTCACATAGTGTATTTATAAAGGTATAATTCACCCAAAAATGTCATTTCTGTCTTCATGTAATAAAGCGAAAAATCACACGCGAAATCACACGTGACGTTAGCTGACCGTGAGCTGTTACCACAGAGAGGGCGGATGCGCCCCTATGAATGATGTCTACTTTAGTGAACAGAACCTGCATAGACTGTGACTAAAGGTGGCAACAGGTAATAAAGTTGTAAATAACATTCAGTTTGTGGCACAGAGTGATTGTTTAGGAGCCGCACGGGATGTATGAACCGCACTTAGCAGTGAAAATGAAACCGAAAGAGTGCACGTCATTTAAAGGGCCACGAAACCCCCTGTCTCAGCAGGGTGTTTTCACACCTCTAGTTTGAAAAAAGTCAGGAAAGTGGGCGTGTCCAGCTCTGGGAGTTTGGGAGTGTCGGGGGAGGGAAAGAGGGAAGGACTTGCAAAGAAGGGCGTTTCCATTTGGGCACGCGCTGATTTCACAGGCAAAACAAACACACAGAAGCAGTATCTTTGATACCGCACGGCGAATGGGAGAAAAAAAAATCCTCCGCATTTCTCTGTAACTTATGTACTCGGTAGGTAGCGTCAGAAAGCCGTGTGTGTATAGCCTATCCTGTCACAAAATGCAGCGAAAATCCTGCACAACGAGAATAGTTTGTGTTAACATGTTTACACTCAGAGAGCAGCATTTACAGCGGATCTTTCAGTCTATAATATTGTACTGTAATATTGCAGTGATATTAACATACTGTAAACTTAGTAACTAAATCATTTTGACTATGGTATGTCTCTAAAAACTGAAAGAGCACTGCTGACAATACAAACTAACTTTGCAATCTGGGTTAAACAAAGGGCACTGCTCTCACACACACTTACCAAATCTGTAGACAGACAATCAAACTGGAGCTGTGTCTTTTTATTAAAAGTAGACGAGCGGCAAATCCGGATTTCATCATTTCCACATGCGAAAAGCTCTCGGGTAAAAAATGTTCCTTACAAACGCGTTTCTGTCGCGTGCACTGTAATCCACACGTGATTCCAGCAGCTCTCTCATAGAGGAAAATGAAAACAAAACCTTCATTGCAACACCGACGACCAATGTCTTCAAATTCTAGTTCTTTCACTTGTTTTGGCAACACAACGTGGCGTCTCTCTGCCGTCTGAACACTGTAAACAGGTAAACAGTCTCCGGAGCTATCATGCATATTAATGAAGTTTCGCGTTATACACAATAGAGCGCGCTGATTGGTTTGAAGCACGTCTTTGTCATGAATTAATGCCGCACACTCAGATACGTCACAATGTTCTCGAAAGGACAGACAGCCACTCTCCACACTGGATTTACACCTAAGTATCTCATGGCTGTGACGCAGCTTCAAAAATTAGTTTCAAACCGGAAGAACGAATTTGCTCAATATAACGCAAAAACAACCAATTTTCACTTTTTAGTGCAATATATATGTCCTAATAGTGTTTATAGCAGCGTGGGACACATATATGACTGTCAACAGCTCAAAACATGTGTTTTGGTGTTTCGTGACCCTTTAAATAATGATATCGCATTTTAGAGTTATGATTGCGACAAGCATTTAATATGTTTTTCTTTCATAGCGAACAGAGTGTTGTGCATGACAATAAATGTTTAACAGTGTCAGTATAACTATTCTAGCCTATATAATGTTAAATATAATGCAAGAGGGAATCTGATAAATGTCTGATTTTACCAGTAGAAAAAATAATGTTGTCAATGACAGATTGCAAGCACATGTCTCAAACACAATAATTCAACATCAGAATTATGAATAGTTCTATTCTGATGTCATCACTTTGCTGTGCATTAATGACCAGGACAAATTTAGAATTTAGATTTAAAGTCTGTTCAAGTTCACCATTCAAAGTCTATTAAAAATTTAGCATTTTAACCAACAGTATAGACCTACACATAATATGATTTTTGTTGTTTTATCATATGTTTGAGAAATACCAATAATAATGGCCTACCCATATTAATCTTTATTTTACATCTACAGAATCGTGAGAAAATCGTAATCTTTATTTTAAGCAAAAAAAAAAAAACGTGATTCTCATTTTAGCCAGAATAGTGCAGCTCTACAACTAACCAACTAAAATTCTGCTTTTGAACTTCGTTGGAACCCTAGTTTGAACAAACCAGTATCTTTAAAGGTCTACAGAAAATCCAAAGTATTTTTTAACTAATTAAGCAAAGTAGAAGTACTAGTGTTTATATACAAGTTCTCAATTAAGTTACACAGATTGTAAAAAGTTGTACTAGCATGTCACCCATATCGATTTAACTCCAAACAAGATCAATTGCTTGAAACCCGATTTGACTGAATCATTAAAAAAGTACTGATTCAAAAGAGCAGTTCATTAGAGAACTGAACAAACACTTTTATCGTTAACAATAGGGCATATGAGCACCCAGTGTTCTTGTGGAGAAGTTCCATGTGACGTTAAAGCAGACAGAAACGAAGAGGACAAAGTGCTGACATGTTTTGGCAGCTCCTGGTTTCCGGATCCAGACAAACTCTTGTGTTGAGTGCCCCGAGATCCAAGAGAAGCTCCACTGGCGCCGCGCACATGTTTTCTATCCAAAAGTGCATATGTATGTCTTCTTGTCAGTGCCAGGATGTAAGCACAGTTTTAAAGGTGGTTGAAGGGAGGCCTTGGGGGCTGAATAATGCTGAAATAGCAGTGGTTATACCAGTGTACCAGGGTTCATATTAGAGCATGTGTGCTATCTTTGTCTCATTTAAAAAGACTGCTGTGTCTGTTGACAAATCTGTTTGGAAAGTTGTCTTAAAATATTTTTTATTTTAAAATAGAATCTTAAGAAAGTTTGAAAGAATATTTAAAAAATATCTCACACTGAAGGAATATTTATGTTTTTTATTAATTAATTTGTAAAGTTAAAATGGTCAAATCTGATCAATTATTTCATTTTTGTACCACCGTCACCAATTAACGACACTTTATCAGTATTAAATACATATGCACATTTTACTCTTAACACATTACACACTCATACACTTATGATTGCCAAATCCAAAGACCCAATAACATAATAAGATGTCTATTTCTTGATCACAAGGATTTTGAAATCTGTATCTTTAATCTTCACCAACACATGTAACCTCTGTTAGAGAGTAATTCCATCATTCCGAGTTCATAATAGTGCAAAAGGTGATGATAATAGTTAAACATGGCAGTTTGTTCATGTTTGCTGAAAAAAATCATTAGCAAAAATCTAATTTTTGTTTTTTGTGCTTATCCTTTGTTTATTTCGCGCGCCACTCTTGCGTTTGTGCGTTTCTAAAAGGATTGGATGTCAGAAGCACTTCAATAATCTTGCGCACGTTATTATTATCAGCTCAAGAAGTTTGTTATTTTAAATGTAGACAAGAGCGCAAGCAAGAAAGCAAAACCGATCGTGCTTTAGACTGGCTCATAAAAAACTACGGGACACACGGTAGAATCTGCTCTTCTTCTTGGCTTTGTGGCTGTTCATCAAGACGACGACGACAAGGTTTGTTTGAGCTCAGGTCGACCATGGCTTGTTATTATATGTATATATTATAGCAATGTAATGTCTCGGCTGTGTTTTTAAAAATTGCACTTCCTTTGTTTCATTTTGGCTTGTTACACGAGCGAGTGACAAATCTCTGTAAACCAATAGCGTTCAGCTGTGCATCTAGCTCCGCCTTTTGGTACCCGTCTGTTGTGCTAGGTACCCTTTGCAAAGGGTACCCAAAAAGTGGTACGGTACAGTTCGCTTTTAGGTACCTTTTGACCGTGGAAACGGCCATAAAAGCATAGCGAACCAAACCGTAACGTTCCATTCAGTGCAAACTGGCCATTAGGTGGGTGCACCTAAAATTTTGGCTGGTGCTCCTAAATTTTAGAAGTTGCTACCAAGCAAAAATGTTAATTTCAAGCCCTGTATAACCACGAGTAATTTACATTTTGATATAACACGTCTTCTCTCACTGTTGTAAATAGAGTTGTCAAAAGTATCGACTTCAGTACCAATAAGAGTGGTGAAGCGATACCCTGCAATGTTACGAAAATGCAATGTCAGCTCACATGACAGTAGCTATGTTTCCATCCACTTATTTGTATGTTCATTTTGGATATGTGCATAAAAAATGGTTGATGGAAACGCCAAGATGCGCATAAATTTTGAAAATGCGCATAAACTACGATGGAAACACTTTTAAATCGCACAAATTCCAGTATGCGCATTAAAAAAGGTCATGTGACTTTGTTATAAGAGATCATGTGATGATAAAAATGTGCATGAATGGATAAACCAGCAAGCTAAGCACATTGTAAAACATCTGAAATGTTGTTTTGGTCATTCCAAAACGCCTTAACCATCTTAGTGTTATTATATTATTAATGACCTCCAGAATCAAGAGCATCTGTGCTCCGCGCCACCACGTGTTTACTGCGTGTCAGGAATGTCTTCTGATGCGCAAGTCGTTTATTAAATGAAGAAAAGATTGACGCAGCTTCTCTTAAATCGTAGCAAACTCTGTTTTTACTGTTGATATTTGGTGCCAGATAATCAGGAAGTGAAGATTTTGTTCGCTTTGACTCATTTTCGCTGCTTTATTCGCACATCTTTTATGCAATAATCCAGTTTTGTGCGCAAAGTTATTTTGCATTTTTGGATGGAAACATAGCTACTTTGAGTTTGTGTACACACATGTGCCATCACAGAACAAGCAGCTCATAGTCAAGACGTACTCAGAACCATTTGAGAAGGCTGTGGATTTAATATAATACTGTTCAGTTTCTTACACAGACAATAGTTTTGCCTTATAAAACCTCCATGTATAATCAGGAGCCGTGTGAATTAATTTTGTTTGGTCTGTATGGTTTTATTTTTGACTCTTAATGTCCCAGTAGGTGCTGACTTGCATTTCATGAATCACCAAAAACCACTGTTTAAGCTATATATTCCACTGAAGCCAAATAAAAAGTCCCCTACATCTTGAATGGCCTTGGGGTGAGTACATTAACAGCAAATAAAATTTTTGGATGATTTATCCATTTTATTAATACATACTGATTACATTTGAATCATTTATACATTTCCATTAATTCTCTGTTGTACTGGCACGAGATCATCACCAATCAAGATCATCACCAATCAAGTAGCCTGCTTGCTCTCCCTATGTGTCATTGTGAAGGACTGCAGACCCACATATGTCCCAGTATGTCCCAGTGTGAGAGTGTGAGAATGAGAGCGAGGGGAAACTGGCATAAAGACTAAGTGTCCAGTTGACAAAAGGATGCCTGCAAAGCACTCTGGGATACATCAGGGATTAAAGTGAATTTCCAGAGAAGCTCACAAAAAGGGGTGCATTCATCTTTTATCAAAAAAAAAAAAAAAAAAAAAAAAAAAAAAGAGAACAACAACACCCAACCCCCCCTCCCATCTTCCTCTCCTCCTTGCTCTCTTCCCTTCTGCTCTGCCAGACCAGACAGACCCAAGGGCTTGTCATGACCTCATCCCGCACTGATTTACCCCCACATACCCTGTGGCTTTCCTGTGACCTCAGATCTAACCAACTAGGCCAACCTCATCTCCAAGTACCCCAGATAAAGCCGGTCTTCACGGTGTCAGCACATTCACACACAAGCACACCGGTATCACTCCGGAATCACGCCGAATATGTCTTGACCTTGGGAAACCATTCAAATGAAAGCCAAAAGCATTCAACCAAATCTCCTGCGATTAATGAGCTGATGTCTTTAAATGAGATTTTACAAACTGATGTTATGTACTGCATTCGTCTCATATCTAAATGAAACAACGTTATGAACTTGAGATCAGTTTCTAATGCTGCGACCTTGAGTTTCTATTCATCACAGATTTCCTTTTAGGAAACAAGTCACTGCTGTTGGCCATTTTATCACACGGCGTTGAAGTGACAGCTATAGCTAGCGAGCAAAGGCAACCATGACTGCAATTTCACGCAGCTGGATGCCATTTCCTAATGGTCCTCTGGAGAATGGATGCTTTGACAAAGTAGCCTCATTTTATGAAGTGGACAGTAAACAACACTTCTTGACATTGAACTGGAAAGGCGTCTCTGTGACCTCCATCTCTGTCTGAAAGAAATCTGATACTCAAAAACAGTAAAAACAGCTAAAAACATACTGTGTGCTAGAAGCCATGGATATCATTATGGCTAGGGCTGCAACAATTACAGATTTTGGTTGTACGATTATAGTAGGAATAATCATGGTTTCACGATCATCAAGATTATTATGCATTCATTAATTTCAAAACACTACCAGTTTAGAAAACCCACATGAAAATCCTTTTATTTTTAAGTGTTGTTTATTGCTGCTCAGTAACCAAATAATACAGTACAAAATAATAATAAAAACAAACTATAGTCCATTTCTCTTTGGACTTAAAAATAAGTGAAAAAAACGTTTTTGGCATTTAAACATAAGTAATAATAAATGACACAACAATGAATAAATAAAGAAAAATAAGAATACATTTAAAAAAATTGTTTTGGTCTAATGTAAAATCTATCTAAAAGTATTTATTATGTAGTGTAAGGCCCAATCCCAATTCTACCCCTTAGCCCTTACCCCTACCCCTCGTTTTGCGCATTCCCATGAAGGGGTAGGGGTGTCCCAGTTCTCTTTAGCTTAAAGGCATAGGGCTAAGGGGAAGGGGTGAATACCCCTTCGAACAAAGATTTTTCAGGACCACACTCAAAACCAAGGGGTAAGAAAATTTCCCCGATACACCAGCCACAGCTGCAAGTAAGGAGACCCACAAATTAGTATTTTTTGTCATTATTACGAATTTATTACAACAAACAAACACATGTTTTAACATTCATAACCGCACTCATGTTTTACCGTCATGCTTTTAAAAAACGCTAAAATAAAAACCTATAAAATCTATAATCCATAATCATAACTCCTTTAAAGCAGTCCCACAACATTCTGACACTCGATGACGCTCAAATACCCTGTCAGAAAAGTCTAGTGGCTGAGAATGAGCTTTTTACAGTGTATGGGATAATGTTAATGTTGTTTTTGGTATGTTTACTTAGATGAATATGGCCACTGTGTAAATACACACTACAGTTACGATCTTATTGCCACATTATATTATTATGATAACATAATATATGCCTTCAGTGATTTTTTGAAGATAAATACCAAAAAATAACACAACTGGAATAACTACAGCAGTCGCCATCATCTGATGTCATATGAAGCAAGAGATCGTGATGACATCTGATGACGTGTGCAGGTGCTGTAGTGCTGTCCCAATTCTTAGGGGTGAATTTTGAAGCCCTTCCCCTTCACACTTGGTTTTAAGGGCCAAGGGGAAAGGGTACAAAAATAGAATTGGGATTGGGCCTAAGTATTTCCCTTTTAAAGAGAACAAATGTAGTCAAAAGCTGTTGAACCTCTGTCTGAAAGGCACTTTTAATCTACTATACTACAAAAATGTTTGTTATTTTCACTTTTGGACCAGAGTAGAAAGGTGTATATTCCATACAAAGTATGAAGCTGATTGGTCAGTTATTGTCAAGTGAAGCATGGTGCGCTTGCGACATTCTGAAGAGTTTAGATGTTCAGATGTTTAGACGATATGCTCTATGCGCGCCCAAGCCACGCCCAAACAGCGCGCATCCATTGGAAAAAATGAACTTGCGTGTGCAAAAGACGCGATATGTGAACGACCCGTAGTTAATAGCCTCAGACATAGTTAATCCAGTGTGTGTGCGTATTTGTTTAGTTGCAGCAGTTTTGTTCTGTGCAGAAATGCGGTGTGGAGAAGCTTTTGCGATTAATTAACCTTGACGAATTAAAAAGCGGTCAATAGTGAAATCTGTTAATCGTTGCATCCCTAATTATAGCTTGCAGATGTATAGAAAATTACCAAAATATTTACAATTATTTTGCTCAAAATGGATAAAATGCGTGATCAGAGCCAAACATAAAAATTAGGAATGCTCCGATCCATCGGCCGAAAATCGGTATCGGCTGAAAATCACATTTCACGACTTGATCGGTACTCAATGATCTGGCCGATCTCATGAACCAATCGCAAGTGTTTGTTTACGAGTTTACAACCCAGGTTATAAATCCACAGCGCTTCAACACATGAGCAATGTTTCCAAATTGCATTGTCAGCAATTTTTCTTACCATTTTTTTCTATTTGTTTTATGTATTATTTTTTTGTAAAGCTGCTTCTGACCATTACATGTACATCCTTAATTTATTTTCTTAGGTAATGTGAGATCTCATACATAGAGCGAAATGTGCTTATGCAATGGCAAAGTTATATAAAGCTTGAATCGGTACTTGGTATCGGCCGATCACAATGCAAAAATCCTGATCGAAGCATCTCTAATAAAAACGAGTGAAAAAGAGTCAGTTTGCAGCACTACACTTTATATTTAGCATCTTTTTTATGCACTTCTTTTGAGCACTGACCATTAAAACCATTCAGGCACATTTCTATTGAGCTTATGAATGCAAGTAGCTAATCAGATGTTCATTTTGAAATACGTTATATGCGTTTTTACTTACTTTGCATCAGCTTAGTCCCTGATTTATCACAGTGGTTGCCACGGTGGAATGAACCACCAATGACTAGGCCCACACGAAATCTGTGCATGCAGCAATCTGCAGATTTTTAGCCCATCATTGAGTCTATTTATTTACTTAAGTAATTGATTGTAAATTTATATTTATTCAGCTTTTAAATTAATTTCAGTAATATTATTGACTAATATGAAAATGCTCATATGATTTATTTACAATACAGTTTGTAAAGTAATATTTTTAGTAAATGTATTATATAGGATACTTGCTTTGTTCACCAAATAAGTGGATCTAATTGGATTTGCATTGTAAACATTAAAGTTAAAAATGTATTATTTTTTTATTTCATATATTAAGTTTTTAATTACAATACTCCCAAAATCATTCCGCATACATCCGCAGATTTTTTTACTAAATTCTGCGCAGAAATAGCCAAAAATGTCCACAAATTCTGTCTGGCCTTACCAATTACATATGTTTTATGCGCCGGACGCCCTTCCAGATGCAACCCAGCACTGAGAGAACAGTCGTGAACCACACTTTCTCATTCACATATGCACTCATGCATTATGGACAATTTTAGTTTATTCATTTCACCTATATCGCATGTCTTTAGACTGTGGAAACAGAAGCATCCGGAGGAAACCCACGCGAACTCAGGGAGAACATGCAAACTCCACACAGAAATGCCTCCTGATCCAGCCGAGACTCAAACCAACAACCTTCTTGCTGTAAGGCGAACGTGCTAACCACTGAGCCACCGTGCCACCCACTGTTTTTCTTTTGATTCTAAATTAAAACAATGCAAATAGCAACAAATTATATTATTTTGTCTGAAAAAAAGTTAACAGTGATACTCAACAGAGAGCTTGCACACTACTTACATAAAACTTAAAAGACCAGCATCATGATGGGAATTGGCTGCTCATAACAAGAAATCTGTAGCCAGTATCAGCTGCAAAAATCCTGATCTGAGCATCTCTAATTCTAAAGGGGATTTTATTTACACCAGGCAGTTGTAGGAACTGGATAGTATAGGAACTAAGTTATATGAAATAGCCACCAGGCCAGCACCACATTTTCCCAATTTTCACTAGGAACTGTGAAAAGATATATGGGTTGTTGACATGACATGGCATTGTCACTGTCACGCATGATAAAAATGAATATGCCGACGTACAGCAACAGTCAACAAAATCAACTTCAGCTGAAGGATGGAGGACGCGATTAAAGCTGTTTTCATTAGCCCATTTCACACAAACATTCCTTTCTGGAAAATTACCGGCAATTTTCCGAAAAGGTCTGTATGTGTGAAAAGGCCCTTTTTGATACTGGTAAATTTGTTCTGGCAATTGTTTATGAAAATAAAAGCATTTGAATATTTTTCCAGACACCTTTAGCTGCTACATGTTAGTCAGATAACGTTTCTATTTCCTTCTTAATGCCAACTGTGTAAAAAATTATCGATAACATGCTTATAATAAGCCGTTGTTCGTTTACCTTCAAGCTCCGCTTCCTTCAGTTGCATGACGCGTGTGCACGTGAAGCAGACGGTGAGCGCCAGCACACACACATATTATGTACATCTGTTTTATTAATTTGTTTTCATCGAAGTTGTTCACAATATTTATCCATCCACAGAGTTTGTAATGTAGTCAAATGTTTACAAATACAAGCGTAGCCGTTTAGAGCTCATTTCTGGTTAATGATGTCAGAATTTACCGGTATTTTGGAATGGATGTGTGAACGGTCTTTTCCGGTAAAATTCCTTCAAGAGTTCACACTTAGATATTGCTTAACGCTATTAGCAGGTTTGGCATGCTGTCCCGGGAGAGAACCCTGAGCTCGGAGATGATTGAGCCCAGGGCTCCCGCCTGGTCAATTGAGCATGTACAGGGAGAACGAGATCAGGTAGTTCTCGAGAGCTCCCTGTGGTAAAGAAAGAAAGGTGGAGAAGGGGTGGATGGGGGGTTTCTTCGGAAGACGAAGATAAGGGAGTAATATTTGCTAGGCTACTTATAGTGAGTTTGGAGTAATCTGATTGGCTAACTAAAGATTGTAGATGAGAGACCAGCTGCGGTCAATTATATCACGTGCTCCTCTCGAAATTAGTTTGTGAAACTTCACATAACGTCCTTGCCTGTGTGAACAGCGCTTTTTTTAATTTACCGGTAAAGTCGTTCCGGAAATTTTCCGGATATTGATCAGTATCACTGTGTAAAAGTGGCTATTGTTGGTTTCCGTAATAATGGAACCTGAATGTAGACGCAGAAGCCATGCAACTGAAAGAGGGCTAGGAGACAAAAAAATACAACTTTGCTAGTATTTCATAGTATTTGGCCAAATCAGCATACACTTACATCACTGGGAGTACTTCCTATTGTTCTAGATTAGAGCCAGAGATAATTAGAAGAAGGTTTCGAAAGTCTTTCCTATAACTAAATTGTTTCCCAGTTATTGCTTTGCAAACACTCCAAAAAGTGGGTACTTCCATTTATAATTCTAGGAACAGATTTGCATTTGTAGTTGGAATCTACCCAGCAACAATGTCTGATTGCTTAAAATCATCATAATAATAACAAATTAATGATAAACCAAAATCTTTTCAGAGATTTCAGAGAATTCAAGAGATATTTAGCTATAATAAACAGTCCCTGAATAATAATTTCTATATTTATATGTTATGAAACTATGGAAAAAAACAGTAATACCATTTGATAGCATGATGTTAACACAGAGCAAATCATCTAATTAAATGTTTACTCTAAGAACCATACTGACAGACAGGTTGCTTTTCCATATTTTGGCAGCACTCCCTTGATAACACTGCGTGACTGAGATAAAACTAGATGCCTCTGCATTATAAACACAACCGATGGCCGTTGCATATGCATGTAGAGCTGCATTATATGTGCACCGTTTCATACTGGGTGTTGATTTCTTTTCTGTGGGTGGGTAAACACACAAGCGCATCTTCACCCAGCTCCAGAGCATAACATCATTTCTGGACAGTAACTGCTCACTGATTGGCCAGTCTGTGCAGTCATGTGCAACATGAGGAGCTCAGTAGGATGAAGTCATTAAAACTGACTGCAAATCAATGCTACTCTTTAAGCGTAAAATACACCCCAGCTTGACCAGAACAAATGTGTGTGGTAGTTTAGGTTAGTACTAATCAAAATATTGGATTTGTATAATCATTGTATTATATGATAAAGACACCACGCTTTGTAGGGATACCATCAGTGCTGCACTTTGTATTGTCTGACAGCATTGAGATACTGTTGTATGTTCTTAAAATATCTCAGTGATGCATTATAAATGTTTGAAATCATATATGTCAAGTTTATTAATCATACATATCTTTGTGAGACTGTCTGACAATCTAATACCTCAACCATAACTAGTGTTCACACTGCAGTAAAAGCCTTCAGAGGGTGACGTCATGTTTGAGAACATCCTTTGATGTTGCCGCTTGGCACGAACGCATCGATCTCAATGTGTTGGCTCGCGTTTCCAAATCATGTAGCACCTGAACTCGACCTACCTTTTGATAATCCGAGTCATCTGGTCGGAAATCACTGCTGGTCTGCTGAAACTGTAGGTTGAAGTGCGGGAGGCGATGGAAAAGGTTAACCCACCACGGTGGAGAATAATTCACCACTGCAGCCATAGTGTTCATCCAGATCTGTGACTAAAAACACACACAGAAAACACGATGATGCATTCAGAGGGAAATACCAGCCGCTTCATCACGTCGCATTGCATCAAATGCCTTTAAAGTGTGTCTTTAGAAGCTGCATGCAGTTAAGCAGGGGTTAAAATCTGCACCAAAAAGACCCTCAAACAAACAAATGGATATTTTGATTTAACATTCTGTAAATAACAGTCATACCTAAAGCTTGTGCTAATAATTACATTTGTTCTTACATGCGGCATGAATCATTTCACGCGCTGTTTATATGCCACGATTGAAATCTGACAGGCTTTTGTTATCGAAAACGCATCCTTACCCGTTATATCAGACTAAACCATGGCTCCAGCAAAACCCTGCAGTGGTCGCAACTACACAAACGCCTCGAGTCCGTCGATGTTTTTTGGTGTAAAAGTTGTATTTAGAAGGTTTATCAGCCCGGTGTATCAGCAGTCGGAGTGGTTTGTCCAGCACAGCCCCTGCGTCACTGTCGTCTGCATGTTATCCGCCGGAGCTGAAGCGAGCGAGCGCTTTAAACCCGTCCGATGGCCATCGCGCTTTTGTTTTAAGGTGGTCCCGCGCCGCTTTCTTTTAGTGAGCGCGCGCGGTCAACGCTTGTGCTTTTATGTCGCGTTAAAAATGAGATGTATGAAATACGCGACGGTATCACGCATTACGAGCGTGAACTAGAGATTTATGAGCAGCATACGGTTAGAAACGGGCGGAATTGTCAATCATCCACGTCCATGTGTTTCAATCAATACAGTAATGTATTAGTATTTTTACTGACCTCTAGTGGTTAAATGACGAAACCTCGAGTCATAACACTTGACAAAAGGTCGTCTCTTCTCAGGTTCTTTTCTTTTACAGTGTATGGTTCTTCTCCAGAAATGTCCTTGTTTTTATGTATTTGCTTCTTGTTCTGAATTCAGATGTATATTTAAGTTGCGCTACTGGTATTAAGGACCTTTAACAAATACGTTATTTACGTTAATGTTTTTAAACATGAAGCGCGAACTGTATTGATCACATTGGTCAGTCTACTCGCATTTGCATACTGAATCGTGACTGGGCTTTTAAATACGTCGATACGGGATTTTAAAATTTCTTATCTGATTTGTGTAACTTAGATTTTAAAAAGTAGCATAAATGTACATAATTTATACGTAAACATTGTAATTTATATGTACACTTACCGGCCACTTTATTAGGTACTAACTGCTCATAAACACAAATTTCTAATCAACAAATCAAATGGCAGCAATTCAATGATTTAGGCATGTAGACATGCTCAAGATGATCTTCTTGCGTTCAAACCGAGCATCAGAATGGGGAAGAAAGGTGATTTAAGTGACTTTGAACGTGGCATGGTTGTTAATGCTAGACAGGCTGGTCTGAGTATTTCAGAAACAGCTGACCTACTGGGATTTTCACGCACACCCATCTCTAGGGTTTATAGAGAATGGTCCAAAAAAAAGAGAAAATATCCAGTGAGCGGCAGTTCTGTGGGCACAAATGCCTTGTTGATGTCAGAGGTCAGAGGAGAACGGCCAGACTGGTTCGAGATAATAGAAAGGCAACAGTAACTCAAATAACCACTCGTTTCAACCGAGGTATGCAGAAGAGCATCTCTGAACGCACAACATGTTGAACTTTGAGGCGGATGGACTACAGCAGCAGACAGCCTACCTGAGTATTGTTGCTGACCATGTCCATCCCTTTATGACCACAGTGTACCCATCTTCTGATGGCTACTTCCAGCAGAATAACACACCATGTCATAAAGCGCCAATCATCCAGCCTGATCTCACAAGGAAACGAAAGTATTTTACGTTTTGTCAGCTCAGTGGCTAATTCATACGAGTTGAGTCTTACGAAAATGTATGATTTTAAAAAGGAGGTGTGGCACCCAACCCCGCCCCTAAACCCAACATTCTTTGGGTGATGAGCAAATTGTGCTAAATTGTACGAATTAGATTGTAGGAATTCATACGAATTAGCCACTAATCAAAAAGTTACGAATTGCCGTGAGATTGTGTTGAATTATCTCAGACTGGTTTCTTAAGACAATGAGTTTACTGTACACAAATGGCCTCCACAGTCACCAGAACTCAATCCAATAGAGCACCTTTGTGATGTGGTGGAACAGGAGATTCACATCATGGATGTGCAGCCGACAAATCTGCAGCAATTGCGTGATGCTATCATGACAATAGTTCCTATATGTAACGCCTCTATTGGATTTCAAATAAAAACCAAAACCGGAACTTTTCTTATGCTTTGTATTATTTATTTTTCAAACAATATATTATTTTTTTAGCACATATAAATCTGCTTAGCTTACCATAACATTGGATCTCTCACATGAGTAACCCTTCTTTAATGGTGTATTTTGATGGTATCAAAATAAATGGTGCATAACTATAGGCCAACATGAGATCTGAGTGTGCAGAAATCCCCAGATATTTGAGCCCTTCATTCAATTTATTTGTTTACTTAGTTCTATATTAATTTCAGTATTATTATTATTAAATAATATGCAAATATTTAGACAATTTGTGTACAATACAACTTGTAAAGTAATCTTTTCTGTTTTTCAGAGGTCGAATTACTGTATATGAGAGTCCTGCTGTAGCTTTATCAAACAGGTGGTTTTAAGTGGATTTTGATTGTAAGCCTCACATAATTTTTTTTATGTGTATCAAAAATGTGTATCAAAATCATTCTGCGTAAATAAACTGATTTTTTTTTTCAAAATGCTGCAGAGAAATAGCAAAATAAGTCTGCAGATTCTGTCTGGCTCTGTGTATAACCAACCCATACACATAACCATAATGCCAGCAGGAGTCGCTCATATTTAAACATCAAGGTGGTTTTGTTACATGGAAGTTTTGTTGATTATTATTATAGCAGCAGCAGCAGCCATATCCTTGTTTTATCAGTAAAATATCATCATCAATAAGTAGAACTATTGAGAATTGCTTTATGTGTGGAATTAAGTAAATAATAATCAGATATTAAACAAAACATTTAGTCAAGACTAACATGAAGACACTTTCCCTCTCACAAACGTCAAAAGACCAGAGAAAACAGATTTAATAAAGAAAGATATAACACCAATTCAAGCACAATGGCGGCACAAAACACTACATACTCTCAGAGCAAACTCAGTTTCAACAAAATCAAAAGTTTGTTTCAGTGCTATTATTGTTTCGAAACGTATACAACAAAACACACTGACACCATTTAACAGCATTTACTGTATGTTTTTCATCTGCAATTGAATGATACACCTTCTACACTTGTGGAAATTCACAGTTTTGTATCAATCTGAGGTGCACCTTAAGTGCACACAATGGCTTAAATAGACCTTACAGGATGTAATGTTTAGAGCACAGGTGTTAAACTCAGTTCCTGGAGGGCCGGAGCTCTACACATTTTAGTTCCAACCCTAATTAATCACACCTGATCAAACTAATTGAGTCCTTCAGGCTTGTTTGAAACCTGCAGGTAAGTGTGTTGAAGCAGGGTTGGAACTAAACTGTGCAGGGCTGCGGCCCTCCAGGATCTGAGTTTGACACCCCTGGTTTAGAGTAATGTGTGTCTTTTGATCTACAATGTGAAGTAAACAAACACTATTAAATCCCTGATCCTCATTTAAACATGATCATTCAACAAAAGGCACTTCTGGAGTGTGAAGACAAAGTTTAAACGGATAGTTCACCCAAAAAATGAAAGCGCTGTCATCATTTACTCACCCTTCACTCATTTCAAACCTAAATGGGTAACCGGAAACCATTGACTTCCATTGTATTTTATTTTCTTACTATGGATGTCAAAGTATATTCTATTACGTTCAACAGATAAACAAAGCTCATAAACCTTGCTATATTTAATTTGGGTGAACTATCCCTTTAAGAAATGTGTCCCTTATTTAGAGTTAAAAGGATATGACCTTAACAGAAAAAAATAGTGTTAAAATCTTAAAAGTCAAATAAATATCAACCTCTGAACAGCGATTATTGCCAATAAAAGTCCTTATTTGTTTGTTTGAATTCCCGTTTGTTTATCTAATAATGTGTGTTCCATGTTATGAGAGAAAAAGCAGTCTTTGAATCAACCAAAGAGCTGAAAAGGAGCTAAATCAAGTCATCGGCACTGAAAGGACAACAACTGAAAGGCTGTTCTCTTTTCCTCAGTGGTCTTGAAGGAGACACAATGATATCATCAGAGTCGTCTGAATCAACGCTCTTTGGGTTTTCGGTGGCTGGTTCCTGTTGGTGGATCTTCACGCCTGCTTCACGCCAACAAAACGAAAAACATGTTTGTCATTACAATAAACAGGTGAGTGACTATACTGTATAATGGCAGATTATTCACACACATACTGGTGTTCTCACACATTCGGTACACACTTTCATTTAAAGGTTTAAAGGGCTAGTTTATATAAAAAATGAAAAGTTCCTTACCATTTACTCAAAAGATGAATGTTAGAAAACAGTAGCCATTGAAAATACTATGGAAGTCAATGGCTACTGTCACCGGCCACTTTATTAGGTACACCTTACTAGTACTGGGTTGGACCCCCTTTTGCCTTAAGAACTGCCTTAATCCTTTGTGGTATAGATTCAACAAGATTCGGGAAATATTTCTCCGAGATTTTGGTCCATATTGCAGATTTGTCGGCTGCACATTCATGGTGTGAATCTCTCGTTCCATTAGATCCCAAAGGTGCTCTATTGGATTGAGATGTGGTGACTGTGGAGGCCATTTGAATACAGTGAACTCATTGTCATGTTCAAGAAACCAGTCTGAGATGATTTGCACTTTATGACATGGTGCATTATCCTGCTGGAAGCAGCCATCAGAAGATGGGTACACTGGTCATAAAGGGATGGACATGGTCAGCAACAATACTCAGGTAGGCTGTGGCGTTGACACGATGCTCAATTGGTACTAATGGGCCCAAAGTGTGCCAAGAAAATATCCCCCACACCATTACACCACCACCAACAGCTTGAACCGTTGATACAAGGCAGTATGGATCCATGCTTTCATGTTGTTGACGCCAAATTCTGACCCTACCATTCGAATGTTGCAGCAGAAATCGAGACTCATCAGACCAGGCAACGTTTTTCCAATTGTAGCCTCAGTTTCCTGTTCTTAGCTGATAGGAGTGGCACCCGGTGTGGTCTTCTGCTTTTGTAGCCCATCTGCCTCAAGGTTAGACGTGTTTTGCGTTCAGAGATGCTCTTCTGCATACCTCGGTTGTAACAAGTGGTTATTTAAGAGTTACTGTTGCCTTTCGATCAGCTCGAACCAGTCTGGCCATTCTCCTCTGAACTCTGGCACCAAGGCATTTGCGCCCACAGGACTGCCGCTCACTGAATATTTTCTCTTTTTTGGACCATTCCCTGTAAACCCTAGAGATGGTTGTGCGTAAAAATCTCAGTAGGTCAGCTGTTTCTGAAATACTCAGACCAGCCTGTCTGACACCAACTAACATGCCATGTTCAAAGTCACTTAAATCCCCTTTCTTCCCCATTCTGATGCTCGGTTTGAGCTGCAGCAGATCGTCTTGACCATGTCTACATGCCTAAATGTATTGAGTTGCTGCCATGCGATTGGCTGATTAGAAATTTGTGTTAACGAGCAGTTGGACAGGTGTACCTAATAAAGTGGCCGGTGAGTGTACATCAGTATATCTTCCTTTGTGTTCAACAGAGAGAGAGAAAAAAAAACTCCGGTCCAGAACAAGGAACAATAAATGATTTTTCATTTTTTGGGTGGGTGAACTATCCCTTTAAGTTTGGTAAGAATTTATATTTATAAAGAAGTGTCTTTTACTCACCAAATGTGCATTTATTTGATCAAAAATATTGAACTTTTTCCATCACGAATATTGGGCTCAGCAATTGTAACATTATTAGTTCAAGACTTCTGGATTTTTTGCCTTAAAAAACAGCTCGTAATGAGGACTGGTGTTCAGAACTGGTATTTTCATATTATATGATATTATTTTTTATTAGTTTGACTGTTTATTCCTAGTCATTTCTACAGAGGCCAAGAGAGCTCAAATGCACTGCAAGTTAAGTAACTCTAGACAAAAAAAAAAAAAAAAAAAACTATCAAGCAGAGAAAGCCTTTTCATTAAATTCACAACACATGCAAATACAGAAACATGCTGCAAATAGCACTGACCACAATGGAAATGTGTCAGGAAACCGCAAAAATGGACAAACTCGTCGCACCCATTTTTATCATTACATGATTTCTGAAAACAAAATCACATGACTTTAATGCGCATACTGGAATTTATCCGGTGAAAGTGTTTCTTTCCATTGTAGTTTATGTGCATTTTTTCTAATTGAATTTTAAAAAATCCTACTCAGTAATGCGCAGACGTTTATTTACACTCATTTTGAAAATCTTAGCGTTTCCACAAAGCACTTTTTTATGCAATAATCCAATATGTGCATGAAAAATAGATGGATGGAAACATGGCTAGCATCAGGTGATCCTTCCGAATCTTTCTAATATGTGAATTTGTCACACATTTCTTCCAATTATTGATGTTGAAAAGTAGTTAAGCTGACTGCGTGTGTGTGTTTTAGAATGCTCAATGAACAGCATTTATTTGAAACAGAAACTTTTACAACATTACAAATGTATTTAGAGTCACATTAAGTCAATTTATCGTGTCCTTGCTGAAAATGAATGATACTGACCTCCAACTTTTGAACGGTAACACAATAAAAAGAAGTTATGGTCCTCCTGTACTCTAACCTGGTATTGATCTTTTGTCTCATAGCTTATCACTATAAGTAGGATTTATTTCCTCTGTGGCCTCCCCGCTATTATTCAGAGTTACACCAAGAAGAGCGAATAAAATGAAAAACAACCACTGCGAGTTTTAAAAGTAGGTTATTGGCATAAAAGATTTTAAGAATGATCCAGACTGAGTCTTTAGTTACAAGAAGCATTTTTGGTTTGACGCATTGAATGTTTTTTAGACCTGTTTGTTAATCGGTCTGTTTTATCCAAGATTAACAATCAAGAATAATAACAGCATGAGATACTATTGATCTCCTTACGAGAACAGAGCACATTATTAAAGATGAATAATCACCTGAGCTTTGGGTTTTGCTTGTGAACATGGCCTGAGAGGATCCTGCGGGTAACACATACTGCCTTTTCTCATGTATGGAAGATACAGACTGTTCCCTGCAGAGTCATGTCAACATATTTTTGTAAGCACAATACGTTTAATTTGTAATTAATACAGACTATATTAATCTGCCAATGTACTACAATATAAATATATAAATATGACAAAACATATATATATATATATATATATATATATACACACACACAGAAAATGTGAAATGTGAGTGTACTGATGTAGTAATTTAGTGAATATACTATATGTCTACAGTATATCACCTGTCCGTTTTCGTAGTGCTGCGTTTGAGATGAGCCCTAAAGACCGACTGAAGCAGAGTCACTTCCTCTTCCTGTACAGCTTGAGTGCTCATACCTGACTGGGTCTGGAAGATGGTCAGCAAGATAATTATATTCTTGTTAAATTGTAATAATCATTGCAATGGAACAAAAAACATGTCTTTGAAATGAGGGGCATGCATAAAAGGTTTTTAAATAAATGTACTTCATAAATTCAGAAAAAGCAAAAGTTTTACAAACTCCCAAAACATCTTCAAAAATTATCTGTTTTACAAATTTTGTTGATTGATGATAAAAACTGAACATTTAAGACTGATCTGGCAAAAAGATATTTGGAATAGGATTCTTTCCTATAGTGGAAGATATATAAAAGAAGCAAAAGGTACATTTATACAGTATAACATACTTCACAGGTGTTACTACACTCCAGTTCGATTTTTTTAGAATGGGATATTTTGTATGGTACTGTGTGTATTATATTAAGAAGAATCCAATAAAAAAGCCTCCCAGACACTGTTCAGAGAGGTGTACTGTTTTCCCTCCTTGTAAATCTCACATTTGATGATGGACCACAGGTTCTCTATGGGGTTCAGATCAGGTGAACAAAGAAGCCATGTCAATTGTTTTTCTTCTTTTAGAGTTTAGACCCTTTCTTGCCAGCCAAGCTGTGGAGTACTTGGACGCATGTGATGGAGCATTGTCCTGCATGAAAATCATGTTTTTCTTGAAGGATGCAGACTTCTTCCTGTACCACTGCTTGAAGGTGTCTTCCAGAAACTGGCAGTAGGACTGGGAGTTGAGCTTGACTCCATCCTCAACCAGAAAAGGCCCCACAAGCTCATCTTTGATGATACCAGCCCAAACCAGTACTCCACCTTCACCTTGCTGGCGTCTGAGTCGGACTGGAGCTCTCTGCCCTTTACTGATCCAGCCACGGGCCCATCAAGACTCACTCTCATTTCATCAATCCATAAAACCTTAGGCCCCGTTTACACTAATGCGTTTTCGTTTTAAAACGCATAAGTTTTGCTACGGTTACGCCATCCGTCCACACTACGCCGGAGTTTTCGAGCCCCGAAAACGAAGCGTTTTGGAAACGCTGAAGAGCCCGTTTTAATACTGATACGCTGCTGCTCCGTCTCAGTGTGGATGGGGAAAAACGGAGATGTCTGAAAACGGAGGCGTGGCTGCTGAGATTCGCTACCTGATTGGGGCTTTTGGGTCATTGCGTTTCCTTCTCTTATTTGTCAAGCCCCTATCACATGACTATAACGCTACCGGAAGACGGCAGACCAGCCTTCACTGTAAACAACAACACTGACACAGAAATGGGAGCGTTGTTTGCACTATTGTCCGTTTCAGGCGCCATTGTGCAGTTAAACTCTGCCTTTTTTACTACAGCAGCTGCATATATTCACAAGAGGCAAGCTATCGTTCGAGCACTCGCTAATCACTCGCGTTCATCGTTCAACCAGCGTTTGTTGACTAAGAATAACCAAATGCCGAGCGAGACACATGCTTTCTGTTTATACTTGAACGCGCACGCCCAGAGTGCGCGAATGGTCACGTGATATACGTTTTTGGTGGAGTAGTGTGGACGGAGATATGTTTAGAAACGCTAGATGAAACGCTAGTGTGGACGCGGATCGTTTTTGATAAAAAACACCGTTTTAAAACGAAAACGCACTAGTGTAAACGGGGCCTTAGAAAAATCAGTCTTGAGATATTTCTTGGCCCAGTCTTGACGTTTCAGCTTGTGTGTCTTGTTCAGTGGTGGTCGTTTTTCAGCCTTTCTTACCTTGGCCATGTCTCTGAGTATTGCACACCTTGTGCTTTTGGGCACTCCAGTGATGTTGCAGCTCTGGAATATGGCAAAACTGGTGGCAAGTGGCATCTTGACATCTTGGCAGCTGCACGCTTGCCTTTTCTCAGTTCATGGGCAGTTTATTTTGCGCCTTGGTTTTTTCAGACGCTTCTTGCGACCCTGTTGACTATTTTGAATGAAACGCTTGAATGTTCGATGATCACGCTTCAGAAGCTTGGCAATTTTAAGAGTGCTGCATCCCTCTGCAAGATACCTCACTATTTTTGACTTTTCGGAGCCTGTCAAGTCCTTCTTTTGACCCATTTTGCCAAAGGAAAGGAAGTTGCCTAATAATTATGCACACCTGTTATAGGGTGTTGATGTCATTAGACCACACCCCTTCTCATTACAGAGATGCACATCACCTAATATGCTTAATTGGTAGTAGGCTTTCGAGTCTATACAGCTTGGAGTAAGACAACATGCATAAAGAGGATGATGTGGTCAAAATACTCATTTGCCTAAGAATTCTGCACTGCCTGTATATTTTAACCAATTGTCAAATTATACAAATTTTATATTAAATTTGAATGAAACACCTACAGTCAACTCCATAATAAAACAAACAAATATGTTTTACCTGAACACTTAACCATAAATTATAAATCCACAGAAACTAAGAAATCACAAGTAGCCTCTTAATTCTTTCCATGGCTTTATATTAGCTTCAATATACTACTATACAGCTGCTAGAAATTGTTAATAATCGAATGCAGCCAATCAGCACAATAATAACATATAATGCAAAAATTAATAGGGGCAAAGCAGTGTATAATACAGTCAGCATCCCATTAAAATGCCAAAAGTGGTTACCATGGCAGCAGGAACAGTTCCCGGGTCAGCTTGCTTCTTACCCTCCAGATGCCTCTGTCTGATCAGATGTCCTCTGAGACAGGACTGCAAGAAAACTAGATCCTGTGCAGACATGCAAAAGAACAAAGCAGGACATTTAATAAGCTACATTTACTGCAAATGTACAGTATGTGTTGATGGGGTTGCACCGACCCGTCTACGGTGTGAGCGCCAGTGTTTCTGGATTATCTCAGCTGCCTTGTTTTTCTTTTTCGTCCCAAAATCTGATGGCGATGATGGTTCTGTTAACAAAGAAGAACTGTCTCGAACCTGTGGATTGTGACAATATCATATTGATGAGTTTAGTGATTTCTGTGTGTGTGCGTACATTTCTAAAGAAGTATTTTGAAAGCATTACCTGAATTGGATCTGCTACTACTTTGAGGTTTCTCCCCTCCCCTAGTTTCTCTTTTAAACAAGTGATTTCTACAATCAGTGCACTCATCTCCTGTCTATGAATAAAAAATATGAATTTGAATTTATACGTGTCCTCACATGTTTGATGGTATGTATTATTTCAAAACAAAGCATGTTATTTACGTTTTTAGACCTTTAAATTGAAGTTCTTTTTATATTGAACACATTTTTCCTCCTTTAAAGATGTTTAGAGCAATTGTTTATAGTGAATATTGTAGTTCTATTTGATATATTTGAAACACATACATAAATAATACATCAAAATCCCAATGCTTTTAGACCAAATAATCATTCATCAGCCATATTTACTTATATTGTTGTTTTTTTCACTTATATGTTTATATTTTACGTTTAAGATTAGGCATGCTTATTACTAAAATAAAATTTGTTTAGTTCTGTGGGTCTCGTCTATCAAATCTGATCTGTATTTTGTATTTTCTATTGGATTCAAGTCAGGTGATCGGATGGGCCATTCTACAGCTTGATTTTCTTTCTCTGAAAGCATTTGAGAGTTTCCTTGGCTGTGTTTTGGGTCATTGTCTTGCTGAAATGTCTACCCTGTTGTCATCTTCATCATTCTGGTAATGTAGATGTTGGACAAAAGCAGCTGATATTAATTTACAATGACGAAGGGCAGATGGTTGCTGAAGAACTACTAAGAGATTTCAGCTGCTGTCTGGGCTTTCATTGCCTTTTTACAGCTTCCTTTCTTCATGTGTTCAATACTTTTTTCTCTGTGATTTCATTTTATTATACATAACTTCATTTTTAAACTAATTAGATTTGTTTTCTTTGCATATATGGATTTTTTGGTTGTTATCAACATCTGGTGAAAATTTCAAGTCAACAGCACCTTTCGAAAAATGTTTTCTGAGAAAAATGGTGACGTGTTGAATACTTATTTCACCCACTGTTTAAAAAGAGCATTCTAGGTAATGTGTATACTGTTTTAATTATGTTAAAAATAAATATGTGGGTTTAAGAAATATTTTTTTCAAGTAATCACGAGTTAAATGTGTTAAATGGAATTTGTAAATTCAATTCATTATGTATTTTTATACATTTTCGTAATACTGAAAAAAATTGTTTTAATTAGGGTAAACAATACATTAATATAATTTTATTTTAATGATTTATAATTGCTTTGTAGTTAAAGTTTACAATGAGATAAAATTGTGATATGTTTAAAAATATAAAATTATTATTTTATAAAATAATGATCCTTCAAGTCTTCAAAATTTACCTTGCACATACAATATAGTATATTGGCATATTTTTCCACAAGTGTCAAGATTTTAAAGGGTCACGAAACACCAAAACACATTTTTTGAGCTGTTGACAGTCCTATATGTGTCCCACGCTGCTATAAACACTATTAGGACACATATATTGCACTAAAAAGTGAAAATTGGTTGTTTTTGCGTTATTTTGAGCAAATTCGTTCTTCCGGTTTGAAACAAATTTTTGAAGCTGCGTCACAGCCATGAGATACTTGCGTGTAAATCCAGTGTGGAGAGTGGCTGTCGGTCCCTGCGAGAACATTGTGACATCTCTAAGGGTGCGGCATTAATTCATGAGAAAGACTTGGTTCAAACCAATCGGCGTGCTCTATTGTGTATGTGGCGCAACTTCATTAATATACATGATAGCTTCAGAGACTGTTTACCTGTTACAATGTTCAGACGACAGAGACACCATGTTGTGTTGCCAAAACAAGTGTAAGCACTAGAATTTGGACACACGGGTCGTCAGTGTTGCATTTATTAGTGTGCTGCAACGAAGGTTTTGTTTTCATTTTCCCTCTATGACAGCGCTGCTGGACTCACGTGTAGATTACAGTGCACGCGTCAGAAATGCGTTTGTAAGGAACATTTTTTACCCGAGAGCTTTTGCATCTGGAAATAGTGAAATCCGGATTTGCCACTCGTCTCCTTTTAAAAAAAAAGACACAGCTCCAGTGTGATTGTCCTGTCTTGACAGATTTGGTAAGTGTGTGCAGTGCAGTGCCCTTTGTTTAAACCAGATGGCAAAGTTACTTCGCATCGTCAGCAGTGCTCTTTCAGTTTTTAAAGACATACCATAGTCGTCGCATTTTTGACAGGATAGTCTATACTGTATACACACGGCTTTCTGACGCTACCTACCGAGTGCATCTAAGTTACAGAGAAATGCGGAGGATTTTTTTCTCCCATTCGTCGTGCAGTATCAAACATTCCATTAAAACTCCACTCTCCAGCAGTTCCTCGCTTTCAATATCTCGTTTGTCATGGGCGACATGCAGGAAATGTTCCTGAATAAAAAGTTAAAGTGCCAAACTGCAGTTAAAGTCGACAAATTAATAATTTGGCAAGTAATTTGATTACTGATGTCCATGTAAACAGTCACTGTCTTTCTCCCCTGCGTCTGTGTGCCCAAATGGAAACTCCCATATTCCCTCTTTCCCTACCCCAACACTCCCACCTAAACAGAGCTGGACACGCCCACTTTCCTGACTTTTTCCAAACTACTGTAGAGGTGTGAAAACACCCTGCTGAGACAGGGGGGTTTCATGGCCCTTTAAGGATAATTTGTCACAGAAATTCTAAAATGTAATTATTGTTTAATATAAAAAGTGTTAGATTAAACTCCTCCTACAATAATCATTCTAAATAACATCTCTAAAGGAGGACAAACATGTTCAATATATAAAGAACTTAAATTTGAATAGCATGTTTGTTTTAAATAAGATACATACCATGAAACGTGAGGACACACGATCTTCCAAAATAAGCAAACACAACATTGTTTATAATGAATGATTCCTTCATTATTTTAATAATACACACCTGTGTGTTTGAATCAGGCTCTCATGATCTCGGATTTGGTCCTTCAGCACATTTTCTACCTCTTTCAGACGTTGATCCTTTTCAGCAGATAAACGTCTTATCTCCTCACTTACAAGACAAAATCAGAATTTCAATCAGAATTAATCCCAAATCATTTCAAACGACTTCAAAAAAAGTTTCTAAAGATATGATAAATGAGACATGAATGCAGTTATCATTACGGATATTTTCTGTAGTTATAGAAAATGCTCTTCATAATGTATTTGGTTCTATTCATTAAAGAATTCAAATATAAAAACCTGAAAAGTTTTTAGGATTGATAATAAATGTTTGTTGAGCACCAAATGTGCATATTCAATTTATTTTTAAAGCATTCTTTTAATTGCCACTCTAAAGACTTGTGTAATTACTTTTTTTATGGCTTTTTAAATGTATAATAAAATAGAAAACACTTCTCTTAAATTGTACAAATCTTTCTGTTTTTACTTCACTTTTTTGATTCAATAAATGCAGCCTTTTTGAGCCTAATATATTTGGTTCAGAAGCATTTAAAAATCTTACTGAATCCAAACGTTCTGAACTGTAGTGTATTTTCTGTTAGTGCACTTACTCTCTCTGGGTTAGTTTTAGCTTTAGCTCTGATTTCTGTTCTCCAAGTTTCGTAACCACTCCATTCAAAAGCACATCATTCTCTATAATCATAGACGGCTCTGTCTCTGCATTCTGATTCGTCGATTCTGTATCGTCTAGGCTCTTTTGTGACGCTTTAGAGATCTGAAGATTCTTTATCTTTTCCAATCTCTGAAAAAATGAGATAAATAAATGAATTTTTCATGATACATTTGATCTTTGGTTTGCGAATCAAGTTTAAAGTAACATAAAAACCTTTTCAAGCTCCAGGATTCGTCGCACAAGTCTTTGTTTACTCCAGTCCATATAACCTGAAAACATAAAAAATATGGTTTGCCATGTGACTTAATTCAGCACTCTTGCAGGTGCAGCAACCTTAAATCAATGTTTTGAGACTTTATTTTATCCAGCACATTTAACCAGCCAAGACAAAATAACCATTAACCAGAAGTAGTTGTTGATTCAAGTTTTTTCATTAGTAATTCAGTTCTTATTGCAGAAATTGTTGAACAGCGATGACAAAAACGAATACCTCAATATAGTTGTTTTAGTGACGATAATAACTATATTTTGCGTAGTGTGTTTTTATGCTGATATTTGACAGGTTTAGGCCAGTCAGGGACAGATAGAATGGGGGAAGTAAGTATTGAACATGTCATGTTTTTTACTGGGAATAATATTTCTAAAGGAGCTGTTGAGGTGGAATTCAACCAGATTTTGATAAAAAAACCAATATAAACATAAAAATAAAACAAAACCAAAAAATCTGAAAGATTAGTTATGTGTAATAACAATGGAATGACACAAGGAGAAAGAGCTGAACTACTGAAACGTATTTAATACTTTATATTAAAGGCTTTTTTGGTGACGGCAGCTTAAAGATGCCTCTCATATAGAGAATAAGGCCACATGCGTTGCTCAGGTGTGAGTTTTTCACAGACTTCAACAGAGTGTAAAAATCTTGATGGTTCTGTGGGTCTTGTCTATCAAATCAAATTTTTTATTTGTATTTTCTATAGGATTCAGAATCAGGTGATTGGCTGGGCCATTCTACAGCTTGATTTTCTTTCTCTGAAAGCATTTGAGAGTTTCCTTGGCTTGTACTGTCAATGTTGGACTGAAGCAGCTAATATTTATTTACACTGACGAAGGGCAGAGGGTTGCTGAAGAACTACAGAGAGATTTCAGCTGCTGTCTGGGATTTTACTGCCTTTCTACACCTCCCTTTATTCATGTGTTCAATACTTTTTCTCTGAATTATTTCATGTCATTATGCATAACTTCATTTGTAAACAAATTAGATTCGTTTTCTTTGCATATATGGATTTCTTTGGTTGTTACCAACATCCGAGAAAAATTTCAAGTCAACTGCACCTTTAGAAGTATTTTCTGGGAAAAATAATGACGTGTTCAATACTTATTTGGAAGTGGAAGCAAGATTTTGTCTTTTTGAGTGATTCAGTGAATCATTAATCAAAATCAATTGATTTGTTTAAATGACTGATTTATTTTAAAATGCAGCAAGTGATTCTCATGTTTCTGATCATTGAATTGCTTACTCAAGCAATTTGTTCAAAATCAGATTCATTCAATTATTGTTCATATGCATACCAACATCATTAAAACGACAATTAACATATCGCATATGATAAATATTTCCAGTTCTGCTGTGAATGCTAGTACCCTTGGCTCTGCATGCAGGGCTGTCTGTCATGCTCATCTCTTCATGGGTCAATTCTTTTTTGAGCTCCTGGTTCTCGTCCTCCAGTTGTTGAACAGTCTTTGTGAGTTTCAGAACTGTGGTACTAAGAGTCTTGTTCTGCCTTCTGCTCTCTTTGCTCTCAGCCTTATTACTGAGAAGAAAAAGAAAATACAGATAAGTAAATACATTTTTCGTATCAGATTAAGAGAGACCATTAAATTTATTAAAAGCAGTGATGTATTTACCTTCTCTCCGCTGAATCTAACAATGTGCGCAATCTTTGAACCTAAGCATAAAAAAATAAAGTGCATTACATAATATCCACACAAAAGAAGTACAGTTGAAGTTAGAATTATTAGCCCCCATTTGATTTTTTTTTTCATTTTTAAATATTTCACAAATGATGTTTAACAGAGCAAGGAAATTTTCACAGTATGTCTGATAATATTTTTTCTTCTGGAGAAAGTCTTATTTTTTTATTTCGGTTAGAATAAAAGCAGTTTTAAATTTATGAACCATTTTAAGGTCAATATTATTAGCCCCTTTAAGCTAATTTTTTTTTTCGACTGTCTACAGAACAAACCATCATTATACAATAACTTGCCTAATTACCCTAACCTGCCTAGTTAACCTAATCAACATAGTTAAGCCTTTAAATGTCTATCCTTTAAGCTGTATAGAAGTGTCTTGAAAAATATCTAGTAAAATATCATTTACTGTCATCATGGCAAAGATAAAATAAATCAGTTATTAGAAATGAGTTATTAAAACTATTATGTTTAGAAATGTGTTGAAGAAATCTTCTCTCCGTTAAACAAAAAATTAAGACAAAATATTATAAAATCTGTCAGTTAACCCCCTGACAGAATATGGGTTGGTTATTGCTTAACTTAAACTGCTTTTGGAATTTAAAAAAGGGCCAATACTCCAATACGGAAGTTGCTGAGACTTTAACTTCATGATGTTGATGTACTTTCAACTGATACAGAATATTGAGTAGGGGTGAGGCTTTCTTTTTGAACATCATTCGCTCTTAGCAAACTAACGGTGTGGTTAAAAATACGTCAACAAAGAAGGGGCGCCACTCCAAACGTGGAAGCAAATGGCCAGATTTTGATTGAAGATTACCAAAACAAACATTGTACATTTAGACTTTAAAACTCAGCCTGTGTTCATCTGACAGAACAAACTCATATACATCAAGTATGACTTGAAAGTGAGTAAACTATGGTGTAAATTTCATTTCTGGGTGAACTATTCCTTTAAGTATGTTTACAAAAAAAGAAAACAATGCAAGTTACCTCTTCAAAATAGGTTTCAACGGTGATCTTCATTTCCTGCATGTTAGTAGTTTTGTGGTCACTCTGAAGCTGACTGTAAAGGAAAATACACAACTCATCAATTTAAGTACAACAAACACAAGCATTTAAAAGCATCTAGTTTGTATCAACATAAAATAATTTGGTGATAATTTGAACAACATACATGGGAAACATCCATACACACTCATACACTATGGTCTTTTTTTTTTGCATACCCAATTCACCTGTACCACATGTCTTTGGACTGTGGGGGGAAACCGGAGCACACGGAGGAAACCAACGCGAACACAGGGAGAATATGCAAACTCCACAAAGAAATGCCAACTGACCCAGCATTTCACATGCTCACAGGGATATTTCATTCACAAATGTAAACGTTATTCACCATTTACTCGACCTCCAGATTCACTATAACCTGTTTTGTATAATATAAATAAGTTTGTTAAGTTAGTATAATATAAATAAAATTAGCATCAAACCTCAAGGCATTCTCTTTCTCTTTGCACTGCTGCTCCAGTCGCAGAATCCTTTGTTTCAGTCCATTTATAATCTAAAAAGATTATAGATACATTTTTGCATTATAATCATTCTTTAAATCATTGACCTGAACAAATGTGAGTGTAAGAATATGTGCAGTTGTTATAAAGGCATACTCACTGATCTAGGATCTGTCTTTCTGTCCACTAAACTCCTAGCATACTCTGGGTCCTATGTAATTAATGCAAAAATAAATAATCAAAAATGATTACAAACAAGCAAACTCAAGCAAAAAATGATTTTATTTACAATACTGTTCAAAAGTCTAAGGTCTAAAAGATGTTAATGTCTTTAAACAGAGCATTTGATGCTCAGCAAGATTGCATTCATTGGCGGATTTAGGCATGGGCAATATGGGCGATCACCCAGGGCGGCATCTTGCTGGGGGCGGCACTGAGGGACGGTGCAAAAAACAAAAAAACTTGCCCCAGTAAAAATCATCTGTGCCCCAGTAAGCTTTGAGATATGATTTACTTTATACTAATGTATTAATTTAGAGTGGAGATCTCAGAGTAAAGACATTAGAGGACATTCACATTTGGCGTCTTTTGCATGCGCAAGTTTGTTATTCTCTATGTGCAACAGAAACAACGCTGGTGAAAGCAAACTGACGCATGCGAGCAGAAAACCATTCCCACACGCCTCACACGAGTTGCTCCTGCTCCCAGTGTGAATCCCGGTTGTTTACATGCACACTGATAAAATACGAGCCGCTCATGCCATGTGAAACTGGAGTAACAGCCTTTTAGGTTACTTTTATGACGCGAGGTGTTGACACGCAGTGAGTTTTGCAAGTTGACAAAACTGAAGTTTATATAATATGATGATCTCATTTGACTAAGTATGGTTATAAAGCAAAAAGAAGGGATAATGAGTCAGGAAGGTAAGATTTAATAACATTAATTCTGGGTCTTGAGTAGGGTAATGACATAACAATGACAATTCTATAAAATACAAAATAAATATGTTTTATAGAATTATCTGTTCATCTTAGGTCTAAGATGAACATATAATTCTATAAAACATATTTATTTTGTATTTTATAGAATTGTCATTATTATTCATGCAAAATATTTCTGATCTAAGCATAGCACTTCAGTTTTGTCTTTACATTGTTTTCCAGTTACATTTGTTGATTGTTTTCTGTAATTTATTTAGAATAATTGTATTTATATTAAATACATATATTTTTAATAATCCCAATTCTGATTTTGTCCATATTTTACCCAAAATTGGGTTAAAACAACAAACATTTTTTAGAAGGTCCTTTTTTATAAGTAGATGTAAACCTGAAACTATTTATAAGGGGGTTGAGGGGGGTATTAACATCCAATTAACATGGATAACAGCTTTTCTGCATGCTTTTGTTCAGGATTCTAAAAAAATGGATATTTTGTCATCCCTTCTTTTATTTCAAACATTTATGAGTTTCTTTCTTCTTTTAAACACAAAATAAGATATTCTGAAGAAAGCTGGAAACGGGTAACCATTGACTTCCATAGTATTTGTTTTTCCTACTGTGGAAGTCAACGGTTACAGGTTTTCAGCTTTCTTCAGAATATCTTTGTTTGTGTTAAACAGAAAAAAGAAACTCATAAAGGTTTGGATCCACTTAAATAGTAAGTTCCACTTGGATCCACTTAAATAGTAATAGTAATTTTCATTTTAGGGTGAAAAATCCGTTTAACCTCAAAATTTATTTAAAATATAATTGTTTGTCATTTTTGAATGTTAAATGTGTCCTTGCTAAATTACTTTTTTAGGATTTTAAAATTTCAAATTTTCTTTAATAATACAATTTTATTGTTCTTTTAGAAAAGGATATTAGAATGACGGCATATACAATATTCTGTCCTGTAAAATTCTGTTATTTTAAAAATTCATTACAGTGAAGTTTGTAATTATCATCAATACTCTCCTTTATAAACACTTCATCATTAAAGGGCTTTGAAATGTGCATTTTTATATTCCATGTTTGAGGTAATATCAAGCAAAAAGAAAAGAAGAGAGGGCGGGACATAGTGTAGCTCCTCTCCTTTTTTAAAAAACAGCCAATAGCATTTTGTTTTATCACTGCTCTGCCAGTGGGAGTGGGGAGTGGGGAATGTGAAGCGTCTTGAAGGGGGCGGGGCATGTCACACCCTTGAGAGCATTTGATTGGTCACGACTTGATGAGAAACTGAAGTATGAGGTGACATGAATAAATCCATTGATCCATTTAGACATTAAGTGACAAGCTTTACATGTTTATATCAGTTTTATATCTCCTAAATGCGAATTTTGTCACTGTTTTGGTGCACACTAACTTATAGATATCCTAAAAACTAATACTGATACTTAAGACAAAACACTCGACCTGACAAACTAGAAATCATATTCTTTTCAGTCAGAAAGTATGAATGCACGTGCGGTTACTTTACAGCTCTGTGTCATGTGTACAGTATATGTGGGGTGTGAAGCATTTATACTGTACATGCAATCAAATTCCAGCTTATCTCTGCGGCTGGATTTGCAGATGACTGCTCATTACCTTGGCTGGGTCCAACAGCTGTTCGATTTGTCTGTCCTTCTTACAGTTTTCTTCTTCAAAACGACGCAGCTTGGCTCTCATCTTGTCTGATTCAGCCTTTTGGGTTTGGATGGTCTGAGAAAAGAGGATGGAAACACAAGGCTGCATTAAATTCCAGATGCAAACAAATACACTTCAAATGCTGGCTAGTTACAGAATAAAAAGGTAATAAAGGTTTTGAAAATATTTGCACAATTCATATTTATTTTTTCAAAACTGCATATTTTACAGTTCTTCAGTTTTAAACAGTTTTTTAAGTGATAGTTCACCAAAAAAAACACAAAAGATATTTTGAAGAATTTTGGAAACCTGTAACCATTGACATCCATTGTATTTTTTCCCTACCAAGTCAATGGTTACAGGTTTCCAACATTTTTCTAAATATCTTTTTTTGTGTTCAACAGAGCAAAAAAAAACTCAAACTGGTTTGAACAAGTGAAGGATGAGTAAACGATGACAGAACTTTGATTCTGGGGTGAATTATCCCTTTAAGACTGGTTTATACTTCTCCATCGAGTGATCTGCGTGACCCATAGCGCATGCCTTGCTCGTAGCCGTACATTTATACTTCTGTGTGCTGTTTGTGTTGCTCTGCAATAACACGAAACGCTAGCTGGCAGTTTTTTTTAATGTTCCTCTGTGTGGAGTTTCTTCGCGGGTGTTTTGTTTTTTTCTGAACGCTACAAGTAGCTAAAACTCACTTATTCAGAGGTGGGAACTGGCGGATGAGCAACAACTTTAATCATAAGGTAAACACAAAACAAGTTTCCATCTGGAGCTCCTTCACCAGACTTGACACTTGTAAACACTCGCTTCATCTGGCTCGCAGGTCCCAGCCACGCCCACGCTCATAACCGGTACCAAGCCGACCAATCACAGAGCTTGCGGTATGCAATGTTGCAAAGTTTTATTTTTATTTATTATTTTACTTTTTTTTTTTTTTTTTTGCAAAAAAAAAAACAGTTGACATGTTTGTATCAATATTTGTTTACAATGCAGAATATGAATTACATTGTCAATGAAAAAAGATACACGAAAGAAAGAAAGAAAGAAAGAAAGAAAGAAAGAAAGAAAGAAAGAAAGAAAGAAAGAAAGAAAGAAGAAAGAAAGAAAGAAAGAAAGAAAGAAAGAAAGAAAGAAAATGATATAAACTTGAGGGCAAGACATTTAAGAATAAATTACAGTATATAAAGTCATTACAAAATAAAATAGTTCTGTTTGCTTTCTTATTTTCAGTTAATGAAATTAAATTGAAATAGTGACTAAACTCTAGCAAAAAAACAGGAAAATATGGTTTGGTATTAGTAAATTTGCATTTGTGGATGTGGAATTTACAAAGAAAATAAATGAAATGTATAACAAAACAAGCATTTATTTTAGTATAGAGACAGATTCATAATAACCAAAAATAATATCTTAAAAAGTAACAGAAACACCTTGTTGTATATTATCATTAATAAATAAGCCAGTTTCAGTATGAGTTTCAGTATGAAATTGACTAAATGAAAATTTTACATCAATATTAGAATGAAACTTTTTCAAAAATTGTTTAATAGGATAAAATTTGTTGATTAATTTAAAAGATGAGTCATTACGACATGTAGTTACATTTTTTGAGAGGTCAGCCATGGCGAGGGCACGGAGGCTGCGCCAGAGCATACGCGTGTGCTTGACACAGAAGTATAAATCAACCTTAAACATCACATTTCTGACTTTTTCCTTAGATTACATTTTCAATCGATTTTCCTTAAACTTACAAAAGCAAGAAAAAAGTCAATTACATTTTTATTTTATTTATCCTGGCAAAATATATATTTATGAAACAGAAACAACTGTCTTTGACCCAGATACGTTTTAGATATATTATGAAATACTAAAATATATTTCAAGAACCATTTACTCCAACTGCATTGTACAAATGATGTATAATAATAGCTAAAAATAAACTTGCATGGATTAATATTTTCAAAACTGCAGCAGAGACAATACACTATCCAGGAACATTTGGCAGTCTATTTTTAACAAACTTTGATTTAAGACAAACTAATCCCAACCACTAATCCTTGTTGTACATATAGGACAGACAGTAGAATTGAGATAAAGTCCTATTCTTCGAAAACATGCAGTCTGATGTAATCAAAATTCTACAAACTCATCCTCAAAAACACTTTTAAGTCACTGAGTGGGTTCGCAAGAGAGCAGCTTTACCTTTTTTAGATCGATTATTTCATCATACATCTCCTCCTTGTCTTTGTAGTCTGGGGTCCCTGGAACATAACCTGGTGAAGAATTGTAAAAAAAATAATATTCAGTGACATCATCAGAATGCTCCAAAAAAAATAACCAGTGCATTTATTATTTTTACTGGAACATTCCCTTTATTTATTTTTTTGAAGAGAGAAAGAACAGAAAAAACACTTAAATTCAAATTATATCTACAGTGCTCAGCATAATTGAGTACACCGCATTTTGAAAATGAATACTGTATTTTTATCCATTTCTCAGTAAATATAGGCAGTGTATTTTGGTGCATTTAAACTAAACAGATTTATTAAACAGATATAATTATTAAAATAATATTTTAGTCACCGAACATATTTAGAAATTGAAATATAATACAATTAAATTTAAGCAAAATATTGCAAAATAAATGACAACCTACAAAATTTCAACTAAATTTGTCAATTGTTTTGCTTCTCTTGATTTTTCCTCTTTTTTAAAATTTGTATTTAATATTTTTCTATAACATATAAATTTGGGTGTACTAGTTTTTAGACCGTTATCGTGAGTTATTTTGTTAGATAAGCTCCAGATTTGGCTTCAGTACTGACTAATCTAATGTATATGCACAAATATAATATTGTATAGCTTCCTATTAAAAATATGAATTTAAAAGATAGACTTGTAAGGGGTGTACTTATATATGCTGAGCATATAATATATAATTTTATATAAGAACTATTTACTTTGCCAGTTACAAGAAAAAAAACAAAAATGATAAAACAATATGAATACATTATTTTTTTAATTAAACGCTAATAAGTAAATTAGTAGACAAAAAAAGTAATGTAAAAATATAGTTCTACACAAAAAAATCTGTAAAATAAAATAATTTTTTAAAAAAAGGGGGGGGGGGTGTTAAGTTATTTCACAACACCCTTGTTCCTGATTTATTGCTTTTATCTCACCATTAGATGCAGAGCGGGAATATTTGGGCTTTTTCATTCCTAAGGCCTCCTTTAAGTATTCCGGTGTTCTGGCACTGGAAACACTGCTCTGTGTGACACTGCAATCCATGACTTTTGGAGATTTTGACAATGACCCTGAAGAAAATGAATTCGAAATTACCATTGCATGTCTTTTAGAAATACATTCATACATTTTCAGCTATACGTTTTCATTAGATCAGATAAGCTTCATATATACTGTAGTGATTTATGCATTCAAGTGATTTGATTTTCAGCTATTTTGTCTGCTCTTCCAGTAAATAATATTTAAATATCTTTAAAACAAAAAAACATTTACCAAAGTACAATTTATTCAACAATTTTAGATAATATTTTTAAAAAGAAATTAATGTTTTATTCTGCACAGATTCTTTATATTTATTAAAAATGACATTTAAAAATGTACAAAAAAAAATCAATGTAGTCTGTTAAACTTTTCACCCCCAAAAAATGCAAAACTAAATTCTAAACTAAATTAATGTTGACTCCAATTTTTCTTCAGCAACAAATCAGGAAAATACAATTATTTCTGAAGAATTATGTGACAGTAAAAACTGGAGCGATAATGCTGAAAAATCTGCTTTGCCATCAATGAATATATCCCATCTTAAAATACCTAAACATTATTTATTTACTTCACTAATTATTTAAAACATATATATTAAAAAGTTATTTAAAATTGTAATCTTATTTTATTATATTTGTAATAATATTTCATTGCATCAACGCTTCAAAATATTATACAGTTGTAATCAGAATTATTCAACCCCCTGATTTATTAGCCCCCCTGTTTATTTTTTTCCCCAATTTCTGTTTAACGGAGAGAAAAAATTTTCAACATATTTCTAAACATAATAGTTTTAATAACTCATCTCTAATAACTGATTTATTTTATCTTTACCATGATGACAGTAAATAATATTTTACTAGATATTTTTCAAGACACTTCTATCCAGCTTAAAGTGACATTTAAAGGCTTAACTAGGTTAATTAGGTTAACTAGGCAGGTTAGGGTAATTAGGCAAGTTATTGTATAATGATGGTTTGTTCTGTAGACTATTGAAAAAATATATAGCTTAAAGGGGCTAATAATTTTGACCTTAAAATGGGTTTTAAAAAATTAAAAACTGCTTTTAATCTAGCCGAAATAAAACAATTAAGACTTTCTCCAGAAGAAAAAATATTATCAGACATACTGTGAAAATTTCCTTGTTCTGTTAAACATCATTTGGGAAATATTTAAAGAAAAAAAAATTCAAAGGGGGTTCAATAATTCTGATTGCAACTGTAGTTTCTACCATATTTTTGATCAAATAAAGGCAAATTTTCTGAACAGAAGTGCATAAAAGTGTAACAAAACTTTCAAAACTGAATAATGCAGAATACAATGTATTATTGTAGCCACATAATTTAAAAAAAAAGGGTCCGACCATGTCCATCATCCTGTAAGTGCAGCCAGACGTCTCTGGGTGGAGCAGCTGGAGAAGTTTTACAGTTTTGGAGCTGCGACCCCTTCATCGTCCTCCATAATGCAACTGGAGCTCTCTTCAGATGCAAGTTTGCACTGTTCAGATATGGCGACTCTGAAAGATTTCAATGAACACATTTTCCACTTTAACCATATTATTTATTATTCTGAAGACATTTTTTGCAATGTTAAAAATTTTGCAGAGTTCAAATGTTTGGAATCCAAAAGATGTTATCCATAAGCAATTATACATTAAATTGCAAAGCATGTTGCAAAATAATTCTATTTCAATTAAATGCAGCTCTTTTGAACCTTTCATTCATCAAGCAAAACTGAATAAATTTAAGACAGCTTCCACATCCACAAAAACATTAAGCAGCACAGCCGATTCTAGTAATGATAATAACAGTAATTCAGATACTTCAAACTGTAATATTATTTTACAGAATTACGATTTTAATAATAATAATAACAGTAATTCAGACACTTAAAATTGTAATATTATTTCACAGAATTACTGTTTTTTTATCAAATAAATGCAGTCATGGTGAGCACAACAGACTTCAGAAACCTCTTTCTGACTCTTTTGAATTGCAGTGATTGTATACAGTATAACAGTTTTTATTTATTTATAATGTTTTGTTGATATAAATAAAGAATGTGATAGCATGTTGTAAAAAAAATACTTACTAGGAGAAGGAGGTGGTCTGCCAGAAACTTTCTTTTTTCTTGGTTGCTGAAATTAAATCCAACAATTAGATATTCAGTTTATTACAAGTGCAAATTTATTTTTAAGGGTAACTATTGGCACTTCATATTTTTTCTTGCTTCAGTCAATGTTACATAATTTTCATACAAAGATCCAAGAATCAAAGAACTACAGCAGAACTAATGAATCTGAACGGCCCAAAAGATCTCACCTTTTCAGTCTCGGACACATAGCTGCTACATAGACTGTCCTCTGCCTGTAAAACACACAAAAGAAATAATTTTTGTGTCCACATACAATTAATTTACAAAACTTATTTTATACACTAAAAAAAATATTAGTTTGCTTCAATTTATATAAATCTCTCTCTCTCTCTCTCTCTATTATATATATACATATATATATGCATACACAATTGAAGTCAGAATTATTAGCCCTTTTTTTTTTCCTTTTTAAATATTTTCCAAATGATGTTTAACAGAGCAAGGAAACTTTCAGTGTCTGATAATATTTTTTCGTCTGGAGAAAGTCTTAATTGTTTTATTTCGGTTGGTTTTTATTTTTTTTTAAAAACCGTTTTAAGGTCAATATTATTAGCCCCTTTATGCTGTTTTTTTTTTTTTGAAAGTCTACAGAACAAACCATCGTTATACAATAACTTGCCTAATTCCCCTAACCTGCCTAGTTAACCTAATTAACCTAGTTAAGCCTTTAAATGTCACTTTAAGCTGTATAGAAGCGTCTTGAAAAATATCTAGTAAAATATTATTTACTGTCATCATGGCAAAGATAAGATAAAGATATTAGAAATTAGTTATTAAAACTATTATGTTTAGAAATGTGTTGAAAAAATCTCTCCGTTAAACAGAAATTGGGAAAAAAATAAACAGGGGAGCTAATAATTCAGGGGGGCTAATAATTCTGACCTCAACTGTATAGGCTAAAAGATTATTTGCTTGAATTCAAATGTAAACCATGGTACTAAATAGGTTTAATAATAATTTACCATGTAATCTACATAGCTAACTAAAACTGTATGAGATCAAAGTTGTTTGATTTTTGTTGACATGTTATACACCATAGAAATGAGGCTGAAATACAGTAGATATCCAGGTGATTGCATCACGTGTTTTTATAAGAGGTGGTAACGTTACTGTACTTCAAGGTATTAGCATAGTAAATACAAAAGTACTTTGTGAGTGTTGTTGCGGTTTAAAACTGTTAATGTACTTACCAGATCCTCCACCTCCTCTTCAGTGACAAGTTCTCCAGCTACTACAGACATTATAGCCTATCTGATACCTGTCTTTATTTGATCATCACCTTTTACAAACAAAGGAACCATAATACTCTCTCATCGCGTGTGATTTATGGAGTTACGACCTGCAATGTCCGCGTATTGTGATGTCGCCTTATTTCACAGATGTGCATGAATCCTGATATCAAACAGCATAAACGAGCTGTGAAATGGGTCTGTTTTGTTAAGAAGTTCCCAAGATGCAGCGGTTTGCTGATGTCGCCGTTAGGAAAAGCAGAGGGTCCTGCGTCGATATTGTGTTTGAAAGCTATACAGGTAACAGAGTAATGTTGCTCAGCCTCTTTTCGCGTCTCTCGTCGCTGTACGGATATAATGGGCATTATTGTCGTCAAGCAACCGAAAATGTTTAACATGACAATAAACAGAAAATCAAACGTGTTTAAGCGCGTCAGCACTGCGCACCACTTGCGCACACAGTGAATGAGCGGTGATCTGGGCGAAGTACAGCTCCACTCCATTACAAAGTAGTCCTTTATTCGTTAAGGCACTATCTATAGCATTTTTCTTTCTTTCTTTCTTTCTTTCTTTCTTTCTTTCTTTCTTTCTTTCTTTCTTTCTTTCTATCTGTCTGTCTGTCTGTCTGTCTGTCTGTCTAATTGAGTTATCTTTACATTTTTAGATACATCGCCTAATGTTCAATAGGTCTGGATATAATATATATTATACTTAAATGTAATAATATATAATAATATAACTTGGCTAGGAAAAAAGTAAAATAAATTGATTATATTTTTATGTTTCACACAATAATAAAAATTCATTTATTCATTTTCTTTTTGGCTTAGTCCCTTTATTATTCTGGGGTCGCCACAGCGGAATGAACCACCAATTTATCCAGCATATGTTTTATGCAGCGGATGCCCTTCCAGCTGCAACCCATCACTTTGAAACTCCCAGACACACTCATTCACACAGACTCTCATACACTACGGTCAATTTTAGCTTACTCAATTCACCTATAGCGCATGTCTTTTGACTTGTGGGGGAAACCGGAGCACCCAGAGGAAACCCTCGTGAACACAGGGAGAACATGCAAACTCCACACAGAAATGCCAACTGACCAAGCGGAGGCTAGAACCAGCGACCTTCTTGCTGTGAGGCGACAGTGCTAACCACTGAGCCACCGCGCCACCCTTAATAATAAAAAGTTAAAAAGTATTTTACAAATATTTAAAAATATCATATATTTGATCTCTCTCTCACTCACACACACACACACACACATAATATTTCTTTTCATTATTTTGAGCATTTTTAATGTATGACATTACAATTTAATTTTTTCAGACTAAAACAAATATTAACACACACACACACATATATATACACTCACCGGCCACTTTATTAGTTACTCTATATACACTTTACTAGTACAGAGTTGGACCCCCTTTTGCCTTCAGAACTGTCTTAATCCTTCATGGCATAGATTCAACAAGGTACTGAAAATATTCCTCCGAGATTTTGGTCCATATTGACATGATAGCATCATGCCGTTGCTCAATTGGCTTAGGATCTGGTGACTGTGGAGGCCATTTGAGTACAATGAACTCACTGTCATGTCATTCTGCTGGAAGTAGCCATCAGAAGATGAGTACACTGTGGTCATAAAGGGATGGACATGGTCAGCAACAATACTCAGGAAGGCTGTGGTGTTGACACGATGCTCAATTGGTACTAATGGGCCCAAAGTGTGCCAAGGAAATATCCCCCACACCATTACACCACCACCACCACCACCATCAGCCTGAACCGTTGATACAAGGCATGATGGATCCATGCCTTCATGTTGTTGATGGCAAATTCTAACCCTACCATCTGAATGTCGCAGCAGAAATCGAGACTCATCAGACCAGGCAACGTTTTTCCAATCTTCTATTGTCCAATTTTGGGGAGCCTGTGTGAATTGTAGCCTCAGTTTCCTGTTCTTAGCTGACAGGAGTGGCACCCAGTGTGTGGTCTTCTGCTGCTGTCCCATCTGCCTCAAGGTTGGACGTGTTGTGTGTTCAGAGATGCTCTTCTGCATACTCCAGTTGTAACGAGTGGTTATTTGAGTTACTGTTGCCTTTCTATCATCTCGAACCTGTCTGGCCATTCTCCTCTGACCTCTGGCATCAACAAGGCAAGATCTGCCGCTCACTGAATATTTTCTCTTTTTCAGACCATTCTCTGTAACCCCTAGAGATGGTTGTGTGTGAAAATCCCAGTAGATCAGCAGTTTCTGAAATAATTAGATAAGCCTTTTTGGTACCAACAACCATGCCACATTTAAAGTCACTTACATCACCTTTCTTCCCCAATTCTGATGCTCGGTTTGAACTGCAGCAGTTCGTCTTGACCATGTATACTTGCCTAAATGCACTGAGTTGCTGCCATGTGATTGGCTGATTAGAAATTTGCATTAACAAGCAGCCTACCTAATAAATTTTGCCTAATAAAGTGGCCAGTGAGTGTATATATGCCCTACATAGTGTGATTTCCAGCACAGTTTCATAAATTAATTTTCCCAATACTTGCAGTGGTGCTTAACCCTATTCCTGGCGATCGACCTTCCTGCAGTTTTCAGTTGCAGCCCTTATCAAACACACCTGCCTGTAATTATCAAGTGCTCCTCATGTTCTAAATAATTGGTTCAGGTGTGTTTGATCAGGGTTGGAGCTGAAATCAGCTGGAAGGTCGATCGCCAGGAACAGGGTTGAGCACCCCTGCTTTAAAGTATGTGACACACTAATTTATGAAATTGTGATGATTTACTAGCCATTAAAATAATGTTATACAGAAACCGGAAACTTTGAACAGCTGCAGCACTACAGGGGACGTAATCCTCCTCTGCTGCTATAATTTAATATTTAATGGTAACTGTGCGGGGGGAAAAAAACAGTGCTTATGACCTTGCGTTGGTCATTTAGCACAATCACATTACCCACACGTGATGATGGACATCTCATACATGGATTTGCTTTGGGGATTACAAGAGTGTATTAAAAGCCACCTGTTACTGTTGTTTCAATAATTTCCTTAAAACAATATTCATTTATGCTCTTCTTTTCCATCAATGAAACTGTAATGAACGTGGCTGTCCTGAATCACCCTCTCTGCTTGTTTCTAGTCATCAAGCATCTCTGTTGCAAAGCTTTTAAAGTCTGTACAAATACCCTAAATCTTGTGCAGAGCCATTCTCATTATTATAACACAGTTACATAAGCTTTAATTCCAGCTTGCCTTCCAAGGCTGTGATGGTTTTTTTTTTAAAGAGGTCCTATCCTCTTAAGGTGATTAATGGTAATATGTGTTGAGGGATGCGAAGAGGGAGGGAAAGAGCAGTGATGGAGAGAGAAAGAGAGAGAGAGACTGTTATCTGATCTGTTAGTCTTTACAGCCGCAGTCAGATGTTGAGCGTGAAGAGATCAGTTCAGGTCTAAACAAAGGTCTCTTGGGAATCACAAAGCGAAACGGACACCGAACACATCGGCAATCTGGTAAGCAACGAAGAAACTTTACAATCTCATGTCAGCTTGTGTGTTTTATTTGTGCATTGTGTCTACATTAATAAAAAGATTACATTTATTTTCCTTTTTTAGACTTATTATTTCATTAGAGACACGTTTTTAAATCAAAAGTAGAAAATATATGTACAGGTATGTTTATATTTATATGTATATTTCAATTTATATACGGGTTTCATTTTTAACGATGTTCAAAATAAATGATAAAGCCTATTTTGTCTATATATGTGTGTGTATACATATATAAGAGAGACAAAAAAGGCTGTATCATTAATTATGAACATTAATAAAAAAATTATTCAGTATATATACACAAAATAGACACGTATAATAGTCGATTTTGTCCTAGATATAGCTATATGTGAATAATAAAATTAATTTTAACCCCTTTTTTACCCTCATCAGAGCACATCAACTTGAAGATCACCTGAGATCACCTATTGCTCCAGTGACAAGGTAACAAAACCTATTTTTACCAACAGCTTACAACCCTACAGCATGTACTTACACACTGAGACGTGAGGGACAGACAGAACGTACTGATATTGTATTTGCATTAAGATATCTATTTAGAACGAATGACAAATAGTACAAAGTTTGGTGATGAATAACAAAAGTCATTAATTTGTGTGTACCTATCGGCGAATGCACAATAACATTAAATATCCCATGGTTATTTGCGTCAGAAATGGTCATTTTAAGCATAGCTTGTGCTATCTGATGTGAAATAGGTCACTTTGTTCTGCTGAAGATTAAAACGCTTCACTTAAACCATATTGGGGATGACTAAATCCATCACAATATTCTGCTGTATGTTTTTAGTAATTTGCTTGAGTGTTATATAATACAAAATGGATATTGAATTTTCTCTTAATCAGCCACTATTATTGAGAAATTCAAATCAATCTGATGTGGATAAATGTGTAGCAAAAGAAGCCATTTTAGCAAAGGCTGTTATGCTCGACATGCACTTATTAGCTAAAAATACATAAAAACACACCTATTCATTCATTCATTTTCTTTTCGACTTAGTCCCTTATTATAGTTTTTCTCCATTGGTTTGGCTCATTTCTTGAAACTGGAATTACATTCTCAAAACAACATGGACAAACTTCCAAAAAACTTGGCAATTGTTCACAACAGAATTGATTTTTCTCATTCATTTATTCAAATTGCAAATGTCTAAGTACATCTAGCCTACATTTAGCACAATTTCCAAGTGAATAGATCTAGTTGATCTAAACTGATTGTTGATTCTCAGTTCAATGGTTGTTCGCTCCAAAATGTGTCAGCGCCATTTCCTTGTATAAGTCATCACATGCACAATAGTCTGTTCAATTGTCAAAATTAGTCAAGAACATAATACCATGAATATCATATATGAATCCGTGGAACATTCAATACATTTATTACAGCAACTGACAGTCAGGTAAAACTAGAACTTGACTAACAAAGGAGGGATTTCACACATCTCAGATGACCAGTCAAGCACTGTAGGCTGTATATAATTTTCATTGTTTTTTGTTTGTGTGTTTATATTACAGTATTTTATGCTGTACATTTTTTATTCTGATGTATGTTAATTACTTTATGTGTGTGATAATAGTTACAATTTCATCGGCAGTATGAGTGCAATGTACAGTATGATGTCAAACCTTGGAGGCTACTCTTAACCTAAAATCCCAACACAATCTTACGGCAATTTGTAACTTTTTGATTTAGTGGCTTATTCGAATGAATTTGTATGATCTCATTCATACAATTTAGTATGATTTGCTTATCCCCCAATGATGGTTAGGTTTGGGGGTGTGGTTGGGTGCCACGCCTCCTTTTTAAAATTGTACATTTTCGTACGACTGAACACGTACGAATTGGCCACTGAACTGACAAAACGTAAAAGTTACATTTCCTTGTGAGATCAGATTGAAAATCCTTATTTCTTATAATTTTTAAAATCTTATCAATTTATTTTATTTAGTTTTTTACACAATTGCATTCTGTCAAAAGACAAAAAAAAAAAAAAAAAACAGTTCAGTAACCATTTTCAAAAACTGGACTAAGACTGAAAGGTGGACATGAGGGATATTTCAGTGGTCCTCTGTCATAGTGACAAAACATCTAAACATTTTGACTTGCAGTGCTTGCGCAATGCCAAAGGGACAAAGGATTTTGGGGGCACTGACTGTTTAAATGAGAAGGAAATTTAGTTTTGACATATGAACGAACAATTTTGGGAAAGATATGAGCTTTTGCAAGTGAGCTATAGTGTTGTGCTGAACTGTAAGACTGTTTTGCAAAACAATCTTAGAGTATTGAGAATGTAATTCCTGTTTCAAGAACTGAGCCAAACCAATGGAGAAAAACTGTAATCTGGGGTCGCCTCAGCTGAATTAACCGGCAATTTATCCAGCATGTGTTTTACGCAGCGGATGCCCTTCCATCTGCAACCCATCACTGGGAAACATCCATATACTCTCATTTACACACGTACACTATGGACAATTTAGCTTACCCAATTCATCTATAGCACATGTCTTTGGACTGTGGGGGAAACCGGAGCACCCAGGAAACCCACACAAACACAGGGAGCAAATGAAACTCCATAAAGAAATGCCAACTGACCCAGCCGAGGCTCAAACCAGCGACTTACTTGCTGTAAGGCAAACGTGCTACTTACTGCGCCACCGTGACGCCCAACACACCTATAGTTGAAATCAGAATTATTAGCCCCCCTGAATTATTAGCCCCCTTATTTTTTCCCCAATTTCTGTTTAACGAAGAGAAGATTTTTTTCAACACATTTCTAAACATAATAGTTTTAATAACTCATCTCTAATAACTGATTTATTTTATCTTTGCCATGATGACAGTAAATAATATTTTACTAGATATTTTTCAAGACACTTCTATACAGCTTAAAGTGACATTTAAAGGCTTAACTAGGTTAATTAGGTTAACTAGGCAGGTTAGGGTAATTAGGCAAGTTATTGTATAACGATGGTTTGTTCTGTAGACTATCAAAACATATATAGCTTAAAGGGGCTAATAATTTTGACCTTAAAATGTTTTTTAAATAATTAAAAACTGCTTTTATTCTAGCCGAAATAAAACAAATAAGACTTTCTCCAGAAGAAAAAAATATTATCAGACATACTGTGAAAATTTTCTTGCTCTGGTAAACATAATTTGGGAAATATTTTTAAAAAGAAAAAAAAAGTCAAAGGGGGCCTAATAATTCTGACTTCAACTGTATTGTGAATTGTTATTACTATTTCAAATAGCTATTTGCTATTTTAATATATTTTAAAATGACGTTTATTCCTGTGATGCCATTTCAAGTGTCAAATGGCACTTCAGAAATCATAATCATCATATTTATGCTGATTTGGGGCTCAAGAGATTTGCAAAATCTTTTATCACTTGTGCTTTAATAAAGCATAATTAATGTAAAGTTCAAAAGAGCAGAATTTGTTTGAAATATACAGTATTTTCTAATATAAATATTACAAATGTCTTTCCTGTTGCTTTTGTACATTTGAATGCATCCTTGATTTAAGAAAGAAATTAAATAACATCTGAATGGGTGTGTATACTTGCTGTAAAATGATTTAGACTAACTGCATGCATATACAAAAGACAAATTTGTTGCCTTTAAAAAGACTTTTCATTAACTTTTCTATTGACTCTTGAAAGTCACCATATAATATGCACACTTTTGACTGGACCTTTCATCTGTTTGTTACCAGTGTTTGCTGAAGATGCATCTGGGTCAGCAAGGCACTCTGATGGATGGGCTCTCCTTAAAAGAGCTGGGGGACAGTGTGCTGGTGGAGATTGAGCCCCGAAGGAAAGGCCTGCCCTTTCTCAAACATGTGGAGTATCGCATTGTTAGCAAGGTACAGTCAATTGTAATTATAATAACAAATCTTCTATAAAGCGATACTGTATTTTAAGTGTGATGGACTGTAGTTTAAAATGGAATTTGCATTCCAATAAAGGACAAAACCATTACACTGACAGTAAAGTTGAGCAGCGACCAGTAAAGTTAATCACTATTATTCACATTTACTTATTTTAAGACAAATCTAACCATAAACGATTGTTTAGCATTTTACAGGATGACGTGGGGTTTTAACTTATTTTGTAACACCCAAAAAATTTGAAATTACTTATTGGGCCAGAGCATGTTCTCAGTGCACTTTTTTAACCTCAGAGACTGCCAAAAATCAGGTTTTTATTTGATTTTAAAAAGACTTTTGACACTGTTACACTGAATAACCTCTAACAAACTGCATATAAGCAGTACCTCTGGAAATTATTCATACCCCTGGGCCTGGGGTATGCTGAAAAATTTCAAGCTTGACTGTATATGACACAGCCAGAAAAAAAACTATATTTATAACTTGTTTGTTTACATATGTAATAATGACGTAAATAATAATAGTTTTGTGGTTTGTTTGTAGTTGTTGAGATTATTTCAAACAAATTATGAAGTTTTTTTTTTCCAAAAAATATTTAAAACCTTGAAGTAGCTTTTTTGTTATATATATAAAGTAATTTGGGGCGACACGGTGGCTCAGTGGTTAGCCTCACAGCAAGAAGGTCGCTGGTTCGAGCCCCGGCTGGGCCAGTTGGAGTTTCTTTGTGGAGATTGCATGTTCTCCCTGTGTTCGCTTGGGTTTCCTCCGGGTGCTCCAAAAAGTCCAAAAACATGCGCTATAGGTAAATTGAATAAGCTAAATTGGCCGTAGTGTAAAAGTGTGGATGCAAGAGTGTGTGGGTGTTTCCCAGTACTGGGTTGCAGCAGGAAGGGCATCCGCTGTGTAAACAATATGCTGGATTTGTCGATTTATTCCGCTATGGTGACCCCTGATAAATAAAAGAGACTAAGCCGAAGGAAAATGAATGAATGATTAAGTAAAGTAATTTGATATCTAAAACCTTACAGTAGATGCTTTATATGTGTATAAAGTCATTTATTGAATTATTCTTTTTGTGGACACCAAATAGGGCGCCAACATAATGTGTAATTATTTGACACAGTGTTTCCAGATCCCGGTTCAGCGCAGGTACAGTGATTTTGAGGTGTTTCACGGTTTGCTCCTGCAAAAGTTCATCTACAGGATGGTCCCACCTCTACCTCCAAAGCGCATCCTTAAAGGCGGTGAGATTTGAACAATGTTCTCTCCGGTTGAGCTTGTTTTCTTTGGTCGTATTAGTTTTCAAACAACTAAATCGCCATCTCCTCTCTCTTCCTCCCAACTCTCAGTTTTGAACTCACTATCGGACCGAGAGTTTAATGACAGTCGCCGCCGTGGTTTACAGAGGTTCATGACCCTGGTGATTAGACATCCAGTCCTGGCAGGAGATCAGCTGGTCAACATTTTTCTGTCAGCCAGCAGTGCAGTAAGTCCTGTCAGCCAGACGAGGGCAGACAATAATTCAACTTTAGAGAAATAGTTTGTTAATAAAACAGGAGTTCATCGCGTTTCTTTCGATTTTTATGTTACAGGATGTTCAAAACAAACTGCGTGACTCATATAAAAAGACAGGTGATGAGTTTCTCATCTCCCAAATTGCTTTGCATGGCAAGGTGGGTAAATGCTAGATTAAAATACCCTGATATGTGACCTTGGACCACTAAACCAGTATTCTCAAAGTGGTACTCACTGCAGAGCCACATGGGCAGAGCTAAGCTCCAGCAAGGGAAAGCTTGAGCTCCAGCTCCTCCTTGCTGTACTACAAATGATGTCACTGGGAGTTGGAGTTAGGGGCGGGGGTAGGTGTGTGCATTAAAAAGTGGCTCAAGACACCCAAGTGGCTCTGCAGCGACCACCCTCTCGTATTATGTTGCATGGGTATTTTTGTAGGAATAGGCAAAAAAATAGATTGTACGAGTGAAAAGGATCGATTTTAATTTTTTACTATATGAAAGCTTATTTTTAGTAGCCTAATATGTATCGCTGAGAACTTAACTTGGAAAAATCTCAATATTTTTAGACCTCAGATTCCAATTCTTCAAAAATCTCGGTCAAATATTGTTCTGTTAATGAATTATACATCAACGGAAAACTTTCTTATAGTCTTCAAATTATGTAAACATCCTTAATTTCCAAAAATGTACCCTTATGACAGGTTTTGTTGTTCCTGGTCACATATCAAACATTTGGAAAGAAAAAAAACATGTTACTGAGACGTTGTATAGCCTCAGTACATTACATAAACGAAAAACAGGAGTGAAATGTGTATTACCTGTGACTTTGAAGGTGTACCTGCCTGAGGACATCCAGAGCCAGGCGGCCGCTAACCGAGAGGTGATCGCCAGCATCCACAGCAGCTTCAACAAGCTCAGAGATGTGGCGGAGCGGATGGCGCAGCGCTCGCGGGAAAACTCCACAGACCTGCTCATGTTTGGAAAAGATCTGAGGTGAACAGCACTGCAGTCTGTAGATGTCATATTCATTATCTACAATATCTGTTGTAGAATTGCTGTTTGAGACTTCAAGATAAATCTTATATTATCTTTTTATATGACGTTATATGTCTTTATCTACAAAAATACCTAATGTTTGTGTGTGTGTGTGTGTGTGTGTGTGTGTGTGTGTGTGTGTAACATCTAAGTGATGTCACTTCTTCTGGCGGGAAATTCTTCTTTCATTCATTTTACATGTTTAGGATACACCAATGGCAGCCCTCAATAACTAGGCCATGTTGTGATGTTTCAGTAAATGTCTTGTTTAAAATACAAAATAATACGATGAAAATACATAAAATTCTGTTTTTAGGCATGCCATGTGGCATCTGGTTTGAGGTTATCTTGAGCTAAAGCACAAAATGGTGGGAAATGTCAACTCTGTTATGGTTTAAAAAGTATAACAATGAGTTAAACAACAATAAATAAACAAAAACTAAGTAACAGGATGAAACTTCCTTTCAAATAAAAGCTTTTGCATTATTTTACATTAATGAATTCAGTTTAGTGTAAATCATACATTTGTTGTATCTCCTCCCAGTTTAAAGGAAATTAATGGAAAATGCTGGAAATGTACCGACAATTCTGGAATGAGATATATAGATTTGTTTAATGATAGAATTAAACAATAATAGAATCAACATTAAAAAAAATGTTTGTTTGTTTTTTGCTGCTTGTGCAAACTAATTATTTAAAATGAGCTGAATCAACTCAACATTTTTTTTGGGGACAACTTAATTGTTTCATGTTCAATCCACTTAAATTTGTATAATAATAATAATAATAATAAATAAATAAGTTGTTAGGACAACATGAATGAATTGTGTGGAACCCTGCATTTTTACAATGTAATTTGATTTAATTAATATAAATAAATATATTAAACATTAATATTTATAATAATCAAGATGAGTGAAAGTGTGTTGACCGACTGTGGCCATCTGACATGAACCAAATAAATCTTTACTAATGTTAACAAAAATGAATAAATTCTGTAAAAATGTAATATACAATACAAAATATCATCACTGCATTATTATTATTATGTTGAATATGAAACTTTATGTTAAAATGCATTGTGTCCCGTTATGACTTCATTTTCTATAGTGAACTGGGTTCTGACACATCAGACCTGCCAGAGGACGCGATAGTGAGCAAAGCCTGGAAAACACAAAGGAAGTCACTAGTAGAGCTGTCAGGAGAGTTTGGTCTTCTCGCAGACAAAGCTGCACACCAGGTATTAAAACATGAGCATTACTGCATTAATATAATCACAAACACCACTGAAATATTCTGACACCCACAATAACCCCATGACTCCCATTACAGTTTCTGAGGAAATCCTGTTCTGGAAATTAAAGTGAATATTTCAAACTCCTTTTTCACACCAGGGCACCAGAGAAGAGGATGAAGTCGTGGAGAAACTTAACCTTCTCCTTGAACAGCTGCAGTCATATAAAGTAAGCACTGTCTCTTAAAAAGATGATCAATTCCTGCAAAATAATTTGTAATAAATGTTAAAGTGGCATATGCTGTATTACAACTATAAGATAGAGTAATTCAGGAGTTCAGTCACATTATTTTGCAGGACTGATATTTTACATGTTAACGATTCAGCTGTACCAATATAGAAATGCTAATATATTTGAATGTGTGTGTGTGTGTTTAGGACTTGTGTGATCGACATGATAGCGGTGTGTTATTAGAACATCAGAGAGCATTTGAAAAGCGCAGCGGGCCTGTGGGTACACATTTAAAGTACCAGAACAGCATTGAGCAGCCAGAGTCTCGACTCTCGCAGGTAACACATACTGTACATACACACTAACTACACTTAAACAGACAAAGCTATACATATGTGTAGATTAAAGGGGACCTATTGTGCAAAAATCACTTTTATAAGGGGTTTAAAACACAGTTGTGTGGCAACAGTCTGCGAATATTACCAGCTTCTAATGATAAAAATGTATTAATTTTATTTTTTATAATAACACTTCATAAAAACAGTCCGGAGAAACACTCTGATTGACATTCTCCCCTTTTGCATGTCATCAGAGGGGGAAAGCCCCACCCATAAATGATGATCTCTCCCTCATTAGCATAGGATGATAGTCTTGTTTTTGAATCTGCTGCTATGCTGACACATAGGCATTTGTAGCTCCGCCCTCTATTGAAAAGAGCACAGTCTCATTTGAATTTAAAGCGACAGTCACCAAAATGGCACAATAAGGATCAAAGCCTAAAAGGGACCATTTCAAAGAGTTATAAAACTTTATTTGTTTCATATTTTGAGCTGAAACTTCACATACACACTCTAGGGACATCAAAGGGGCATAACAGGTCCCCTTTCAATCTAAAAAATGACATTATCTGTTTGTTCTGACATCACTCTGTCAGATTATGTGACTTTGACTCATAAATAGGCCTACATAGAATCTATGACCGCAGATTTTTTAACCTATCATTCAGACTATTTATTTATTTACTTACTTATGCAAGTATTTAGATGATTTATGCATAATAAAATGTGTAATATTTATTTTAGTGGATGTATTATACAAGAAACCCATTGCTTTGGTTTTCGAACAAGTGGTTCTAATTGGATTTGCATTATAAACCATAAATAAAATTAGAAACGCTTATTATTTTATGTGTTAGGATTTCAACTCCTACACTCTCAAAATAATTCCACATAAATCTTCAGATTTTCTTTACTAACGTCTGCACAGAAATGGTAAAAAAGTCTGTAGATTGTTTGGCCCTGCTCATCAATTCTTATTGTATTGTCAGATTATACGTTGCTTCCTTAGTATGCATGATGTCATTAAGTGTGCGGAACTAGTGTCTGAGTTCAAGGTGCACTCTTAGGTGGTGTAAAAGATGCCAAACAAACATGACACAATAGTCAAATTAAATGCAAATGCTTTTCAAATGATTACAAGTCATACAATCCAGTGACTAAGAATGACTGGAAAAAGTCATTAACAAGTCATGGAAATTCAAAGCATCTAAAAAAGTATGGAACCCCTTATAAAATATTTAGATAAAAAAAAAAAAAAAAAGCCAGAATGGCAATATTTAAAATTTGTGTACCACATTAAATTTGAAGGTAAAAACTTTTATCCAATTATCATTAATCAAAAATGATCAAATAACATTAAAATAAGTAGATATTTAGGAAAAGCACATATACACTTAGATTCAAACAGCATTTTGATGAGCGCGAGATTATGCAACTGCTTATATACAGTTGAAGTCAGAATTATTGAACCCCCTTTGAATTTTTTTTTCTTTTTTAAATATTTCCCAAATGATTTTTAACAGAGCAAGGAAATTTTCACAGTATGTCTGATAATATTTTTTCTTCTGGAGAAAGTCTTATTTGTTTTTTTTCCAGCTAGAATAAAAGCAGTTTTTAATTATTTTAAAAACCAGTTTAAGGTCAATATTATTAGCCCCTTTAAGCTATATTTTTTTTGATAGTCTACAGAACAAACCATCATTATACAATAACTTGCCTAATTACCCTAACCTGCCTAGTTAACCTTATTAACCTAGTTAAACCTTTAAATGTCACTTTAAGATGTAAAGAAGTATCTTGAAAAAGATCTAGTAAAATATTATTTACTGTCATCATGGCAAAGATAAGATAAAGATATTAGAAACTAGTTATTAAAACTATTATGTTTAGAAATGTGTTGAAAAAATCTTCTCTGTTAAACAGAAATTGGGGAAAAACTAAACAGGTGGCTAATAATTCAGGAGGTTTAATAATTCTGACTTCAACTGTAAAGCGTGCTTCACATATCCTGAAAAGGGAAGCCAAAATATTTTGAGTACCCCCTTATGGTTGGCTGCAGGTCATAAACCCTGCCTTCTCCATTTTAAATACTCCCCTAGTGGCTGCCTGTAGTATAGCTCATAAATCCCACCCTCTTCATGTAAAACTTTTCCCAGGAGTCTCCCGTATTTCAGACCCATCTCCTGCCACCCTCCCGTTTTGTATTTCTGCTAGATAACTCCTGTAATTTCTCTCCGCTCCCGGTCCTCAGCTTTTTAGCTATTTGGTACAGTCTGTAACACCCTCGGGTCGCCAAATTTGGTATAGTATCCGATCGCAGTGGCCGCCTGATACCACAATACAGTACAGTTACTAACACCACAATACAGTACAGTTACTAACCCGGTTCTCAACTGTGTTATTCATAGACAAACACACAACGCTGCCACCCCCCCTCAAATGTTGCCAGGTATGAATTAGACTACTGTTTCTCAACCACGTTCCTGGAGGACCACCAACACTGCATGTTTTGGATGTCTCCTTTGTCTGTAACACCCTTTACTGGTCTTTCAGTCTCTGCAAATGAGCTGATGATCTGAATCAGATGTGTTTGATTAAAGAGACATGGTAATGTGCAGTGCTGGTGGTCCTCCAGGAATGTGGTTGAGAAACACTGAATTACACAATGCCAAATTAGAATATTTTGAGCACCCCCTGGTGGATGGCAGTAATATAGCTCATAAACTCCATCCTCTCCATGTAAATAAATGAGATGCGGCCAAAACAAAAACATTTTGAGTGCCCCCTAATGGCTGCCTGCAGTACTGATCATAAATCCCTCCATGTAAACAAACAGGACATGAGCCAAATCAAATTATATTTGAGGCTGCAGTCAGTGTCTAGATGAAAATCTAGCTGAACTAACTATATTTCTGTCCTCCTACAGCAGGAAAACACAATTATCACCATGGAGATGAGAAGCTATTTCTCCCTTTTGTGTCTGCATCAAGAAACCCAGCTGGTCTTCACTAATCTGCCTCTCGTAACTTCAATACTTGGCACATTTGTCAACTCGCAAATACAAGGCCACAAAGAGGTGCGTTTCTAGCAAGTCTTTTAATACTTGTGGTTATTCTAGTTGTCGAACGCTGTATTTTGAATGGTGTTTTTTCATGTCTCAGATGGGTGATGTGTGGGGTGACCTTCATCCAAAGCTGAAGGATCTTTTTCAAAGCGCTAATGAAGCCTCGTCTCGCTCCTCTTCTCAAACAAACTCCTCTGGAGGACAGAAGAGCTGTGCTGTTAATGGCTCCACATAACCTGGACGGTAAATGAGGGATAATCCCAGCCTTTTCTCAAGACCCAAGAACTCAGTGTACCGCTTAATGCCACGTGCTTTTCTTATCTTGCCTGAACGTACTTTAACTCCTTTCTATATGGCTTTTCCAAAAATGTAAAAACAGAGAACACAGTGGTCACAAAACATGTACTCGAACGCTCAAAGAACACCTGTATATTTAATTCTATGCGAAATATCAAACTGTATGCTAAGAAAACGGTTTTGTTAGCATTTTTGCACATTAACTTGGGTTAATATTTTGCTAAAGCGATGACAGTCAAGTTGCTGAGACTTTTATTTCAGTATGTTGATGTACTGGAATGGAATATTGAGTAGTGTGGGTGGAGCTTTCATTTATTTTGTGCTTCATTCCCTCATAGCAATCTAACGGAAAAAGGGGCGTGGTTAAGAATACTGTGGCTGAATAACAATGTGCACTAGCAAAATAAACATGGCCAATATTGCTTTATTTAACATGGACTTTGGGGCGGCATGGTGGCTCAGTGGCTTACACTGTCGCCTCACAGCAAGAAGGTCGCTGGTTCACATCCCCATTGGGCCAGTTGGCATTTCTGTGAGGAGTTTGCATGTTCTTGCCAAGTTCCTCCGTGGGTTTCCTCCGGGTGTTCGGGTTTCCCCCACAGTCCAAAGACATGCGCTATAGGTGAATTGGGTAAATTAAATTGGGTGCAGTGTAGTGTTGGAATAGTTGGCAGTTCATTCCGCTGTGGCGACCCCTAATAAATAAGGGGCTAAGCTGAAGGAAAATCAACGAATGAACATGGACTTTCATAAACGTTTAACTGTAAAGTGTTCAGATATTTTTTGAGGCCACTGTATTTTAAGATAAAACAGAATCTATTTATTTTTAACATTTTCAGAGGAAAAAACACCATTAGAGTCCAACACAGTGTCTTTGTTTTTAACTTTTTCATTTAATTCCTTCTTGTTTATCTTCTCTTTTAATATACATATTATGAATTCAAATAAATGATCCCAGATCTTCCACAACCTGTGCACGATTTGTACATATTTTTTTTAAGTTAACCCAAAAATAATATTGGATTTTGGTGGGAACATACATTATATTCAATGATTATATGTAATATCATTGAAATATAAGGCCACAATTTGAGGACGGGTGAAAAGGTTAATCAGAAAATCAGAAATGATATGTTTGCAGAAATAATTTAAAATGATCTGTAGCATTCATATATATACTGTACACAAGACAAGACATTTTAAACAAATGGCAGTGTGTTGTTTAATAATTCCAGACGCCGTGTTTGATACAACACCTCACAGTTGGCATCCATTATATGGCATGTTGGCACACGTAGTCATGCAACTTGCAGCTAGCTTTAAAAACTAAATAAAATATTCGTATAAATAACTATGCATATTAAATATACAGTGCTCAGCATAAACCAGTACAGCATGACAGGGTTCTCATAAATATATCAATTTCACTTTTAAACTAATCCCAGCAGGCACACAACGTCATAAGACGTTAATATTAGGTTAGATTTACGTTGTGACATCAGGTGACCAAAACTCAATGTCTAGCCAGCGTCTAAGGACGTTATTTTGATGTCCAATAATGACATTAAATGATGCTGATATTTGGTTGACAAGTGACTAAAATCCAACATTGAGCCAACATCTTAAACCAATGTCTAGGCCCACACGGAATCTGCACGCGCAGAATTCCGCAGATTTTCAGCAGATTTTTTGCCCATCATCAATTCTGTTTATTTATTTACAGTTAAATATTTAGTTAATCTAATTGGATTTGCATTTTAAACATTAAATAAAAGTTAAAAATATATAATTTTTTATTTCACATATTAAGGTTGTAGTTATGAGACTCCTAAAATAATTCCGCAGAAATTTGCAGATTTTTACCAAAATTCTCCGCAGAAATAGCAAAAAATGTCTGCAGATTCCGTCTGGCCCTACCAATGTCTTATTGATGTTGATTCGTTATAGTGGTAATGTCCACACAACGTCAAGCTGTAACATCATTAGACGTCGACATTTGGTTGATTATAGGTTGTATTGGAAAGTGACCAAAATCCAACGTTGAGTCAACATCTTAAACCAACGTCATATTGACGTCAAATACTGACATTTATTCGTCAGGTATGGCAACCAAAATCCAACGTCCGATTGATGTCATAGTGGTAACGTGAACGTCCACAAAACGTTAAGCTGCAACATCATTAGACATTAATATTTGGTTGATTTTAGGTTGGATGTTGGACATTGACCTCAGCCTGACGTTGACTTTTTTTTTTTTTTTTTTTTTTTAATAATTTTTTAGGGGTTTTTCACCTTTAATTTGGATAGGACAGTGAAGGTTACAGACAGGAAAGTATTGGAAGCAGAGAGAGGGGAAGGGTTGGCAAAGGACCTAGAGCCGGGAATCAAACTCGGGTCGCAGCGAGCACCATGGTGCTATATGTCGACGCACTTAACCACTAGGCTATTGGCGCCGACGACGTTGTGTTTTGACGTCAACCGATTTTCATTACCAAACAAAATTTATAAAAAAAAATTCAAAACTGAAACAAAAAAAACTTTTAAGATCATTGAGAAAAAATAAGTGCACCCCAATAAATGTGTTAACAGAAAAAAAGTTATTAAGATTGGCAAAAATATTACAAATTAAATATTACAATTAATATTAAATGTCACTATTAAATTTAGTTTAGTACCATACTTTTGTCTATATATATATATATATGTATGTGTGTGTGTGTGTGTGTTTGTGTGTGTGTGTGTGTGTGTGTGTGTGTGTGTGTGTGTGTGTGTGTGTGTGTGTGTGTGTTTATTAACCCTGTTTTGTAAAAATGCAGCAATATATATTGCAATATTCACAGAAAAAAGAATTTAAAAAGAAAAAAACTATTTTCAAAGGGGTTGCACTCATTTATGTTGAGCAATGTAAATGGTCTAAGAAAATGTACAAAAAAAAATTAAGGGAACAACAGATCAAAATTAGGATCAAATTATTTGGCATTTCTATAACTGACCACTAGATTTTTTCTTTATATAGTATCTAAACCATTACATTAGTCTCTAAACCAAAAACAGAGTGCCGAATAGCAACAGAAAGAGCTTTCTTTCAATGTCTGATTGAGTCACAAAGTCTAATCCATTTCATATTAAACACGTTTTTGAATAATAAATTATTTTTATTATATATAGAATATTTGAATCAAAGATGTGACCACAGAGAGAGGGGGGGGGGTATAGGATAAAAGGCAGTGTAATATATACAAGTTAAAACAAACGTTCTTGTGAGTTATAGAGAATGAAAAAGTACATTTTAATGGCCATACGTCAACTCATAATTTTATTGTCAACTAAAGTGAGTGCTCATCCTCTTGTAAAACCATGGATACAGTAGAACATGCACACATATGGGAATAACAGAAGAGGAGTTTTTTTCAGTTCACAGCTTTGCAAACGGGACCATAAAGATCCTCATAAAGAGAGAAATGGGTGAAGGAGGTAAAATAATGGTTCCTATTTGAACTTTACTGTCAGTGCTGAAGCATGTCGTAGCCCCGCCCCGACTCACGCCATTCAAAGGTGCGTTAGACAAAAGCATTTTTAGATCAAAACTAATTTTCACTTCCTCCATTTAAATAAAATGTAATATTATGCAATTTCTGAACGATACATTTGAGACTAATTCCAACGCAATTCTCAATTCGTAACTTTTTGATGTAGTGGCTAATTCGTATTAATTGTACAATCTAATTCATACATTTTTATAAGATTCGATAATTCCACCCAATGACGTGTAGGGTTAAGGGTGGGGTTTGGAGCCACTCCTACTTTTTAAAAATCGTACGTTTTCATACAAATGAAATCATATGCATTTGTACGAATTAGCCACTTTTCTGACATGTAAAGAGGAAAAGACGTGAGATCGAGCTGCTAATTTTCAGCACTGAATGTGGCAAAACTAATTTCCACTTCCTCCATTTAAATCAAATGTAATATTACACAATTTACGAATGATACATTTGAGACTAATTCCAACGCAATTCTCAATTCGTAACTTTTTGATGTAGTGGCTAATTTATATTAATTTGTACGATCTCATTTGTACATTTTAATAAGATTCACTAATTCCACCCAATGAGGGGTAGGGTTTTGGGGTCACTCCTACTTTTAAAAAAATCTTACGTTTTCATGCAAATAAAATCGTACGAATTTGAACAAGTTAGCCACTTTTCTGACATGTAAAATAGTTTCTCGTAAGATCGAGCTGCTAATTCCCATCACTGAATGGAAGCCTTCATTGCGATTAAAATATGTCATACAAATACATACAAAGCAAAACATAAAATGTGCACGTGCATAACGAACAAACTGCACAGTCATTAATTACATCATATGATTATCGTTAACGGATCAATCAATACTCCGTTTGGAATATCGACCGAACACATGAAACCTAAGGCAAAATCGACAGCTCATTCAAGAGCAAATTCAAAGATGAAGCTTATTTCGTTGGTTTAAAGATTCCTGATGGCACTAAAGGTAGCCATGAGAGTGGATATTAGCAAACAGTCAACAAAATGGAAAAAATAAATCATTTCAGATTAGCGGCCCAAAAACTACTGACGCATAGCTAGAGTAATTAACATTTCCTTGTATAAACTCCAAAAATCGAACAACAGCCATGTTAAAGGATAGTAAACATTTTATATTTTCAATCGTATGTGGGTTTCGAGTAAATATAGTGTAATATGCCATCATTCAGTCACTTATTTACGTATATGTCCATATTACTAGATACTAGATATCGATTATCTGCCACTGAAAAAAAAACTCATATTAGTCTATCGTTGCACAACATGCCTGGTTCCCTGTTGTTGATGCATCTGAAAGCTACGGTGACAGTAATTAACATACATATGTGTCTTGTTAATGCACAACCAAAACTGGGATTAGTCACCCGATGCACAGAGATTATTGGTTTCATGCATTTCGTTAAAGCTGCATGAATTCAATGAAAGAACAATTTCATGACTAGTGCTGACGTCCGCTTTTTCTGAAAGTATTTGCTCGTTCATTTTACCATAGGGATTAAAAAATATGTAATGTTTTTGAGTAATAATCATCTAATCATCTGAGGTAAATCACAACCTTACAAATCTGAGCAGAAGTACAAGACATACTGAACAGGTTTAATGAGAAAAAGAACTACAATCCCATAAACCATTGCAAAAAAACATAATCGGATTAAAACGATTAAGGAATATCAAATTATTCCATTAAAGGTATTTGTTTTATCCATATTTTAAGTTTATTGCAAAATATTTTGGGGTGCTTCATGGAAGTTTGTGGAGCTAAAAGATTTCTTGACATGCTTTGTTAGCTGCAACTGTCTGATTGGTGAATTTTCTGCACAGCATGATGGGTAATGTAGTTGTTACGGCCAAATTCTACAATCAAAAACGCTGCAACAATCTGATTGGTGGGTTTTCTGCATAGCATCATGGGTAATGTAGTTGTTATGGCCAAATTCTACAATCCAAAATGACTATAATAAAGTGATTTAATGTAAAGTTGCTTTGTGAGCTGCAACTGTCTGACTGGTGGGTTTTCTGCACAGCATCATGGGTAATGTAGTTGTTACGGCCAAATTCTACAATAAAAACGCTGCAACCGTCTGACTGGTGGGTTTTCTGCACAGCGTCATGGGTAATGTAGTTGTCTGGCCAAATTCTACAATAAAAACACTGCAACTGTCTGATTGGTAGGTTTTCTGCACAGCATCATGGGTAATGTAGTTGATATTGCCAAATTCTACAATCAAAAACGCTGCAACTGTCTGACTGGTGGGTTTTCTGCACAGCATCATGGGTAATGTAGTTGTCATGGCCAAATTCTACAATAAAAACGCTGCAACTGTCTGATGGGTGGGTTTTCTGCACAGCATCATGGGTAATGTAGTTGTTACGGCCAAATTCTACAATAAAAACGCTGCAACCGTCTGACTGGTGGGTTTTCTGCACAGCGTCATGGGTAATGTAGTTGTCTGGCCAAATTCTACAATAAAAACGCTGCAACTGTCTGATTGGTAGGTTTTCTGCACAGCATCATGGGTAATGTAGTTGATATTGCCAAATTCTACAATCAAAAACGCTGCAACTGTCTGATGGGTGGGTTTTCTGCACAGCATCATGGGTAATGTAGTTGTTATGGCCAAATTCTACAATCAAAAATGTTGCAACTGTCTGATTGGTGGGTTTTCTGCAAAGCATCATGGGTAATGTAGTTGATATTGCCTAATTCTACAATCAAAAACGCTGCAACTGTCTGACTGGTGGGTTTTCTGCACAGCATCATGGGTAATGTAGTTGTTATGGCCAAATTCTACAATCAAAAACGCTGCAACTGTCTGATTAGTGGGTTTTCTGCACAGCATCATGGGTAATGTAGTTGTTATGGCCAAATTCTGCAATAAAAACGCTGCAACTGTCTGATTGGTGGGTTTCCTGCACAGCATCATGGGTTATGTAGTTGTTATGGCCAAATTCTACAATCCAAAATTACTGTTGAAATAAAAATGTGATTTAATGTGAATAGACAAGTTCAGCAACAGCATATACAATCAATTAAGAACCTCAGAGCTCACAACAAGACTGCAGTTATCAGTTAAAAAATAAATTAATTTCCCTATGGAGAAAATGAATGACGTTTATACTTCCACAACCCGAATGTTGCACATTGTTATTAGTCATTGGATTGGACTTATTAATCATCTGATATTTGGTCGGTTTTGAGGCTATTGGCACTAGCTATTGGCACACCCAATATCATTAACATATGTATGAACACTTTCCTTTTGTACAAAATCCAGACAGTTTGTCAATGAGGTCAACACACAGTGGGGTTCAGAAGTCTGAGGACACACTGAAAATCTGGAGTTATTTATTCAATTTAACCCTAAAAATAAACATTTAAACATTTTGAAAAACAACATACGCTTATTCTGAAAACATAGCCCTGTATACATTTCTGGAGATTGCAAATTATGTGGCCAGAGGTACGTATGGCTGCATTTCGTCTTTAAAATGAATTCTATGGGGTGGTACGACGCCGTTCCTTTTCTCGCTTACCAGCTGACCGATTACCTATCTGGACGGCTTTTCTGCTGTTACCAGTTTGTCCAGTAGCTCGTCATGTATGTTGGCGGACTTGAGACGCAGAGAGGAGTTGACCACAATGACGGGGTTCGAATGGTTCGAAAAAGCAGGTAAGACAAAAACAGAAGCCAAAAAATAAAATAAACAAGTAAATAACAGGGTGAGAATGTGTTGAATTCTGAAAACGAGGTGAGGGCTTTTCTTTTTCTGGATTGCTTTTTGAAACTGTTGGTTGGGATTAGGGTAGGCGGTGCTTTTGAAAACACTATTGGTTGGGTTTAGGGAAGGAGGAGGGTGGGACAGTCGATCGGTCGGTCAGTCATTCAATCGACAGCGGCCTCTGGTGGATTTACGTGAGAACAGCAGGCATGAATTGCACTCGCAAGAGAAATTTGAGATCTGAAAAAGCATACATAGCGGCCTCTGGTGGATTCGCATAAACAAAAAGGGAGATGTATTTGGTGCTCTCCACAAATGTATATAGGGGTACGTTTTCAGAATGAGCCTGGGTTGAAGAAAGAGGCATGTCAAATTTGACAAAAATTGAGAGGGCGGGAACAGTTAAGGTGGCAAATTGTCATTAATATGTTTTAATAGATCAACATTAGACTAATTTTAAAATTATGAGTATATTCCCCTTACTGTTTTAATCTCGAAATTAGCCACATATTGCTTAACAAAGGTGTTATTATTGCACGCAATTCATTTTTCAGTCCAGATTTTTCTGAATATTTATTCTGAAGAATTTTACTAGGTATTCTCAAACTTTTGAACCTCGTTTTTATATATCTAGGCTATATACAGTTTGTTTTTTTGTTTTTATTTGACCATCAGCCACTCCAGCTTTTGATATTAGCATTCTGGTTGACCACTATAAATGATATGATATGAATAGATCATTTGTACGGCTCTCTCTTTATGTGTGATTGATCTTACCCTGCTGTACAAAAGAAGCGCGGCAGATCTGTCCAGCCAAACGATCTAAGTTAACATACAAACAAAGGCAGTGCTAACAGAGCGTTAGCATTCGAAACAAAAGGTGAGTGTTTATATTGTGCTTAAAAAGAAATACACATTTCATATTCAGTACAGATGAAAAATAATAACAATAAAAACATTATATATGCATTCAAGTGGTATTTCTATGGCTTTTTGTACAATACAACCTTTAGTGAAAATATACATCTACACATAATTCAAGTACAAATGTACAAAATTCTTTAAACTCATACCCTTTTCTTTAATTATGATACAGTTTGATACAGTTCATAAATACAGTTGAACATTCATACGTTTAGCATTCTGATTGGCAGCTGATGGGAAGTGGGAGTGGTTTTAAGTCAAGATGGCTCCTCCTTTTCCTCTTTCTCCTCCTCCTCACTGTTGGCACTCCCAAAACAAACCTGTACAGGACACAGTGACCATACATCAAACGAAGCAGGTACACCGCAAATATTAGGGTTTCTGATGTCTAAAGGTGTGGTAACGCTAACAAAACGTACAGTATATACACTGTCAATACTGCACAGCTCACAGAGACGCTTTCAAACCAAACAGCTTTCTGTTGGGCAGTGTAACAAATTCACATGACCTATTCAAAATCCACACATACAGTTGAAGGTAAAATTATTAATCATCCTGTGAAATTGTAAATATTTTTCAAATATTTCCTAAGTAATGTTTAACAGACGCAAGAATATTTTCACAGTATTACCTATAATAATTTTTCTTCTGAATAAAGTCTTATTTCTTTTAGTTTGACTGAAATAACAGTATATATATATATATATAGTATACACTTACTGGCTATTTTGTCAGGTACACCTGTCTAACTGCTTGTTAACTGCAGTTCAAATCGAGCATCAGAATGGGGAAGAAAGGTGATTTAAGTGACTTTGAACATGGCATGGTTGTTGGTGCCAGACAGGCTGGTCTGAGTATTTCAGAAACTGCTGATCTACTGGGATTTTCTAGAGTTTACAAGGAATGGTCCGAAAAAGAGAAAATATCCAGTGAGCGGCAGTTCTGTGGATGCAAATGCCTTGCTGATGCCAGAGGTCAGAGGAGAATGGCCAGACTGGTTCTAAAAGAAACACAACAATAACTCAAATAACCACTCGTTACACCTGAGGTATGCAGAAGAGCATCTCTGAATGCACACCACGTCCAACCTTGAGGCAGATGGGCTACAGCAGAAGAAGACCACACCAGGTGCCACTCCTGTCAGCTGAGAGCAAGAAACTGACGCTAAAATTAGCACAGGCTCACCAAAACTGGACAATAGAAGATTGGAAAAACGTTGCCTGGTCTGATGAGTCTTGATTTCTGCTGTGACATTCAAATGATAGGGTCAGAATTTGGCGTCAACAACATGAAATCCAGCCTGAAATGGTTCAGGCTGGTGGTGGTGGTGGTGTAATGGTGTGGGGGATCATTTCTTGGCACACTTTGGGCCCATTAGCACCAATTGAGCATCGTGTCAACGCCACAGACTAACTGAGTATTGTTGCTGACCATATCCATCCCTTTATGACCACAGTGTACCCATCTTCTGATGGCTACTTCCAGCAGGATAACATGCCATGTCATAAAGCGTGAATCATCTCAGACTGGTTTCTTGAACATGACAATGAGTTACCCTTAGAAATTATCTTTCCATCCAATGTAAACTGCAAATTAGTAATCACTTATAACAACTTTGTTTCCTTTAGCTTGTAATCTGCATTGACTAAGTGAGGCATAACATCTGTTACTCTCTGTATTTTAACCAGTGTTAGGGGTAACGCATTACAAGTAACGCGAGTTACGTAATCTGTAATATATTGATTAATATATTAATATTCATTCATTCATTCATTTTCTTTTCGGCTTAGTCCCTTTATTAATCTGGGGTCGCCACACACTCATACACTACAGACAATTTAGCCTATCCAATTCACCTGTACCGCATGTCTTTGGACTGTGGGGGAAACCGGAGCACCCAGAGGAAACCCACGCAAACACGGGGAGAACATGCAAACTCCACACAGAAATGCCAACTGACCCAACCGAGGCTCAAACCAGCGACCTTTTTGCTGTGAGGCGAACGTGCTACCCACTGCGTCACCGTGCAGCTAATATATTAATATTTATTAATCTTTAAATACAATATGTATACCTCTGGGGTCCGGATGTTTTCAGAAGATAACGTTATCCTACATTAATTGTTTTTTGTTGTTAATTGCAGAGCGGGCTGCACAGTGGCGCAGTGGTTAGCATGTTCGCCTCACAGCAAGAAGGTCGCTGGTTCGAGCCTCGGCTGGATCAGTTGCCGTTTCTGTGTGGAGTTTGCATGTTCTCCCCGTGTTTGCGTGGGTTTCCTCCGGGTGCTCCGGTTTCCCTCACAAATCTAAAGACATGTGCTATAGGTGAATTGGGTAAGCTAAATTGTCCATTGTGTATGTGTGTGAATGAGTGTGTATGGATGTTTCCCAGTGATGGATTTCTTCCAGCTGGGGTGCAGCTGGAAGGGCATCCGCTGCGGAAAATATATGCTGGATAAGTTGGCGGTTCATTCCGCTGTGGCGACCTCTGATTAATAAAGGGACTAAGCTGAAAAGAAAATGAATGAATGAATTGCAGAGCTCCTCTATTAAAAAAAACCCTGCAAGTTCTGAAAGAGGTCAAGCCTCAGACAGGTCAGAAAAAGTAACTCAAAAGTAACCTAACCACATTACCTACCATAAAAAGTAACTAAGTAACTAGTTACTTTTTTGGGGAGTAACTCAATATTGTAATGCAGTACTTACTAAAGTAACTTTCCCCAACACTGATTTTAATTGTTTGAAACTGTTAATGTATTTTACTATAAAACAAAGGATTGTGTTGATTACATTTCTGTTACTTGTTAATTGGAAATCAAGACATGTTAAAGGGATAGTTCACACAAAAATTCTAATTTCTTCATTTTTTATTCGCAAAACTTTCTAAACTTTCTAAAATTTTATGAGTTTTTTTTCTGTTGGACACAAAACAAGATTTTATGAACAATGCTGGAAAAAAGCATCCATTTACATCCATAGCAGTAACAAAAAACACCATGAAAGACACTGGCTGTTTTTTTCCCATCATTCTTCAGTATATCTTCCTTTGTGTTCAACAGAAAAAAAGAAACTCAAACAGGTTTGGAACAAATGTAGGATGATTAATTGATGACAGCTTTCATTTTTTGGGTGAATCGTCCCTTTAATTGATCGGTTGTTAATTTGTTAGTCTCAGAGAAAACACAGTCAAAGAATTAACTGGAAAGAGCAGTGTTGTACGTGGTAAACCACATAGATTCAAACGTCTAGCCATCTAGTCATCAAGTTGACTAACCATCAGCGTTGAGCATTACTTTGGTTACCTAAATTAAAGGGTTAGTTTTTAAGAGTGTAATAGAGGTTTGTTCCTATCACCACACACACACACACACACACACACACACACACACACACACACACACACACACACACACACACACACACACACACACACACACACACACAGGAACACATAGATACATACAGACACGCAATTCATATTCCAGGGCTTAAAGTCAACAAAAAAATAAATAATTTGTAATATTCTGTTTAATTCAAGTGGCATGGTGGCTCAGTGGTTAGCACTGTCACCTCACAGGAAGAAGGTTGCTGGTTCAAGCCCCGATTGGGCCAGTTGGCGTTTCTGTGTGGAGTTTGCATGTTCTCAATGAATTCACGTGGGTTTCCTCCGGGTGCTCCGGTTTCCCCCACAGTCCAAAGACATGCGGTACAGGTGAATTGAATAAGCTAAATTGCCGTAGTGTATGTGTGTGAATGTCAGAGTGTATGGGTGTTTCCCAGTGCTGGGTTGCAGCTGGAAGTGCATCCGCTGCATAAAACATATGCTGGATAAGTTGGCGGTTCATTCCGCTGTGGCGACCCCTGATGAATAAAGGGACTAAGCCGAAAAGAAAATGAATCAATGTTTAGAAATGTGTTAAAAAAATCTTCTTTCAGGTAAACAGATACTTGGGTAAACACCCGCTTCGAATGTTATCAGTCGATTGAATGGGCGTTTTCAGTGGTTATCAGCTGACAGATATGGGCCAGTAGGGGCCTTCTCTGATAGAGAAGACTCCAGATCCAGATCTGTTTTTTCATTACTGTGACGGTTGAGTTTAGTGTTGACGTTAATAAAATACAATTAATGGGAAATTTAACAAATAATATAAATAATTCTTGGTAACAGTTATAGTTACAGTTGGGGGCTCGTCCGGGATGGGAGTGAGGTTTAGGGGGTTGAGTGTAACAGAGGCCAGTTAGTGAAGTGCTATGCAGGTAAACCTCACTCCTCTGACCTCAAAAGGTGCTCTAGCGACAGACGCTAGAGGCCACAGTCTTTAGCCTCCCTGTTAGAGCAACCAACTCCCATGCAAAGAATCGCCGGTTCGATCTTAGCTCAGACCGGGTTGGGTGGGTTAGCGGTGGGTTACACTTGGGGGCTCGTCTGGGATGAGAGTGAGGTTTAGGGGGGTGAGTGTAACGGAGGCCAGCTAACGAAGTGCTATAAGGTAAACCTCACTCCTCTGACCTCTAAAGGTACTCAAGCGACAGACGCTAGAGGCCATGGTCTTTAGCCTCCTTGTTAGAGCAACCGACTCCCATGCAAAGAATTGCCGGTTCAATACCAGCTCAGACCGGGTTGTGTGGGTTACCGGTGGGTTATATTTGGGGGCTCCTCCGGGATAGGAGGGAGATTTAAGGGGATCTCTAAAGGTGCTCTAGCAACAGACGGAAGAGGCCATGGTCTTTAGCCTCCTTGTTAGAGCAACCAACTCTCATGCAAAGAATCGCAGGTTCAATTCCCAGCTCAGACCAAGTTGGGTGCAGTAGGACTGGTGGTTTACACTTGGGGGCTCGTCCGGGATGGGAGTGAGGTTTGGGAGGGTGAGCATAAAGGAGGCCAGCTAGCAAAGTGCTATGCAGGTAAACCTCACTCTTCTGACCTCAAAAGGTGCTCAAGCGACAGACGCTAGAGGCCATGGTCTTTAGCCTCCTTGTTAGAGCAAACGACTTCCATGCAAAGAATCGCCGGTTCGATCCCAGCTCAGACCGGGTGCAGTTGGACCGGTGGTTACATATGTATATATAGTACCACATTAATTACATGCAGTTAGCCCTGAAGTATGAACACTGGCAGACAGACTGAACTGAGACATCATCTGGCCATTGAGAGACATTCAAGTTCATAAATGTTGAACAAAAGTGAACTGGAAATAAAACCAAAGAGTGAGTGTTGGAAAAGTCTGTGCAGATAGATCCAGAAGTACCTCAAGCCCCTCCCCCTCTGAGCACGGCGGGCGATGCACTACCACTTGCCTCTCGGTGAAATAAACGGTAGAAGAATCCTCGCTTCGGTGCTGGATTGGGTCTGTTCACATCCAGATCAGCACACAGCGCTCCGTCCATCTCGAACACGTTAATCTCCTTAAAACACTCCATCTCAATCATCTGAAACACACACACACAGTTCACATCATGTCTACATTACCAGTGTACTCGATTTTGCATGGCTAATGATTTGTTTTAATACAAATCCTCAGCTGACACAATTATGAACACACTGTAACTTTAATGTATACAAATATAGGTCACACTTTACAATAAGGCTTCATTAGTTAATGTATTTACTAGAGCTGCACGATTTAGAGAAAAAAAACGAATTGTGATTTATCTCATCAAAATTCCGATTGCGATTTAAAATGCGATTTATCATAATTTCATAAAAGAGCAACATGTTTGATGTGCATATATTTGTTTTTTTTAAATTATATTTGCATATAAAATATATATGTACATAATACAAATTATATATAAAATAAAAAAATCTATGCATAAAAATGAGTTTGTTCAAATTTGTTTATGTATGTGTGTGTATTACATATACATAATAAATATATGTAGTTCACACACACATCTTATATCAAAACAAACTTTTATTTTGGATGTGATTAATCTTTGCCCAGTACTATTTTTAATATATCTCTGATCAAATAAATGCAGCCATTGAAAGCATAAGCATGTTTTTAAAAAATTAATTAAAATTATGCATCTGCTGCATAAAACACATGCCAGAGTAGTTGGTGGTTCATTCTGTAAGCTGAAGTGAAATGAATTAAATAAAATGATCAGCCATGCTGCGCACACTGAATTAAGTCATTGTTAAAGAATACAGTTATTTTCATTGCTGATAACTCTTTACTAAAAAGCACAATAAAGTATATATATATATATATATATATATATATATATATATATATATATATATATATATATATATATATATATATATATATATATAATTTAAATATATTAAAAAACAACTTTTAATTCACCATACTAGAGTGTAGTACCTCATTTTGCCATGGGATGGAGACACTCCCTGTTACAAACTTGTGGTAGAAATCGTCATCTGTAGGGTCCAGGTTTACACCTTTGACTGTCGAAAACTGCTCTATGTCCAGGACGTCCTTACAGTAAACTGCTCGTGGCTAAAAACACCACAAACATCCATTTTAAAACATCCTACATGCTCTATTTTTTGAATGAAGCAGATAAAAACACTGTGGAAGAAAGCAGGCAGTTTTCTGGACTCACGTCTGGACAGAACGGCGGGTCCAGCATGTTGGCCTCCAGCCGCTTGAAGTTGATGTTGCGGAAAATGGGATGCAGTTTGACTTCGGCCGCTGCACTGCCCTGACAGCCCAAGCGCTCCTTTGGATCTTTACATAACAACTGTGGAAAAGAAAAGGGAAAGAAAGAGAGGCTGAAATCCCAGTGGAAGTCAAACTGACCTCGAGGTCACAGTCTTCCATGACACCATGAGAGAGGACTAAACAACACACTCCTCCACAAATCACGCTTTCCCATGCAGAAAACATTACTAATCACAAAACAACATTTACTTTGCCAGCTACAATTTGACAATTGGGTACAAGATAAAGAAAATTAAAATACATGTAATAGTAATTTAAAACAAAATGTGTTGAAAACAGCTATTGTAGGTATTCATTCTATTTTTTTTTTTGTCTTTTCAGTACGTATAAATTCAATGAAATGTGTTGTGTTTTGTTAAATACAATTATTATTTATAAATATAAATATTATATTAATTATTCATTTATTTTGATGAAGTTTAAATGACATATATAATATTTTGTGCAAAAAATATTATAAATATTATAAATTAGAATTAAAATGCTATTTTGGCAACGATGTCTGATTACTAAATTTATTCAAAATAAAATAAATTGAAGCAAAAAAATAAAAATAAAAAACTAAATAAATAAATTGTTAAAAACAATTCAAAGCTAATAAATGACAATTCAAAATTTCAACATATATCATAAACGTATATAAATAACCCCATAAAAATAATTTTATAACTAAAATAACACTGATGTGGTTTACTGATTAATTAAAATAAAATAACTCCTTGCACCTTCATGTGTGTAAAAGCAATGTAAACATTTGAATAATTTTTCTAAATTGTTTTTAAATATATTTTAAGATAATAAGATGAGGTAATTTTATAAATAAATATAAAATATATATATATATATATATATATATATATATATATATATATATATATATATATATATATATATATATATATATATATATATATATATATATATATATATATACACATACACAGTTCAGCGCAGAATTATTAGCCTCCTTTGAATTTTTTATTTTTTATTTTTTAAATATTTCCAAAATGATGTTTAACAGAGCATGAAAATTTTCACAGTATGTCTGATAAAAAAACTATTTTTTCCGGAGAAAGTCTTATTTGTTTTATTTCGGCTAGAATAAAAGCCGTAAAAAATCTCCTCTGTTAAACAGAAATTGGAAAAAAAAAATATAAACAGGGCTAATAATTCAGGGGGGCTAATAATTCTGACTTCAACTATGTATATTTGGATTGGATATTGGTTTGATACCGCTTATTTTTGCTGGATCGGGTATCGGCCAGCTGGTACCGATCCAAATCCGATCTTGCGCATGCGCTATATTCTGTGTCTTTTATAAGCCAACAAAAGCCATGAAGGTAGCTTATTATAAGGCACTAGAAAGTTGTCATGTAGGACTACTATAACCCAAATATTCTGAAGCCATTCTATAGTTTAATGTGAAACAGTTGAATATTCAGGTGCTTAAATTCATGTTCAATTCAGCGCTTCCTGCCGCTGCGTCTGTCAATCATTTTCCATTCATTCACAATTCAAACTGCATGCCGCGTTCATGACAACACGAAGAACTTTCTCCAAGACTATTTGTTCGTATTAGTTAAAATAATCAGTGAAGTGGATTTAGTTTTGCATTAAATGGGTTCATTTTAACCTGCAACAAGGAGTTCACTGCTGTTTCTAAATCATGTTGTGCTGTGTCTGTTAGATCAGCAGATAACATTCGCAACACTGGAGTAGAGGGTTATTACCTGCTCTTTACACACAAAGTAGGCCTACCTGAAATTTTTAATTAGAAAAGGCTCAATATTACATTGGGCAGATCCTCAACACACTGATTTCTTCTCTTTGTGCTGCAAAGTTTAGGAAGTGTCCGCAGATATCGGAGGGCTGTGCGCTGTGTCTTAGTGATGCATCAAGCGCTTCATTCACGAACTGGCTGTGACGCTATGAGCGCTGCTCCGTAAAATTATTCTCACAATGAGTTTCTGTTCTCTCATCCTTCCAACTGAGTTTATTCTTCTGAGGGGAATACTTTCAGTGCTGTGAGTAGTTTGTAAAGCCTGGCTCATTGTGGTCAAAGTAGTTGAATAAATTAATTAAAGTGAAACTGACGGGCGCAATATGGATTGTCGTTAACAGAAAATTATTTAGCCTAATATAGGCTACTCTGTAACTGTGAATATTTCACTGTACTTTTATTTATATTAAATAAATAATTTATATTTATATTAATTTAATTAAAATTTATATTATTTTAACAAAACTTTTTTAATTTTGTAGATAACTGACCAACAAAAATACATTAAAATACTCAACAAATTATAGCAAATGAAATTCATTCTAAAAAAACAAATTTTCAGACAAAAATAGATGTACAATGAACTCAACTGTATTATGTTAAAAAATAGGCACAGTATTGGAATCGGATCTGTATCGGTTCCAAAAATATGGTATCAGTGCATCCCTACAAAGAATAGTTTTTTTTATTGCTTTTAATATAAAATAGCTAAATAAAAACATAAGAGGCTGAGAAAAATGCTCATTTTAGAAGAGAATTCCAGATGGCACTTAGAGGTTTTTACATCTGAACTCTTCATATTTATATATAAAACAAGCTGATCATGCAGATACACTTTATGAACTGTATTTTAAAAAGCATCTTTCAAAATATGTAAATGATTTTTTTATGCATAGTTAAAAAACTACTTTAAAATTGTAATAATATATACATTATATAATATATACATTTAAGAAAGATGAGTAATTGTAAATTGTGTTATGCCACTGATCCCAGTATCTACTGAATTCACTATTCAGGAAAAGTTTCCCAAACTGCAAGAGTTTCCCACTGGTTACAAATGACAGTTTGGTTTCATTCACATGATCTCAATAACACGATCCTTCCTGCATTCGCTTTACGAGCAACAGCTCAAAACCCCTGAAGAGCATTAAGTGTGCACCTGACGGCAGATGTCTTTAGCGTCTTCTGAGAACTTCTCAGTATATTCCTCCTGGTCCTCACAAACTCGCCGGTCCACTTCCTCTCTCTTCACTCGCTCTTTACGGCGACGGAAAGGAGACTGACCCTGAATCATTTCGTATATTAGACAGCCCAAACCCCACCAGTCAGGACTGAAGGTGTAGCTCTCGTTCTGGATGACCTCTGGTGCTAAAAACACATATGCATAAGAATGAGGTCAAACACTCCATGACAGGCACAGCAGAAGAGATAAGGGAAAGTGTCTGGCTCTTACCCATGTATCCCACTGTGCCAACACGCCCTCGTATCGTCTCGCCCTCTGGAATTTGCACGGCCAGTCCCAGATCAGAAATACGGATGTGCCCTGAAGAACAGCATTGCATTGAAAATCTGCAGTGTTGTCATTCCTAACAAGCCCAAACACGACACGCTTCAAATCAGCTCAGGTAAAAAGAATCTTCCCTTTAGGTCCTGTTTTGAGCTGCATTTTCAGTGATCACTCAAATTGCCGTTCACACACGGTATGAACTGGCCCTTCAAATTATGAACACATTTGGTCGAGTTTTGTTTAGATACCTTCCCCTTATTTAATCATACTCAATATCGCACCAAAGTAAACTCACCGCAACATTACTTTCACTTTCGTTTTGCAACTGTGCACACGCTTGATCGTTATCAGCTTGCCTACAGGGTAAAACGCTGCACTGAGGCACTACTGTCATTACATTCAGTCACAAAGAGCATGCAGGAAATCTTGCAATGGCTGCTTTTCGTAGATTAAAGCTTAACCTTCAAAGTCTGTGTGAACCGGAAGTTTCTGCAGACTTTATTTCAGTATGACGATGTATTTCCAATGGGGTATATGCACACAGACTTTTAATTTTCAGTCAGCCAGCCTAAGCACTTCAGGTGAACTGTCTTGTCATTACAAAATCGCCACGTTTAAGATCTGATTTCTTTAAAAATCAGTGATCTTCACTGCCTGATTGATTTATGATATAAAATGGGTCTCAAATCGGACAAAAAGCACTGCATTAAATTCCATTTTCCCCCGCCATCTCTTTAAAATATGAAACTTTACTTAACCCCCTGTATTTTTAAAGTCATATTAGATAAATTATGCAGAATTGTAATAGCACTGATACTGTAGATATGGACTAGTGCAGAGCTATTCAATTGGCGGCCCGCGGGACGAACCCGGCCCCCGAGGCAATTTGTTCCGGCCCTCAAAATAGTGTGACCAAGACGTCAAAAATACATTTTGTTTAGTCGAAAAACGGCCGCTATAGTTATGAAGTGACGTGCATCTGTTCAATACAGCACGAGCTGCAGTTGAAGGCTGCGCAGGGCGTGAGTCACCTGACATTAAGTGAGTGGTGCCGGCAGCCAAAAACGTTTGGATATTTTTGTAGAAAAGGCCTTTTGTACAATGCACTGATATTGTTAATAGGGATGCAATGATTAGCCGATTTCACTATTAACCGCGCTTTAATTCATTACGTTAATTAATCATAAAGGCTTCTCAACGCCGCGTTTCTGTAGCACGGAACAAAACTAAACAAAGTTATGCTAACTGTGTGCTAGTTTAAAGTTTCGAGATTATACCAAGACTAATACGCACGTTCACATATTGCGTCTTTTCCGCGCGCAAGTTCATTATTTCCAAATGGAGACGTGCACATCTTGGGAGCAGTGAGCGCACGACTCGTAGAGCGGACCGACGCACTCGCGCCCTCCAGGTGCACACAGTAGAAGTTATCTCACGCTGTGGTGGTCAGAGTTGTGTGTGGCTTTCAGTGCAATGTAAACAAAAGATACGTTAGACGAATTATTACAAATTATTAAAATGATTATGTATGTATGAATGCAGATGATAACAACAGTTAAATTTAAATACTTACCTAATATAAAGCTTAAATTAACATTAGACAAATACTATTTTTATTTATTCTTATTTTTATGTATTTATTCATTGTTCTGTCATTTATTTTTATTGTAAAATTGTCACTCATGTTTAAGTCAAAAACGTTTTCATTTAGTTTTAAGTCCAAAGAGAGAAACTGACTATTGTTTGTTTTCTATTAATATTTTGTGCTGTATTTGGTTACTGAGCAGCAATAAACAACACTTTAATATATAAGCAGCTTTCTTGTGATTTTCTAAACTAGTAGTGTTTTAGATAAATAACAAAACGGGAGGGTGCCGGGAGATGGGTCTGAAATACAGGAGACTCCCGGGAAAACCAGGAGTGTTGGCAGGTATGCTCACACATACAGTATGCACTCTGACTACTTCAATATTGTTGATATGCTGTGCTGGGCATTTCACTTTTTCTTGCGCTAAATGCTGTTGACCAATTGCAACAGGCTGTCATCGGTCCAATCAGCGCAGATTAGTATCGTGCTAAGGAGGGGTTTGGGAACAAATGAATCACTGAAAGGTTGATATGGGAGTCGCTGGGATAATTAGGTAAAAATAAATGCACATTATAAGATAATGAAAGTGTTTTTTGACCTTGCATGCATATCAGCCTGTTGTTGGAGCCCCTAAAACCAAAATATGACCCTTTTTAATGTATAATAGGGGCTCTTTAAATCAAAACAATTTGATCCATTACCATATTAATCAAACCTTAATATCCTTCATGTGTTTAAGAATTTTCCATAATGAGCTTAGAAATGATAGATTGATAGATATATACTTATTGTATTTCAGTTTAACTAAACCTGTTACAAAAAGTATGTGGATGGCAACTATGAGTTATATTGTAATCTGGTTGCTTTGGTGCACTTTATCATAACAGTATATATAAATGTTTGTTCAGTAGGCAGAGAGTAGGACTTTGGTGGTTCAAATGCATTTCACCACATGAGCATCTGCACGACAAAAGTAATCAGATCAAATGCAATTCTCAGGAAGTGGTTGAAAGTGAACTAACTCAAAATACTTTAGTTTCCATTTACACGTGAGTTGAGGGTCCTTCTTTACTTGTGATCATACTGAGTAAAAAGCATCTTCATACAAGGAAAAACCGGATTTGTATATTTTCTGAAGGAATGTGAGAAGTTTTTGTTTGTGCAAAACGTGCCGCCGCTGTGCAAGGGTGTTTTGGGTGAATGCCAGGACATTGCAGTGTGGTTGCTAAGATGTTGCTTACAAGCAGAACTCAAGAGAGCGCATATTTAAGTCAAGATAAACATGAACAACATAAACGGGAGGGAAAGCAACAAAAAGAGGCTGTGAAAAGCTGAATAAGAAATGCTTACCACGATCATCTAGCAGAATATTTTCTGGTTTCAAGTCTCTGTGAAAGAAAGAAAACATGAATTGGACTGAACTGAGTGCTAACTTTGTCATTTCTCTAAATTATTTAAAAGTTTGTTTACTGCAAGATGATTTGTTTGGCTTATGTTCATCAAGGCTGCATTGATTTGATCAAATATGCAGGGGAAAAGATAATATTGTGTAAGAATTATTACAATTTACAATAACCAGGGTTTCTGCAGGTTTCATCAAGTCAAATTTAAGACTTTATAAGACTCTTTTTAAGACCACGATGAATGAAATTTTAGACTTTTACAGGGCTAAACACTAAGGATTTTTTGTAATGACCCAGTTGGGCCAATGGAATTGGAAAAAAATCAAATGTAGTTTTTTCTTAACCACATATTTTAATGTGTCAAAACAAGAAAATTCTAGTTGTATACACTTTTTTCACCATAATGTTTTTTTGTTTTTTAATGACAAATTTAACATTCTTAAAAGTATATTTATTATAAAGAAAATGACATGAATAATCATATATATATATCATTTTTTTTCTTTTATAAATATTTCCCAAATGATGTTTAACAGAGCAAGGAAATTTTCACAGTATGTCTGATAATGTTTTTTCTTCTGGAGAAATGTGATTTATTTTATTTTGGCTAAAACAAAAGCAGTTTTAATTTTTTTTTTTAATGTTTTTAAAAAACATTTTAAGGTCAATATTATTAGCCCCTTTAAGCTATATATTTTTTTCGATTGTCTACAGAACAAACCATCATTATACAATAACCTGCCTAAGTACCCTAACCTGCCTAGTTAACCTAATTAACCTAGTTAAACTTTTAAATGTCACTTTAAGCTGTATAGAAGTGTCTTGAAAAATATCTAGTCAAATATTATTTACTGTCATCATGGCAAAGATAAAAGAAATCAGTTATTAGAAATGAGTTATTGAAACTATTATGTTTAGAAATGTGTTGAACAAATCTTCTCTCCGTTAAACAGAAATTGGGGAAAAAAATAAACAAGGGGGCTAATAATTCTGACCTCAACTGTATATATATATATATATATATATATAGGTTTGCTTTTGGTCCAAATGAATTGAGTAGAACTCCTATTCAACCTAATGCATTTCTGTTTCAAAATCTTGCGATGTTTCCTGCCTATTTATAATTATTATTTCCGCTCACCCTTACTTCTGTAAATAGTTTTTGTGTAAATGAAAGATTATGTAAAGGGATATATTGCTGTTATTATCATGAGCAATTGTGTAATTGTATTTAGTTTTCTTTTCCTGATTAGGGAATTTAATTAAGAGAATGTGCTGTAAAAATATCAGCTAATAACAGCTGTTGTGAATTGTATCGCTTTGCAATGAAAAACTTCAATACATATAAATTTAAAAAATATTTAGATGGATTGTTGATGATTGGATGGGTGTCGGCCCGATTAGGTAACTTTACTTGGAGAACTTTTAAAATTAAGACCTGTTTAAAATTATTTAAAAAAAATTCGAAGGACATCCTGGGATATTTTAACGACCACAGAGAGTCAGGACCTCAGTTTACAGTTTTTCTCAGTGGCTTTGGTGCATTTCTCACAACACTCTTTACATTTGCACAACAGTTAATGCATTTCTCAAAACAATTAGTCATTTGTGCACATCAGAGTAGCAGTTTCTCATTCCTTCCAACAAATTGCAGATGCTTTTGGACATGCATCAATTGCTTTCATACAACTCTCTGCTGTTTTATAATATTATCATTTGCTTATGTCATGTCAGTCAAAATTAACTAAACTTGTGAATGCTGAATAGTAATTCCATATTAAACTAATAGTCCTCATTTCATTACTTCAGTCATTAAATACAAAAATGTTGAACTAGCTGTAAAAACCTGTCAAGCAAATTTTATAAAAAATTTAAATCTTTTTTTTTTCCTGAAAATGTCTTCGAAATTGAACAGTTTTATGACTAATTTACAGACCTGTGTATGTTGTAGGTTCAGTTCTAATATGTTCTGCAATATTGTTTACAGTTGTGCACAGCTCTACCCAAAGGAAGTTTATGTTTGTTGTAAATAAGGGTGTGTTTATTCTTCTGCACAATGTTGTGAATAAATTAGAATTGCAAAGAGCAAATGCAGTAAACATGTGAAACACACATATTCAGTGTCTTGTACTCAGATACCTCACTAAATGCAGTGATGTCTAACTTTACTGTAGTTTTCAAACGGCTGTGCAAATAGTATATAGTGCTGTCTTGAGCATTTTCACCAAAATCTGACTTTTTTGCATTGGAAAAATGTCCAGAGTAAACTGTCATAATGAAAACATGACAAAGCCATTTGACTATCTTGTTCATAAACAATGGTGTCAGGACTTTTCATCTTGATGACACTGACACTTTCATTGACATCAATACTTGCTTTTGAGGAATGAGCTCTCCGTTTTGAGCAAGTAACTCGCTTTTGCAGGTTATGAACTAGGTTTTGCAGTTTGTACTAATTGTTTTGAGAAATGCACTAACTGTTGTGCAAATGTAAATAGTGTTGTGAGAAATGCACCAAAGCCACTGAGAAAAAATGTAAGGTCTCATGCGAAAGACGGTGCTCACTGAGCAGTACAGAGTCTCCGTCAATATGCTGGGGTGTTAGGACTCACACAGCCTGCAGATTGAGTACCCCCTGCTGGTCTCACTAACACCACTTCTGTCAGCAACCTAGCTTTCCCATGTGGTCTCCCATTCGGTTACTGACCGGGCTCGGCCCTGCTTAGCTTCAGTGGACGACCATATGAGAGTTGCAGAGAGCTAGCTAATCTGTATCAGTGCTAAATAAAAGTATTAAATGGTTTAAAATAATAATAATAATAATAAATTACTAACACGAGTAAAACTGTTGTGACAAGGTAAATATAAACCGAATCTGCCTGCTTTGAATAAAAAGCATAAAAAGCATTTGTTTATACTCCTTTTGCATGAAGCATGATGCCTGCCAACATAGATGGAAAGTAAAGATTCAAAAATATACACACAATTTAAATACATACAAATCCTGCAGCTGAACATCTACGTGGCCACCGGATTTCTCTATTTTCAGAATTTGCAATATTTACCATGCAAATTGTGTGAAAAAATCTCCAACATAGTAGCTAGACAGAATCTATAGACTTAATCACTGATTTCCTGAACAATCTGTCCGAAGATGTGGAAAATGTATACAAACGCACCTGTAGACGATCCGTTCTCGATGCAGATCCTCTAATCCGCAACAGATCTCTGCTGCGTAAAAGATGGCCCGCTGCTCATCGAAACCTGAGTTTCCCATGTTATAGATATGAAACTTCAGGTCACCACCGTTCATTATGGTCAACACCAAACATAGAGCGTCCTTAGTCTCATACGCATATGCCAAACTAACCTAGAGGCAGAAAAGAAAGACATAAAGAGGCGCATTGTTATCCATTCATGAAAATATGAAACATGAAACTCGTGCTGCATGCGAAACAGTCAAATGAGAAATGTTTGTTCAGGTGTGAGCACACTGACGAAAATCATCTGGATGACTGGCACCTGTAATACTGTGCATTTCCGTAAGTCCACACAGTTATTCCTGGAGAAACAGACTAAACTGTACGGTCCAAAACGGAGACACAGGAAGTGCACTGTATATGGTTTTAAACAGTAGTGCTTTTTGTCTTACAGAGGCTAATAGGGAAACTTATGGCTGTGTGATATGATGATAGAAATTCATTCATTCATTCATTTTCCTTCAGCTTAGTCCCTTATTTATCAGGGCTCGTCACAGCGAAATGAACCGCTAACTGTTTTGGCATGATAAAAATTGTATTAACAAAATAAAAAGTCTGCCGTTTGATATTATGCTCTTTCGTGGTGTGAAAAAACACATTGCTTACTGTAATATGTTTATGAGCCCAATATTACACATTATTACAGGAATGCAGACAGAAACATAGCAATTGCAATCTTAACCCCTTCAGACCCAAATTATGTAAGTTTCTGAAAAATATAAAAGTATTTTTTCACAGTTCTTGAGGCCCCTATAAATGAGACCAAATAATAATAATAAAAATTCAACACTCTTTAAGTATATATACTTTTTTGTCCATTTCAATGGACATCAGGTCAGGGGTGCGTTTCCGAAAAGCATTGTTATCCAATTAAGGTCGCAAGTTGCATCAATACAAACATAGTTCGTTGATTTGTCATTTACCAAATCCATCATTTCATTGAACATTTGCAAACTGCATGGCAAGCTTTTACGTTTCCAACTACACCTCTAGAGCTGTAGTTAGAAGCATAGTTCCTGGCTGTGTTCTATTCCCAGTTATCCCCCCTAAGCCCTATTCCTTTCGAACATTCCAACATTTAAACTTGGAATGATTAAAGAAAAAACATTCTCTTCATCTCTCTTATGTGTAATTTGCTTTTAGTATTTTTACTAAAGTATTAAAGTATTTAAGTCCCTATTTTTACATAAAATCTATGAAATATTGGCACAATATCAAAAACATTGTAAATGTGGCTTATGTCTGTGTCTAGAATGAAGTGATGCCATGCTGCTTTTCAATGTAGTGCTTTTTTTTTCAAATTACAACATGCCGAGCCGTACTGCCATTTGATTGGATGACAATCGTCCACTCTCATGGACTGCAGGCTTTAAATGAGATGAAATGCTCAGGAACCACAAAATACATGGACTGGCATGTGATGTCCATTGTAATGGACACATCGTCCGAAAGGGTAAAAAGTACAATGTTTACATTTTGCATTTTATTTAGAGATGTTTTTAATTTTTATGTTGGACCTGTAATCATTCGTTTTTGAAAAGTATTTTATATTTTATTCATATTTATTTCACATAATCGAACATTAGCCCTGAAGTTCTTAATAAAGTGATAAATGTGACGACATATGAATGAGTACATTTCTGAGTACAGACTGTAAAGTGTAAATGTGGTCCACATATATAAACTATCAATTGATTGCATTATATCAACATCGCAATATCTATTATTATGTGTGTGTGTGTATATATATATATATATATATATATATATATATATACACACACACACATAATAATAGATATTGCGATGTTGATATAATTGAAAGTTGATATAGACAGAAAGTTTGCTTAAACACCTTAAATGATGCAATGGACCGAATGTTAGCATATATATATATATATATATATATATATATATATATATATATATATATATATATATATATATATATGCTAACATTCGGTCCATTGCATCATTTAAGGTGTTTAAGCAAACTTTCTGTCATATTTTACTTTGGACTCTACTTGTTTTTCCTGAGGAAGTTGTTGTTTATGTGGTGATTTTTTGATGAATATGTATGTATGTTTGAAGCCATTATTACACCAGTTTTATCATCTGCCAGACTGAATAAAAGCATTGAAAAGTACAAAATGTACCTTACAATTTGAGGAATCACTCATTTCTGTAACACTAAATGACTAGTAACTTTAAGTTTAATACTCAGGATCAGCAAAGGTTTAGAAAGAAAGCCCAAGTTGCAATATTGATGGTGACGTTTGCCTCAGTTTAGAAAGGTTAAATCACTAGCAGTGTATTATTATAACAGCAGCATGTCCTCAGCCTGTGAGTGACGTGTGAGCAGAAGTTGGAAACCGCCGTGTGAAGGAGGGAGCGGTTCTCAGTCTTCAGCTGTTACACCCAGCATTGTGGGTGGTTTGGGTTTCTGAAGTAGACAGATGTGGGAACGGGCTGTGAACTCAAACAAGAAGATGATGGTGCCGTGAAAATCTGCAGCGCTACAAGACCACGAGGACCATCAAAGCATGCTTTACAGGAAACACAACACCAAAATCCAAGTGGACTGAAACTAAACTGTGAACCCATGCTGTAATTTGGTCATTTGTGGTGACAGTGGTGCTTTGTTTTTAATTTAAAGGAAATAAATGATTCCTCAAATACTCTGGTAACTAAACAAATGAACTAGTTGAAGCAGCTTGAGTTTTCAGTAAACATACTTCATGTAAATATACTAATGGCCAATTCACACGGGGCTTCAATGCTTGACAGAGGCCATATCTGAAATTGGGGCTGACGATATCATCATAGCAGCCAATGAAACAAGTCCGCAATCGGCAACTGTCTGAGCTGGGTAATTTGCATAAAGCGTTCTGATTGGCTGACGCTTCCGTTGGCACTTGAAAATTTGAGAAATTCCCAACTTCTTCAGCGAGCAACGCCCCTGAAACAACACCGACAGACCCACAATTAAGTTCGGCAACACTTGACGGGTAAAGTCTAGATCGAATATGTGGCTGGCCGGAAGTGCGATATGCACATCAATATAGCAAAAAAATTTGACACTGTATAACAATACTTAATATTTTTACAGCACTGTGATGGTTGTGTTTAGTGTTGGGGTAGGGGTAGACGTTAAAAAATACAATTTATTGGGTAATTTGATAGATAACATAAATAATACTTGGTACAACTACTGTTTTTACTTTACTGTGACGGTTGGGTTTAGTGTTGGGGTGGGGGTAGAAGTTAATACAATACAATAAATGGGAAATTTCATTCATTCATTCATTTTCTTTTCAGCTTAGTCCCTTTATTAATCCGGGGTCGCCACAGCGGAATGAACCGCCAACTTATCCAGCACATGTTTTACGCAGCAGATGCCCTTCCAGCCACATCCATACACACTCATTCACACACATACACTACAGACAATTTAGCCTACCCAATTCTCCTGTACCGCATGCCTTTGGACTGTGGGGGTAACCGGAGCACGCGGAGGAAGCGCACGCGAACACAGGGAGAACATGCAAACTCCACACAGAAATGCCAACTGACCCAGCCAAGGCTCGAACCAGTGACCTTCTTGCTGTGAGGCGACAGCACTACCTACTGCGCCACTGCGTCGCCTAAATGGGAAATTTAATAAATAATATTAATAATTCTCGTTAACTTCCAGCCGCAACCGTATCCGATCTAGCAACAACCCACTTGATGTCAACCACTCAAAGTGAATAAAAAGTGTTGACGCTGATGTCCCGTGTGAATGGGGTGTAACATTTGGGCAGTTTTTTTACCCCCAAATAAGAAACTACTACTTTTTTATTGATATACTTTCAATCGCTGCCAAAATTAAACCTAATATGTGTTAAGCTTAGAACATTAATTCTACAGAAAATAGATAAATTGGGCGACATGATGGCTCAGTGCTTAGCGCGGTCACCTTACAACAAAAAGGTTGATGGTTCGAGTGCCGGCTGGGCCGGTTGGCATTTCTGTGTGGAGTTTGCATGTTCTTCCTGTGTTGGCAGTTTCTGGTTTCCCCCACAATCCAAAGACATGCGGTGTAAGTGAATTGAATAAACTAAATTGGCTGTAGTGTATGGATGTTTCCCAGTACTGGGTTGCAGTTGGAAGGGCATCCGATTTGTAAAACATATGCTGGATAAGTTAGTGGTTCATTTCGCTGTGGCTACCCCTGATGAATAAAGAGACTATGCCGAAGGAAAGTGAATGAATAAATAGTTATATTGAAGAGGATTAGACTAATTTAGATTAAAACTGAAGGTCCACATGTTTTTATTTTATTTCATTATTATATAATTATTGTATTTACCTCCAGGCACAGGGCGCCAACATGACGTCATATTGATGTTGTACCACAACGTACCCCAATGTCAAGGGGACGTTGGATTTTGTTTGTAAATAAAAATCGGGTTGACGTCAAAATCCAATGTCAGGCAGACATCAATGTCAAACGTCCAACCTAAAAACAACCTAAAATTAACCAAATATCAACGTCTAATCATGTTACACCTTGACATTGTGTGAACGTTATCACTATGACATATAGACCTTTTTCTTGGCTGCTGCATGGAGGCCGCCATAGCGACCAGCGTCTTCCGGTGAATGGCTAGAACTTCCGTTTACAGTGTTTACAATGGGTAATTTGCGCTCCGAAAATGGGTTTCAATAGCGTTTTGTGTGGATTACGGAGTGATTTGGTGACACACAACTTTGAAAGGTGTGTGTTAAAGCCGTTATAATCTGTCAGATGTGGTTCAAGCGCGAGAGAAAAACATTCTCCTAGTTCACATGTCTGCCGTCAGAAATACAGTGTGTGCGTGTTTCCCCGGCCTGTCAGCTGTTAGCTCAGCGGCTCTTTAGCACACACATGCACGCAATACTTCACTGCATCATAGAGCAAACCCAGATTCCTGGCATGAAACATAACAGGTGTGTAAGTCATGCAATTTATAAAAATGACCAATAAAAGTCTGTTACTGATGCTCTGCTGGCTGATTTGCTGTTCATTCTAATCGCGAGCCGTTTATGTTTCATTTAGTGTGTTGTGTTTACCACGATTTGTGTTTTTCTGTCATTTCAAAACGTAACTTTATTTTCACTTTGTCACAGTTATTAAATCAGTGTGTTAGTGGGACTGTACAGTAGGCTACGTGTGTGTTAAACATTTTGGTGAACTATATTTGTTTGGGCAAGACTAGTTATATATCTGAAAGAAAGAGAAACTGTTGACTTTAGCGATGACGAGGCTTCATTTAAACGGCAGAAGATGCCGTCTGACAACGAGAGAAAAATGCCTCAGCCATCGTATTAGATCACATTTTTTTTTAAATAATCAGTCCAGGAGGTGGCGCTGATCGACAACAGTATTAGTTCAAAGATGATAAAAGCAGGTAAAATAGATTAAAACTATCATTTCAAAGCTGTCCAAATGTGACCGTTTACACGCATCAGCTGCCGACCGGAAGTTCTTAGCATTCTCCTTGCGCATACACGCAAAGCATAATGGGTAATTTGCCGTTCCATGAAAAAGGTCTATATCAGACGGTAAATTTTGGTTACTTTCTAACACAAACTAAAATCAACCAAATATCAACGTAATTGACATCATTATTGGACATCAAAAAAACGTCGTCCTTAGACGCTGGCTAGACATTGAATTTTGGTCACCTGACGTCATGACTTAAATCTAACCTGATATTAAAGTCTTATTATGTTGTGTGCCTGCTGGGTATCTATTATTATTTTACTTTCTTATGTATTGTTTATATATTGTATGTTTTATTGTTAATTGTTGTGTAAATGTTTGTTGCAGATGTGTTTGAATATTATATTAAATAATAAAGAAAGTAAAAAATGTAAATATATTAATAATATATTATATATAATAATAAGAATATATATCATAAATATAATATATAATATATTAAGCTTTACAAAAGACTTCCATTTGAAATAAAGGTTTGTTTTATCATCCCACACATATGTTAATTACAGTTGTACGTCGCATAAATATTATTTAAACACACTAGTACACAAAAATACTAGTTCAGCTCTAGTTCAGCTTTTTATATTTACATGTGTGTGTTTGTATAACTTGCAGTGTTTTGCATTTTTTTAAATTTACATCTGTGTGTGTTTGTTTCTTCTTTAAGTATATACATAGTACATGTTAACAGTGCAATAAGACACAGACAGAGAACAGCGTAGAGCATAAAAGCTGTTTCCCATCACACACAGCTCATATTAGTCATGCTATTATGTCACTTTATACTGTTAGAGTTTACTTGTCGTCCTCAACTTTTAAACATGAGTCTGTTTATACATAGTGAATGCACTCTGGGGCTGCAGAGTATGTTTGTGTGTGTGTATGTGTGTGAGAGTGTGTGTGTGTGTGGGTTTAGGGTTTAGAGCACTTGACTTCACTCTCTAACGCTGCTGTTTGGTCAGTGTTGCCAGGCAACAGGGATGTTCTCATTTGTGAAGTAGTTCATGAAGAGCAATCGTTCCTGCCTGTAGCATGAATGCACACAAAGACACACACACACACACACACACGCATGCTTTTACATACGCACAAACACTCATTTGTCTTTGCTTTAGATTTGGATTTACATTATATATCTAAGACACTTGCGCATATTTGCAACGCTCAGCACCCCTCACCTGCGTGTGCATGTGGAAGTGTGTGTTAGTGTTAGTGTGTGTGTGTGTGTGTGTGTGTGTGTGTGTGTGGGTGGCCAGAGGCTCAGGTGCTCTACAGCTGTAGTGGAATGAATCACAGGCCGACATTACACTGCAGGCACTGTGTGCAACGTCTGTGCACATGTTCTACTGCCTGCTCTCTTTTAAAACACAATGCTTTTCAGATCCTAGGTTATTTACAATGGAACCACATTCCAAAAGACAATGTCAAAAAAAAGAAGAAACGGCTGCCACAACTTAAGCTATGCCATCGCAAGAATATTGCATGTTTTGCAATCATATTAAAATAAAATCAATGTATTTTAATTGCAATAAAGGGACTAAGCCGAAGGAAAATTATTATTTTTAATTGCAATATTTCACAATAAAAAAAACTACTATTATTTTACAGTATTTTTGATCAAAAGTTTTTTTCTCCTTCTTAAAACTCTTGAAAATGAAAATGAGCTGAACCAACACAATTCTTACGTTTTTTTGTGACAACTCAAATTTTTTATGCTACACTGCATCCGGAAAGTATTCATAGCGCTTCACCTTTTCCACTTTTTTATGTTACAGCCTTATTCCAAAAAGGATTAAATTAATTTATTTCCTCTAAATTCTACGCACAATACCCCATTATGACAATGTGAAAAAGATTTTTTTAAATTGTTGCAAATTTATAAAAACCTGAAAAATCACATGTACATAAGTATTTACAGCCTTTGCTGTGAAGCTCTAAATTGAGCTCAGGTACATTCTGTTTCCACTGATAATTCTCGAGATGATTCAGCAGCTGAATTGGAGTTCACATGTGGTAAATTCAGTTGATTGGACATGATTTGAAAAGGCATACACCTGTCTATATAAGGTCCCAGGGTTGACAGTGCATGTCAAAGCACAAACCAAGCATGAAGACAAAGGAATTGTCTGTAGACCTCAGAGACAGGATTGTCTCGAGGCACAAGGCTGGGGAAGTTTACAGAAAAACTTCTGCTGCTCTGAAAGTTCCAATGAGCACAGTGGCCTCCTTCATCCGTAAGTGGAAGATGTTTGGAACCACCAGGACTCTTCCTAGAGCTGGCCGGCCATCTAAGCTGAGTGATCGGGGGAGAAGGGCCTTAGTCAGGGAGGTGATCAATAACCCGATGGTCACCCTGTCTGAGCTCCAGCATTCTTCTGTGGAGAGAGGAGAACCTTACAGAAGGACAACCATCTGTGCAGCAATCCACCAATCAGACCTATATGGTAGAGTGGCCAGACGGAAGCCACTCTCCGCCTGCAAACATCCTGAATGAAAACCTGCTTCAGAGTGCTCTTGACCTCAGACTGGGGTGACGGTTCATCTTCCAGCAGGACAATGACCCAAAGTACACCGCCAAAATATCAATGGAGTGGCTTCACAACAACTCAGTGAATGTCCTTGAGTGGCCCAGCCAGAGCCCAGATCTAAATCCTATTGAACATCTCTGGAGAGATCTGAAAATGGCTGTACACCATAGCTTCCCACCCAACCTGATAGAGCTTGAGAGGTACTGCAAAGAGGAATGGGCAAAAATTCCCAAACACAAGTGTGCCAAGCTTGTGGTATCATATTCAAAAAGACTTGAGGCTGTAATTGCTGCCAAAGGTGCATAAACAAAGTATTGGGCAATTAATATAAAAATAATGGAGCAAAGTATTGACAATGGTGTTACTGTATTTTTGATTAAGCGTTTACTCAAAAAAGAAAATTCTGCTTGTTCAAAATACTTATTTACAGTTTTTCTCAGTCGCTTTGGTGCATTTCTCACAACACTCTTTACATTTGCACAACAGTTCATGCATTTCTCAAAACAATTAGTCATTTGTGCACATCATAGTAGCAGTTTCTCATTCCTTCCAACAAAATGCAAATGCTTTTAAACATTTGCTTTCATACAACTCTCTGCTGTTTTATAATATTATCATTTGCTTATGTCATGTCAGTCAAAATTAACTTAACTTGTGAATGCTGAATAGTCATTACATACAAAAATGTTGAACTAGTTGTCAAAATCTGTCAAGCTAATTTTATAAAACAATTTAAATCTTTTTTTTTTCTCAAAATGTCTTCGAAATTGAACAGTTTCATGACTAATTTACAGACCTGTGTATGTTGTAGGTTCAGTTCCAATATGTACTGCAATATTGTTTACAGTTGTGCACAGCTCTACACAAAGGAAGTTTATGTTTGTTGTAAATAAGGGTGTGTTTATTCTTTTGCACAATGCTGTGAATAAATTAGAATTGCAAAGAGCAAATGCAGTAAAAATGTGAAACATACAAATTCAGTGTCTTGTACTCAGATACCTCACTAAATGCAGTGATGTCTAACTTTACTGTAGTTTTCAAATGGCTGTGCAAATAGTATATAGTGCTGTCTTGAGCATTTTCAGGAAGTGTCACCAAAATCTGACTTTTCTGCATTGGGAAAAAAGTCCAGAGTAAACTGACATGATGAAAACATGACAAAGCCATTTGACTATCTTGTTCATAAACAATGGTGTCAGGACTTTTTATCTTAATGACACTGACACTTTCATTGACATCAATACTTGCTTTTGAGGAATGAGCTCTCCATTTTGAGCAAGTGACTCGCTTTTGCAGGTTATGAACTAGGTTTTGCAATTTGTACTAATTGTTTTGAGAAATGCATTAACTGTTGTGCAAATGTAAATAGTGTTGTGAGAAATGCACCAAAGCCACTGTGAAAAACTGTAAAATGAGCTGAACCAACACAATTCTTTTTTTTGGAACAACTTAAATCTCTTATGTTTAATTTGTACAAACAATTAAGTTGACTTAATGAATTTGTGTTAGGAGAATGTGAAGGAACAGTCTTTTTTACAGTGTTGTCTGAGAATGTTCAGCATGGAATTTTGATATTTACATTGTTACCAAATGCCAAAAACATATAATGCAAAAAGGTGTCAAGCTATTTCACTTGTAATTCTTCTCTATTCTCTATTTTTCAGGCAACAATGATCAAATAGGGCTTTATAAACGTGTTTCTTATAACCTGTACATTGAAATCATGTAATATCCTTGTGTAAAGATTAGACAAAAACACACAAACCATTAATCTCTATTTTTGTTTAAAACATCACAAAGCAACACTTTTACAAACTTGGAACAGAGCATCCCATAAAAAACAGTATGGTTGAAAATAATGACAAAACTGTTTGAACATTTCAGGAATGCGTTTCCAGCCTTAAGTGGGTGACTAGTTCAAGATTGTTATAGGACTGCCCTGTGAAATATGCTTTGTTTGAATACCTTTATACCATGAAAATAACTTAAATTCCTCTTTTAACACGGCAAATATTAAATGAATTTTTATGGCTTGCCGTGGCTGAACAGCTGTTATAAACCAGCAGATGGATGGATGGATGGATGGATGGATGGATGGATGGATGGATGGATGGATGGATGGATGGATGGATGGATGGATGGATGGATGGATGGATGGATGGATAGATAGATGATAGATAGATAGATAGATAGATAGATAGATAGATAGATAGATAGATAGATAGATAGATAGATAGATAGATAGATAGATAGATAGATAGATAGATAGATAGATAGATAGATAGATAGATAGATAGCAAACGTTCATTACACAAATAATACAGACACGACCAGCATGCAACCATCACATCAGGTCAAGTAAAAAAGAGGAATAAAAAGAAAGTAGTACTTACTACAAAACTACTGTTAACTTTTTCTAAAATGCGTTTTTCATTTAATGCCATTGCTTCACCTTTTCTTTTCTTCACACGTTTCTTCTCCAGCTTTTTACAGGCGTACATCTTACCAGTGGCACGAACCTGGCAGGCACAAACCTGGTGTAAAGAAATAAAAATTCATTTTAATCGCATTTTATCTATAGGGCCACACATTATTATTTCCAGCCGACTTGAATTTTATTACTCCATTGAATGGACATTATCAGTGGTTATTAGCTGATAGAAATGGGCCAGTAGGGGCCTTCTGTGCCTACTGGAATGCTCAGAAGGCTGGTATCATCCATACTCATGGTTAATCAGCTATAGATCACATAAGGCTGCAGCCGAAGTTAACTAGAATTATTTATATTATTTATTAAATTTCCCATTAAATGTATTTTAATAACGTCTACCCCTACCCCAACCCTAAACCCAACCGTCACAGTAATGTAAAAACAGATTTGGATCTGGAGTCTTCTCTATTAGTATAGCTGTTTAACCATGTGGATGGATAATAACAGCCTTCTGAGCCTACTAGTAGGCGCAGGAGGCCCCTACTGGCCCATATCTATCAGCTGATAATCACTGATAACACTCATTCAATCAAATGATAACATTCAAAGCGGGTGATTATTTCAATATTATTTTTCTATATTAGCATTCACAACTTTTATATTTAGCTGTATGCAAACATAATCATTACAAAATAACAGACTTGTTGAAAAAAAAATAGTTTTCATGTATTTCATATGAAATCACTTTTTTATTGACTATGTGTGAATAACTTCAAAATTTAGAATTAAATAACTGCAATTCACTTAGCGACCACTGGTGTTGCTATTAACAAGGGTTATTGTTTAATATCTTAATAGAATATTCTTAAATAATCGAAAATATTAAACTACTCACCTCACCAAATCCGCCCTTGCCCAATACCCTGTAATGTCTGAATGTGTTTTTGGTTACTGGTTGCCTGCAAATTAAATAGAGTTCAAGTCAATTCACTGCATGAAGCATAATTCACTAATAACAATGCATCATAAATCCCAAAGTATACTTTATTTGTACATACACGGTTAAACTGTGAGTTTTCAAAATTTTGTCCAGTGTTGGTTATGCATACACAACGTCTATAATCATAAAAACATTTCAACTACGGATGCCGAAAATTATCGGCTGGGTAGGGTTGCACCAGTTGATGGAACTACTAGCTAGTTTGTAACTAAATTTGTTCTCAGTTCGGTTGCACGTCATGCTCTTAGCGCAAATCGTAGATAGTAGTTTGTAAGCTCTATGTAAAGTCAAGCGTAGTCGCATTAAATGACATAATATCCAATAAAAAGCATTCAAATCATTAAACTGCTTTAAAATTCTGCAACTAATGCATCTATATATAACTGTCCTATGAAAATGAAATGACAAATTATGTTTTTATAGTACATTAAATCACAGTGAGTCGCTAATAACAGATGATGCACACACCTGCATCTCGAGCTGTGAATGCACGCGAAATACAAAGTCATCAAAACAGACTTGATTTTTTTTATATCCAACATATGAAAGAGAAAAGAGGAAGAAAAACTCAGTCATGAAGAAAGTCTCGTTTTAATTGATGGATACACAAAACATTCCTTGATAGAAAATTCAACTCTTCTTTCACAAACCGAAACAAATGCAAGATTTGGGAGGAAAATAAGGCTGTGAGTAGAGGGAGATCATTCTTCATTATCATCGTGAGCTCCTCAATGTAAACTAATCTTGCGGTCATCTCTTTTCTACCACTATACATGGGGGAAGGCAGCCGTAAATATTTAGTTGAAACGTAGCGTTACGTTTAAACTAAATTCAGTGGTGCAACACAAAAATATTTAGTAGTGTGTAAGTTGTAACTTAGTGTCACTTTAAGTCACAACTAGGCTACGTTTTAACTTTCACACTGCTGGTGCAACCGGCCCCTGAAGAAGAAAAACAGCTGAAAATATGAGCCAAAAAAGCAGCTTTCACACCAGACACGGAAAGAGCTGCGCTATGA